>CM040119.1:166669704-167367997 GCA_022559845.1 Amorphophallus konjac | reverse complement strand
CCGAGAGAGAGTAGCTTGACCAGGGCGAGATGTCGCCAACCGAGAAAAGTAGTTTGATTAGGGCGGAACACCGCTAATCAAAAAAAAGTAGCTCGATCAGGACGGGATGTCACTAACCAAGGGAAAGTAGCTTGATTAAGGCGGAGTGCCACTTACCAAGGAGAAAAGTAGTTCGATTAGGACGGAATGTCGCTAACCAAAGAAAGGGTAGCTCGATTAGGACGGAACGTCACTAACCAAGGGAAAGTAGCTTGATTAAGACGGAGTGCCACTAACCAAGGAGAAGGTAGCTCGATTAGGACGTAATGCCACTGACCAAGGAAAAGTAGCTCGATTAAGGCGGAGTGCCACTAACCAAGGAAAGGGTAGCTCGGTTAGGGCGGAGTGCCACTGACCAAGGGGAAGTAGCTTGGTTAGGGCAGAGTGCCGCTAACCAAGTAAAGGCTATGCTCCGTTAGGGCGGAGTGCCACTGACCAAGGAAAAGTAGCTCGATTAAGGCGGAGTGCCGCTAACCAAGGGGAAAAGTAGTTCGATTAGGACGGAGTGCCGCTAACCAAAAAAAGGGTAGCTTGATTAGGACGGAATGTCGCTAACCAAGGAAAAGTAGCTTGATCAGGACGGAACGTCACTAACCAAGGGAAAGTAGCTTGATTAAGACGGAGTGCCACTAACCAAGGGGAAAAGTAGTTCGATTAGGACGGAGTGCCGCTAACCAAAGAAAGGGTAGCTTGATTAGGACGGAATGTCGCTAACCAAGGAAAAGTAGCTCGATCAGGACGGAACGTCACTAACCAAGGGAAAGTAGCTTGATTAAGACGGAGTGCCACTAACCAAGGAGAAGGTAGCTCGATTAGGACGTAATGCCACTGACCAAGGAAAAGTAGCTTGATTAAGGCGGAGTGCCACTAACCAAGGAAAGGGTAGCTCGGTTAGGGCGGAGTGCCACTGACCAAGGAAAAGTAGCTCGATTAAGGCGGAGTGCCACTAACCAAGGAAAGGGTAGCTCGGTTAGGGCGGAGTGCCACTGACCAAGGAAAAGTAGCTCGATTAAGGCGGAGTGCCACTAACCAAGGAAAGGGTAGCTCGGTTAGGGCGAAGTGCCACTGACCAAGGGGAAGTAGCTTGGTTAGGGCGGAGTGCCGCTAACCAAGTAAAGGGTATGCTCCGACCGATCATTCGAGGTGTGTCGGCTGTGCCGTATGATACAGCTTAATGTGTTTTCCGTTGAGGGGAGAGAACTGGACGGCTCCTTTGTGGTCTACAAGGACGTAGGCACCCCCTTCATATACTCGGCGGACGATATACGGTCCGACCCAGTTTTCGACCAGTTTCCCTTTGGGGTTAGAGGCCATCACTTCTCTTCTTTTGACCATCACCAGGTCTCCTTTCTTGAACTCTCGACCCTTGACTAACTTGTCAAAAGCACGGGCCATGCGAGCTTGGTAGAGTTGGATGTTTTGTTGCGCCTGGAGGCGTTTTCCTTCGAGCTCAGCGAGCTCTTCCAATCTTCTTTCTGCGTTGGTCTGCTCACCGCTGACTAATCCGTGCTGGATGGCAACTCTCAAGTTCAATCGGCACCACAGCTTCTGACCCATAGACAAGGGAGAAGGGTGAACAGCCGGTTGGGGTCTTGTAGATAGTACGATAAGCCCAAAGTGCTTCGTACATCTTTTCTTCCCAATCCTTTTTGTTAGACTTGACAGTCTTTGCCAATAGTGTGCACAAGGTCTTGTTAAAGGCCTCTGCTAGTCCATTAGCTTGAGGGTTATAGGGGGACGATGTCCTCCAGTCAATTTTGTATTTGTCGGCCAACCGATAAACCTTCTGGTTCCGGAAATGGCTGCCGTTATCAGAGATGATTCGGCTGGGGATCCCGAACCGAAATATTACATTCTGCCAGAAGAATCTTGCAACTAGTTCTCCGGTCACATCTCTTAGTGCTACTGCCTCCGCCCATCTGGAGAAATAGTCTGTAGCTACTAAGATGTATTTGCACCCTGATGAAGATGCTGGAAGTGGCCCTACCACGTCCGTGCCCCACTAAGCAAACGGCCAACTTGGTAGAGTGGGATGTAGTGGCACTGGGGGTCTCCTCGCCACATTAGCATGCTCTTGACATTTCTGACAAGCCTTGGTGAACTTGCAGCAATCGTTGAATATAGTGGGCCAATAGTAACCCAATTTCTTTATCTCTATCTTCATTTTCGGGCCGGCCTGGTGTGCCCCAGCTGATCCTGCATGAACTTCTTGCATCACCTGTCCCGCTTCTGTTGAAGACAAGCAACGGAGTAGGACTTTCCTTCGGGCATCTGCCATAATTCGGAACAAGGTCCCGCTTCTCATCTCATAAGAATCCTTGATCCTCAGGAGCTTCATTCTTTGTTCCTTTTCTTTTGGAAGTTGCTGGTGTTGAAACCAGCGTAGGAGATGCTCTCGCCAGTCGGGCTGCTGAACCCCTTGGATGACTGCTACCTCCATCTCTTCTTCGTCGGCCAGAACCTCTGTTACGCTGGGGACCTGTCGGCAGTTGATCACTGATATATTCAGGCTTGTGTATGGCGGGACTGCCAATGAACTGGCCAACTTAGCGAGGGCGTCTGCCTGAGCATTCCGGCCTCGATTGATGTGCTTGATGCTGATGAAGTAGAATCTTGATATCAGGCGAGTTGCCAACTGGTGATAGGGGAGGAGCTCTTGCTTTCGCACCTCGAACTCTCCTTCTAGCTGTTTTATAACTAGCATGGAGTCTCCGAATGCTTCCAGCATCTGAATCCCCATGGACAGAGCAATCTGCAACCCGATTATCAGGGCTTCATATTCTGCTTCATTGTTTGTGCATTGTTTGTTTATGGAGCAGGAAGTATGCACCACTTCTCCTTCTGGGGACTTCAAGACTATGCCTACTCCTGCTCTGACCCTGGATGATCCGGTAGCAGAGGTGTCAATTCTGGAAGCGCCATCAAAGTATAGCTGCCATGAGGAAGGCTGCACTTGGGCGGCTTCGAGGGTCTCATCCTCGGGAAGTTCCGGTTCCCACGGGCTTTCTCCGGGTATCGGATGTTCAGCAAAGAAATCTGCAATAGCTTGACCTTTGATGGCTTTGCGCGGTACGTAGGAGACATCAAACTCCATAAGGATTACCGCCCATTTACCCAGGCGGCCTTTGAGTGCTGGCTGGGACATGATGTATTTCAGGGGATCCTCCTTGGACACCAAGCTGATTTCATGCGACAACATATAGTGCCGGAGCTTTTTGACTGCGAAGACTAGTGCCAGGCAGATCTTCTCAATATAAGTGTATTTTTCCTCAGTTCTGACCAGTCTCCGACTGAGGTAATAGAGGGCTTGCTCTTTCCCTTCTTCATTGTTCTGGGCTAGCATTGCCCCCAGAGAATTGTGTGTAGCTGCTATATACAGTATCAACGGCCGTCCTTTCACCGGTGCGCCCAATAGTGGAGGAGTCTTCAGATAGTCTTTTAGCTTGTCAAAGGCTGTCTGGCAATCTTCATCCCAATAAAAGGGAACATCTTTCATCATCAACTTGTGAAACGGCTGGCATCGCCCCGACAAATTGGAAATAAAACGCCGGATGTAAGCCAAGCGGCCTTGTAGTGACCTCAGCTCGGAGATGTTCCTTGGTGGAGGTAACTCCTGAATTACCTTGATCTTTGCGGGGTCTATCTCGATCCCCCGATATCGGACGACGAAGCCCAAGAATTTTCCGCACGACACTCCGAACGCACATTTCATAGGATTCATTTTTAGCTCATGCTGCCTCAGCCTCTGGAAAATAATCCGGAGGTCTTGCAGGTGATCTTCTTTTCTTCTGGTTTTGACCACCAGGTCATCTATGTAGCACTCGACCTTGTGGTAGAGCAATTCATCAAAGATTTTGGTCATTGCGCGCTGATAGGTTGCGCCAGCATTCTTCAATCCGAATGGCATTCTCTTGTAATGATAAATGCCTTTAGGAGTTCGGAAAGCAGTATGGACCCGGTCATGCTCCGCAATCCAAATCTGGTTGTAGCCGGATGACCCATCCATGAATGACAGGGCTTCATGGCCGGTTGTAGCATCGATCATGACCTCGGTTATTGGCACCGGGAAGTCATCTTTAGGGCAGGCTTTGTTTAGATCTCGGAAGTCGACACAAATCCGGATCTGTCCATTCTTCTTTTTCACGGGGACGATATTCGCCAGCCATGTGGTGTACTGATTTTCTTCAACAAATCCCACATCAATGAGCTTGTCAACTTCAACACAGATTCGGGTGATGAGCTCTGGCCTCATACGCCGCGGCGGTTGCTTCACCGGCTCGGCTTCAGGGTTGATTGCCAGCTCATGTTGTGAGATGGCGGGACTTAGACCCGGCATCTCTTTATAAGTCCAGGTGAAGCAATCCCGGTATTCTAGCAGTAGTTGAATGTACAGCTCCCGTTCTTCCGGGGCTAGTTGGGCACTGAGGAAGGTAGGCCTAGGGTCCTTCTCATTTCCCAGGTTGACTTCTATCAGTTCATCGACTGTGGCTTGGCCTCCGTCTTCTATTTCCGGAGGTGCCGGTTGGAGGTCGACGAAGTCTGGAATACCATCTTGAGGGTCGAGTACTTCGACTTCCTCGTCAGACACCGCCAGAGCTTCACGGGGTCTCTTGGTCTCTTGTGCTAGCGACTGTGTGGATTGATCCATTGATACTTCCATTGCCGTTGCAGCTCCTGAGAGTGAGGGAGCAGCTTCAGTGCTTGTAGATGAGGTTGCAGCCATGACAGGCCAGTAGTTGTTTGCCGCCGGACTCGGACAGTGTATTGGATTTGTAGCAGAAGCTGAGGGAGTCTCGCCTTCTGGGATAGTTGTATCTTCCACAGAAGTGGCTTTTTCTTTTGTGGTAGCCGACTCCCCTTGATTAGAGTAAACCGAGGCTCTGTTGATTGGCAGAAAGGGTGTTGAAGTCGTCATTAGCATGACCCCTGCGGAGGGAGAGACTTCTGCTTCTTGAGCATCTTCGGCTTCGCTGCTGCTAGCCGTATCAAATTCGACTTGAAAGGCCGCTCCTTCCAGACGGACCTGCTCCCAGCATCGGCAGGAGATCAAGGTCTCCATTTGTTGATTCCCGGATAGGGTTAATTCAGCATGTTCGGCTTCCGCCGGATATTCATCAAAGGTTGCCCCCAGAGGGCTGTCTTCAGTTGGATAGAAGGTGGAGATGGTATCCACCTCGTACCGCCCACTGTAATAGTAGTCTTCCAGGGTGAAGCCCAGAACCGGATGTTGAGAGACACGTCTCATTTCTTTGTCCAGATTTACAGGATACCACATCTTCTGGAAAGCTTCCTTGCATTTTTGAGGCTGATCGGGAGGGATGTGTTGCTTTTGAAACATCCTGGCCGTCCGATCAGTGGTGAATGCCAGGCCCTGCACAGGAACCCGTGGGTTGGCTAGATCTTCAGGGAGGCTACAGTCTGTGTCTTCCTGAGTGGGATGCTCCTCGGCTGTATAGAATAAGCTGATGGGCCCATCTTCCTGTGCCACCTCCCAAGCTTTGAAAGGCTCGACAGTGGGACCATCAAGGCCGGAGACTGGCTTGGTGAGGCCGGCCGGGACTGCGATGCGGTCGTGCTGTCGGTCAACATGCACTTCCTTAGCTTTGGGGTATAATGCTGGGGGTGTCACCCTGCCGACATTTCCAGAAGCCGTGATGTGGGAGACCACCTTCGGCTTGATATATCCGCGCGGCGGTGGTGGATACCAACCGTCACCCGATCTATTCTTCGATGCCCCTACGGGGGCTTCAGTTTTAGAAATCTTCCGGGGAGACCCCGTATACAGATTGGCGTCCGCCAAGTGACACTCAAACACCTCGAACGGGTGGATGTCAGCAAATATCCTTTCCTCCTTCCCCTGGAGGCTGTATTCGATGCATTGGTGGAGTGTGGAGGGCACCACCAAGTTTTCATGCAGCCATGGGCGGCCGAGTAGTGCTTTGTAGGAGGTGCGAGAGTCAATGACGTGAAACTGCACCGTTGTAGTGAAATCTGCCAGAGTCAGTGTGAACTCTGCCACCCCCATAGATACTTCACATTTCTGGTTGAAGCCAGCGATACGCATATCCCCGGCTTTTTCAAGATGCACATTGAAGTGGTACCTCTCGTATATTCTATATGGCAGGATGTTGACTGCTGCGCCAGGATCGACCAGAATCCGGTTCAGTTCTCTTCCATTCAGGTGCCCTTTCATATATAGCGGCCTGTTGTGACTGGCAGTAGGCAGTAGCATGTCTTCTGGAGAGAAGGTCATACTGGCTTCTGGTATAGCCTCAGCTATGCAGGTTTCAAACTGGGCAGGCGTCTGCAGAGCAGTAATGATTGCCTGTCGAGTTTCTTCACTCAAAGAGAGAATTTCCCATATCGTAAAACGAGCAGGGAGCTTCTTGAGCAGCTTCATTATTCGGCTTCCAGCCCGGACATTGGAGAGCTTCATCTCCTCAACCCATCTGGGCTTAGGAAGGTTTTGATTTGTGGGTCCAGACGGACCTGCTTCATCTTCCTCGGACTCGGCACCCTCTAGGCTGGCACCAACTGTCGAGTCTTCTTTATTGGTTGCTGCAGGGCAAGCCCCATCTGCATTTGCATCCTCAGTAGATTGCACTGGCCGAGGGTGATTGACCCCGGGCGTAGGGTTAGCGTCTTGACAAGGCTGCTTCCCCTTTGACATCTTCACGAACTCAAGGAATGGAGGGACTGTCTTGCCCCCAGTCTTGCTGTATAGACCTGACGGAGGAGGGATTTGGACTCCCTTAACTTTCGACGGGGGTGTCTTGTAGGGTTGCTCCCCTCTGAACATAATGTTGTGATTGGGTGGTGGCTGGCGCCCCCATTTTCGGCCTGACCGAGTGGCATGTGCAGCAGTTGCGGCTTCGGCCTTGCCTCCCCCAGCATGGGGTGTGAAGCAAATGTCTTCTTCTTCTTCTTCTCCTGGTAGGCTGAAGAGTGCTGACAGGGTATTGCAGGAGACGACCTGTGTTTTATGGGCCCTAGGGGCCTTTCTCTTCTTCTTCTTTTGCTTTTTCTTCTTTTTGATTTCCGCAGGCGCTTGTCCCCAGAACAGGTTGCTCTCTTGAGGTGGTGCCGCTTCAGCTTCATCCCCTTGCTTGAGCGAGAGTTGCTCCAGCTCTAGCCATGGGACGTGGTCCCGTACCAGCAGAGGTTTCAGTTCGGGCTGTACATATTCCTCTAGCCCTTCAATTAAGTGTTGCAGTCGAAGGACCCCAGGATTGGTTTCCTTGATTACTGGCAGCGGAGTTTGTCTCCTCCTGTTGGGTGTATATATTCTGACAGCTACAGGTGGAGTGACCCATACGGGCGCTACCATTGGCGGAGCAGGCCGAGGTGTAATGCCACGGATATGTGCCCCCTCTTTTGGGCGGGGTGCCCTCTTCTTCTTGTGCTTCACAGGGATTTGCTGCCACCCCTGATGTTCCTTCACGGGCTCCAGGAAATGGATTTCGTAGGTGCTCCGTGTGCTTGCTTCAGAGATCTCCTCAGGTAACGCCTGGTAGAGGGAGACCATGTTGACTGCTGCTCTTCGGGGAGGAGCTTCATGTGGCTGAGGAGGGTCTATTTTGCACTCTCCCAGCTCTATCTCATTTTTCTTCACCATTCCTTCAATGATGTCTTTGAAAACATAACAGCCTTCGATTGAATGTCCCAACATCTGGTGATAGGGGCAGAATCTTGGACTGTCTCTTCTTTTGAGGTCCTCTGGTCTTCTTGGCTCAGGCAGAGTGACCATACTGTATTCTGTTACCCAGTCAAATAGGATCCGGGTCTTATCCTTAGGAAAGGAATAAGCCTTCTTCATTTTGTCCCTCAACGAAGGACCTTCTTTGTCATCTGGAGCTTTCGCAGGTTGCGGGGGAGCCGCTTTCTTGCCTTTCTCCTTCTGTTGTTCGAACGCCTTGATATCAAGCGCATTCGCTTCTTTAGGTGTGGGGCGCCGTTCCGCCGCCTTGCCTTTCTGGGCTGTGCTGGCAGCTGACGGCGGGACGGGCTTGGCTAGAAAAGCCTCTACCTCGGCCACCACATTATTCAGCCGGTCGAACGACCGTATTTCCATCCCGATCATTTTTTCCAAGACCTCCCTCCTGAGATTTTGCTTACATATTTGCACAGCGTCCTCCTGATGCCGGGGCCGCTTACATCTCATTCCGAGGTTCCTCCACCTCTTGATGTAGTCAAGGGCGGTCTCATCTGCCCTTTGTTTTGTCGAATAGAGTTCGGCCACTGTGACCTCCCTTTCTGTGACATGGAATCTTTCCCTGAATTTCCTCTGCATATCTGACCAGTCATTGATTGACCCGGCCGAGAGGCTGGAGTACCATTCAAATGCGAGCCCCGTCAGCGAGGACCCGAAGAATTTCAGCAGATATGACTCGTCGGTGGACAGATCACCCATAACGGTCATATAATATGCAATATGTTCTTTTGGGGAACCTTTCCCGTTGAATTTGTCAAATTTGGGCGGCTTGTT
This sequence comes from Amorphophallus konjac, assembly GCA_022559845.1. Classification (NCBI taxonomy): domain Eukaryota; kingdom Viridiplantae; phylum Streptophyta; class Magnoliopsida; order Alismatales; family Araceae; genus Amorphophallus; species Amorphophallus konjac. The sequence goes on along the minus strand of CM040119.1, from coordinate 167,359,473 downwards.
GACTCCCGGGGGAAGTCTCTTAGCCGCATGGTGTTGCGGGTAGGGCACCCGGTAGGCATCGAATGCGACATAGTCGCCTTCGCTCTTCTCTGCGAGCTTCAGCTCGATCATCCTCTCCACCATCATCCGGCTCACGACCGTGGGGTCGACTGGCTCCGGATAGAAGTGTGCTGGCTGCAGGTACGGGGTGACCAGGGTGGTCGCCTGTGGAGGATGCAGCAGCGGGGGTGTTGGGTGCACCTGAGGAAGCACCGGAGGCAGCAGCGGCTGAGGCTGTGGCGGCCGCTGTTGTGCTGTCGTCACAGTTGGCTCTGACGGCTGGGGTAGTGTGTAAAGTGGTGGAGGGTCGTCTCGACGAGCCGCTCCCCGGGATGATTCACCTTGGACTTCGGGTGGTTTGGAGGCTGATGAGTGTTCAGTTTTCTCCATCAGCTGTTTCTTCAGGGAATCTATTTCCCATTGATATCTTTGCAGCAGCATCAAGACTGATGGGTCTATAGTGGTGGGGACACCTTCTGTTGTTTCCCCGGACGTACCCTCGGGCAGGATATCGAGGAGTACGTCGTCTTCTTCTTCCGTCGTTACCACATTAGCGGTCAAGACGGGGGCTTTGTCATCCCAGTGGAGGTATGACTGGGGCTGTTTCTCTTTCATCGCTGTCAGAAGCCCTCTTGCTGCTTCTGTCCTGCGGGTAGCTGGTCCCGGCCGTACGGCCAACTGAGCCAGTTCTTGGGAGTCTTCAGGAAGCTTCCCATATCGGCTAGACACGCCAGCCATGTTGCAAGTGAAAACCTGCATCCTCCTTCTTTGTCGATGGACCCTCCGCCTTGCTTGTTGCGGGAAGGTCAGCCTCTCGAACACAGAAATTCTTCTTCTTTCTTCCCGCTCGGGGAAGGCTTCATCGGCTTTGATCTCAGAGCCGTCATTGTGTCCGTTGTCATCGACCGACGACATCCTCATTATATCCTCCATTTCTTGTTCATCTGCCGTTGATGGGTAGTAATTTTCTTCAGTGGCGACTGTCTGCATCAGCTGCTGCTGTCCGAGTGAGGTGTTACCCAATCCTCGGAAATAGCTTCTGACCAGGCAGGCCATTTCTTCTTGACCCCGTTCTTGATGTAGCACGGGGGAGAGTGGTCGACCTCCAGCAGGAGGAATGTAGGCCAGTCGAGCTCTGTCAGCTGGCTGTTGGAACCTTCGCCCCGTGGCAGGGACGTTGGCTTGACGGGCCACAGCCCGAAAACTTCTGTGACGCGGAGGATCCGCAACCACCTCTTCTTCATTCATCAGGGACAAGCCCCTTTCTCTTCTCGCTCTCGCCTCGTCGTTCATAGGACGATGGCGGGTGGGCGTTGGATGGTAGGCAGGCTGGGTCCGCTTGGGAACCCACACCTGTTTGAATTTCCTCGGCCTGAGCGCCGGGTTTTCTTGGCCATGGTGGCCGGCTTCTTCTCTTTCTACCCTCCTTCCAGCGAGAGCTTGATAGTTGTTGTAGACAGGGACGTTTGGGATGACGCGATCTGGGGTCACCCGTGCCGTGCGCCCGTTGAGGAAGACACGCATGCCTCCCACCAGCATTGATTTTCCGGACTGAGAGATAGTTCCGGTGATCATGGCAGTGTTCTTGCGAGCCTGGCGACGCTGACGTCCTGCAGGGGGCTTGTTGATATCAGTGGGATGCATCACCCGTACCAGGTGGTGCACCAGGCAGCTAGCGGCCGGAACCGGGTTCTTGAGCGAATCACCGCGGCAGGGGGCCTTCAGAGGCTCCATTTCCTTCACAGCTTCCTTGACGGGTTCCGTGGCTTCGACTTCCAGCATGTCGACAAAGGCCAACCCCAAGAAGTTGGGGAAGCCCACAGCAGGAGGAAAGCTACCAAACTCCATGGGCACCGCCAGGTAGCCTTGTGCGTGTCCGGCGACGATCGCAGGACTGAAGTCGACGCCGGTTATCCCGTGAGTCGTCATTATTTGCACTGAAAAGACAGACAGGAAAACAATCAGTAGTCTTTGAAAGGGCTTCGAAGCCAGAATATCTCGACAAAGAGATGAAAGGTGACACCAGTCCCACCGGGCGTGCCAGACAATGTTTCGCGCATTTTTTTTCTTTTTCTTTTGCCTTTTCGTTCGCGTGTCGATCAACCAATTAACTAACTTGTAGTCAACTGATTGATTGACGACGTGGGCGTGCCAGTCACATGAGTGACGATTTTTATGATGCGCTCACTCTGACCCAAATCGGGCGAATGTGAGGTTCGGTCGGGACCAGCAGTCCGCCATACCATAAAGGCTATGGCGTTAATTACATCCCCCACGAGGAGGGAACACCTTTGATTAATTGTCGAGATAGCGGGCTGTCGAAGCCGGATTAGAAAAAGCTACATGATGATTGCAACGAAGGCATGCCGGATGTATATGTTTCATGGAATTATGGATCCTCGGTACATGGCTGAGGACGTGGGTCCGAAGATCGCCGTCGCGCATAGCGAAAACTTCCGACCAGACATAATCCGACTTTTCCGTCGACGCCATTTAATATACCCGGGGGTCTATGCATGCATGCACACAAGACATTCATGATTATATTTGAACATGAAGATAGCGTTATGAAGACGGTGACGATCACCCGCACTTAATACCCCTCGTCGAGAGGAGGAAGAGCAACACAAGTATGCTAGTGAAAGCGAAATGCTAACGGATTATGATGGTGAGTATGATGATGACATGACTCGGGCTCGCTTGACCCTTCTTTATTCAATTCGATGCCTGCTACGGCTCGTCGACATTGCCCCCGAGGGGCGAGGCTTCAAAACCGGCGTGGCTATGCAAGAAACACTTATACGGCGCGATAAAACGTAGGCATAGTGGTTAATACGGCACGATAAAGCGTAGGCATAGTGGTTAATACGGCGCGGTATTCATGCTTTTGAGACGGCGCGCAAGAGGGTTGGGGCGCGCCGGTTTGGGGCGCGCCGGAAAGCCGCAAGGAAAAATTTTTAGAAAATGAGTGTGGGGTTAATCTGGCGCGGGGGGGTACCGCGCCGGTTTAGGGCGCGCCGGTTAAGACCGCGCCGTATTAAACATGTTTTGTTGAGTTATGAACCCTTTTAAGTTTATTGGACTTCAAGGGACCCTTTCTTGAGTTGTTCGGGCCAGATGATTGTTTGATTGGAGTCCATGGCCTTCTTAGAAATGAGGGGGAGGTCAGTGCGAGGTTCATACTCGAGCACTGAGTTGGTTCGATCATTTTCTTGACAAAATTATCTGGAATCTGTCAAAATTTTGACAGCATCTCCCCCGAACAAGCAAAGTTGCAGGGGAGAATCGGGGTCATACTCACTAATGGAGCAAGCCCCTAAACCGCCGGTCTGCACAGTGGCAGCCAGCAAAATCCCATCAGATAGGATACCCCGAGGACTAGCCTACAAGGGGCACCAATACTCCGTGGGTGAGAATGGAAGGACGGGGCCATTGATGACGGGAACAACCCACAGATCATGGCACAACCGCTGAAGGGACCGACCGTTAGGAGAGTGGAGCTCCGAGGGCTAGTCTATGAGGAGCGTACATCCCTTAACCTCGATTGGGTCTTAGATTGTCGGGGCTGAGCTCGCTGAGCTAGGACCCCCTGTTGCTATCTGTTGTGGGCTTGGGAAGCATCTACCACCGAGAGGTAGAGTTCTCAGTTGCCCAGCAATTCCGAAAAGCCACGGGGGAATATCCCCCTCCCTGGATAGTTAAAACATGATGAGAGAATCTCGGACCGGTGCAGATGATTGTGGAGAACGAATAATAAGGGCATAAGTTAGACAGGCACGCAGTAGGGGCATATGCTCGAACAGCTAGAAAGCAACGTTCAGGGAGGTAAACCCTGTGTGGAGCGGCCGGAGACACGCGTAGAGGCACGGCTCCCTCCGAGAAGAAAAGGGGTGCAAAGACCCCTGCATCAAGCATAACAACACAAAAACGAATGAATCAAAGGAAAGCCTCCGGGGAGGGGTGTTTCTATAGCCCACGAGGAGTCGGGGCACAGCGCAACCAACCTTCGGAGGAACCAAGGTTAAAATGATGCAGAGAAGAACTCAGACAGACGCGTTAGCATATATAGAGAAAGAGAGGGGAGGATCATCCGTCCGATTCATTGCTTCAAGCATTCACACGCACGCGCACACATTGCCATTCAAAAAAAATGGGAAGGGTTTAACATTCACATAGCGAGAGTACAGCCCCGGCACCATCACTTGATCGCCGTTCGCCGACAACAGAGACATTCACGGTGCGATAACGGAGGAAGAAAATCAAAAGGGGTCGCGCAGAGGGGGGAGGAGAATCGACTCATTTCATTGTCGCTCATCCCCTCCTCGCTTACATTCGACGGATAGAAATTTCGAGGAAGAAAACTACGGAAAGCAGGAGAAGATCGACGCCCGCGCCCACCTGTTCCTGAAACAGAGTATCGCAGGCGAAGAAGATGGCCGGCGGTCACTGCTCCCGAGAAACCTTCACTCTCTGTACCTCAAGCAAAAAAAGGAAGCCCTCTCCTCCCTCTCGAAAACGATCAGAGGGCTGACCGCCGATCCCCAAAAGAAAACCCTCTCCTTCTCTTTATTTCGAATAGTCATATGTATATATACATGATCGAGCCCCAAGCCTTGCACGACGTGAAGAACTGCGCGCCGGGGAAGGCTTCATGGGCCCTTGCGCGCCGGAATAGCCAAGCCATAGATGGGTTTCCGCGCGCCGGGTAGAGAACCTCAAGCTTGGGGCGCGCCGGTCTCGGAGGGCGCCGGTTTAATGGGCGTGCCGTATAAGGGCGCGCCGTATTAACATTTCCCTCGCTTTGCAGGTTAGCCGATGAATCCGGGGACGATCCCGGAGGTCATTGTGAACATTTATCTCGCCAATGCCCATTGAAACCTTGACGAGATTTTTTTGTGAAGCCCCTCGGCTGGCGTGCGGCCGTTCCCGAGACTCCAGATAGCTTTGGCTCAATTACGTGGGTTTCCTGCTAATCACGGCCTGCGGCTTTGTGATTCGTGCTACTGGCTTGGTTTGGCTTGTACCCAAGCTCCTCAGGGGGTTGGCCGACACCAGGGATAACTCCGCCTACGCTGGGCGATCATTCGGCCACTGTCGGGCCCATCTTGGCGGGAAGCCGTACCCGTGCCGGGTGATCGAGGTCTTCCGCCGTCAGATCTTTCGGTTCTCCGTTTCGGGAAGCCGGGGGGACTCCTTTATCCTCGGGAGAGCCTTTCATGAGGTGGGTAGCCACCGGGTAGACCGTCGACCTTGGTCGGACAACGGGTGTAGTGGATGCAGCACGAAAAAGTCGATGCCGGTTCATTGGGCAGGCTTGGTCGCACTGCCGGTTGGTTGACGAGTTTGTCTCGGCTCTCCTGAGGTGAAGTCCCCGTATCCATACGGAGTGACCCGAGGTTCTGACAGCTTGAGAAGTCTTCAATATGTTGATCTGCATCGGCTTCCGTGCTTCGGTGTGCCGGGTCATTCGTCTTTATTAGCTTGGTCACCAATGATCATATTTTGAGTGCCAACAGGACCCCGCCCTGCTGCCAGTCCTGGTACTGTGCTGGGAAGCGCGTGCGCCAGTCCACAATCTTTACCTTCCCCTTGGTCTTCCGCCCGATGCGGGCCGGCTCATCTACATCAACCCACTCCTGGGCTAGCCCCAACGTCCTCATAACCAGCCTCAGCCGAAGCGGCTCGATCTCGTTCAGGTAATGGACCCACACGTCCCGCCTGAAACGAGGAAGACCCGCTACAATCCAAGGCTGGCCAGCGTCGCCCATGCCCAGGTAGGGTCTCCACACCACCTGAATCACCATACATACATCATGATAGTTACCATTCAGCCACATGCATAAAAAATACAAAAAAATCATACGCATCATACCATGGCCTCGGGATACTCGCTCAGCTCCCGACGAAATGACGCCAGCTGGTAGCTGTGTGGTGCCGCTACCACGACCGGCCTCCACTGTCGCGCTAGTGGAACGACTCTCCTGTTCCCCTGCCTGGCCCTCCCCATAGGGAAGTAGTAATAACTCCACACCTGCATCCATCATACATCATTAGCACGAGTAATTGCATATTTAACTACGGTTAAATGCATAAATAAATTATGTACCTGGAGAAAAGGTGCGAAGCCACTGACTGTCGTCTCCCTCTCTAAAGTCTGGGAGAGATCGGCAATCAAATGGGCAAGCAGAGCCGCCCCCCACTCGTAGTGCCCCACTCTGTCAAGGTCCGCCAGGATCCCGAGGAAGCGGCAGTGGATGCCATCCCCCTTCGTCCCCAGCAGAAGACGGCCCAAGAAGAAGAAAAGAAACCTCCGAAGGTCTAGATCCACCAGCTCCCGCTCGCTCGGGTCCTGGGTGAAAGCTGCACGGGCATCTCCCTCCAGTCATGCCAGAAACTCCGCTCCAGTCTCGCTAACCCGCTGGCGCGGGTCGACGAATCCGAGCACCTCCATAATCTCCACTCGGCCAACTACCCTACTGTCTCTATCAGTCACGCTCGTCTCTAACCACAGCAGGTCCAGGGCACTCTCTCGGTAGTCGGGGTAGGTGACACCACTCACCGCCTCTCCGTCCACCCGTAGCCCGGTGATCTGAGCCACGTCCTCTAGTGTCGGCACCATGTGCCCCAAGGGCATCAGAAACGCCCGGCTCGGTGCGTGCCACCGCTCTCTCAATGCCTGGATAAGAGGAAGGTCGAGCCGAAAGGGCTCGATCCTGAGGAAGGCTCCAAAGCCCATGGCGTCCACACGCGCCCTCTGAAAGTCTGGCAGCCCACGGTATGCTGCCACCACTAGGGACCAGCTGATCCGGCCCTTCATCACGCCCTGCACACCACAAAACCAACAAAGAACACATCAGCATCATGAATAATATTAAGCAATAACACTATATATTCTACTTATTTATTTTATGTTATCTTATCTTTAAAAAATTTTAGGATTTTTATGGAGGCGTCCATAACGTTGGACGCTTCCTCTCTATTTTCCTTATTTTCTTTATAGAAAAACCCAAAACAAAAAAATATATTAATAATATATATATTATTATGGAGGCGTCCCAGGTCCTGGACGCCTCCTTATTTTTAAATCCTATTTTATTATTTACGTAAATAAACAAAAAGAAAAAGAAAATGTGGAGGCGTCCAGGGCCCTGGACGCCTCCTTTCCCTCACTCCCCGGCCTTCTCTCACAGCCTCTCGCCCGTCCGTTTAGCCTAATGAACCACAGAGTGAGAGTTCGGAAGGGCTTACCGGGTCGTGATCGTCCTCTCCCACGTCGCCAGCGCCCGCAGCGGCCTCCGCGGCCAGAAGAGGCACCTCCATCTCCTCCTCCGTAGCAATCTCCTCTGCTGCAGCCTCCTCGGCATCATCCCTCAGCCTCCTCGGACGACGAGCCCGTCGTTTCCGCTTCTCTCCACCCTGACTCGGGCCTCCCTGCTCCATTGGGACTAAGAATGGGTCGTCTGGAGTGGCTGGACGGTCAGGATGAATAGTGTAAGTGAGTAGGGGGGAGCCCCCCCCTATATATAGGTTTACCTTTCATTGGAGCATCCAGGCGCCTGGACGCCCCCACACTTTTTATTTTTTTCAAAAAAATTTAAAAAAAAGTAGGGGCGTCCAGGCGCCTGGACGCCCCCAAAAATAAAACAAATAAAAATTTCAAAAATCAAAATTAGGGGCGTCCAGAACCCTGGACGCCCCCGTGATAAAAAATTTTCAAAAAAAAATATATGTATATAATAAAAAAAGCATCTTAGATAAATGTATATAATCCAAAGCACAAAATAAAAACACAAAGAAAAAGAAAAATCACCAAAAAATAATAGTTAAGGGGACGAGGGTCCAAAACATCCAAATGTCAGATTTTATTCCATCAGAAAAATAGAGTGAACTACATCAGGGGCTTAGGCGCCTTAGGCCTTAACTTCCCCAGTTCGGTTACATAAGCCCTCCACAGCTCACATTCTTCCCCCACGTGCGCTAAGGCCTTTCCCGCAACACTTGTCTTCCAGGGTGCTTTGACGGCCTTCGCTTCCTTCGCATCCGCTTCAGTACCCAACTCTCTCTTCTTCAAAGGAACGATGCCAGTCGATAGTGGGAACGAATGGCGTGGAATGCCGACCTGGAGGCAGCATCGATGCGCGTTATAAAGGATAAACTCGGTCGCGCCGATCAGTTGAAGATCAACTTCGGGGGAAGGCCTCATGAGGAGATCAAGCGAAAGCAAACATGCCGGTGCGCAAGTAAAGAAGCCTTGTGTCACGGTGCGGAAGTGAGACCGCCAGTCTTCACGTTTCTTCAGCCACGGAACGCAGTTCACTACAGTACCACCGAACCCTAACACGTCGGCTATGTGATGAAGAGGGCTTTGTTGGAAGAGCTTCGAAGCGGTTGGCATTCCCTCACGGTGATCAAACTTGAAATGCAAATCCAGCCAGCAACTCAGGACAAGTGCGCAACCAAAAGGAGGCTTACCCATGCTCGAGGCAGTAAGGCCACTATACAGGTAGGCAAGGACAGCGGGTCCCACCCTCTTTCCACGCCAGATCCCGCAGATAGCACTCAGTTGGTCTTCCTCCACCATGTTGTCGGTATAAGGAAACAAGAGAGCACCCGCCAGACAAATGGTGAACCCCTTCATGATTCCCTCCAAATAGTCATCGTCTGGTGACCCTCTCAGGGGGTCCATGACCCACTCCGCAAGCTTTTGGAGATCGATCCCCTTTTGAGTACAGACCTTTCTGGCTGCGTCGGGCGGCATGAAGCTTCCAAGGACGCTTTCGGAAGTCCCCCGTGTCAGCATCCGCATAGCCTTCACCTTCCCGTCACTCTTGAATTTCTTCAATCCGAGCAGAAGTTCCACCTCCTCGAGGAGGATGGTCACCTCGAAGGTCGGGAAGATAAAAGTGTGGGTCTGGGGATGCCAGATCTCCACTAGTGCGCCCATAGCCGCCCAGTCCATACGAATCTTCTCATAGTGTTTGGCGTGAATAAGGAGCCCCTGCAGATGCCACTTCGAGAGTATGGCCCTCATGCCGATGGAGATGTTGGAAGTTAGCTTTGAAAGCAATGGCAGTTTGGAAAACTTCCTCGGGCCTGGGAAGAGTGGATATGGCTGGAAGAGAAAAGAAAGAAGAAGAAAGGAAGGAAGTAAGAAGAAGGTTCACGTGGAGAAATTTGAAATGAATCAACTTACCATATGCGACATGATCGTCCCACTCAAATGACCCTCGAGGTCGGAGAGTCGCATGATCTCGCTGCTAGGCCTGCTTCTCTTCAGAACGCGGGAAGACTCTCCTTCCATCCTGAAAATCTCTAGATTCTCCTCTCTTTCCTCTCCTAAGCTTCCAAAACCCACCTTGGTGCTTTTGAATGAACTAGCCTAAGGGGAGTTCTTATAGGAAGGGAAGATCGCTACATGATGGAACATGTCACATCAGTGGTCATTGTCAAGATTTTGTCTAGATCTCCTTTGTACTGTGGTGCGATTCTGCTACTTTCTGATGTTGCTAACCTTTGCTAGTCTGTGCAGGTTTTACTAACGGACGTCTTTGTCCTGTCTCCTGTCCCACCTTTCAATGGTTGGTCCCACCATGTCATGCATCATAGTATACGATACCTACGCTACTAGAACATGTCAAGGACCTTACGGCCCGAACAAATCTGGGATTTGAGTTCCCCTTCAACAAAAACAGTGATGATCCCGGAAGAATTTGGGTTGTACGGATAGGCCGTTAACTTGTGGTAGCATGGGGACGACGGCTCCATTCAGTGAGTTGGTGCACGGATAAACGGGCCCCAGCCCAGTGTCGGTTCACCGGATCGGTATCCTGACCCGTTCTTAACAAGTTGACAATATTATCCTTGGCTATTTTCTATTTTAGTTAGTTTTAAATTTTTATTTTAACCCAGCATGCATTCATATAGGACTTTGATTTATTGCGAAAGATCATTCAAGTGATTCGATTGCGAAGGCCGTTGTGCTTCAATTCCTACAAATATGAGATATTCCACTCCGAATGAAATACTGAGTTTCCTTGAAACGGCCCTACGTTGCTCTTCCAAAAGGAGACCCTTGTTTGGACAGACCCTCAGATATTCCTTTTTACCTTGTTTGACCCACCTTGGCCGCAGCACTTCCACGTTGGCTGGTAACCACTCCCCAAAGGTGAAACCTGCAGGTTTATGACCCAGGTGCTTTCACACCGAGAAGTTGGTCTCTTTTTATTTCATGCCTGAGCGCACATCTCACCCTCCCTTATTTGACCTCCGTCTAAGCAATCGTCAATATTTGAAAGACCTTCTTCAAGGTCGCCTCATTGAAACTTCAAGAAAGATTCCAGACAGTAACGTCAAAAGCGTGTCTCATCACACCTTGACATCAACTTATCAGTCCGCTCCCACTTCATTTCACTCCACTTAGATACCATTCCACTACGTGTCGCTCCCTTGCAAAGCAGACGCCAAGGCGGGGCAGCTGTAGACACGCCATTCTTGACGTCTCCTCAGAAAGGCTCATATTACTATACAACGCCCCGCGACGGCTTACGCATTTCGAATCTCTTAAATACTTCCTTTTCTTGGGTCTTCTTCTACCTTTTCTGGCATCCAGAATCATCTCGTCACGGCATTCGGACGGCATCAACACAAGTCAGACGCATCAGGAGGTTCCGGAATCAAGAAGGGTGTCTGTCGGGCGGCCGCCAATGCCTGAACTGAGGACCCGGGTGGGTCTTAATGGGGGCGTCCAGGTCCCTGGACCCCCCCATTCTTTTAATTTATTTTATTTGTTTTTCAAAGCCCAAAAATAAATAAAAAATATATATTAATGGAGGCGTCCAGGACCCTGGACGCCTCCATAAAAACTAATATAAAAAAATATGTAAAATGCCAGTTAGCATAAAAGACAAAACATAAATAAAAAATATATATTAATGGGGGCGTCCAGGCCCCTGGACGCCTCCATAAAAACAAGTATAAAAATTAAAATGCCAGCTTTGGCATAAAAACAAAATAAAATAATAAAAAATAATATATTTATGGAGGCGTCCAGGCCCCTGGACGCCTCCATCAACTCCCTCACGGGCGCCGCCCATCGAACGACGGTTTGTCGTGTGTGAAAAAATCCAAATTATGGAGACGTCCAGCCCGCTGGACGCGCCCATTTCAAAATCACGAGGCGCCGCTCACAAAACCACGCGTTGTGCCAAACCGCGTGCGGCCGTCGACGGTGTTCGGTGGATCTGTTGGAGGCATCCGGGGCCCTGGACGCCTCCACAAAAATATTCTGAAAAAATAAATAAAAATAGAATAAAATATTAGTTCGGCCCTGATGGAGGTGTCCAGGGCCCTGGACGCCTCCACCCTCCGGAGCCCTATAAATAGAGGCCCACCCCCCTCAGTTCTGAGGGAGCTTCTAAGAGATCCGATAGGCTGCCAGAGCCAGAGGCTACCGGAGTCATTTTCTAACCCGTGGGGTCTTTTGTAGGTGGAGGTTCTGCCGGCTTCTCGGGTGCCCACGCTCGCGAGAGGAAGGTCATCTTCATCCACCGCGCTTCCACGTCGTCCCTACGCTGCCGGAGCTCCGCTGGATTTCATCCTCGGCTCATCCAATAAGCCTTTTCTTCCCCTTTTTCTCCATAGTTCTTTACATTCATCATACTGCATCCTCTATCTCCCTACATAAGGGCGTCGTCTCTTGCATACTTCTTGCATTCATCATCGCATTTTCCTCCTACTCGAGTCCGAGAGGGGTTTAAAACCATACCAACCAGGTGTGTGTCAGGTCACGATCTCGTCACTTTTATTGCAAGGAATTGTTACTACACTACCATTTTCTAATTCCGTTCGTTTATTGTCTACTGTTTTTCAAGGGTAACCAAGGAAAGCCCTCTCCGTCGGCCGGCCGAAGGGGGAGGAAGAAGCAACCCGCCATCTCCCGCTCTTGAGGTAGGCGCGATCACTTTCTTTATTTTGGGGTCTTTCGGCCCCTGGCGATCACAACTTGTTCTCGAGACCGCGGCGAGTCACTTCCCCAATGGCCGTTTAAATTCCCGTTCTTATACTCTCTTTATATTCTGTTGTATTCTGCTCATATTCTCGAGGCCGCGGCGAGTCACTTCCCCAATGGCCGTTTAAATTCCCGTTCTTATATGTTATATTCTTATCTATTCATATTCTCGAGGCCGTGGCGAGTCAATTCCCCAATGGCCGTTTAAATTCCCGTTCTTATATATTATATTCTTATCTATTCATATTCTCGAGGCCGTGGCGAGTCACTTCCCCAATGGCCGTTTAAATTCCCGCTCTTTATATTCTCCTTATATTCTGTTATATTCTTATCTGCTCATATTCTCGAGGCCACGACGAGTCACTTCCCCAATAGCCGTTTCAATTCTTGCTATTTAATTTCTGCACCATTCCCGTCCCCCCGAGGTCGCGGCGAGTCACTTCCCGCTATGGCCGTTTAACCCCCATATCTTGCTATATTACATTTGTCCTGCTCGCCCCGCCGGAGCAATCTCCCGTGGTGGCCCCTTCTCTTTTCTCTTATTTCTATGTTGCAGCAAACAAAAAGAAGGAGCCCGCGCGCTCCGCGTCCTCTTGGCACCCCGAACCGATTGACGTCGCTCACAGTTACGTCTCCGTCGTGGGCTTTGATGTCCTCATCGTGGGGGCGTTATCCTCGCGGGGAAACCGGAGCTCCTGGACTTCTTAGTGTTTGGCCCGCTATGGACTCTAACGGCTGCAATGATGAATATCTCATCGGTCGTCCTGAGCTTAAGGGGGCCGGCCCTATCGGGTGATAGGCCTAGCTCGGTGAGGAGATGGGTCGGATAGACCGGCTAGCGCTTCCCCCCTTCGGGCAGAGGGGTAGCTTGTGCGCGGATCTTCCTGTGACCTGACCGACGCTCGGGCTCTCCGAGCCTTAGGGCCGCCTAGGAGAGTTGTTTCCTCGAGCATTGTTTTATTGGGCTTTTCCGAGTGGGCCCTGTGGGCTGTCACTTGGGCGAGCTTGCCTCGTTGGGCCTTGTTGGGCCTAGTTGGGTCTGCTCTTTGAGTGGGCTGCAGGAATCCCCCTCTCCAGATGCCATTCATGATATTGCTGACCCACCACCGCCACTGAAGGGGCTGGTGGGTGACATGGAAGATCTCTGCAGTTGTTTTGAGAAGCTGTTCCAAGAAGAAGAAGCATATCCTAAGAGGAAGGAGATGCAACTGGTAAAGCATTCTCCGGTGAAGCCAGTTTACCGGAGGCCGCGGGAAGTGGGGAGCTCCAACACTACCTTTTCCTTGCCCCCATCCCGTCTTGCCTCCTTGTTTCAGCAATTGGGGTTTGTTCCCCGTTCCCCTCCAATCATGGTCGACCCGTACTTCACGGAAAGACCATTGGAAGTTCTATTTGTTCCTTGCGCATGTGGGCGCTGCCCACCCGTTGACTTATAACCGCTGTTTACTCCTCCTTCCCCCACTGCCCAACTCCACGAAATGTGATTTTCATCTTCCGACCCATTCTTCAATTGCATCTTCCCCTCTTTGTTTCCCATGCAACTCCCTCCTCCCCCGTCTTCTTCTTCCTGTTTCATGATCTCCTCCGACTTCCAAAAAAAATGCCAATTTTAAAATGGAGGTGTCAATGGAGGATTACACTATGTTCTGCCCATCTTCACAGGGGCATGAGACTCCTGCTCCTTTCCCAGTAGATTTCCTATCTCCTAGGTTATATGTACATTCTGCAGAGTCTCCTAGGTTGGTAAAGTCAGTTGGGGTAGAGTCTAGTTCTAGTGTTGTCAGCCCATCCACTTCTGCGACGCACCCTCTGATGCATCATTCTAAATCCGTCCCAGATAGGTTGCTGCAATATTTGGCTCAGAGATGTCATGCCCTTCTTAAGTGCCCTGAGTTTGTAGAGACCGCAATAGTCTTAGAAGATTATGAGGAAGTAGAAGGGGTATGGAGCAATGACAGGTTAGGTGTATATGAAATCATTGATGAGAAGGACCCAACCGACGATGAGGAAGGCGATGTGAATGACATTGCCAATCTGTACGCGCAAGGATTGAAGAGGTTTGATGAGCCGTCATCGGCAGTGGATGAACCCACTAAAGAAATTAATCTTGGAAAGGAAGAGGACCCCAGGCCCATAATTTTTTCTGCAAACCTCCCTCCTCAAGTTGAAGAGGAGCTGATCAAGGTTTTGAGGGAGTACGGAGACTCTTTTGCCTAGTCCTATGAGGACATGCCAGGTCTTGACCCCACCTTAGTTGAACACCGACTTGTTCTTAAACCAGGGGCAATACCCGTAAAACAGAAAGCGAGAAGGTTCCACCCACAGATGGCCTTAAGGATAAAAGAGGAAGTTGATAAAGTGCATAAGGTCAGGTTTATTAGAGTGGTTTTATAACCGCAATGGGTGGCAACCATAGTCCCGGTAATGAAGAAAGATGGAAAAATCCGGATTTGTATCGATTTCAGGGACCTAAATAAGTCATGTCCGAAGGATGATTTCCCGCTTCCTCACATTGACATGTTAGTGGATAACACAGCTGGATATGAGGCCCTATCATTCATGGATGGATATTCTGGTTATAATCTAATACGTCTTGCTCCCGAGGACCAAGAGAAGACCTCCTTCACCACGCCCTGGGGCACGTCTTGCTATGTCGTTATGCCGTTTGGATTAATGAATGCAGGTGCCACGTATCAACGGGTAATGATGGCCATCTTCCACGACATGATGCATGTGTATATGGAAGCATATGTGGATGATATCTTGGTAAAATCGAGGTCTAAAGAAGAACACCCCGCCATTTTAGCCAAGGTGTTACAAAGGGCTAGGGAGTACAAATTAAAGATGAATCCAAAGAAATGCATATTTGAAGTTGCATCAGGGAAATTGCTTGGGTTTATAGTTAGTAAACGGGGGATTCAGATTGATCCAAATAAGGCAAAGGCCGTTATGGAGATGCCGCCACCTAAGAACATCACTAAACTCAGAGGTCTGATTAGGCGCTTACAATTCATTAGAAGATTTATATCTCAACATTCGTAAAGATGCCACCCATTCTATGAATTGTTGAAGGTGGGAGCTAAATTCGAATGGAATGAACAATGTTAGAAGGCCTACGAGGACCTTAAGGTTTATCTTTCTAATCCCCTGGTTCTGCAACCACCCGTCCCTGGGAAACCCCTGATCATGTACATTTCTGTTATTGAGGACTCCCTAGGAGCTGTCCTGGCACAGGTGGATGATGAAGGAAGGGAAAGGGCAGCATACTACCTTTCGAGGTTGTTTAATCCTGCTGAATCCAAGTATATAGCCATGGAGAAGACCTGCGCAGCATTAGTATGGGCAGCTCATATACAGCCATGGAGAAGACCTGCGCAGCATTAGTATGGGCAGCTCAGAAACTCAAACACTATTTTCTTGCCCATGAAATTAGGTTAATCTCTAGAATGGACCCGATTCGTTACCTCTTAGAAAAACCTGTTCTTTCTAGTAGATTAACTCGCTGGCAGAGCTTTCTTTCCCAATTTGATATCACCTTCATTGTTCAGAAAGTAATCAAGGGATATGCGATTGCTGAACATCTCGCTCATTCTCCTATCCCTCGCACTGATTCAATCCAGGACGAATTTCTTGATGAACACTTGGCTGTAATCACTCATCTTCCTTTTTGGTCTCTTCATTTTGACAATGCTCTCAACTCTCAGGGTCGTGGAATCGGCGTCGTTCTCCTCACTCCAGAAGGAGTAACCATCCCCATCGCTTATCAACTCTCTTTTCCTGCCACAAATAACATAGCCGAATATGAGGCTCTCCTTGCCGGTCTGAAGCACGCCTACCTCATGGGCGCGCGATACCTAAACGTCATAGGAGATTCTCAATTGGTGTTGCGTCAAGTTCTGTCCACTTACCGCACCCGTGACCCTAAACTCAAGCCTTTTCAAGATTTAGTCACGATCTTGGATAGGCAATTCTGGAAACTCATCTACATTCATTCTCGTCGTTCTCAGAACATTCTGGCCGATGCATTAGCATCGCTCGCTTCTTCTCTTTCATTCCCCCTCAGTCGCGGCACTGGGACTATTGTAGTCCAGCGGTTAGACGCTCCTTCCCTTCAGGATCCCTGGTTCGACAACCTTAGGAAGTCTGTAGAAAGGAAGATGGAGAGGGAAGATTTGAAAGAAGTTTCATTAACTGAGCTAGAGGAGATTATAGAAAAAGAAGAATTGCCGTGGTATCACGAGATAGAGCAATATTGCAGGGATGGTTCCTTTCCCGAGACGGCGAATGCCGAGCAGCGCAAGGCCATTAGAAGAGTCGCCGCCAGATACACGATTATCGCAGGAGAATTATACAGGCGGGCTCTCAATGGAGTTCTAATGAGGTGTTTGGATGACGATGAGGCTTGGAAGGTAGTAGAAGCCGCTCACTCCAGTGAGTGTGGAGGGCACGTTAATGGACAGGCGTTGGCGAAGAAGATTCTTAGGCAGGGCTATTACTGGCCAACCCTAGAAGAAGACTATTCCACCTATGTCTGTAGGTGTCTTCAATGCCAACTCCATGCCGATAAAATCCATGCTCCGGCCTCTTCCCCCATCCTCTTTCTGCTCCTTGGCCATTCTCGATGTGGGCCTTTGATATCGTTGGACCTCTTTGTGACCCTAACGCTCAAGTTAAACAGAAATCCTTCATTCTGACTGCTATAGAGTACTTCACCAAGGGGGTGGAAGCTGAAGCTTGTGCAGAAATCAAAGCCACTACAGTATGCCGCTTCATTCTCAAGAACATCATCTCGCGGTTTGGAGTGCCAAGTGATATCGTCACCGACAATGGGCCTCAATTTGTTTCTCAAAACTTCGGGACCTCTGTAAGAAATTTAATATTTCATTGCATCATTCATCACCATACTACCCTCAAGGTAATGGCCAAGCTGAGGCCACAAACAAAACCCTTCTAAAAATCATTAAGAAAACATGCGAGTCTCATAAATTTGCTGATTGGACTGATAAATTGATAGAAGCTCTATGGTCTTATCGTACCTCCGTCCGTACTCCTATGGGGCAAACCCCTTTCGCTCTCACCTATGGGATGGAGGCGATACTCCCATACGAGATCCTGATCCCTTCCCTAAGAGTGCAGGTAGACAAAGAACTTAATCTCGACGAGTGTCGAGAGGCGTTGTTAGTCCAACTGGAACTCTTAGACGAGAAGAGGCTTAATGCGGACAATCATGTCTCGGTTTATCAAAAATGTGTCTTGCGGTATTTTCAAAAGAAGGTTATTGAAAGAAAATTCCAAGTGGGTAACATGGTTTTGAAACATAAATTTATCAGATCAGCAGGTCCTAGGTCTAAGCTGCAGCCTAACTGGGAAGGGCCGTTCGTAGTTAAGGAAGTCTATCCTGGTAACGCGTACCGTTTAGTTAACGCGGAGGGTGAGAAATTGCCGAATCCGTGGAATGGGTTATATTTAAAACATTTTTATCCATAGAGTCAAGCCAGCAACAGCCCCGTGGCGGGGTATGCCTCTACTTGATCACGAAGGGAGATCCTTGGTTCGACATTCACACACTACACGACCTCTTGTGATTCGGTTTTCCTCTTTTGCACAACACCGTTTCTCCCTTGGCCATGCTTAGGGGAAAGTGAAGATCCTTATTTTTCTCCTTTCTCGTCTGAAAATAGGGGCAGATGGTGAATAAGAGGGCGAGAACTGATCTAGACCCCCCAATAAAAGAGGTCTCAAATAGGGGCAGTCCGTTATGAACTTATTCCGCAAGTTACAAGAGCAACAAGAAAAAGAAAAGAAATAGAGAAAAGGGGCAGAAATCAAAGACGAAGCTAAAAGCTCATCCAAAAGCTCTAAGCTCGAAAGTCTAAAATACCTCAAAATAATGAAATTAGGCATGGCAAGAGTGGCAGTTCAGTTTCCCCGCGGGACGTTATGAGCCCGGTCGTATGCATGCCTAGAGTGGATGTAGGTTCGATGACGGACACAAAGCCCCGGCGCAACAGACCAAGAATTCTTTGAAAAGGGGGTGTCGTGAGAAGAACTCAAGCCCTAAATATCTCTATACTTATCGCCAACTTTTCTATCAAATTCTCTTTTATTTTCCAAGGAATGAATCCCACGTTTTGGGAGTTGGTGGCACAGAGCGGTCTTCATTTGTCCGTGCGTGGAATAGGGCGGTTTCATCTTGACCGTCCAGTTCTGTCCAGCGGTTGATCCTAAATTGTCCCGTCATCCAGCTACTATTCATCCCGCGTTCGTCCCAGCGCTGTTGGACGGTCTGTCGAGTGACTGCGCGCCACTAGGCGGTTCATTCATGACCGCATATTGATGTAGTGCTGTTCTAGGCGAGTGTCTCTCCTTTCATTCCAAGGTACGGTGTACTTGCTTGCATTTGGCACCTTGGTGGCTATCACACACACTCCACATCCTTCCCCTGCTATTTACACGTTGTTTAGTTCTTTACATTAACACAGTAAAGAAGGGATTTGGAAGGATAATCAAAAAGGGGAAAAGGAAAAACATGTACGAGCAGAAGAAAGGGAAGTGAAGCAAAAGAAAGAGGAAGAGAGCTCAGAGAAGAAGGGCGATTGTGCAGCCAGTGCACTATCTGAAGATATGTTCCAAGATTGGCCTCGTGGATCAAATCTCGAGCCATCATGCTCATCAGAGCTACATTTTGATTGGTTTTCTTTTGTCCTTTTATTTGTTTTTTTTATTTCCACTTGTGTTCTTCCGATCCTCTAGTTTGAGGTCAGGGTTTCTCCTGTGGACACAGGAGAAGGGAGATTGTGTCTCCGGTTGTAAGTGACTAGGTGTCACTCACAGTTTCCCCTCCGGGTTGGAGGAAGAGAGGAGAGTGTTCCTCTAGGTCAAGCTGTTAGTCAGCGGTTGGCTTAAGCTGTAATGCCCAGCAGTTGAAACTGTGAATCAGCGGTTTGTAGGCAAGCTGCGAGGCCCAGCGGTTTCAAGCTGTTTGGCAGCGGAATCCACACTCAGGTTTGAGTGTGGTATGGATGTAGGTCTAGAGGACCGAACCACCTAAAAATCTCTTGTGCATTGTGGTTTGATTTCTTTCTGTCATCCGTTAGATGTATGCTTAGGCTCGATGAAATAATTCTGATTCATTTGTCTAGTGAGGAATTGGCTTGATGTGGCATAGCCCAAAGACCACTAAATATGATGAGATGACCCTAGGACTTAGACCCGCAAGCATACAAGCGCTCAATGATTCTCACAATGATGATTTTTGCCCACACGGCTCACACGTTCACCTGGTGGATCCGGGAGATGATGGTGAGGGTCCGAGGCGGGACCCAATTGTCCTAATGGACTTACAATGCTATGGCTGACCCCCAATGGGCCTAGGAGACCCAACTTTGTAGGTGGCTGGCCCGCAAGACGGGGTGTTGGGTGGCACTCACTCACGGGCCGCGGTGGGCACGATATTGCCTAAAGTGAAGTCCGAGCACTCTCTTACCGTCCGACGGGCATTCAAGGCAATACTACATTTGCAGAAATGAAGCTACAAGGGTGTGATCAGAAGCTCACCTGATCGGTGTGAAGACACCGATCCCGTTCGGAGACGAGGGCGCGCCGGGAGGCGAGGGTATACACCCGATCGCCGCGGCGATGGAGCTTGACCTGAAAATGCGAAGAGGTACAGCACTACACCCCGTGCAAGGGGGGGATCTTGGGGTGGGGGTTAATGTATTACAACCAAAAATTACCTCCACGCAGGGAGGGGCCTTCAGCCGGCCAAGCGGGGAGGGGAATGAGCGAGATAGAGTCGACTTTCCGAGCTTCGCCGATTCTGCCTAGCTTCTGTATTTCGGGACAAAGGATCGATGTCGATGCTACCAATAATTCCACCGAGCTCAGAATCTGACGAGACTTGCGCCAAAAGCTTCCTAACTGGAGAGGGGAAAGGCTTGAATTTTTGGGCGACATTCCGATCTGGGGGCTGGCTGCTCCGGCGACTGGAAGGTGGTTGCAGCTCTGGTCTCTGGGCGAACACGATCTGAAACAAGAGGTTGTAGAAGTTGCCACGACCGCTCCTGAGCTCCAAATCTGGAACCGCCACACTCGTTGGAACCGTGGACGAGTCTACTTTGCAGAAAAACAAACAGGGAAGTCTTCCGATGTCGGAGATGAGCTGGGTGTCCAGAGGAGTGGACGGTGGTCGGTATAGACTGTGAGGAGGCAGATCGGCGTCGTTGTGGTAGAAAATTGAGATCTCTGGTTGTCGGATCCCGAACGGGGTTCCTCCTTCTGTTCCTGGACGCTGACAGGGGGAGGAAGATCTTTGTAGAAGACCTTGAAGGCTGGTTCCTTCAAGGTTCGTCGTGGGAGAGCCTGCTCTATCGTTCTGGTTCCTGGCCTGAGAAGCCCTGCGTAGTCGAGGGAGAATGGTTGCCGCGGACAGCTCGGAGCTCGGATGCCGACGAAACCACCTCGCCTGGAAAGCTCTCTGGAAGACCTTTCCGGAGATATAGGCCTTGACACCAGGAAGATCAGGGATTGGCCAAAGATGTTGCGACTTTCAGGACCCAACTCTGCTGCCAACGAACTGTTGATGTAGCCGCAATCTTATGGTGTCAAATGGTGTTGGGGTGGGGTAACTTAGCAAGGGGAGGGTGGCTGTGGGCTGTGGGATATGGAGGAAGGTTGCTGGAGGGCTGAGGGGAGCAGGGGTGATGGCGAACCTGGCTGGAGCTGCTGGAGGTGGAGGTGGAGAGGTGGGTGTGCACAAGAGAGAGGGGGAGTGTGAATGGAGGGTGGGGGCGAACTTGGCTTGAGGGGGAGGGGTATGGGGCGGCCAAGGCAATGGAGGGAAGGTTCAAATTCGAAATTGGCCTTGGGAGGGGTGGGATTTGTGTGGGGAAGTGGGGGGATTGTGTTGGGAGGTGGAAGAGTTGCTTTGGGACAAGGAGGGGGAGTAAATGAGGGGCTATGGGGAAGTGGAGGGCCTTAATGGAGGTGGGTGAGGTAGTGGAGGTGGTTGGGGGTTGGAGTAAGTGAGGGGGAAGGAGGAGAGAGAGAGAGGGTCGAACTCCCCTTGGGGAGAGAGAGAATGAGAGAGAGAGTGAGAGAGAGAGAGTAAAAGAGAGAGATCTTGAGAGGTGGAATGAAGTAGTTTTCAATATTTCATCAAAAGTGAGTACATGGAGGGAGATGGGGGCTATTTATAGGCAACCCATCTTTACAAGATAAAAATAACCCTGCCATTTAAGGCAAAAGACCAAACATGTCCTAGACTCAGTCCAATAGGCCCAAACTAAGGTATTAGGGCCCAATTAGACCAAATAGGGGAAATGGACTAGTACAACATGACATAATAAAAGGAAATACATGCGACATGACCCAATAAAAGGAAAATTACATATGATAAGACTCAATAAAAGGAAGATACATAAGATGAGAATGAGTCGACCAAATCAAGGGTGTGCAGGCGACCCGAGCCATAGCGAGTGTCGTGGGATGTCCTCATCAAATCCCCCGGGGTGGGGAGAACTCGACCCTGTCGAGTGCGGGTCTGCCTGGCTGTCATAGTGCTCCAGAATGTCGGGATCCAACCGCAGCAGGTCCTCCCGACTCACCCAAGTATCCTCCGTCGGGGGACGGTTCTTCCACCTAACCAAGTAGCGCTGATACACCTTGTGCCTCGTAATGATGCTCTGCTCATCCAGTATTGCCTCTATCTGCTCTCGTCGGTCTCTCAGGCTAGAAGGTGGAGTCCCTCCGGAAGTGTCCCTCTCAAGGTGGGGTAAAAGCTCAAGCTCCTCACTGGGTTCCACCGCGGGGCCTTTGTAGGGTACCATATCCGCCACATTGAAAGTAGGGTGCACCCCATAGCTCTCTGGCAGGTCAAGCTCATAAGCATTGCTGCCAAGTCATCGTAGAACTCGAAAGGGTCCCGACCCTCGTGCCCTCAACTTGGAGGCAGGCCCGGGAAGGAGCCGCTCCGTCCTCACCATCACTAGGTCTCCCACTTGGAATTCACAGTGGCGCCGGTGATCATCTGCCCGTCTTTTGTAAGCCTCATTGCTTTTCCCTATATGCTTGCGGATGTCATCATGCAACTCTTTGATATGCTGTGCAAAGGACTCAGCTGAGACTGACACCCTAGCATGTGGGGGAAGGGGAATGAGATCCGAGGGCTTTCTAGGCCTAAAACCATGCACTGTCATGAATGATGATCCTATAGGGATGAAGGGAGGGCCTGGACAGCCAAATTCAGCCCTATCAAGTGTTAGATTGGTTTTGACAGACTTAGGAGGACCAGGGCATCCATGAATTGACCTATCATGCTTAGAAACCATGTGGACCTTGATGCACTTAGGTGGACCGGGGCAGCCACAAGTGGCCCTATCATGCATGAGACGGATGAAGAGTGGGGGAAGACCAACTTGTCCAAATGTAAGCCTATCATGCACTGGACCTAGTGTGTGAATGACACAAATGATGTGACTAGCCTGACCACATGATGCAAAAGGTTTTGATACATGATTCCTATCAAGATGGTCCCATCTGTGAGATTTGGGGGTTTCCACTCATGGGGATCGAAGCGGTTCCAAGGGGTGGACATCTTGGGATGGGTCACTCCCTTATTTCCAAGGTTGATGCCACCCTTGGCATTGACTCTCATAGTGTGGGCGGAATTTCGGAATGGGTGGGTTAGGCCTGACATGGTGGGTGAGGGTAGGAGGGAGTGGGTGGTGGGTGAGGAGTACTTGGAAGCCCATAGGGAGTGGCCAAACAGATCAAGATGGGTTAAGGGGTGGGTGATGTGGAGGTGGGTTTCAATCCAAGTGGTCGCCCTAGGGTCCCTAGCACACATAGGGAAGTGGAAATCATGAACCCAGTGGGACTTATCGTAATGCTCCTTGCAAAGGGGCGAGGGGTAGGGAGAGATGTAGGAGGGCCAGGAGGTGGGTTGGTAATGAGGGGCTAGTGGGAAGGGAACATGTGGATCTAGGAGGACTTGGGTTGAGGGGAATGAGGCTTCTTCCCATCCTGGACCTTGAGCATTCCAAAGCATACACTCCCTAGTGTGGGCTGGGCACTCGTCTCCTAATGGGGTAAGCACCAAAGTGGATTCCTTAGGTTGATTGCCCTCTCCTTGTGGTAGGGGAGTGGTGTAAAACTCATCGGGAATTGAAATCCCTTTCCTTGTGGAAGGAGGGGATTTCCATTGAGTGGGGTCAAAAGGATCATAGAAATTGAAACTCTTATGGAGGGATTCCTCTATGTCCTTGGATAGGTTGGCCCAAGTAGGACGTTCCCCGATGCATGTTGAACCTTCATCGACAAGGGGCAACAACAAGAGTGTGGACTCACTAGGAAGTGTGACCTTGAGGAGAGGAGAGCATTTTTTTGTGGGGCTCATTGGGTCAAGTTCCCTAGGGGTTGGCAGGAAGATTAGAAGCTCACTAGTGCATTGGCCTATAGTGCAAATAGATGTAATGGAGCCAATGGATGAGTAGGCAAAGGCAAGGTACTTGGGCTTAATGGGTTCCATGGCCAACATGCTAGTCAACCCCATTTGATAACTCAAACTCCTAAGTAGGTCTTCAAGGGTTTCCACAAAGCAAAAGGATTGATATGTTGTGTGACGAGAATGACATGGCACTAGTTGAACTTGCTCTATGGGGAGGTTGCATGGGGTTGAAGGGTACAAGATGGGACCTTTCTTGAGCCAGGTAGCTAGGGGCTCCTCTATGGTTAGCTCACCAGTGGGTGGGATGAGTTGCTCATGTTGGGGTTCGGGTTGGTTTTGTGCAATGGAGATTTGAGGCTCATTTTCCACTTTAACTGATCGCTTTTGAATGGTTTGCTTAAACTTGGAGAGGGCTTGGTTATAAGAATTTGGGAAGTGGAACCTTTTCTTGTCTCCCGGGGATTGCAAGTGACACCCTTTTCCTTCGGGGTCTATGATTGCTTGTTGTTCTTCCATCCATTCTTTTCCCAAAATAATATGTGACCCAAGGGGCCGAATTTTGCACCATGCTCCACTACCCCACGTAATGGATTTGGAGGGAATGCGGCTTACACAAGGTACGTAGAACTCTACGAAAACCCATTCCCCATGGATGACAATTTTCCCTTCTTGTGATAAGGAGTTCACAAGAGTTTGGGAGACATAATTTCCCGATTGGTACTCATCAAGGAACACAGTGGTGATTTTGTTGTGGGGTAGGACTACTTTGAAGCTAAAGGACATGGTGAACCGGTCACCGTGGGAATTGGGATTCATGGTGTTATTGGAAGAAGATGAATTGTCTTGATAATGAGTTCCACTACGAGTGGTCATGCAAAGTTGGGTGGGCTATGCAAGGGTGTGCGAGTGCACCTAAGAAAAACTTAGTGTGACCCAAGACTAGACTTGTAAGGACAAGCCTATGACCGCTCTGATACCACTTGATGTGGCACAGCCCAAAGACCACTAAATATGATGAGATGACCCTAGGACTTAGACCCGCAAGCATACAAGCGCTCAATGATTCTCACAATGACGATTTTTGCCCACACGGCTCACACGTTCACCCGGTGGATCCGGGAGATGATGGTGAGGGTCCGAGGCGGGACCCAATTGTCCTAATGGACTTACAATGCTATGGCTGACCCCCAATGGGCCTAGGAGACCCAACTTTGTGGGTGGCTGGCCCGCAAGACGGGGTGTTGGGTGGCACTCACTCACGGGCCGCGGTGGGCACGATATTGCCTAAAGTGAAGTCCGAGCACTCTCTTACCGTCCGACGGGCATTCAAGGCAATACTACATTTGCAGAAATGAAGCTACAAGGGTGTGATCAGAAGCTCACCTGATCGGTGTGAAGACACCGATCCCGTTCGGAGACGAGGGCGCGCCGGGAGGCGAGGGTATACACCCGATCGCCGCGGCGATGGAGCTTGACCTGAAAATGCGAAGAGGTACAGCACTACACCCCGTGCAAGGGGGGGATCTTGGGGTGGGGGTTAATGTATTACAACCAAAAATTACCTCCACGCAGGGAGGGGCCTTCAGCCGGCCAAGCGGGGAGGGGAATGAGCGAGATAGAGTCGACTTTCCGAGCTTCGCCGATTCTGCCTAGCTTCTGTATTTCGGGATAGAGGATCGATGTCGATGCTGCCAATAATTCCACCAAGCTCAGAATCTGACGAGACTTGCGCCAAAAGCTTCCTAACTGGAGAGGGGAAAGGCTTGAATTTTTGGGCGACGTTCCGATCTGGGGGCTGGCTGCTCCGGTGACTGGAAGGTGGTTGCAGTTCTGGTCTCTGGGTGAACACGATCTGAAACAGGAGGTTGTAGAAGTTGCCACGACCGCTCCTGAGCTCCAAATCTGGTACTACTGGACTCGTTGGAACCGTGGACGAGTCTACTTTGCAGCAAAACAAACAGGGAAGTCTTCCGATGTCAGAGATGAGCTGGGTGTCCAGAGGAGTGGACGGTGGTCGGTGCAGACTGTGAGGAGGCAGATCGGCGTGGTTGTGGTAGAAAATTGAGATCTCTGGTTGTCGGATGCCGAACGGGGTTCCGCCTTCTGTTCCTGGACGCTGACAGGGGGAGGAAGATCTTTGTAGAAGACCTTGAAGGCTGGTTCCTTCAAGGTTTGTCGTGGGAGAGCCTGCTCTGTCGTTCTGGTTCCTGGCCTGAGAAGCCCTGCGCAGTCGAGGGAGAATGGTTGCCGCGGAGCTCGGAGCTCGGATGCCGACGAAACCATCTCGCCTGGAAAGCTCTCTAGAAGACCTTTCCATAGATATAGGCCTTGACACCAGGAAGATCAGGGATCGGCCGAAGATGTTGCGACTTGCAGGACCCAACTCTGCTGCCAACGAACTGTTGATGTAGCCGCAATCTTATGGTGTCAAATGGTGTTGGGGTGGGGTAACTTAGCAAGGGGAGGGTGGCTGTGGGCTGTGGGATATGGAGGAAGGTTGCTGGAGGGCTGAGGGGAGTAGGGGTGATGGCGAACCTGGCTGGAGCTGCTGGAGGTGGAGGTGGAGAGGTGGGTGTGCACAAGAGAGAGGGGGAGTGTTAATGGAGGGTGGGGGCGAACTTGGCTTGAGGGGGAGGGGTATGGGGCGGCCAAGGCAATGGAGGGAAGGTTCAAATTCAAAATTGGCCTTGGGAGGGGTGGGATTTGTGTGGGGAAGTGGGGGGATTGTGTTGGGAGGTGGAAGAGTTGCTTTGGGACAAGGAGGGGGAGTAAATGAGGGGCTATGGGGAAGTGGAGGGCCTTAATGGAGGTGGGTGAGGTAGTGGAGGTGGTTGGGGGTTGGAGTAAGTGAGGGGGAAGGAGGAGAGAGAGAGAGGGTCGAACTCCCCTTGGGGAGAGAGAGAATGAGAGAGAGAGTGAGAGAGAGAGAGTAAAAGAGAGAGATCTTGAGAGGTGGAATGAAGTAGTTTTCAATATTTCATCAAAAGTGAGTACATGGAGGGAGATGGGGGCTATTTATAGGCAACCCATCTTTACAAGACAAAAATAACCCTGCCATTTAAGGCAAAAGACCAAACATGTCCTAGACTCAGTCCAATAGGCCCAAACTAAGGTATTAGGGCCCAATTAGACCAAATAGGGGAAATGGACTAGTACAACATGACATAATAAAATGAAATACATGCGACATGACCCAATAAAAGGAAAATTACATATGATAAGACTCAATAAAAGGAAGATACATAAGATGAGAATGAGTCGACCAAATCAAGGGTGTGCAGGCGACCCGAGCCATAGCGAGTGTCGTGGGATGTCCTCATCAGAATTGGCTTGCATACCGTGCATTGGATACTGGTCTTAAGAGAGTAATATTGAATATATGAACTTAGTTATCTCTCTAATTTACATGGAGTTGATCAGAAGCCTAGTTTGTCTGATCTTCTATTTGTTACTGGAGAGCAGTTAATTTGCTCAAGCCATCTGAGAATTTAATTCCGCAACAGTGTCTAGTTATAGTTTTAATTGAGCATTTTTATAGGGGCAATTCATTCACCCCCCCCCCCTCTGAATCGGGTTTGCACCATCTCTTAGACTCAACAAATCCCACCTCCTGCCCAATCACTGGCATCTCACCAATGTCCTCTCACCCTGATCACACCACCACAATCCCCATTTCAAGAGATAGCCTTCCCCAAGGATGTCTGAACGGAACAAGAGCATCTGCTGGTCCTGTTAACACCTCCCCAACCTAAGCCGGCCTCTCCCCCGTTCATAATGCTCCCAGCGAGGAATCGGCCTCCCTGTCATTCATATTCGGGTCCCCTCCCCTACCATTGATCCGTCCGAAACCTCTAGAGCCAGAGGTCCTGAAGGAGGCCACCATCAATGTCACTCTCCACAATCGCATCATTCCCCCATCCCAAAGGCAATCTCAGCTTGAAGAAGGGGTTAATTCTCAGGCTCCCCCGGCGGAGTATGATATCCTACAACACCTGGATAGGATGCCAGCTAGAATTTCCATTATAGAGCTCATCAAGAGGTCCCCATCCCATCAATCCACTCTATTGCAGTTCCTTCAAAAGATCACAGTCAATGAAGATCTCCTAGCCAGTGGCGTGACTGATGCCATTCTAGCTCCCATTCAGGGTCCCTCCATATATTTTTCTGATAAAGATTTCGCTCCACCCGAGAGCAGATCACTCCCGTTATGTCTCACTGTCACCCTCAATGGGGTCAAGATTGACTCTACCTTGATTCACACGGGAGCATCGATTAATGTGTCCCATGAAAACTAATCATAAAATTGGCCTCCAAGAGGAAAATTTAAAAGAAGTGTGCACCACCATTTCGGCATACGACAATTCGAGACGGTGTGCGAAAGGCAAAGTGACCTTACAACTTGGCCTAGGCCTCGTGGTCATGTCCTCAGATTTCTTTGTCCTTTATGTTTACCCGATGTACAAAGCCATCCTAGGGCGGCCATGGATTGAACAAACCTTGGGAATCCCATCAATTGCTCTTCAATGTTTCAAATTCCCCTACAATGGTAGGGTGATTAAGATCAAGATTATCCCGTTGGTGGAAACTCTCAATGCTATCACTTATGAACAGATTCCCATCATGACCATCCCGGACAAAGGAATGAAACCCATCCTCTCTATAGTGGGCGTCGTAGGGCCCTTCGCCCTATGTCAACCAACTAACTCCATCGTTCCTCGACCAATCACTCACTCCAACATCCTGTTTGGAAAAGGATGGGAGATGATGGCCGAAATGGGCTTCACGATGGGTAGAGGTCTAGGTCAACACGAGTAGGGTCCCACTCGCGGGACAAGTCTCAAAGTCTCTAAGGGTCGCACCGGTCTAGGCTACTCAGCTGAAAAGGCATCCAAAACCACTCAAGCTAGGGGTCTACTCTATGACCGCTTTGTCAAAGGCCCGATACAACCAAGGACTCAGTCTGAACTGAGTGAAAGCCACAAAATCATCCAAAAGGAAGTTCCCTCAGATCAGTCGCTCGAAGATGACTTCGGGCTTCTTTCTTTGTTTCACCTCAATAAACCTCCTAATGATGTCTCACCCATAGGCACCTTTCTAGCATTAGATAGGTCGGCCCCTGTCTGCTTCATTCCATTCCTGTTTCATCCATCTTTCCCACCACTCCTTACTCCCCCGATCGTGGGGCAATCGACGCACATTGTTTGCATGCTTAGCCACGACTACAAAAAAAATGCCAATTTCCTCTTCCATGCTGAGCTCATTGTTGAAAAACCTCCTCCATGCTACATGGATCCCTCCGCCAAGGGCCGACACTTTCCACCTTGAACTCTCTCTCACATGTTCCCCTTGTACATAGTAGTCTAAAATTGAGTCTAGGTTCAGGTTGGTCTAGAGTATCCTCTCCTCCCCATTCCAAGCAAGCTACGATCCGTCAGGTTCCCGCGCCCTACCTCAGCCAGCTGGCTGAGAAGTGCGCATAATTGTGTCAGGTCTCCGGATTCACATCAACGCCCATTCCTCTAGGGGTAGCTGAAGTAGAAGGGTCTTAACTAGATGATGGCCTAGTGGTCTATGTTCTAGAAGACTATGATGATGATGGTGAAGAAGAAGAAAAGTAGCCACAGGGTTGCACTGATCCCATAGCTCCTTTTGTCGACGGGACTAGAAGGTTTGACGAGCTATGTGTCAGTAGATGAATCAACCAAGGAAGTCAACCTAGGCACCAAAGAGAATCTGAAAATCATTAGCAATCTCTCAGACACGGCTGTATTTAATTCTTTTAATTTTTCATTTTCTTCCATGAGCTTCTCATTCTGAATTAATTCATCAAGCAGTGTTTGATCATTTGACATTGATTACAATTTAGCTTTGAGCTCTCTTTCAGTTTCTTCCAGTTTAGAGATTTTAACTAGCAGAGTTCCATTTTCATCTTTCAAACGAACAATTTGTTCTTTATGTGAATCAATGTCAAGCAAAAGAGATTTATTTATTTCTTCAAGAATAGAGCATTTTTGACAAGGAGAAGCATGAGTGGTATTTTCGATTTTCTTTTTCAACTTTTTATTTTTAGATTTTATTTTCTTGTATCTATCTAGCAAGTCTCGGTAAGCATCCATTATTTCCTCGATAGATACTTTATAAGTTTCAGAATTTACCTCTTGTTCTTCCTCACTTGCATGCTCACTGCTGTTTGCGACCAATCATTCATTCTCCAGCCTCCCTTCATGATATTTGATGAGGCAGTCCCATATCTCTTTGGCCGAACTGCAGGCAGATACAAAAGGAAAGGAATTAGAATCAACAACTACTTTCATCAGATTCAGAACTTTAAGATTATCATTATTTCTAGTCCTTTGTTCACTAGTCGATTCATATTTATCTCTGGGTAATTCATGAGGACCATGAGAAATCAACTTTCAAAGCTTAGGATCCATAGAGTTAACAAACCTACACATCTTACCTAACCACAAGGCATAGTTAAAACCATTAAACACAGGCAGAAAATTCATTGAAGATCGTTCAACAAGTGAACTCATGACTATTGTTGCACACAGATTTTCTCTGTAGATCGTTGGATCTATATAGAATTATCATGCCCCAACAGGGAATATCGGGACATGACAGGGGAGAAAACCCCACACTCAATCTAGACTAGAAATTCTAATTACATCACTTGATATAAAAACCTCAACTATAAAATTTTAATTTTTTTCAAAATTCTCCAATTAACCAATAGACAATTCCATAACACTAACTTCTCATAATTACAAGACATCTCTCATAACAAATTACTCTCAATTCTAAACTAAGAAATAGGAAGACCACTAAGACAGTTTGGGTGCACTCCACACTCTTGCCCTCCCTGCCAGCTATTCTCGAGATAACCTGAAAAATATTAATTAACACTGCATGAGCATAAAGCCTAGTAGGAATTACATCTCAACACAAGCAAATTTAAGTGATTAATGCCTTTTACAATTAATATTCTAGTCAAGATAGGAAATACATAAAATAAAGATCAAGGATAATGATGTAATCATGAGGACAATAGATGTCAAAGAAGTATAACATAGACTTCACTTTCAAAAAGATATAGCAAAAAGGTAAACTTCAAAGGACTAGCATTGAGGGAATCTAAAGATGGCTCATGTAGGCTCAAGAGGTGGCTCCCACTATACAGCACTTTGCTCCATTACGGGCTCAAGAGGTGGCTTCCATAGAGTAGCACTTTGCCTCGCATAGCCCAATGAATAATAACAAGAAAGGTACTGTTTTATCCGCCGCACGGCGGCTCCCCCCGCCCCGACATGGGAGGGGTTGGTAGAGGGGCACTCGGATTGTCGGTGACCATGGTTTGGGAAAAAATAAAGGAATAAAGGAAAATAAGGGAGTTTGATGTATCTCGGAATATTCCCCTTCATAGCCGCATGCCTTTCACGGTGGCACCGGGCACTCTCCTTTTACGGAAAGTCGAGAGGGGTCGAATGGCAGGGGAGATTTTCGGGAGTTGGTAGACGAAGACAACGGTCTACGAACGGGGTGGTTACTCACTCGAGATGAATAAGACTAGGGAGACAGGGTAGCTGGACAGGGTGCGGGCGTGCCAGTCGATTTCTCAACAATCACCCATGGAACCAAGAGTTGACTGGGGAAGCGTCGCCAGGACGCGGCACATGGGCACGGGACATCGGGCGGCACGTGGAGAGAAGGGGAGGTTCCACGAGTGCGAGTGTGCATGCGATTATAGCGATTCGTGTGCGGGTCTTTCCCCACCGGCTGCAAGCAATCGGTGTTTATTTACATCGGATTGAATCTGAACACCTTTGTTCCGTGCTGAAGAAGAGCCTGGATAATTCTGAAGCCAAGGATAAGGGACAGGATATACCCCGCAGTTGGGGACTGGTGGACTAGGACCCAAGAAAATGGGTTGCATACTGGTTAGTGGGGGTAAGAAACTGGGACCGGTGGTATGGGTATGTACATTCAATTGGTTTCATGCTTTATAGGTGTCACGTGGGCATTACTGATGGGCCGAAAGGGCCGAAATACAACTGGTGCAAGCCGCGGGATAATTCCGACACGTAGGTCGGTCCCCAGGTCGTTGCAGGATAAGGTGGATTATCCGCGTGTTTTATAGGGGCTCTCCTCGGGGAGCTAGGGACATACCCGAATTACCGAGGGAGGGCTAGACTGGATGGTAGGGGCAGACGCTGGCTAGCGCCTGAGGGAGGCTAGACGCGGCTCAGGATGAATAGTCGGGTTTGGGTCCCAGAAGGGGGGTGTCTTCATGCTGGGGGAGCGAGGCCGGTCCGGCTAACTCGGGCCAGGGTCTGGCTAACTCGGGTCAGCGGTCGGGACAGTCGATGATCGGCTCACGGTGAGGGGCGGGCACGCGATCCCGTGGCAGGGGCAAATTCGGTATCATGGCATGGGCATTGTTATCATGACGCCTTATACGTGGGCGGACCCAAGGTGCGGGTGTGTTCGCCGTTATCATAACGCCTTATGTGTGACGGAGATGGACTTGTGTGAGATGGTTAGACGCCATGTAAGGGGAGTACGTGTGACATACCTTCGGCGTACGCAAGCCAAACAACAAGCCAACCACATGCTCACTTAGCTCCTTGCGTCCTTGCTCCTTGCTGGGTGCCTGCGGAAGTCCGAGTGTGCAGCGGTTAGTCCATATGTTCATGCCCCTTGAGCTTCTAAGGGGGGTTTTATAGAGGAATTTAAAGAGTTAGGGGGGCTTTATGCGGATCAAGTTGAGGGTGGAACCTGGTCAGCGTAAACCCTTGAAAAGTATATATATTTTGTATTTTTCAGAGTGGGGGAGGGGGGTTTAGGCGGACCAACCCAGGGGGGCAGTCTGGTCCGCCTAAACCCCCCCCCCCAAGGGGGGTTTACGCGGACTGGGGTTTTTACCAGACCTGGGGGGCAGTCTGGTCAGCCTAACCCCCCCCCCTCGGGGGGGATTAAGGCGGACTGGCTTGCTGGGGGGGGTTTAATAATAAAAAAACTTTTTTTATTTTTACTGGCGTTTAGGCAGACCAGACCTGGGGGGGTTTACGCGGGGCAGAGAGAGAGGGGGATTCCCCCACCTTATAAAATCCTATTTTGACTTCTTTTGGCCCCACATTGACTCCGTGTGACGCCATAAGACGAAGGATACGAGCTTGGACTGGTCGGCTGGTTCTGCTTGAGCGCGGACTGAGGAGATTGACTTGCGTGATTCCGTGTGATCCCGGGGCTACGTCTTCACGAATCCTTCCACACACGGGTACGCCAATCGACTTTGCACGAGACTGGGACTGGGAATGGCCGTGGGGACCACGAGGATGGGAGGAAGGCGTGACCCCCAATGGAGTTCGCCCCCCGTGAGGCACGGTCGCGCCCGGGGTGAACTCCCCCCCAGGCGAGCCATGGCCACAGGGGGTTGTCCCGGGGGTCTTCCGACATTGTTTGGGGTTGTCCTTTGAAGGAAGGGGTGCTCCGGGGTGCTGGGATTGGCCCGTAGGGGCTTGTTGTTGTCGTGCTGTCGTTGTCGCTCGCGAGGTGTTCGGGGAAATTCCCGACACCCCCCGGGTCGTCAAACGGCTGGGGTAGCTGACTGGCGGGCCTTAGATTTGGCCTCGGACTGAGGGTAAAAGCTTGCAGCAGTTGATGGAAGGCACTTTGGGCATGTGGGCCCGACCTTCGTGGCATATGTCGTGTTGTAAGGCGGGTTGGTGGGCAGCCCCGGGATCGCCCGGGAGTTGAAGATAAACGGCTCGTCGTCGTGTGTCTGAGGGTCGGGGGTAGCCCCGACTTGCTGGAGGGTTGTTGTAGAACATGGCTGGAGTGCAAGAGCCGCGGGTTGGCCCTAGGCTTGTTGTCGAATGACTGGAATATGCGCGCCCGTAAGGTGTTCAGGGAAATTCCCGACACATCTGTATTGGCCGTACAAGGGTGCTATGGACTTCTAAAACCTCTGGTTGACCAAGATGAGTCTTCCTATGACTTTAGAGGGCTGGAGGGAGGCGTCTTGGGGGTAAATCCTGACCTCGTTGCTGGGTGCCACGTGTCATGGCTTGTACTTATGGCGCCCCCGGGTTGGCCTGGGTGGCTGGGTTGAAGGCAGGTAAACCCGCAAGCTGGGTGATCGGGGGTAGTCCCAATCGATTGTTGATGTTGCCGTGAGTCACAGCTAGCTGGTTGGAATCTCGATTTGGCCCGGTGGTGTCGTAGGAAGGGCTGGGTAGCCAACACCTTAAAGGTGTTCGGGAAAATTTCCGAACCCTCATTTCTTGATATTTTTGCTGGAAAAATATTTGGGTACAACAGGTACGTATAACAAATGAAGAACATATATAAGTGAACATAACTATAGATTGGCCGCATAATAATTTAATTCCAAAAAATATATATATACCCTTTCGGGTCAAGAATATCAAGTAGTAAGTCAAGAATGTCATGTAACAAGTCAAGCACTCAATCATGTACGAGAAACAAGTAACAAGTATCATGTGAATTATCTAGATCAATCTAGCAAGTAAGCACTTCAGTGTAATGCCACACCTTGTTATTACAACTCTCATGGACACTAGGACTTTTGAGCGCTCCTCTCAGGACCAAACCGGGCCCTTAATGATGCGTTGGCATTGAGATTATGGATCAAAGATCCCAAGTAAACACTAGACAATCACATTTTAATGGCCAAGTGGACTTCAAGGAAGTCATGTTCAAGTAGTTATCAAGTAGAACAAGTAGAGTGCATGAATCATATGCAGAAAATTGAAATGAAGGAATTCAAGAAAAATCAGTGGAACTAAGCATGGATTTTAAGTCAATTTTTTTTAATCTAGTAAGAAGGCCCATAATTGTAGGGATTCATATTCAAGTCTTTTAGAGATTTCAAATTTGGATTTCAAGGGTTAAAAGTTCATATATTTCAAGGTTACGAACTCAATTTATAGGGATTAACGAATCGGGAATTCAGAGCTTGAACAACCTGGTTCCACAGGGTTTTAAGTTCAGAGTTAAAATATATTTTAGAACCAAATTCACAGGTCTAAGGTTTAGGTTTGGCAAGGTTTAAAATTTTAGTTTTCATTTTTTCAGGTTTTTAAAAAAATTATAGAAGTAAAGTTTTACAATCAGAATCTATGAGTTTAAGACTTGATTTCACAAGAATAAAAGAACTAGAATTTTGTAGAGTTAAAAACTCAATTCTTTAGGGATACAACAGTCAGGTCGCAGGGGTTTTAGAAATCAGATTATGGTTGAAATAAAGAACTAGACTTGTGGGGCTTCAAAAGCCAAGTCCATAGGGATACGATACAATGAAGTTTAAAATGAACCAAGTTTACTAAATTTGAAGAAAATTGATCTATAGCTTCTAAAACGTGAGGATTTATAGAATTTGCAAAAAGAGATCTGCAGTTTTAAAAGTGTACAGGTTTACAAAATTTGAAGAAAAACTGATCTGCAGCTTTAAAAACATACATATTTATAGAATTTGTAGAGAAACATATCTACAAGTTTAAAAAGAAATTTAAAACACAAGTTTTAAAGTATCAAAACATATGTTTAAAAATTATCAAAACTAGGTTTAAAAGAGAATAAAACACAGTTCTTTACAGAATCAAAATGCAGGTTTAAAATAGTCTGAATGCACAAGTTTTAAAGATTCAATTCGCAGGTTTAAAAAATTAGTAGATTTTTAGGGAACCAGAGGCTTGTGTTTGCTGGTTTAAAACTTCAAGCTTGCTAGTTTAAACATAACATATTCCAAGTTTTCTAAAGAGATCAGATTATAGGGTTTTAAGAGATCAAGTTACGGGGTTTAAAGGATCAAAATCCTAGTTTAACATGGATAAGAATCGCAGGTTTTAATGTTCTTCTTGAAGAGTTAAACATGGATTAAAAATATGATGTTTGAAAGGTTTAAAAGCCAACATGTAGGGATGAGCAGGTTCAGACGTGCAGGAATTTGAACTCAGGTTGGTAAAGATTAAAATCTCATATTTAAGAAAGAACGGGTGCAAAAATCTGAGTTCATGATTTTAAGAAAATTTGAGAACAAGATTAAGAAATCTAAGAACAAGCTTACGAAAATTTTAGATTGTAGGGAAACAAACTTGTGTTTGTAAGAAAATAGGAGATCCGATTTGCAGGGATAAGATCATAAGAATCATTTTACAAAGACTAAAATCAGATTTTGTTTTATATATTTGGAACTCGAGCGAGAAAACCTACCTCAAGAGCAAAGAAACTTTCCCACGATTTAAATCTTCGCGAAAACCTTCTTCTTCTTCTATCTCCATGGATCACAAACATGCACTTCAAGGAATAGAATATTCCTCCTTCTTCAACCCTCGAGCTAGCCTCCCCCAAAACCACGAACAAGCCAGCCGTCCCTTCATCTCACGATGGGTCTAGGGTGATTAGGTTTTTAACAGAAGGCGTAGGAGGTTAAAAGGATGGTGTGCTTACAGGGTTAAAGCCTTACTAAGAGTCCCACTTAACTAGGCTAACAGGGAGATAATCTAAAACCAAATCGACCGTAACATCTAGATGAAGTCCTATTAAATTAGTAGTGAGGAGGTAACCAACCCAATTACTGCCGTGGCCAACCTATCTCTCATCCTACTAACCCAATTAAATGGGCTTATCCTCCTATTCACTTTAGTTTTATAGTTTACCTATATATAACTTTAGGTTTAGGTAAAGTAACGTAGAAGTCAACAGAGGTTAGTTGTTATAAAGTAACCACTTTAGTAATTTATTATTTTAATCTCAAAATAAGATATAATAGTATTTTATCTAAATTTTTATTTTATCTATTAGTAAATTAAATAGTCAACCATATTTAATTATTAATTTATCTCCCTAGTTCTAAGGTCCTAATGGGCCCTAATCTAACAAGTCAAATAAAATTAAGAGATTTAAATAAAATAAAAATCCGTTCTAATTTATTGGCTAATATTATTGCGAGTATATACAAATGCATTATTTATTATGAACATTATGATATTATTACTATTGTTATTCAAGTACGTGTTATTTATATTTTCTTATCATTTCGATTACAGTAGTTAACAATTAAATAGCATTAATTTAAGATGTTATATTTTTTCATTTGTAGGGTCGAACAATTAAATAAAATTTATTTAAAATCTTACTATTTTATCTATCCAATAATCAAGACACACCCTGCACCCAATTAATTACTACAACACATAACCTGCTATTTTAATTTTACGAGTTCTTATTTACTTATTTCTTAATATCTTTAAAGAAATCTATTAATTAAATAATAACTCATCTTTTCTCACTTTTCGATTTTAACATTATTTATTTTCTTAAGTTTATTCTTAGCGGATTAAATAATTCTTGTTATCTTCCACTTTACAAATTTTGTGTTTATTTATCATCAATCGGATTTTATTTATTTTCTTAAATATCTTCGAGTGCTTCTTTAAAATAAAGTTACCTATAATTAATAAAATCTTTAGTCAAATTATCGTTAATTAACCCATTGGGATTTGGATGTGTTAATTATTACCTTTTATTTTCAGAGTCTTCCATATAATTTAAATATATATACATACACCTCTAAGATCTATTTAAGATGTTCTATAATTAAATATATCACTAGACATTTTAATAATTAACTATTTGATATTTAAATATGATAAGATTATTTTATAATAGTTCTTCCCATTTTAATAGCATACATTGTTTAAATATTTTTAGAACATTCTTTACTTTAATTGTAATATTGAACATGTCATTAATTAAACTAATAAAAATACAAGGTTCTCATTTACTATTATTTTGAATACTTTTAGATGTTCTATAAATTAGACGAATTGTCAAAATAATGAAAATGTTTGATAAACAACATGGTTGATTGACTAATTTAAATGCGGATATTTATATTATAATTTTGCTTCTCGTTTATTTATGTATTTTAGATCATTTTAAGAGAATAAAGGTGCCATTAAAATAATAACCTTTCAATAAACAACATCATTAACATTTATTAATTAAATGTCAATTTAAGTTTATATTAAGAGTGCGAATATTATTATAAGGAAAATTTATAATTTCATAATTAATTGATTTTCTTTAACTTTACGTGTGATCTTAACAAATATATTTATTGTCACGCCCCGAACCGATAGCAGCGGAGCGCATTGTTCGGAACGTGGCAGCGATACAGTCGTGTCAATCAGAGCATTAAACTAGACAAAATATAAATTTATTGAATTTTCAAATATAAGCTCGTTACAACTTTGACTCTATTAAAAGACCAAATAAAAGAAAATTATAAGGTGACTCTTAAGTAGACTAGACATGACATAAGACCAAGGGATTCATCTTGGCTAATCTAAACTCAAGAAAAGCAAAAGACACGGCTCGTCTTTCTTTAGGAGTTCTCTTGCACACTTTCCTTTCACATTTGAGTCACGACCTCGTTAGTCACCTGGTTATCTGAAAAATGTTAAAATAGGCTGGATGAGGGAAAAGCTCAGTAAGAATTACATCTCAATAAATAAACTTTATTTAAGTGATGACATGTTACATGAAATGTAAATATAACTATGCATGAATGATTACAAGACTGAGAGAGAATAATTGACAAATTATGAAACTATAGCAAGAGAGATTTGAGTAAAGTTGCGAGGAATATCAAGTAAAGTTAACAAGGATATCAAGCATGTAATATCAAGTCACGTCATGAGATATTGACTATTCATTCATTCAAATACTACCCATGTCGGGCCATACAAGTCACGCATGTCATGTCAAGTAATATCAAACACTAGAGATATTGTGGAATGTCATAAATCAAACTAGTCATGCACTTCGGTGTAATATCACACCGTAGTCAATCAACTCCCATGGGCACAAGTACTTTCGGGCGCTCCTCCCAGGACCAGACCGGGCCCATGCATTAATGTCAGGCATTGAGTCATGCAAATATTTAGATATCCACTATAGTTTATAGCCAATAGAATTCCAAGGGAATAAACTATTGTAGGAACATTAAGGTAGATTCAGGGAATAAGGAATTCAAGGACATAACTTTGAGTAATGATGACATATCGAGAAATCTCGTAAAACCAAGACATGCATGAAACTGAGAAATTGGCGCCCACTCAGGCCGCCGCCATATACAAAAATAGCGTCCACTATGATGGTCGCCTATTCTGTGAACAGTACAGGCACAAAGAAATAGCGTCCACTATGACGGCCGCTAATTCGATTATGTCGTCCACTGGTTTGGTCGCCAATTCCAAGCAGGGACAGACTCTCACAGAATACCATAAATAGCACTCTGTGATAACTAGGGTTACATGTTTCTTCAAAGTGACATGACAAATAAGGATTCCATGCAAAGTTTTTAGGACGGTTATTAAAAAACTTCACAACAATTCTTTTAACGTCATTTTATATAGATGAATATTGTCACTTTTTATTTTGTGAGAATTTTATGAAATAAAATATATAAAAATAAGAGAAAAATATCAAGATTTTAACCCTATACATATCGAGATTTTACGATACATGGTTTTAAGGATATAGAATTTTAAAGCTCGTATAAGAATTATACGTATAATTTTATGAACGAATAGTGTCACTTTTTATTTTGTGAGAATTTATTAAAATAAAATATATGAAAAATAGGATAAAAATATAAGATTTTTAACCGTGAAATATCGTAATTTTATCTTATCTTATTTAAAAGATAAAAATCTTTAAAGTCACACGGAATTTTAACCGATGAATAGTATCACTTTTTATTTAATAAAAATTTAGTGAAATGAAATATATAAAAAATAAGAGAAAAATCTCAGATTTTTACTCATGAAATATCATATTTTTATTACATCAGGTTAAAAAGATAAAATTCTCTAAAGTTTGTACGGAATCTAAACACATGGACAGTTTATATATCCAAACTTTTCATAGATCAAATTACAGGGGAATTATGAGAAAAATATGAGGATTTTAAAAACATATTTATCCAAAATTTTAGATATATAATTACATGATTATAAAATTTTTAATCATGTTAAGCGCATCACGTGAAACAGAAAGTATTAAAAACCTACCTACGTAAAACGCAGTAAAACGGCATGTATGGAATTGGAACATGGATCTAATCAAAGATGATTCTCATGCATGCTATTATCATCATCTTTTGCCTGAGTTTTATTGAGATAACCTACCTCTTTTACGAAGGATTAATAAGAAGACACGGGAGGAAGACGTACGCAAGGGGAAGCAGAGGAAGAAGAAGCAGTAATAGCTTCTTCACCCACGGGTAGGCCACCTTCGAACGTAGCAGCAACCACTGCAGGAGGATGAAGGGGAGGCAGACGACGACGCACCACAGCAACGGTAGCAGCACGTAGTAACAGCACCCTTCGAACGCCCAAGCAGCAGTAGCCCTGGCTCGTTCGATGGGGCTGAGTTTTTATAAAAAAAGAATCCTAATGGGGTCGGTCAAATACAAGGGATCCTTGTGAGATTAAACCTTCCTTAAGTTAGAGCCCTAATTACGCATCCCGACGTTTGCTTCGAAACCCTAAATCCCTCGTGCACGCATCGAACGTGGTTACGTGTTTTGCATTTCTTAAGACCTATTTATATATCAGATATACATATATCCTCCTATTTCAGGTGTGTACGTAACCCTTGAAGCCCATGCTTTACGGAAGGCTTGTTGGCAAAAAGAAAAGCCCAACATATCTATACGTATGTGAGCTTTTTGGGTTAATCCTTCTTTACGTCTAACCATTAATTGGGTTGAGCTCTACAGGTTCTAATATATATGTGGGTTGGGCCTTTGTTAAGTATCATCAGTCTATTTGTTAGCGGAGGTTTAGCCTATTACTAATTGAGCTAGCCTTATTAAAAAAGATCATTATTAATTATCCATAAATTTCATATTTAAGTTGGACTTTCAGATATATTCTTATATCTATTATTATTCTTAATCTCTTTTATTTATCCTTCTTGTTATCTCTGGTATCGGAGACAGGTATCGATTTTACGAGAGCTCTTATACTTATATTTTGAGCTAACATATATTAGCGCAAAGATAATATATTTTCTCAAGCTCTTATCTCTATTTTATAAATCTTTAATAATTACTAATGATGATTAGATTTTTAAAATTGAAAGGATACAATTTAATATCCGATTGTCTTTTAATCTTCTCATATAGATCTCCGTTCATTTATATCTTGATGACCCTATTTTATTTTATCCTTAACAAGAAGATGTTGTTTTATTCCTTATAAGATATACAAAATTTCTAATTGTCTTCTCTTTCAAAAATTCAGGTAATTATTTCTATTTTGACCTTTATAATCCGTCGGGCGTTACATTTATACTTTAATTAAGACCAAATTATACTCTTATTAGATTTTTTCAATAAATTATTATTTTATTATCATTATTATTTAAAACCCATTCAATTACTTGACTTTTATTTACATAGATTCCCTTTTAATCTATTGTTTCTCAATTTAATCGAGCCTTAAATCAATTATTTATTTACTATATTTATACACATCATTAATTGATTCTTCTTTCGTTCCCTTCTATTTATTTGCATGAAAACTTATCTAAATTCTAATTATTTATGATGAGTTACTAGACTTAATTTACAACATTAATTCATACTTATCTTTTTTTGTTTTTATTTTGAATATATATATCTTTATTTCTATTTTAGTCTTAAAATTATCCGGGTGCTAAACCCTCTCCCACAAAAAAAAATTGGTCCCCGAAATTCACATGATATTTAGATAATTAAATTAAAGAGAACTATTAGAATACTAACCTGAGAATGAGTTTTGAATATTCTTAATTACTTCTACAATTTTCAAGTAGCTTTCTCTTATTACACCTGTAATATAGAAATTGTAACATAATTCTAAAATAAATTATAATAAGTACTTATCTTTTTTTTCCAGAACTATGGATATTCTAGCACATAACTCAGGGCTCTACCTAATCTCACCGGGCAACTATAAAAACTTAGACCTAGGACACCAATCTAGAACACCGATAACACATATCTAGGAGATCTTAATTACATATATATGCTATAATTCTTAATAGCCATGAAAACCTAAAAACCTAAGGTCTAAATAACCTAGGCTCTGATATCACAACTCTCATTCCCCAACGGGAAATATCGGGACGCGATAGGGGAGAAAACCCCACACTCAATCTAGACTAGAAATTCTAATTCCATCAATTGATATAAAAACCTCAACTATAAAATTTTAATTTTTTTCAAAATTCTTCAATTAAACAATAGACAATTCCATAACACTAACCTCTCACAATTACAAGACATCTCTCATAAAAAATTACTCTCAATTCTAAACTAGGAAATAGGAAGACCACTAAGACAGTTTGGGTGCACTCCACACTCTTCCCCTTCCCGCCAACTATTCTCGAGATAACCTGAAAAATATTAATTAACATTACACGAGTATAAAGCCCAATAGGAATTACATCTCAACACAAGCAAATTTAAGTGATTAATGTCATTTACAATTAATATTCTAGTCAAGATAGGAAATAGATAAAAAAAGATCAAGGATAATGATGTAATCATAAGGACAATAGATGTCAAAGAAGTATAACACAGAGTTCACTTTCAAAAAGATATAGCAAGAATGTAAACTTCAAAGGACTAGCATTGAGGGAATCTAAAGATGGCTCATACAGGCTCAAGATGTGGCTCCCACTATGTAGCATTTTGCTCCATTACAGACTCAAGAGGTGGCTCCCATATTTGCCCCGCATAGCCCAATGAACAATAACAAGAAAGGTACGTATAACAAATGAAGAACATATGTAAGTGAACATAACTATAGATTGACCATATAATAATTGAATTTTGAAGATATATATATACCCTTTCGGGTCAAAAATATCAAGTAGCAAGTCAAGCATGTCATGTAACAAGTTAAGCAATCAATCATGTACGAGTAGCAAATAACAAGTATCATGTGAATTGTCTAGTTCAATCTAGCAAGCAAGTACTTCGGTGCATTGCCACACCTTGTCATTACAACTCCCATGGGCACTAGTACTTTCGGGCGCTCCCCCCAGGACCAGACGTGACCCTTAACAATGCGTTGACATTGAGGTTATGGATCAAAGATCCCAAATAAACACTAGACAATCATATTTTAATGGCCAAGTAGACTTCAAGGAAGTCATGTTCAACTAGTTATCAAGTAGAACAAGTAGATTACAAGCCACGGAAACCTTCTTATTCTTCTATCTCCATGGATCACAAACATGTGATAGACTAGAAGGAGGTGATCTAGAAGGGGGGGATGAGTAGACCACACCAAATTAAAATCAAATCGATGTAACAAGAAATGTAAGCTCATACCAATAATGCAGATCACTCAGAAATACCGCTGAGCATAATCTCCACAAGCTAATAGATGATAAGGTAGCATAAATAAACTAAGAGACACAGTCAGACTTTTGATCGAACAGCAAGTGGGCTTGGAGAGACAAAGTGAATGAAGCAATTTAAACCACACAGAAGAACGATGAGATAATCACACCAGAAGATAGAAGAGTTTTTAGGGGGTTCGATCTCACCCCGAGATCTACATCCACCCCTCGCTCACACAGAGTGAGGCTTCCTTGCACAATAGCAAAATCAAAGCAGACTCAGCCTGCGGACAAATGCTGCCAAACATCTTGCCCAGAGGGAAACAAATCTCTCGACCCAAGTCCTGTACCCCACAGAACCTGCACCCTGGCTTGCAGACCGCAAGACCAGGACCGGAGGACTTTCCTCCCTTCCTCTGAATAGAGGGAAACCCACGAGTGACCCCAAGTCACTCGCTACTGGAGACTCTATCTCCCTTCCTCTAAGAACGCTTCGGGGGGAACAAAACAAAAAACCAAATCGAGGGACAAATGAGAACAGAAAATAGAAATTAAACACAAGCTGTAGCTTCGATGAAGCACTTTCAAAGACCAGACGACTGGCTACACTCAGATTTTCTTTTCTCTCTCTAAGCTTCTCACTCTCTCTCTTCTTCTTCCTGGAGCCACTCTCTTCTCAAATGTATTCTTCTCTCAACATGAGCTCTAAGCTTTTTGGCAGTCTCTACTCTACTCTTGCGATCGGGGTTGCTCTCTATTTATAGAGCAGAGTACCGTATATTATCGACCCCAGCGAACCAGACTCTTCCACGTGGGGAGGAATATTCTCCAATCATTGTCCTCGGAGAGTATGCCACGTGGACATATCTTTTCGCACCAAAAGGAAGTCGCAGGTAGGTCTTTAGACTTGTCACGTGAGTTGGATTGCGTGCCTAGACTGGCATGTGGTCACTTGATCTTCAATAAACTCTAAGTGTTTGTTAATATGCCTGTCTCTTGTTGCTCATTCAACTTGTTCAGCTGCTCTGACTTTAGGAGTTGTTTCAGCTCTTGAAGATGTGCTTCGACCTTGTATGCATAAACTTCTTCAGTTGCACAGGCCTTATCTGCATGAGGCTCTTCATCTGCTTCGACCCTAAGTGCAAGTAGTTCTTTATCTGCATTAACCTCATCACATTGCCCTTCATGTGCTTCGACCTTGTATTCTAATTCTTCATTGCCAGGATGTCCTTCCACCTT
The DNA here is from genome assembly GCA_022559845.1 of Amorphophallus konjac. Lineage (NCBI taxonomy): Eukaryota > Viridiplantae > Streptophyta > Magnoliopsida > Alismatales > Araceae > Amorphophallus > Amorphophallus konjac. Next base: position 167,315,317 of record CM040119.1, on the reverse strand, counting down.
TTTTTGCTAAAGGACTAAAGGTGCATCGACCTTCTTATTTGAAGTTGTTCAAATGTGCACCGACCTTTCTTCTTGAAATCACAAAAGTGCATCAACCTTACTCCTTAGTTGTCAGGATGTGCTTCGACCTTTGTCCCGTCCAGACTAAATGTGCGTCGACCTTCTTTGCTGACGAACGAAAGGTGCACCACTACAAGAAAAGGCGATGTTAACGACAAGAATTTTAGACAGAATTATTTGAGTCTCAATATCCGTTTGAATTTCAGACAGATAGATTCCGTTTGAAATTCCATCTCTATTTCAGACAGATAATTATCGGTCGCACTATCCATCTCAATTTGAGACTTATATTCAGACGGAAATTATTCTGTCTGAAATTTATTAAAATTTCAGATGAAAATATTATTCATCTGAAATGGCGTCTGAAATGCCGTCTAAAAATCATGAAATCCCCCGCCCAAATCAGCCCCTCCCCGCCACTCCCTGTCACTCACTTCCCCCCACTCTCCCTCTCATTCTTTGTTTCCTCCGTCTCCCTACTGCCATCACCGCCGCTGTCGCCGTCGCCGTCCTCCCCGTCGTCGCCCGCCGTCGCCGTCCTCGCCATCGCCGTCCTCGATCACCGGCCAAAACTCGCCTTTCCTCACTTCGGTAGGTTAAACCCTCTCAATCCCTCTCCCTCTCTCTGTAACACTCTCCCTCTCCCCCTCTTAGTCTCCCTCACTCCCTCTCCCGCTCCATCACTCCCTCTCACGCACACACTCGGCAGAGGAGGCGCTCACCCGGTAGTGGAGGCGCCGGCCGGGGGTGGTCGACCCCCTCCCTCTCCCTCTCCCGTTCTCCCTCCCCCTCTCACGGTCCTGTCCCTCTCCCTCTCTGTGTTGGCCGCCCCCCTCCCTCGCCCTCTCTCCCTCTCCAGTTGGCCCCCCTCCCCCTCATAGACACATGCACACACGCACACACTGACACAGACACATGCGCCGTTGGCCCCCCTACCCCTCCCCCTCACAGACACATGCGCACACGCACACACGCACACACAGACACACGCACCGTTGGCCCCCCTCCCCCTCCCTGCTCCCACCCTCTCTCCCTCTCCCGTTGGCCTCCCCCCCCCTCCCTGCTCCCGCCCACTCTCACCCTCACTGTGTGAATTAGATAAATTAAATTAATTTTATTCTATTTAATATATTTTTTATTCATGGTAGGATAATCGGTCGAGAGGACGGGAACGAAAGAATCATAATTTTTTACGAATAAACAATAAGTAAAAATTTGATTTTATTTATATATGTTGTTTCAATTTATTTTAATTTCTGTAATCTTAAATAGATTTATTGTTAGGGTGATGGGAGGGACAAATAAAGCATGTAAATTAATTTATTAATTAGATTTTCTGGTAGTTTTACATCAATGTTAATCAAATGTAGGTATTCTTTGGATTCGAGAAAAGGAAAGTTTTTTTTATGACGAGAAATCTAGCGGAGTAGTTGGGCGATGAATAATGGTGGCTCTAGGAGGATAGCTAGTGGGCAGACCGATTCAATGAACTTTCATATTCGAGTACTAATACTTTCTGCAATGCTCAACAAGTTCAAATCTCAATATAGGTGTGATCTTTTAACTCCGCTTAATACATAACACATACATCTAATTGTACGAACCCAGATTAATTATAGTACATACTACATTTATCGAATTCACACAACCGTAGATTAATAAAAGGGGAGTATGAAAGAGGACACGGTACAAGTACACACGATGATATATGCAGTGAGTATTTCTCAAATGTAGTTAAGATCCAATGTATGTGGAGTATATATCCGCCTTCAAATCTAGTTAATTTTTTATCTTTCTCCCTTTCCTCCCTTCACTGACGTCCCATCCTCTATCTCACTTACTCAGTCTCTTTTTTATAAATACCTTAATTACACACACTCAAGTATCTCTCTCTCTCTATATATATATATATACTTGCCTGAATTATACTCTCTCTCTCTAGTTCATTACTGTGATGATAGAAGGTTCCCCACCCTTCTATAGGTAGGGAAAGAAGAGTGTTACATTTTTTTCTTTGAGTGTTATTTAATATATAAGTTAGATGTAAGACGAGGTATGTATTTATGGGAGGTTTTCATGTGTAGAAAAATCACCCAATGCCATTCAACCAAATCAAAGACCTTATGAGCCTCTTTGAAAACATGATTTTTCTAGAAAAATGGCATGCAATAGAGAAAAAAACATCAAGAATAAAAATATTCAACCAAATCAAATGACATGCAATAAGGGCTATTTTAATGTCAATAGGGAAAAAAACATCAAGAGTAAAAATATCCTCCTAGGTAGGAGTGATGAGATGGACATCTAAGATTACCAATCCTGATGCTCCTATAAGATAGATGCCCTCTCCACATGCCTTAATTGAACTAAATAGAACCTTGGCATCAGGTGAGTGGAGGAATTGCTTCATTGCCAATTCCCTCTGCTCAGTATTTGTGTCACCAGAAATTATGAAAATTTCCTTTCCGAGATGCCAGCCCTTAATCCTGATTATTAGCCTCTCCAAAAATCTAAGTGGAAGAATGTACTGGCTGAATACAATCACTTTCTCTCCAGTAGAGTCTGCCATTGACAAAATGTTCAGAAAGAATTTTTTATTCACTCCATCTTTCAAGTGTATGGAGTCCAAAAGATTATCAATCTCTTGATCTTTCACTTTCATGACACTCCGGTCTCCAGAAGCATAATCAACACAATCTTTCAAACATGGATGCAGGTACACTGCACTACCAACAGTAATTCTCTTAAACTTCTCATATTTCCCGAACTCTCCTAGAAGTTTTTTTTGTCCGGGACTCAGACACAATAGCACAGTGAAATCAATGTGTCATGGCAACTCATCCAAGAAATCGCCTTTATAGTAATGCAAGACATCTCCGGTCATCTCCCGAAGGTCCTTTATGATAGAAATTCTCCTTTTACAATGATCTTCGTTTTGCAATGTTTCTTCCACTATATCAAAGAAAGCTGCCTCTGCATCAACTTTCAGGTGCCTCCTACTGCCACCTAATATACATGCTCTACTCATGATACTTTCGTCTCATGGCATCTCGTGATGGTATCTCTTTGGAGCTACACATTGGCAAGTAGAATAACTTCCTCTATATGACTTCTACTCTGTTAAGACTGACAATAGATCTCAACAGCTTGATGTTCTTCAAAAATGGGAGGAGAATAGGAGTATTCTTTTCTTGGGCTATAAGCAATTTTCTAGAATTGTGTGCGATGTAAGAGACGAGATAGGGGCTGCATGTCAGGAGAGGTTACTAAAGGTCCATAGTCTTCTCATTTTAGATGAAGGCCATACTCCCATAAAAGAAGACACAAATATTCTTTCTACACTAGAAAAGGTGCAAACTCCCCGTAAGGTGGTCCTTTCAAGGACACTATTTCAGAATCATGTCAAAGAAGTTTTTAATATATTGAATCTAGTGCGTCGTAAGTTTTCCTGAACATGGACTCATCATGACATGCACGTGCCGAGTCCATGTTCTCAAACTTACGACGCACAAGATTCAGTATATTAAAAACTTCTTTGACATGATTCTGAAATAGTGTCCTTGAAAGGACCACCTTACAGGGAGTTTGCACCCTTTCTAGTGTAGAAAGAATATTTGTATCTTCGTTTCTGGGAGTATGGCCTTCATCTAAAATGAGAAAGCTAGGGACCTTTAGTAACCTCTCCTGACATGTAGCCCCTATCTCATCTCTTACATCGCACATAATTCTAGAAAACTTCTTATAGCCCAAGAAAAGAATACTCTTGTTCTCCTCCCATTTTTGAAGAACATCAAGCTGCTGTGATCTATTGTCAGCCTTAACAGAGTAGAAGTCATACAGAGGAAGTTCTTCTACTTGCCAATGATGGAACTCTCTTTCACGTTGGCAGAATTCCTTTAGGAAGAATGATTATCGGCCTTGTAGAAGGATATTTAGCCAAAAAACTCTGAATAAAGCTAATGAGCATGAAAGTATTTCCTGACCCTGGTGCATGTGCCAGAATGCAGCATCCAGGATTATCACCCACTAGGTATCTCACCAAGAAATTGAAGCCCTCTATCTGATGTGGCTTCATTTGTTTATTTTATCTTTTTTATCTTATTTATCTTTGATGTTGATCTGACTAACAATTATGGTTTATTTAGCTTTGATGTTCTTCATATGAAATTTTTTGTAAATTTGATGTTATTTAATTTGTTATATGCATAATGATAATTTCATTGTTATTTAATTTTATGTTATATAAATGCATGGGATATTCCCTGTAAGCTGAGGTGCGTGGGTGCGACCTAACATTACACGCACCTCAGGAGAGCGTGTTAAAATCATGTCATTGAGCCTTCCCGTTCAAGACTTTGGGATTGATGTGTATGTTCTCATTTGTTTACGAGAATGTATGTATCTACCTCAAAGTATTGAATTGTCCCGTTTGGACAGTCTGTGAATATTTGATCGCACTTAGGCAGTCATTTACTATATGTGTTTGTATGGTTTGTTGAGAATTTCGGTTGTGTCTCCTCACTCTTCTCTGATATATCATTATTGATTTTGAGTATTTTCTTAACCACTTACTTGTAAGTGTTTAAGAAAATTTTAAAATCAATAAATATTTTTGGTATATCGGAGAAGTGTGGGGAGATGTTGTTGAAATTTTCAGCAAATCGTGCAACACATATAGTAAGTGATTGTGCGATCAAACCTTCATGAATGGGTTAAAAAGTGATAATCTAATTAATAGTTCTCTTCCAGCTGCAAATGGTCTATGGCGAATGATGTGAGGAAATGGTTGTGAATATTTTCAGGAGTAATGATTTCAAAGTTAGGATGTGTATTAACATTTATTGGGTGCAAGTAAAATGTTGACAGATCGTTCATGGATGTATCGTAGAATAGTTGACCGGGTGGTGTCGGATTACTTTAAGTATGGAGTTGAGAGTTTCATTGAATTTGTATTGGGGAATCCCAATGCAGCAACAGACCGTGACGGTCACATTCGATGCCCTTGTTCAAATGGTAGAAACTTGAGGTGGCATTCACCATGGGATGTGCAACATCATTTGTACACGAAAGGGTTCGTGGATGGTTATACGAATTGGACGTGTCATGGTAAGAAATACTTCAGGTTTGAGCCCGATAATATTGCAGGCACAAGTGGGTACGTAGATATGGTTGTAGATGCTACTGGTCCAAGTTTTAATGTTGATGAGGAATATGCATACATGGAAGAAGCGCCGAATAAGACAGCCGGAATATTTTATCAACTACTTAGGGATGCTGATGAGCCACTGTGGGATGGTTGTGAAAAGAACACTCGGTTGTCTGCAGTGTCATAATTGTTGAATTTGAAATATGAATTTCACGTCAATGAGACTTGTTTTGACCGTCTCCTCCTCTTGGTCAAGAGTATGTTGCCTAGAGACGAGAAGTTGCCAAAAACTTATTACTGTGCTAAAAAGATGGTCAATGAGCTAGGGCTTGGATATGTGAAAATAGATGCATGCCCGAATCACTGTATGTTATATTACAAAGATGATGCAGATAAGATATCATGTTCTATTTGTTACCATGACAGATTCAAACCTAAGAGAGGGGACAATTCAAAGTAAAAAGATGTACCTTACAAAGCATTGTGATATTTCCCACTTGTGCCTAGGCTGCAGCGGCTGTATATGTCCTCAACGACGTCTCGACATATGACATGGCACACCGAAAGAGTACGCCGTGCTGATGATATAATCAGTCATCCTACCGATGGTGAAGCTTGGATGCACTTCAGTCGTACTCATCTTGCTTTCTCAAAGGAGGCATGTAATGTTCGATTGGGTTTATGCATAGATGATTTTAATCCATTCGGTGGTTCAGTGGTATCTTATTCTTGTTGGCCAGTGTTCATGACACCGTACAACCTTCCGCCGGACACGTGCATGAAGCGAGAAAATCTGTTTTTGTCCTTAGTAATTCCTGGTCCAAAAAGTCCTGGAAAAAATTGGGACATATATCTCAGGCCGTTGATTGATGAGATCAATTTATTATGTACTGATGGCGTTGTTACTTATGATGCATGTAGGAAGTAAAATTTTATTATGAAGGCTGCACTGATGTGGACAATAAGTGACTTCCCTGTATATGGAATGCTATCTGGTTGGAGCACACATGGGAGGTTAGCATGTCCTTACTATATGGAAGATACCAAATCATTTGTATTGAAACATGGTGGGAAAGCATGCTGGTTTGATTGCCATCGGCGGTTGCTACCAAGTGGCCATTCTTTTCGAAGGCAAAAAGACTCGTTTAAAAAAAATACAGTTGAAATGGATGAAGCAGACTTGCAAAGGGTGTCGGGTCGACATATGGCGACACGGATGCAAAATTTACCAGATGTAGTATAATTGTCTAGTAGCACACGCCAACTCTCTAGCTTTGGAAAGGATCACAACTGGAACAAGAAAAGTATTTTTTGGGAATTACCTTATTGGTCAACTCTTCTTGTACGACACAATCTTGATGTTATGCATATCGAGAAGAATTTTTTTGATAATGTGTTCAATACGATCATAAATGTTAAAGGCAAAACAAAGGACAATAGCAAAGTGCATATGGACTTAAAAGATGTTTTGTAAACATCCAGAACTGGACTTACAGAATGTAAATGGAAAAACTGTACAGCCTAAAGTAACTTACGTGCTTAATGATACACAGATCAAGGAAGTGTGTCACTACCAAAAAAAGCGGGATTTCAGACGGCCATATCCATCTGAAATCCGTCTGAAAATCTGTCATAAAATGGATTTCAGATAGATTTCAGACGGAGTCGGCCGTCACATATTCTTGGTTACAAATTTTGAACATTTTAATTAATCCGTCACAAATTCCGTCTGAAATTTCACACGGAATGTTTCTCGTATGTAGTACCATCTGAAATTCCCTGTGTAGTTGCATATTTTAGACAGTATTTCAGACGGAAATTAATCCGTCACAAATTTCAGATGAAAATTTCCGTCACAAATTTCAGACGAAAATTTTTGTCACAAATTTTCGTCACAAATTTCTGTCTATAATCCCGCTTTTTCTGGTAGTGCGTGCCAATGGTTGAAACAGTTGAGATTCCCAGATGGATATGCATCCACCATAGCCCGTTGTGTGAATATTAATAAGGGGAAAATATATGGTCTAAAAAGTCACGACTGTCATGTGTTCATGGAGAGGCTAGTGCCCGTTCCATTTCGTGATTTGTTGCCAAAGCCTATATGGGGAGCACTGACCGAGCTGAGTTAGTTTTTCAAGATTTTATGTGCATCAGAACTCAGACCGAGGGATGTACAAACTATCGAAGAAAATGTAGTCACAACCGTTTGCAAGCTCGAGAAGATATTTCCTCTGGCATTCATTGATTCAATAGAGCACCTGGTCATCCATTTGCCATACAAGGCTATTGTCGGAGGACCAGTATAATTTCGATGGATGTATCCATTTGAGAGGTATGTCAGAATTGTTGTTAAGTTACATGTAGTCCATGGTCGATACATGTCATTGCCATCTAACTTGTTGTTGTAGGTGCATGCATGAATTAAAAATAAAAGTTCGCAACAAGGCGAAGGTGGAGGGTTCGATTGCTGAGGCATATATTCTTGAATAAATATCAAACTTCTGTTCCATGTACTTTGAGCCAGAGATTCTAAGTCGTCGTACTCGACCTCCACGTAATAATGATGAGGGAGTTGATGATTCGTCCGATCGGCTCTCTATATTTAAGCATCCTGGATGTGCGTTCGGACGTTGCTCGACGCGAACGCTCGAAGATAGAGAGTTGTATGCCGCTGAGATATATATTCTTCTGAATTGTATCGAGATTGAACATTATGTTGAGTAAGTTCTTAACTCACATTTCCAGCGATGTCCATAAGTTGTTCATCCTTGTTCTGCAGTTCATTTAAAGTAGTATTGTATTTATATTTTAGATAATTTGATTCAGAATTAGCACAAAAATGTCCAAATATCTAAGACGTGGAGATTGAAAAAGAATACGAGAAGTTTTTTGCCAAATGACTGAGACATCGGGTTAGTGTCGATCGTTGAATATATATGTTTGTATTTATGTATGTTGAGGAGATTGAACCTTATTATAACTACTCAAATTTACATATAGGTTGAACAAGGTCTCATTACAGATCAAAGAGTACAACAGATAAGTTATGGCCCTTCGACGGTTGCACGTGCCTATCCAGAATATATTGTGAATGGATACAGATTTCATACGAGGGATTATGGACGAAGTTAGTCTACAATGAACATCGGCTTATCTGTTAAGGGAAGTTTATACAATGAAGTGGAATTGGACTACTACGGTCTTCTTGACGAAGTCTTAGAATTTCAGTATTTGGGACGAGATAATCACATATACATATTTAAGTGTCATTGGTTTGATCCTAATTCTTTCCGACATGACACAACTTATGGGATTGTCGATGTCAAACATAGATCTAAACTTAATACCTATGAACCGTTCATTTTAGCTGCACAAGCCCAACAAGCGTATTATTCAAGCTATCTATCATCCAAGAATAAAGATTGGTGGGTAGTTTGCAGGGTTAAATCAAAACTCTTTCCCACTTATGAGTTAAATATGAGTGAAAATCCCTCAGAAATTGCCAGTGCTGAATATTTTCAATCAGACGAAGTTGGTGTTATCGGTTGCACGCATATTAATCTGGACAAATCTGATGAGCCACTGTCATTACGTAACGGAGATGAAATGGAAGAAGTCGATCCGACGGAGCTAAATGTTGATGTTAGAGGGGAGGAGGAATCGGATGAAGATGAAGAGTTCGAATCTGATGAGGCTACTATGGATGACGAAGATGATGATGAGTTAGATATATCATCAGCATGATCGAGGGAGGCACATTTTGATAATTGAGTAAGATAACCGTTCATTTTTGCATAATTTTTAATAACATTGGTCTAGCCTTATCTAATTGAGTATTAATATGTATTAATTATTTTGTTAGTAATAAAGAAATGATCCGAGGAGGTCGTACTGGGAGTGGGAGGAGACAGGGCAGTGACAAGGGCTCTACTCCCTCCTCTTTGGCATCTTCTTCCGGTACAGGTATATCTATTAAAATAGTTAGTTATATAAATGTTATAATCATTCACTAGCTTAAAAGAATGTCCTTATAGGTCCAAGTGTCGGCTCACGACCACTTGTACATGAGTCATCCCCACCAGCTCCCGCTACAGGTATGTACGTTTTAATTTTCAGCAAAATATTTGTTTTACTTATGTTTATTAATTCTTACAGGTCCCAGTGCCCTCCCACCTGTTGTACAGATGCCATCCCCACCAGCTCCCGCTACAGGTACGTATGTTTTAATTTTCAACAAAATATTCATTTTACTTATGTTTATTAATTCTTACAGGTCCCAGTGCCCTCCCACCTGTTGTACAGACGTCACCCCCACCACCTCCCGCTGTAGGTATGTATGTTTTAATTTTCAGCAAAATATTTGTTTTACTTATGAAATTTAATTTTTACAGGTCCCAATACCCTCCCACCTGTTGTACAGACGCCACCCCCACCACCTCCCACTGCAAATATGTATGTTTTAATTTTCAGCAAAATATTTATTTTACTTATGAAATTTAATTCTTATAGGTCCCAATACCCTCCCACCTGTTGTACAGACGCCATCCCCCCCCCACCTCCCACTGCAGGTATGTATATTTTAATTTTCTACAATATATTCATTTTACTTGTGAAAATTAATTCTTACAATTCGCAGTATTTTCCTAATTATGTATATTTTAATTTTCAGTAAAATATCTATTTTACTTTTGATATTTAATTCTTATAGTTCACAGTCCCCTCCCAGCACGACCACATACGCCACCCCCACCACCTCCCGCTACAGGTATGTATATTTTAATTTTTAGCAAAATATTCATTTTACTTGTGAAAAATAATTTTTACAGGTCCCAGTTGTAACGACCCGAGAATCCGATTACCGGGAAGGCCCGATAACCCGAGACTCGTACCGCCACCCACGAGCCCGAAGACTCGGAAGGGTTAAAAGGATGGTGTGGAAACTACACAAACATCACAGATAATTGCAGAAATTAACAGTTATAATATTAAGCAGGAAATAAATTAACAATTTACATGGTCCACAATAAAGAACAACAATAACAGCAGTCCACGACTAGTACAGTGACAAGAAAGGAAAGTACAGCTACACGGGGCATCCCCCGGCTCTGACCTCTGGCACTACCTCTGGGCACCCGCACCACGCTGCGCTCCTGACGCGCTCCCCCGAAGGTGGCGTCTCACCTGAAACACGGTGAAAACACGCAGGGAATGAGTCTCGGAACAAGACTCAGTAGGGATCACTCGAACTCTACCTCGTAAAACGAGAAACCACTACTCTAGCGGTAGGAAATTACCTCGAAAAGGAAAGCCCTGTACTCTACAGAACTAGACCCTACGGCACGCAAATCGACACACGTGCCACAGTACGAGAAGACCGAAACTCAACGGTCGAACCGCCAAAACCCGAAGGTCGGAAACACACGACTGACAGTCTGTCACTCCGTACTCGACAGGAGTACCACCCACTAGAAGCACAACCGGTAGCGTCCCCTGACGTCTTACACCGCACCGCAGGTGAACCGCCTGACGTGGTAGGTCCCGAGGCGCAGACACCGTACAAGTAACTCACAACAAGTGACTAGCTAGGGTCACGCCCGTCGACGTGCGTCCACAGTCCCCAACCACGTGTGCACACACAGACCACGCGTCCTAGGTCTGGCCCTCTGACAGGTTTTCCCCCGCAGCCGGACTCTGGCTAAGACGAAGGGCCTACGGTAACCGGTCCACAAACCGTCTCGAAAGGTGGGTGCCCGTACACCACTCCCAGGTGAGACCAGCACCTCGTACTGGTGGGCTACGACTAGTGGAGGGTCACTGAAGGAGTAGACTCTCAAGTCAACGAAAAATGACGTCCGAGTCCGACAACGTGTGGGAATCACCCCGCGCACTAGCTCCGTCAACGGAGACCACGGTCAGAGAAAATGGACGCACCGCCCACAGCCAAACGCATGACCAAGGTAAAAGGAACCTCCAGACACCAAAGACACGGTCACGGAACTCCACGGGATGTCCAGGACACACACACGGCCCAAGAGAGACACCCGACAGAAGGACAGGTCGCACTAGGGATACCCAGCCCGACACGGAAGAACGCGCTAGGGAACCCTAGCGCAATAGAGAAGATCGCGCTATGACTCCCTAGCGCGACAGGAACCATCGCGCTAGGGAACCCTAGCGCGACAAGGACCATCGCGCTAGGTCCTCCTAGCGCGAAAAGGATAGTCGCGCTAGGACCTCATAGCGCGACACGAACCGCCCTACTGTTCATCTTCTCCGATGAACGCACCCCGTCGGGGCAGCGCGACAACAAGAACGCGCTACTGGAGTATAGCGCATTCTCAGTCCGCGGCGGAAAACGGTAGAAACTCCCAAAAATTCCAACCACGCCCCCATGCCTCCACAGGAGAGGGGGAAATCAAAGGGGAAGACCCCTGGGGACCCCTAGCATGATTCTAGGCCATCAAAACATGAAATCATGCATCAAATCCATAGATCGGGCGAGCTCTCCCCAAATCATGGAAAAACCCAAAAACGCTCAAACGATCCCCTCTCGGCCTCCCCGCGGCCTATAAATCACGGAAAAGATCGACATGAGGCTAAGGAACGTCACCCTACCTCAATGGAGCAAATGCTCCGCCGAATCAATCACGAATCACGAAGAACGCTTCAAACTTCACGAACTCCCCACGCTTCCCACGCACGCCGCACGCCCACGAGCTCGCCTCGCCGCCGCCCACACGTCCGCGCCGTCGCCCCGCCGCCGTCCGTAGCCGGAGAGGGGTTCGCCGCGTCCGAATGGGAGAGAGGGAGAGAGGAGGGTGTCACGGTGGGAAGAAACAGAGGAAGAGGAAGAAGAAGAAAGAGAAAGGAGAAAAGAAAAAGAAAAAGAATTAGGGCTTTATAGAAAATCTGAATTTTAGAAAAATACCGGAAAATAGAAAAACACATTCCCGGAATCCTCGGAATGCACCGATCGCAACGGTAGCACTCGTGCCCGGGTGAACCGCCTGGTTCGCCTGCAGCGAGCTTTCGAAGAAAAAGCCGAAACACACACCGGGAATCAGAAAACACACGCGGAAAAGCCGCGGAACGCCTCCGGGCCTCCGAAACGACTCCGGATCGCGCCGATCCGAACATGAAAGATGTCCGAAATGAAATTTCGAACACAACAGAGCCGGACGCTCCGAAAACCAGATCCGGGACCCACGAAGAAGGATCCGAAAGGTCCAGGATATTACAGCCCTCCCCCTTAAAGAATTTCGTCCTCGAAATTGAGAACAACCCAAGGGGAAAGAAGAGGAAGACTCACTCAAACTGGTACGAGAACTGCTGACGCATCTCGTCCTCACGTTCCCACGAAGCCTCACCACCAGAGTGTCGTTGCCACATGACCTTCACCAAGGGAATGACCTTGTTCCGTAGGCGCTGCTCTCGCCTATCATCCACGCGGATCGGAAACTCTGGGAGAGAAAGATCTGGAGTCACCTCAGGCCAAACCGAAAACTCGAGCACATGAGAGTCATCGGGCATATACTTCCGCAACATCGAGACATGGAACACGTCATGCACCGACGCCAACTCAGGAGGTAACCGCAACCGGTAAGCAACCTCACCGATGCGCTCCACAATCGCGAAAGGACCAATGTAGCGGGGACTCAGCTTCCCACGCCGTCCAAAACGCATCACCCCCTTCATCGAGAAACTCTCAAGAACACATGATCGCCCACGGCGAACTCGAGGGGCTGCCTCCTACGGTCAGCATAGCTCTTCTGCCGACTCTGGGCCGCCAACATGTTCTGACGAACCAGGTGCACAACGTCCACACATTGCTGCACCAACTCCGGTCCCGTCAAAACACGCTCACCCACCTCAAACCAATCAAGCGGAGTCCTACATGGACGCCCATACAGAGCCTCATATGGAGCCATGCCGATGCTCGAATGATAGCTGTTGTTATAGGCAAACTCCACCAACGGTAGGTGATGAATCCAACTCCCCTGCCACTCCAGGCAGCAGGATCTCAGCATGTCCTCCAAAGTCTGAATGGTCCTCTCAGACTGACCATCTGACTGTGGATGATACGCCGAGCTAAACGCCAACTCCGTGCCAAGAGCTCGCTAGAAACTCCTCCAGAATCCAGAAGTGAAGCGCGGATCCCGATCCGACACGATCGAAATGGGAATCCCATGCAACGGCACGATCCGCTCCACATAGAGACGAGCCAACCTGGACACGCTCCAGCTGACCTTGACCGGTAACAACCGCGTCACCTTCGTCAGCCGATCCACTAGCAACCAAATACTGTCCTACCCACTTGGGGTCCTCGGCAACCCCACCACAAAATCCGTGGTCACGTGGTCCCACTTCCAAGCAGGAACATCCAAGGGCTGGAGAGTACCGCCTGGTCGCTGATGTTCGCCTTCACCTGCTGACAGATCAGGCACCTGGCCACAAACTCTGCGACATCTCTCTTCATGCCAGGCCACCAGAACTGCCTCCGCAAGTTCCGATACATCTTCGTCGCACCCGGGTGTACAGTGTACCTGCTCCCATGAGCCTCGCGTAACACCGCACGACGAACCTGCTCCTCCGCTGGGACGTACAACCTGCCACGAAACCTCGCAGCACCGTCCTCGCCGAGCTCCACATCAGCCATCGCAAGAATCCGGGGCAACTCCGGGTCCGCATGCTGAGCCTCTGTCACCTGATGACGGATAGCAGGAGTGACAGTCAGACTCGCAAGCACCGCCAACCCTGGCTCCTGGGGAATCTTGAGCCTAAAAGAAACTTCGGGCACTTGTTCCCAGAGCCTCCACCTTCTCAACATCAAGGCACTGACCGCAACCTTCCGACTCAAGGCATCGGTAACGACATTCATCCTGCCCGGCTGATAAGACAGGGTGAAGTCGTAGTCCTTCATGAACTCCATCCAACGCCTTTGCCTAAGGTTCAGATCTCTCTGCGAGAACACATACCTCAAACTCTGATGGTCAGTGAACACCTCGATCTTCTCGCCGTACAGATAATGCCTCCAGATCTTCAGCGCGAAGATCACCGCCGCCAACTCAAGGTCATGGGTGGGGTAGTTCTCCTCATGGGGCTTTAGCTGTCGAGATGCATAAGCCACCACTCTACCATGCTACATCAGAACAGCACCCAATCCGACGCCGGAAGCATCTGTACACACCACAAAACCTTCCGATCCAGAGGGCAAAATCAACACCGGAGCCGAGGTGAGCAATCTCTTCAGTTCGCTGAAGCTCCGCTCACACTCCTCGGGCCAAACGAAAGGCACATCCTTCCGCGTGAGCCTAGTCATCGGGGTCACAATGCGGGAAAAATCCTGGATAAACCGACGATAATATCCCGCAAGCCCCAAGAAACTCCGGATCTCCGTCACCGACCTCGGCCTCGGCCATTGCATCACAGCCTCAACCTTGGCGGGATCCACGGAAATGCCATCACCAGAGATCACGTGCCCCAGAAAGTGCACCTCGCTGAGCCAAAACTCGCACTTGCTGAGCTTCGCATACAACTGGTGATCTCGCAGCGTCTGCAGCACCACACCCAAGTGGTACGTATGCTCCTCAGCAGACTGCGAATAAACAAGGATGTCGTCCACGAAGATGACCACGAACTGGTCCAAATACGGATGAAACACCCTCTGCATCAAGTCCATGAAGGCTGCAGGGGCATTGGTAAGCCCGAACGGCATCACCAAAAACTCATAATGCCCGTACCGCGTACTGAATGCAGTCTTCTCTACATCGGACTCGCGAATTCTCAGCTGATAGTAACCGGACCGCAAATAAATCCGCGAGAACACTCGCGCAGACTGCAGCTGGTCGAACAAGTCATCAATCCGCGGCAACGGATACTTGTTCTTAATGGTCACTTCATTCAGCTGCCGATAGTCAATGCACAACCGCAGACTACCGTCCTTCTTCTTCACGAACAACACGGGCGCACCCCAAGGGGAAAAACTAGGACGAATATACTCCTTGGCCAACAGTTCCTGCAACTGCGCCCTCAACTCCCTCAACTCAGCGGGGGCCATACGGTAGGGAGCCTTTGCCAAAGGTCCCGTACCAGGCACAACCTCGATCACGAAATCGATCTCCCGCTGGGGAGGTAATCCAGGCAACTCCTCGGGAAAAACGTCGGGAAACTCGCACACCACCGCAATGTCCTCGACATCCGGCTCCATTCGGTCAGACACAACCACAGACGCGAGAAAACCCTGACAACCTGAATCAAGCAATCGACGGGCTCGAATAGCAGAGATAAGGAATCGAGAAGAGGTGGAACGGATACCTTGGAAATAGAAGGTCTGCTTGCTCGGATGCTGGAAGTAGACCCTCTTCATCCCACAATCCACCACCGCTCCATGAGTCTCGAGCCAATCCATGCCTAAAATCACATCGTAATCCCGAAGCTGCAACGCATAAAACCTGCCTGGCATACTCCGCCCATCGATCCACACCGGAACCTGGTCGAAGCAATACGGAGTGACCATAAAGTCACCCGAAGGCAACTCCACTGCCAAATCACAGGACAACTGGGTCACCGACTCCTCGACGCTCAACGCGAAATCCTCCGAAATAAACGAATGAGACGCGCCAGAATCGAACAAAACCCGAGCCGCACAACCCAAAATCTGAACGGTACCTTCCACGAGCTGCGACGCCACTGCCTCTGTCCTGGTCAAGTGCGTGATCTGGCCTCGAGCCCTCTGCCTGCCTCCCACGCTGGCTGACTTGGGTAGCGGCGGATACTGTCCCTGCTGCTGCTGCTGCCTCTGCTGCTGGGGAACCTGCTGCTGTTGAGGAAACTACTGCTGCGACGGTCTCTGAGGACAGTCACGTGCCATGTGCCCTGGCTGGTCACACCGAAAACAGATGATCGGCGCCGTGCACTGCCTGCCTGGGTGGGTCCCACCACACCGTGGACAAAGTCCCCGCGATCCACCCACTGATCCCTGACGCTGCAAAGGAATCGGCTGCTGTACACTGCCCGATGAAGCCTGCCCCTGATCCTTGTGCTTCTTACAGAAATTCTTCTTCAAGAACTTCTTGACCTTCGAGCCAAAGGACGCAGATCCTGTCACCGAAGCTGCCGATGCCGGTACTCCTGAACCACCCGACGCATGCTGGAAGAAACCCTGCTGCTGGGTAGCCGACTGCTGGCTGCGACCTGACAAGGACTGCCCCTGGCTGACCGGTCCTCGAGTTCTCTGCATATCCATCTCCAAGGAAATCGCAACACGAGACGCCGTCTCTAGATCAGTGGCCCCATTCGCGATCAAATGGTGCCTCAGCTCCAGCCTCAAGCCCTGCACAAACTGCGCGGTCCTCACCCTCTCGTGCTCCATGATGTGAGGGTATCCCCCGGCTTGAGGCTAACAGCTACACTGGGCATCCCCCGGCTCTGACCTCTGGCACTACCTCTGGGCACCCGCACCACGCTGCGCTCCTGACGCGCTCCCCCGAAGGTGGCGTCTCACCTGAAACACGGTGAAAACACGCAGGGAATGAGTCTCGGAACAAGACTCAGTAGGGATCACTCGAACCCTACCTCGTAAAACGAGAAACCACTACTCTAGCAGTAGAAAAGTACCTGGAAAAGGAAAGCCCTGTACTCTATAGAACTAGACCCTACGGCACGCAAATCGACACACGTGCCACGGTACGAGAAGACCGAAACTCAACGGTCGAACCGTCAAAACCCGAAGGTCGGAAACACACGACTGACAGTCTGTCACTCCGTACTCGATAGGAGTACCACCCACTAGAAGCACAGCCGGTAGCGTCCCCTGACGTCTTACACCGCACCGCAGGTGAACCGCCTGACGTGGTAGGTCCTACCCGAGGCGCAGACACCGTACAAGTAACTCACAACAAGTGACTAGCTGGGATCACGCCCGTCGACGTGCGTCCACAGTCCCCAACCACGTGTGCACACACAGACCACGCGTCCTAGGTCTGGCCCTCTGACCGGTTTTCCCCCGCAGCCGGACTCTGGCTAAGATGAAGGGCCTACGGTAACCGGTCCACAAACCGTCTCGAAAGGTGGGTGCCCGTACACCACTCCCAGGTGAGACCAGCACCTCATACTGGTGGGCTACGACTAGTGGAGGGTCACTGAAGAAGTAGACTCTCAAGTCAACGGAAAACGACGTCCGAGTCCGACAACGTGTGGGAATCACCCCACGCACTAGCTCCGTCAACGGAGACCACGGTCGGAGAAAATGGACGCACCGCCCACAGCCAAACGCATGACCAAGGCAAAAGGAACCTCCAGACACCAAAGACACGGTCACGGAACTCCACGGGATGTCCAGGACACACGCACGGCCCAAGAGAGACACCCGACAGAAGGACAGGTCGCGCTAGGGATACCCAGCGCGACACGGAAGAACACGCTAGGGAACCCTAGCGCAACAGAGAAGATCGCGCTATGACTCCCTAGCGCGACAGGAACCATCGCGCTAGGGAACCCTAGCGCGACAAGGACCATCGCGCTAGGTCCTCCTAGCGCGACAAGGATAGTCGCGCTAGGACCCCATAGCGCGACACGAACCGCCCTACTATTCATCTTCTCCGATGAACGCGCCCCGTCGGGGCAGCACGACCACAAGAACGCGCTACTGGAGTATAGCGCGTTCTCAGTCCGCGGCGGAAAATGGTAGAAACTCCCAAAAATTCCAACCACGCCCCCATGCCTCCACAGGAGAGGGGGAAATCAAAGGGGAAGACCCCTGGGGACCCCTAGCATGATTCTAGGCCATCAAAACACGAAATCATGCATCAAATCCATAGATCGGGCGAGCTCTCCCCAAATCATGGAAAAACCCAAAAACGCTCAAACGATCCCCTCTCGGCCTCCCCGCGGCCTATAAATCGCGGAAAAGATCGGCATGAGGCTAAGGAACGTCACCCTACCTCAATGGAGCAAATGCTCCGCCGAATCAATCACGAATCACGAAGAACGCTCCAAACTTCACGAACTCCCCACGCTTCCCACGCACGCCGCACGCCCACGAGCTCGCCTCGCCGCCGCCCACACGTCCGCGCCGTCGCCCCGCCGCCGTCCGTAGCCGGAGAGGGGTTCGCCGCGTCCGAATGGGAGAGAGGGAGAGAGGAGGGTGTCACGGTGGGAAGAAACGGAGGAAGAGGAAGAAGAAGAAAGAGAAAGGAGAAAAGAAAAAGAAAAAGAATTAGGGCTTTATAGAAAATCCGAATTTTCGGAAAAATACCAGAAAATAGAAAAATACATTTTCGGAATCCTCGGAACGCACCGATCGCAACGGTACCACTCGTGCCCGGGTGAACCGCCCGGTTCGCCTGCAGCGAGCTTCCGAAGAAAAAGCCGAAACACACACCGGGAATCGGAAAACACACGCGGAAAAGCCGCGGAACGCCTCCGGGCCTCCGAAACGACTCCGGATCGCGCCGATCCGAACACGAAAGCTGTCCGAAACAAAATTTTAGACACAACAGAGCCAGACGCTCCGAAAACCAGATCCGGGACCCATGAAGAAGGACCCGAAAGGTCCGAGATATTACACCAGTGCCCTCCCACCACCTCCCACTTGTACAGGGCACACCTCCACCACTCAGCCACTTGACGATGCCGGCAGCCATCACGAGGGAGGCACGGCCCACGATGGACGTCGCCCGTGCTGGATCTCCGGGTAAATTTATAAGGTTATTACATTCATTATTTAGCCTTCAACTGTCTAATTAATTTGAATATTTTGACATTTGCAATTGTAGTAAGAAATTTGAACCTCATGATGCTGTGCATCTTTCCAACTCTCTAGT
Organism: Amorphophallus konjac; assembly: GCA_022559845.1. Classification (NCBI taxonomy): domain Eukaryota; kingdom Viridiplantae; phylum Streptophyta; class Magnoliopsida; order Alismatales; family Araceae; genus Amorphophallus; species Amorphophallus konjac. The sequence continues at coordinate 167,296,288 of CM040119.1, read as the reverse complement.
AATGGCACATGTGCCCGGCCCAGTAACGTCTTTCAAAGAATGTCCAGTGGAAGTCCGCGAGAACTTATGGGACATGTTCTCAGTACGTAATTACATCATTTAATTCAAGTATTTTCCAAACTCAATTCCTAACAGTATACTAAGTGTGAAACTTAATTTATTTACAGTGGACTTATCAATTCACGTGTGGACATGACGTGGCGAGATGTCGTTATGCCTGGGAGAAGAGTATGAAGTCAAATTTCCGAAGGAAAGTACATGAGGCCCGAGAACACGCTAAAAATAAGGCTGGTGGGAGTGAAGACCGACAGCTGTGGGAGGAGCACCGCCCTCTATGGATGAGGAAGGAGGATTGGGACATAGCATGTGACAAATTTGCCGACCCCAACAGGATAGAAAAGTCCCAAAAAGCCAAAGCAAACATGGCGTCAAAATCGGGCGTAAATTTACATACGAGTGGGTGCATCTCTTTCGCGGCTCATAAACAAAAAATTGTAAGTAATGTTTAAATTTATCTTCTTACATTTTGTTAATATATATGATGTTTTTGTACTATGAATTGTATAACAGGCCGTGGATCTTAATCGAGCTCCGTCGTTCCTCGAGGTGTTCGATAGTGTTGACACCCATTTTATGACCAATAAGTTGGGTCATCTCCTTATTCATTTTAAATGATGCTCCGAGTTGTTCACCCTTATTGGGCCATCTTGGTCGATTTGAGGTTTATTTTGATGGGTCATTTCTCCTTGGTTGGGTCTGGTTCCTCATCTCTTTCCCGCTGAACGAAGCTTAGCAAACCTTCATTTTTATTTTGCACTCCCTTGTCTCTAACGGTCCATTCCTGGAGCGTCTCAGTGTTCTAACGCCCCTATCTTTGACCGTTACATCATTTCAGAGTCCTAAAGCCCATGGCTTCTTCCAAAGCTTATCTCTTATCTGATCCATTAGGTGTGACGGCTTATCATGCGACCGTTACAATATTCTGACGCACCTACTTATGACCGTTACATTCTGCAGAGTCCTATTCTGCAACCTTCTTCATCTGTTGATCTTATCTTTTAGTGGATAAGGTTGTGTAATGGTCCACTCTTGAGGCGTTACATCACTATGACGGTTTATCGTTCAGCCGTTACATCAAACAGAGAGTTCTAGCAGAACTGCTCTTTCTCTGTTACTCTGTGGCCTGATTAAGAGTTTATTTCCTCGATTTCTCCCTCAAATCTGATCTTTAGAACCTTCTATTTGTTTCTATGGACTCTTGGGAGTATTATCTCTAAGAGTTTGCTAAGAAACGTCCTACTTTCTACCTAGATTCTATCCTACTCGACCAGAGAGTTTGAGGGTATATAAATCAAACCCTTGGCTTCATGGCTTGAAGGGGAGTCATCTGGAGTTTGCATCGAAGTGCTGCTACATCCTGGAGCTAGAACCAACCAAGGAGAGCTGCTTCCCACGTCCATCTTCTTTCAAAGTCCAGGGAGTATTGGTTCCAAGGGTCTAGTTCAGTTAAGTTGTTTTCTTAGTCTCTTTTTCCATCCTCCAAGCATCATAGCATCCCCCTTCTTCTTCCTTCATGTTCTTGCATCTTCTGCATTCATCTAAACATCTCTCCCATCTTTTAAACACCCCATAGGGGTTAAAAAAACCAACCTCCCCGGTATTTCCCTCTCCTTTTGCATGCTTTTGAGTTCTTTTGATTTATTGATACTACTCTTGCTCAAGGGCTAATCTGGGTTATTTTCTTTGTGTTCTACACTTTTTTTGCAGGTTTACAGAGTCTACAGCACGAGGCCCAAGCTTTCTAGCCGGCTGGAAAGCATGGAGATCAAAGATTCCCAAGTTCCTTTTCTACAATTCTCTGATGGTCTATCAAAGGCGCGTTAGGGTCTGTAGCGGCTTATCGTAAGGTCGTCACACTGATCCTCGGCCGTTACATTTGATAGAGTTGCAGTTCTTTCTCTCTCCCGTGGGCGGGTGTTGCATCATCCTATTTAAGGTATTTCTCAGGTCTTTGGCTTGTTTTTACCTTAGTGGCGATCACATCTTTTCTTAGTTTGGGCAGTAGCTCTCTCCTTCCTAATATCTCTTCTTTATTTGCTTGTTCCACCTATATGGTGTGTTTTCTTTTATTCCCTTGCCCCACGTCCCGGCGTGTGTTTTTTTCTTCATTTGCTTATTCTACTCCTGATAGAGATAGCATGCCCATGCTAGAGTTCATGCTGATTGCCTAGGTTCATGTTGCACATGTTCATAGGTTGAGTGATTTCATTGCTTGTTTATATTTCCATCATTGTTGACATCATATTAATCTTGCAAAAAGGGACACATAACAATCAACAGAATTTTTTGGTGATCATGGTGGGACATCTAGTGCCAATCGTGCTTTGAATCTCTATTTAACATGCTGTCCTTTGTTTGTCCAAGTTGCCCGTGTTTTCCCTAGATTTTCCCTTTATTTCCTGATGTTTCTGGTTCTCTGGGAATTCTGACGGCCGTACCTTCACGCGTTACACTATATTAACAGTCTATCTTTAGGCCGTCACATTTTTCTGGCGCATACCTATTTGATCGTCACACACTCAAGCATAGGTACGCATCCCGAGGTGCAGGTTATTTTCACAGTTTTTGCTATGGTTTTCATGCTTGGGTGCTATGTGGTCTCCTCCTTGGTTGATTTGCATATTCATATCATTGTGTTCATATTTGATTGCTAGATTTTTAGGCTAGAATTTGCATGCACTCCGGTGCACATAGGTTCATTCAAATATTCATACTTTAGATTGCATTTTCCTATCTTAGTGTGTGAATCTCTCGTCTCCATATTCCTTGGGGCCGACTAGAAGATCACATCAGGAACCTCCATAAGTCTCCGCGAGCCGTGGATTCCCACACGGACGTCGGGCCGGTTGTACCTCTTCCCACACTGTGTCTAGGATTGCATAAGTGAAAAGGTCATTACATTTAGAGTCAACCAAGCTACATATCTTTCCCCTAATAGGAACCTATTGTTGAGAGCACCATTTTAATCAAGTCACTAAGGTTCTAAAGGAGAAAACCATAAAAATCTTGTTGCATCATCTAAATAACTTGGTTGACCTTGAGTGTTTTTTATCTCTTTTCACTTACATCTTCGTTAAAATCATCTTGTTTAAATCACTCATTGTGTGTTTGTTTGGTGTTGTTTGCATTTTTTGTTACGGTCTTTCGTTGCATGTGGAGTTGCTTCCGATCTCTAGAAGCATCATCACCTAGGGGCAATTCCTTTTCCAAGTACTACTTCAATCCGCTCTTTGAGTCCACCATGGCCTCTTTTGATCTCTCTCGTTCCCAAGAGGAGTCTCTTCCTCAAGGGCTTCTAGAGGATTCCTCTAGGGTTATCTCCTTCCATTCCAGAGAGGGGCCCATCCCTCCATCGTCCTCCATCCCTATGGAAGGCGCCCAATCCACTCAATCCCTTCCTCCTCCTTCCGCCAATTCTATTCTTCAAATGATGGCCCAATTGGATCCGGCCCAACTTCAGGATGTTTATCAGGCCATGCAGGGGTCCAACACCCCACCTTCCACGATTGTGCAAGGTCAGTCCAATGCTTCAATTATTCAGCCTAGAGCTGACGGGCCCGCTGTTCAGCCCATCGACATCACTCCGGTCCAACCCAGGACCCTCAAATTCTCTAGTCTAGATGTAATACCCCGATTTTTCAAGAAATTAATTAGAAATTCCTTAATAAATAAAATAAGTTAAATTTTGACCATTTTATAAACACCCTAAAAAATTATATTCTTGTAGAGGATAACACGTTTATCAAACTTGTCTTCTATGACCAACCTAAATAAAATATGTAAATAGGCCGAATTTATGGATTTAGCCCAAATTAAACACTTAGTTAACCATACCTTGAAACGCAAAATTTGAGCCCAATACTCCATCAAATGAGCCCAAACCATTGACAAATGAAAGGCCAAGATGAGAGGATCATTTCCCCTCTCTTAATCTCTCGAAACCCTAACCCTAGGATATGCAATCGGCGGAGATTGGATCGCGTCAACAATTGTGACGGCGTTCGCATCAACCCAACTTGCGTGGACGAATACTCCGCGCATAGAACATTGTAGAAGGCATGTGACCTATAAAAATGAAGCTATCTAACCCAATCGTTTAGAACCAGTGGCGGCTGCAGAGGAGCTGGATCGAGAGAGATCTCCAGCGATTAGGGGCTGCGTGTACCAGCGCCTTGGGTTTTCTTTCTCCTTACTTCTTCATCCGATTCAGGTAGGTGATAGCAAGCCAAACCCTACAAATAATATATGGTTGGAAGCATCATCGTGTCAGCTTTTCATTGATGTAGAAAGCCCTAAATTTTATCAAGTGTTCTGCGAGAATTTTTGGTTTGAGTAGAAGCATGTCACATCTAGGGTTATAACTGTTCCCTTTCAATTAAGTAGTAATTTCAAGCTATAAACAGAAAATTGATTCATGCATCTTGTAGAGTTTTTCGTGTGCTTTCGTTTGGTAGTAAAAGCCCCAAATTTAATACTTTATATCATGCAAATTTTATGTTTTACCCCAACCCTAGCCAACCTCGCCGGTGGCGGGCAACGCAGAAGGGGCAGCGACCTGTTGAGGTTGCGCGGCCTCCCGATAGACCGCCCAACCATCTAGGCGACCAGTTGCGGACTGTCCAAGGCTTCAATCTCCGATCGTTTCCCTGACCCCCTATTTTGGTTTAGACGGCCTCGTGACAGACCGCGTATCCTTATAGGTAACCGGATTTTGACAGTTCTACTGTTTTACTGCTGTTACGTCTCTAGAGGAACGCGGCAGACCCCTGACTGCTCAACCTAAGCGCGGCCAGTCTTCAACCGTTCAACATCCTCAGCGGCACCCTACTGAACGCCCAACTCCATAAGGCCTTCGGACCTGACAGAGATTGAGCGGCCATAAGTGGACCGCCTATATCGTTGCGCGGCCATAAGTGGACCGCCTATATCATTAAGCGGCCAACCAGAGACCGTTCGCTTCTGGTTATTGCCAATTAACCATGGTCATTTATCCTTGATCCATCTTCGACCAAACCCTGAATTGATCAGCCCAGTAAGCCCTAGGCCGACCAACAGACAGTGGGCTGGACTCTGGTTTAGTTCCACCCTGTCTATGGTAGCCCGGGAGGCCACTTGGGCGAATTTCCAACTTATTGATAGGCCCTATATTGCGTGGACTATATTGGACCATCCATATTACAGGCGGCCCATATTGGACGGTCCTTCCATTTAGCGGCCCAATGTTGCCCGTATATCTTTTTCTTACCTTCTGGCCCTGCGCGGCTTATTTTTGATCGTCTATATCTTGCACGGTCCAATAGTGCCCGTTTAGCGGACTTGCGCGGCCCAGTAATTACCGTCCAACTTCTGAGCAGCCTGTAATCATCTGTTCAACCTTGACCTCATGGAGGCTGATCTCCAACCCAGTTCTTGAGCAGCTCAGAATTGACCGTCCAGTGCTTGCGCGGCCTAGTAGTGACTGCTATCTCCTAGAGATGAGTTTTCTCCGTGTTTTATGGTTTTGAATCCAAGAACATGATGGTAACATGATGGTTCTTGATAACTTGAACTCCTGGATAGAAATTCTGGACAGTATCTCTTCAACTTAGCCTTGGGATGTTCCGAGGTAAGTTTGTACTTGATTATAATTGGCCATTTTAACTTGATTAAAGTCTAGACAACTTGGGATCCTGGATCCAATAAATAAATGCCAATGCATCGTAGGGGCCCGGTCTGGTCCTGGGGAGAGCGCCCGAAAAGTACTTGTGCCCATGGGAGTTTGTAATGACATGGTGAGGCATTGCACCGAGTGCATGACTAGCGTGATGTCTATGACAATGATCTCTTAATCTTTTACTTGAATCATGTTCGACTTGGTTATATTCTTGCTTATTAGCCAATCTACTACAATTTCCTATTATTTATATTGTTCATAAACTTGCAATTCTTGTACTTATATGATCCTGCCATATTGTTATTCCATTTCGTTCTTTAGCACTTTCTTTTTATGTTGTTTCATTCGATCGTCATTTCTTTTCTTTCCGTTTCATATAAACATGTAATTAATTGGTTAATTACTTACACTTGCCTATTGTTACCTACTGAGCGTTCGCTCATATAGTTGTTTCCCCCCTTTCCAGGCAACTCAAGTGAAGATTCACAGATGGATGGGAATGGGCCAGAGTGATGACTTGGAGTGTATCAGCTAGTTGATATGTTGAGATTGTTATAGTTGTTTTACATCTAGCTATGTCTTAGAGCTTGTGTTAGTTATTGTAACGGAGTCAAGTAGAGATTATGCTTGATTATGTTTAAGTCGGTCTGATGGCTATTGTAATAGATTTGGAGTTATTTATGTTCATGACGTTATGTAAATTCTTAGCTTAGCATGTTATCATTACTAGCATTTTCTACTGCCAGTCCCGATATTTCTTGTCGGGGCGTGACAGTTTGGTGGTATCAGAGCCTAGATTTTCTAATATTCCTAGGTTCTCTAAGTTCTAGGATCCTAAGTGATATCATAGGACCTATAACCTTGTTATAAGTCTAAGGACCCAACCTGGTGAGATTTGGGTAGAAGACTGGGGTTGAGTTAATAATCTAATTGCACGATTATCCATTCTTAATTGAACCTAATATAACCTATTCCACGTGTAGGCTTTTGCAATGGCAGGAGAACGTGCAGAATGGAGGAACTTGCAGTGCACGGTTCAAGGACTTACTCAAGCTTTACAATAAGTGGCTCAAGGAAGAGCTACAAACCATGGCACTGGCGACCTTTATCGGAACTTTCGTGGGATGAATCCCCCGCGATTTGGTGGCTCGATTGACCCTGATGAAGCCGAGCACTGGCTTGAAGAGATAGGGAGGATTTTTGAAGTGATGCAATGCAGCAATCAAGAACGTGTCCACTTTTCGACCTTTCAACTTGAACGTGATGCGAGGACATGGTGGGACGCAATGAAGGCTACCCTTGGTGATAGACAAGTCACATGGGAAGAGTTCGAGGAATTCTTCAATGGTAAATATTTTTCTGATAGAGTACAAGGGAAGAAGGTGGCTGAGTTTGTTGCTTTGAAGCAACAAAATCTATCTGTAGCTAAATATGAAGCTCAGTTCTCTCAGCTATCTCGTTATGCTACTCACTTGATATCTACCGAGAAGATGAAGGCTAAGCGCTTTCTTAATGGGCTAAAGCTATAGTATATCAACCAGTTGGCACCGATGGAAATTCAAACTTATTCCGAGATGGTGAGAAAGGCTTAAGTATTGGAAGATACTTTAGAAATGACGGAGAGAATCTGTGGGAAGAGTGTTAAGAAAGAACAACACCATACTGGTTCAGGGAGTATCAAGCCCGGTCCTGGCGGGAAGAGGCCCATTAGCGAGTCTCGTTCATGGAAGGGCAAGATGCCGAAGAATGAAGACAAGAAGCCAGGCCCTATTGTTCCATTCAAGGGCGTATGCAAGTATTGTGACCGTCCAGGTCACAAGATGGAGGAGTGCTGGCGCAAGCTGGGTGCCTGTTTATGTTGTGACATTATGGACCACCGTATTCCGAGTGTCCTCTTTTATCTGAGCAAGCTACCCCGGTGAAACCACAAGGTATCAAGAAGCAGCAAGGCAAGCTCCAGGCTCTACAAGAAGACGAGGCAGGACCCACCGAGGAGGGTGGACTCGTCGAAGGTACTCTTATTATACATGATAAATCAACTTTTGTTCTTTTTGATACTGGTGCCACTCATTCTTTTATTTCTCAAAGATTTGCGAAGTCTTTAGCTGTGAAGCCAGTTTTGATGAATTCTCCGTTAGAGATTTCAACCCCTATTGCTTCCGGATCAGCAATTAAGTATATCTATCCTTCCAGTAAGGTCATGATCAATGAACAAAACCTGCCAGCTGATTTAGTTTGTATAAACATTAAGGATTATGATGTAATCCTAGGAGCAGATTGGTTGGCTAAGTATGAGGCCAATGTTCAATGCAGATCTAGTTCTGTGTCTTTCACTGGACACCCTGGGCTTTCTTTTATAAGAATTAGACACCATAAGTCTATTCCACTTATTTCAGCTCTTCGAGCTGATAAGCTGATGAGGAGAGGATGTAAGGCTTTTCTAGCATTTGTTTATGTGACTCCTGAGCAGAAGATTGAGATTGAGGACGTTTCTATCGTCAGAGATTTTCCAGATGTCTTTCCTGAGGAATTGCCATGACTTCCTCCTGAAAGAGAAAGTTATCTTTTCTGTTGATCTAATTCCTGGTGCGACTCCTATTTTCAAAGCTCCTTATCGTATGTCTCCTGCGGAGCTAAGAGAACTAAAGCAGCAGATGATAGAATTGCTTGAGAAAGGGTTCATTCGTCCAAGTACTTCCCCATGGGGAGCCCCTGTATTATTCGTCTGGAAGAAGGATGGTTCGATGAGGTTGTGCATCGATTATCGGCAATTGAACCAATTGACTATCAAGAATAAATATCCATTGCCAAGGATTGATGAGTTATTTGATCAGATAGCAGGAGCTCAGTATTTTTCTAAGATCGACCTTCGATCTGGATATCATCAGTTACGAATTAAGGAAGAGGATATCTACAAAATAGCCTTCCGCAGTAGGTATGGGCATTTCGAATTTGTAGTAATACCTTTTGGGCTAACGAATGAACCTGCAGCTTTCATGCAACTGATGAACGATGTGTTTCGGCCATATCTTGATCAATGGGTCGTGGTTTTCATTGATGACATCTTGATTTATTCTAAGAGTGAGGAGGAGCATGCTGAACATTTGAGGATGGCATTGCAACTATTGAGAGATCATCAGTTATATGCCATGTTTAGTAAGTGTGATGTCTGGCTGCAAGAGGTGTCCTTTCTAGGGCATATCATCACAAAAGAAGGTATTTCTGTTGATCCTTCAAAGGTAGAGGCAGTAAAGAATTTGGATAAGCCTACTAATGTGACTGAAGTGAGAAGTTTCCTAGGCCTAGCAGGTTACTACCAAAGGTTTATTCAAGATTTCTCCAAAATTGCGGTACCTCTGACAAGATTAACCCACAAGGAGATCAAATTTGATTGGTCAGAAGATTGCGAGCGAAGCTTTCAGACCTTGAAGGAATGCTTGACTACTGCACCTGTTTTGGCTTTATCTTCTGGAGAAGGAGATTTTGTTGTATACACTGATGCTTCAGGTATTGGTTTAGGGTGTGTACTCATGCAGCACGGGAAAGTGATAGCCTATTCTTCTAGGCAGTTGAGAAAGCATGAAGAGAATTATCTTGTTCATGATTTGGAGCTAGTAGCAGTGGTGTTCGCCTTGAAGATATGGAGGCACTACTTGTATGGAGAGGCATTTATGGTATTTTCAGATCATAAGAGTTTGAAATACTTATTTTCTCAGAAGGAACTCAATATGAGGCAGCGAAGATGGTTGGAGTATTTGAAGGACTTCGATTTCTCCATTGAGTATCATCCTGGAAAAGGTAATGTTGTGGCAGATGCCTTAAGCCGCAAGCCTATAGCTAAGTTGTCAAGCTTCATGTTACAAGAATGAAAATTGCGGGAGCAGTTAGCTAGTTTGGATCTTAATGTTCACAAGGATCGGGTTATTATTGCTCAGATTCAAATTAAGTCTGAATTATTGATGGAAATCAAGTCTCTGCAAGATGATGACCCAGAGTTGGTAGAGATCAAGGGAAGCTTGAGTAACAGACCTGACTTCATGATGGCTGATGATGGTAGATTGCTATTTCAGGGAAGAACTTGTGTACCTGATGTAGCCGAGATAAAGAGTAAGATCCTCGAGGAAGCTCATAGATCCAGATACACCATTCATCCTGGAGGTACTAAGATGTTTAAGGATTTGAAAAGATCTTTTTGGTGGCCGAATATGAAAAGGGAAGTTGCGTACTTCGTAAGTAGATGCTTGGTTTGTCAGCAAGTCAAGGTTGAGCATTTCAGACCAACAGGGAAATTGAAACCCCTTGATATACCCCAATGGAAGTGGGAGAGCATTGGCATGGATTTCATTATGGGTCTACCTAGGACTCGTAGTGGATTTGATGCAATATGGGTGATTATCGACAGATTGAAAAAATCTGCTCATTTCTTATCTATTAAGTCTAAATGGACAGTTGATGTCTTGGCTGCTTTGTATATGAAGGAAGTGGTAAGACTACATGGTATACCAGTCAACATTGTGCCTGATAGAGACCCCATGTTCACTTCTCATTTTTGGAAAGGATTGCAAGAGTCCTTGGGAACTCGTCTGAATTTCAGTACTGCTTTCCATCCACAAATAGACGGACAGACTGAAAGGACCAACCAGATAGTTGAAGATATGCTTAGAGCCTGCATGATTGACTTTGGAGGTAGTTGGAGTGATCACTTGGCATTGATTGAATTATCCTACAACAACAGTTACCAGGCCAGCATTCAGGTGACTCCATTTGAAGTTTTGTATGGTAGAAGCTGTCGATCCCCGTTATGTTGGGACGAGGTAGGTGAGAAGCAATGGCTTGGACCAGATCTCATTTTCGAATCGTCCAAGAACATCCGTATTATCAGAGATCGGTTGCAAGTAGCACAATCAAGACAGAAGAGTTATGCCGACACCTAGAGGAGAGCTTTGGAATTTCAGGTTGGTGAGCATGTGTTTTTAACTATTTTTCCTATGAGAGGGATTCAAAGGTTTGGTATTCAGGGCAAACAGAGTCCAAGATACATTGGTCCATTCTAGATTCTGGAAAGAGTGGGGGAGGTTGCATACCGTTTGGCACTGCCACCTCAGTTATCTGGAGTACATAATATTTTCCATCTGTCTATGTTACGGAAATATGTGTATGATCCCACTCACATTATTCAACATTTGGACTTCGAATTGAAGGAAGATATGACTTATGAAGAAAGACCGATCAAGATTCTGGATCGGAAGCAACAACAACTCAGAATCGTTCCATACCGATGGTTAAAGTGCAGTGGAGTCGGCGTGGAACTGAAGAAGCTACTTGGGAGTCAGAAGATACTATGCGGATGCTGTACCCTAACTTATTCTAGTTGAGCTGTCTCACTCCCTCTTTTTATTATTAAGTGCATTAAATTTGGAGGACCAAATTCCTTAAGTGGGGGAGGGTGTAATATCCTGATTTTTTAAGAAATTAATTAGAAATTCCTTAATAAATAGAGTAAGTTAAATTTTGACCATTTTATAAAAATCCTAAAAAATTATATTCTTGTAGAGAATAACACGTTTAACAAGCTTGTCTTCTATGACCAACCCAAATATAATCTGTAAATAGGCCGAATTTATGGATTAAGCCCAAATTAAACACTTAGTTAACCATACCTTGAAACGTAAAATTCGAGCCCAATACTCCATCAAATGAGCCCAAACCAGTGGCAAATGAAAGGCCACGATGAGACGATCATTTTCCCTCTCTTAATCTCTTGAAACCCTAATCCTAGTAAATGCAATCGGTGAAGATTGGATCGCGTCAACAATTGCGGCGACGTTCACATCAACCCAACTTGCGTGGACGAATACTCCGCGCATAGAACCCTCTAGAAGGCGTGGGACCTATAAAAATGAAGCTCTCTAACCCTAGAATCTTTTAGAACCAGTGGCGGCTACAGAGGAGCTGGATCGAGGGAGATCTCCAGCGATTAAGGGCTGCGTGTACCAATGCCTTGGGTTTTCTTTCTCCTTCCTTCTTCATCCGATTCAGGTAGGTGATAGCAAGCCAAACCCTACAAATAATATATGGTTGGAAGCATCATCGTGTCAGCTTTTCATTGATGTAGAAAGTCCTAAATTTTATAAAGTGTTCTGCGAGATTTTTTTATTTTAGTAGAAGCATGTCACATCTAGGGTTATAACTGTTTCCTTTCGATTAAGTAGTAATTCCAGGCTGTAAACACAAAATTGATTCATGCATCTTCTAGAGTTTTTCGTGCTCTTTCATTTGGTAGTAAAAGTCTCAAATTTAATGCTTTATATCATGCGAATTTTATGTTTTATCCCAACCCTAGCCAACCTCACCGGTGGCGGGCAAGGCAGAAGGGGCAGCGACCTGTTGAGGTTGTGCGGCCTCCCGATAGACCGCCCAACCATCTAGGTGGCCAATTGCGGACCGTCCAAGGCTTTGATCTCCGATCGTTTCCCTGACCCAGTGTTTTGGTTTAGACGGCCTCGCGACAGACCGCGTATTCTTATAGGCGATCAGATTTTGACCGTTCTACTGTTTTACTAATGTTACGTCTCCAGAGGCATGTCGTAGACCCCTGACCGCTCAACCTAAGCGCTGCCAGTCTTCAACCGTTCAACGTCCTCAGCGGCACCCTACTGACCGCCCAACTCCATAAGGCCTTCGGACCTAACAGAGATTGAGCGGCCATAAGTGGACCGCCTATATCATTGAGCGGCCAACCAGTGACCGTTCACTTCTGGTTATTGCCAATTAACCTTGGTCGTTCATCCTTGATCCATCTTCGACCAAACCTGAATTGATCAGCCCATTAAGCCCTAGGCCGACCAACAGAGAGTGGGCTGGACTCTAGTTCAGTTCCACCCTGTCTATGGTAGCCCGGGAGCCCACTTGGCGAATTTCCAACTTATTGATAAGCCCTATGTTGCGCGGACTATATTGGACCGTCAATATTATAGGTGGCCCATATTAGACCGTCCTTCCATGTAGCGGCCCAATGTTGCCCGTATATCTTGTTCTTAACTTCTGGCCCTGCGCGGCTTATTTTTGACCGTCTGTATCGGGCGTGGTGCAGTAGTGCCCGTTCAGCGGACTTACGCGGCCCAGTAATTACCGTCCAACTTCTGAGCAGCCCTTAATCGTCCGTTCAACCTTGACCTTGTGGAGGCTGATCTCCAGCCCAGTTCTTGAGTGGCTCAGAATTGACTGCCCAGTTCCTGATCGGCTCAGAATTGACCACCCAGTGCTTGCGCGGCCCAGTAATGACCGCCTATCTCCCAGAGATGCGTTTTCTCCGTGTTTTATGGTTTTGAATCCAAGAACATGATGGTAACATGATGATTCTTGATAACTTGAACTCCTGGACAGAAATTCTGGACAATATCTCTTCAACTTAGCCTTGGGATGTTCAGTGGTAAGTTTGTACTTGATTATAATTGGCCACTTTAACTTGATTAAAGTCTAGACAACTTGGGATCCTGGATCCAATAAATCAATGCCAACGCATCATAGGGGCCCGGTCTGGTCCTGGGGAGAGCGCCCGAAAAGTACTTGTGCCCATGGGAGTTTGTAATGACATGGTGAGGCATTGCACCGAGTGCATGACTAGCATGATGTCTATGACAATGACCTCTTAATCTCTTACTTGAATCATGTTCGACTTGGTTATATTCTTGCTTATTAGCCAATCTACTACAATTTCCTGTTATTTATATTGTTCATAAACTTGCAATTCTTGTACTTATATGATCCTGCCATATTGTTATTCCATTTCGTTCTTTAGCACTTTCTTTTTATGTTGTTTCATTCGATCGTCATTTCTTTTCTTTCCGTTTCATATAAACATGTAATTAATTGGTTAATTACTTACACTTGCCTATTGTTACCTACTGAGCGTTCGCTCATATAGTTGTTTCCCCCCTTTCCAGGCAACTCAGGTGAAGATTCACAGATGGATGGGAATGGGCCAGAGTGATGACTTGGAGTGTATCAGCTAGTTGATATGTTGAGATTGTTATAGTTGTTTTACATCTAGCTATGTCTTAGAGCTTGTGTTAGTTATTGTAACGGAGTCAAGTAGAGATTATGCTTGATTATGTTTAAGTCGGTCTGATGGCTATTGTAATAGATTTGGAGTTATTTATGTTCATGACGTTATGTAAATTCTTAGCTTAGCATGTTATCATTACTAGCGTTTTCTACTGCCAGTCTCGATATTTCGTGTCGGGGCATGACACTAGAAGTGGGCCAGTCTTCTGGTTCGGCCCAGCAATTTTTGGATAAGGGAAAGGCCATTGTCCCTCCTTCTTCTATAGAGGATCATCATATGTCCGGCCCACTAGTGCCGCAGGTCCTTGTCGGCCAAAATGATTTTGTGCGCCCTTATCAAGGGGCAGCCCAAGTCCACACCAATATGGGTCATCCTTCGGCCCAATATCCTTCTTATGGGCCACCTCCTCCATCTGTTTACCTCTCTGCTCCTCAGATTCCATCTTTCACTATCCTTACTCCATCCAGGGAGCAGGAACTACTTGATAAATGGGTCGCCATGCAACAACAACTTGACTTTCTCCAAAAGTGGGTTGGCCCACAGTCCTTGGCAGACGTTCCAGTTCCAAGCTTCCAGAACATTCGATTTCCCCCACAATCCGAGCTCCCCAATTACCGCAAGTATGACGGGAACGGTAATCCCTTTATCCATGTAAGGGACTTTCTATATGAATCGGCCCAGTTTCAGAATGATGATCGCCTTATGGCGTATTTATTTCGCCGATCGCTAGATGGGGTCGCACTTGAATAGTTCTACTCTCTACCACTAGAGGACGCCGAGAGTTTCAAGATAGTGAAAGACAAGTTCATCCTGCGGTTTCAAGACAGGGTCGGCCCAGAATATTCCTTCACAGATTTGGTGGCCGAGAAAATGAAGCCGGATGAAGAGTTTGCTACCTATGCTGACAGGTGGAGACAGATGGCCGCCAAGGTACCAGGCCATATTCTGGAGGAAGAGAAGGTCAAGCTACTCATCTCTAATGCCACTCCGACCTTCCGTAATATTCTAGCCATGAATGACATAGCAAACATGCATCAATTATAGAGCCGGGCACGGTTTATCCAAACCCAATTTAAGGACTCTCCCATCCATTCACTTTTTGAAGGCCAAAAGCCCAAATACACCCGCAAACCACAAGGGCCTTTTACCGAGGGAGTCCAAACAAATGAGCAAGTGCAAGCCGTTAACTTTCCCTCCGCCAACGCAAATAACCAAATCCGCTTCTCCCAGAACTCCCGCAACACTTAATCCACTCCACAAAACCCTCCACTAGCCTACTCCACTCCGCAGAACCCTCCGCCTTCCTTTGCCGCTCTGCAAAATACCTTTGCCGCTCCACAACAACCTCCTCAGCGTCCACAATACCATAACGTCCCTCCACCCAATGGCTACAATAACCGACGCCCGGCTCCCAAGAGAGCCCAGTACCCACCTCTGCCAGAAACTCTCACGGACATCTTCTCAGCTCTTATGTCCATTAGTGCAATCCAACTTCCTCCGGAACGGCCCGTCTGGAACCCGGCCGTTGATCAGATGAAGTACTGCATGTTCCACAGGCAGCCAGGGCATATCATTGAAGGGTGTTTTCAGTTTAGAGATTTGGTCTACGACCTACACGACGGACACCGTATTGATTGGGCCGAGATGCACAGGGCCATTACATAGATTAAAGAAAAAAGAAGGCAAGCACCGAGGCAGCAAGTGCAGCAACAACATGCACCACCGCCGTAGCAGCAACAACAACCGGTTCAAGACTTGGGAATCCATCAGAACCCAATGCCGAACCATCCTCCCGCTCCGCAGCCTCAGCCGTCGGAATCGGCTCAGGTTAATGTAGTTCAACCCCCGGCTCCCGACGCTGGGTGGTCCTTCGACGATGACGGCTCCGCACTATAAGTCATGGCCCTCCACCACAACTACCGCAATCCTTCCGCTTCCACCATCCTCACGCCCACACACCAAACCCCTTCTCCGTCTGCAAGACCACTTGTTCTTCCATTCACCCCCGATCCGTTAACCATGCCCTCACCCGCGCATCCATCACACCCATTGTTGGTCACCCCCGCTACCATCACCACGCCTCCATCTAACCCTCCGCTCATTATACCTCCGTTAACCTTCACACCTCTACCTCCGCCAACGCCTATCATCATCGCGCCTCCCACTAACCCTTCACCCGTCATCCTACCCCCGCAACCTATTACCTCCATCCCTTCCAATCCCATCATCACCACTCCCCTACTTTCTCCTACACCACTCATCTACCCCATCGGGCCAATTATATCGTCATCAGAGGCTGCGTCAGCCTATAATTGTGCCCTGTGGAGCGGGCATTTGTTTCATCGCAATTATGCTTCTACTTCAAATCCTCAGTCTTCCCAATCGGCTCCAGATCAACAGGAGTAGACTAAGCCATTGCCGGGTACCCAATATGATCTACTACATCATTTGGATAGGGTGCCCACCAAAATATCTATGCTAGAACCCAATAAAAGATCTACCCTTCACCAAGATGCTCTCAGGAATTTTCTTCAAAAGGTGATGGTTAGTGAAGATGTGGCAGCTGACAGTCTTCCGACAGCACTGGCAACTATTTCTAAAGGACCAACGATTACCTTCTCTGAGACCGAGCTTGCACCACAGGAAGCTCGGCAAATGCCGCTTTGCATCACTATTATCTTGAACAAAGTCAGTATTGATGCGGCATTGGTTGACACAGGGGCATCTATCAATGTATGCCCACTCAGCACTCTCAGGGCATGTAACTTATCAGAAGAGCTTCTATGGCCGACCCCCACAACTATAGCTACATACGATAATTCAAGGAGAGCATGTCACGGGATTGTCACCATTCAAGCTGAGCTTGGGCCTCTCACTATGCCCATTGAATTCTATGTGCTAGACATCGACCCTATGTTCAAGGCTATCTTGGGTCGTCCGTGGATCGATACTCTTAGCACCGTACCATCCACTACTCATCAATGTCTCAAATTCCCTTTTCAAGGGAGGGTGGTTAAAGTCAAAAGCTTATCCACGGTCTAGTCTGTTAAAGCTATTTTAGAGAAGATTTTGCCAACTTTGTGGCCCAGCACTCGGCCGGTTATTTCTGTGTTGGATATGGACTTTCCATAGGCCTATGCACCATGCAAGCCCGCCACTACGCCCGTCGACATTAAAGCAAAACCCCAGATCCGAGATTCCAAAAGCTGGGATATTATACTGAAATTAGGCTACCAACCGGGGAGAGGACTCGGTGCACAATTACAAGGGCGAACTAAGCCAATCCCTAAAGGTAGAAAAATGAGTAGACGGGGTCTCGGCTACCGAGAGTCCGCGCTGTCAATGATGGGTGACTCAGGGCCACTTACCTGGGATTACCGCCAGCATTTTATAAAAGGGCCTCTCCAGTCGGGTACACTGAATCCACCATCAGCACAGTCAGAAAAGAAAGATACATCTTGTACAGTTGCCAGTCCGCCTCTGCTACCAAAAGGGCCTGTTGATGACATGCTTGATTTCAGCCAAGCATTTGCTAGGATGTTCAAGGAACCAGACAATTGTCAGAAAAATCAGGAGGTACGGCTTGTTCAATGGAAGCCGAAACCAGCAAACCATTCACGGGAAAGGGCGAGCTCTCCCATTACCATCACTTTGTCTCGTTCCCGCATGTGCACACTATTCCAGATGCTGGACTTTATTCCCCGTCCTCCTCCTATTATGATCGATCTACTACTCCCAAGATCTTTGTTTTGGTACGACCTGCAAATGGAATGTCTAATCATTGATCCTCCTTGTGGGCATTGCCCACCATTTGATCTCTCTACTCCTCCCTTCTCTTCCTTCGACCCATTCCTCGACATCTTTTGTCCTTCCATATATCCTCTCACTCTTCCTCCTCCGCCTTCTTCCTCTCCATCTTGCCACGTGATCTCCACTGATCTCCAAAAAAAACGTCAATTTTGAAATGGAGATTTCGGTGGAAGATTACGCTATCTTCGATCCATCCTCTTCCCAGGGGCACGAGACCCCTACTTCCTCCCTCCCAGTAGGCTTGCTTTCTCCTAGGTTAGATATAGGGTCTGTCGAGTCTTGGGAAGTAGGGTCTAGGTCTAGAGAAGTAGGATCTTGTTCTAGGTCGTCTAGCCCTTCCAAGTCAGAGTCGCGCCCGCTCGCGTGTCATGCCAGATCCATTCCTGATAGGTTCTTGCAATATTTGGCTCAGCGTTGTCGTGCTCTTTTGAAGTGTCCAGAATTCATCGCCACGACGATCGTGATTGAAGATGAAGAGGAAATAGATGGGGTGTGGAGCGATAACAGATTAGGTGTCTATGAACTCATGGACGAGAAAGACCCAGTCAATTCTGAGGACAGCGACATAGACGACACTGCCGATCTGTATGTGCAAGGGTTAAAGAGGTTCGATGAACCATCATCAGCAGTGGATGAACCTACAAAGGAAGTCAATCTAGGAACTAAAGAAGATCCCAGGCCTATAATTATTACCGCTAACCTCTCTTCAGAAGTGGAAGCCGAGTTGATTAAAGTCCCAAGGGAGTATAGTGATTCTTTCACTTGGTCTTACGAGGACATGCCGGGTCTTGACCCCTCCTTGGTGGAACATCGACTAGTACTTAAACCAGGGGCAACACCCGTGAAATAAAGATCAAGAAGATTTCATCCCCACATGTCCTTGAGGATTAAGGAAGAGGTCGACAAGTTGTAGAAGGCCAAGTTTATCAGAGTTGTCTTATACCCCCAGTGGGTGGTAAACATTGTCCCTGTTATCAAGAAAGATGGAAAAGTGCATATTTGCATCGATTTTAGGGATCTAAACAAAGCATGTCCCAAAGACGACTTCCCGCTACCTCACATAGATGTCTTGGTGGATAATACCATCGGATTCGAAGCTCTGTCATTCATGGATGGTTATTCTGGCTATAATCAAATCCATCTCGCTCCGAAAGATCAAGAGAAAACCTCCTTCACCACGCCCTGGGGCACGTATTGCTACGTGGTTATGCCGTTCGGTCTGAAGAACGCATGTGCCACTTACTAAAGGGCGATGATGGCTACCTTCCACGACATGATGCACATTTACATGGAAGCCTACGTGGATGACATCTTGGTGAAATCGAGAACCAAAGAAGAACACCCCGCTATTTTGGCTAAGGTGCTACAGAGAGCTAGGGAGTACAAGCTGAAAATGAATTCGAAGAAGTGTGTTTTCGGAATCTCTTCAGGGAAGCTGCTAGGCTTTATCATTAGCAATTGGGGGATCCAGATTGATCCTAATAAAGCAAAGGCTGTCATGGATATGCCTCCGCCTAAGAATATCACGAAACTTCGAGGACTGATTGGTCGATTACAATTCATCAGAAGATTCATATCCCAACATTCCGAAAGGTGCCGCCCGTTTTATGAATTGCTAAAGGTGGGAGTCAAGTTTGAATGGAATCAAGATTATCAAAAGGCCTACGAGGACTTAAAAGTCTATCTATCTAATCCCCCGATTTTGCAACCTCTTGTCCCTGGGAAACCCCTAATCCTATACATCTCGGTCATTGAGGACTCCCTAGGGGCGGTCTTAGCACAAGTAGGCGATGAAGGCAAAGAGCGGGCAACTTATTACCTCTCCAGGTTGTTTAACCCGGCCGAGGCCAAATACACTGCTATGGTGAAGACTTGTGCCACCTTAGTATGGGTAGCTCAGAAGCTTAAACATTACTTCCTAGCCAACCCCGTTAGGTTCATCTCTAGAATGGACCCAATCCGCTATCTCTTAGAAAAGCATGTCCTTTCTAGTATGTTAGCTCACTGGCAGAGCTTTCTCTCTCAGTTCGATATCACCTTCGTTGTTCAGAAGGCGGTCAAAGGATATGCCATCGCTGAGCATCTTGCCCATCTTCCCATTCCTCACACTGACTCTATTCAGGATGATTTCCCTGATGAGCATCTCTCTGTCCTTACTCATCATCCCTTTTGGTCTCTACACTTCGACGGTGCACTCAATTCTCAAGGCCGAGGGATAGGCGCTGTTCTCCTCACTCCATAAGGAGTGACGATTCCGCTTGCTTACCAGCTCCGATTTTCTGCTACCAACAACATCTCCGAGTATGAGGCTCTCCTAGCCGATTTAAAGCACGCGTACCTCCTAGACGCGTGCCACTTGAAGATCATAGGGGACTCTCAGCTCATCCTATGGCAGGTTCTGTCCACTTATCGCACTCGTGACCCAAAGCTCAAGCCATATCAAGATTTGGTCACGCTCCTAGCTAGGCAATTCCGTAAGCTGATCTACATCCATACTCCTCGATCTCAAGATATTCTCGCTGATGCTTTGGCATCTCTCGCTTCCTCTCTATCTTTCCCTCTCAGTCGGAGCACTGAGACTATTGTCGTTCAGAGATTGGACGCACCCTCTCTTCAGGATCCTTGGTATGCCAACCTTAGGAAAATAATAGAGGC
Organism: Amorphophallus konjac; assembly: GCA_022559845.1. Classification (NCBI taxonomy): domain Eukaryota; kingdom Viridiplantae; phylum Streptophyta; class Magnoliopsida; order Alismatales; family Araceae; genus Amorphophallus; species Amorphophallus konjac. The sequence goes on along the minus strand of CM040119.1, from coordinate 167,276,042 downwards.
GATGGCTGAGAAGGAAGATCTTAAGAAAGTATCTTTGACAGAATTAGTAGAGATCTTGGAGGAAGAAGAGTTGCCCTGGTACCGCGAAATCGAGTTGTATTGCAAAGATGGATCGTTCCCGGAAGGGGCAAATGCTGAGTAGCGCAAGTCAAAAAGAAGAGCCACCTCAAGATATACTATCGTTGCAGGAGAACTATACAGGGGTGCTACTAATGGGATGCTCATGAGATGCTTAGACGATGATGAAGCTTGGAAGGTGGCCGAAGTAGCCCATTCTAGTGAGTGTGGAGGTCATGTTAATGGCCAGGCTTTAGCAAAGAAAATCCTTAGGCAGGGTTATTATTGGCCCACTATAGAGGAAGATTGCTCCCTCTATGTCCGGAGGTGTCTTAAATGCCAACTCCACGCTGATAAGATCCATGCTCCAGCTTCGTCTCTTCATCCTCTTTCTGCTCCCTGGCCACTCTCCATGTGGGCGTTCGATGTTGTCGGCCCGCTCGGTGATCCCAATTCTCAGACCAAGTAAAAATCCTTCATCCTTACCGCCACTGAGTACTTCACCAAGTGGGCTGAAGCTGAAGTGTATGCAGAGATTAAAGCTACCACGGTGTGCCGCTTCATCATGAAGAATATTATCTCACGGTTCAGAGTACCAAGCAGCATCGTCACCGACAACGGACCCCAGTTCGTCTCTCAGGAGCTCAAGGATCTATGTAAGAAGTTCAATATTGCATTGCATCATTCATCTCCATATTACCCACAAGGCAACGGTCAAGCCGAAGCTACTAATAAAACTCTTCTTAAGATCATAAAGAAAACATGCGAATCTCACAAACTCTCTGATTGGCTAGAGAGATTAGTGGAAGCTCTATGGGCTTACCGCACCTCCGTCCGTACTCCTACGGGGCAAACCCTCTATGCTCTCACATACGGGATGGAGGTGGTGCTCCCATATGAAATCCTGATCCCTTCCCTAAGGGTACAGCTTGATAAGGAACTTAATCTCAGTGAACGTCGAGAAGCGTTGCTTGTTCAGTTGGAGCTCTTAGATGAAAAGAGAATGAATGAGGCCGATCACGTGTCCGTTTATCAAAAGAGAGTTTCGCGTTATTTTCAAAAGAAGGTAATTGACCATAAATTTCAAAAAGGTGATATGGTTTTGAAACGCAAGTTCATTCGATCTGTAGGTCCTAGGTCTAAATTACAACCTAACTAGGAAGGGCCGTTTGTCGTCAAAGAGGCTTATCCAGGGAATGCTTACCACTTAGTGAACGCAGAAGGCAAGGAGCTCGCTCACGCTTGGAATGGGTTGTATCTTAAGCGTTTCTTTCCTTAGAATCTAAGCCAGTGCCACCCCGGTATGATGCGGGACGGACTGAGGAGAGGACGCTATATGAGACAGACACGACTCGACCAGCAAAGACACGACTACTAGAGCGACCTCGGCTCGACACTAAGAGCTCCTATGGGCTACACGTCACTAACATAAGTGCAAACTCACTCATCGTCCCAGGCGAGGGAAAGCGTGGATCGTGCACGGTTAAGGAACCGGCAGAGTTCAAGGTAGTCTGACTCAACTTTCAGACTCGGATCGAGTCGCGGGACGGGTCACTCTCACACTCACAGCGGCGACATGAACACACGGGCTAGGAACCTACACTCTCGCAGCGGCATAAGACCATATACTAGCTAAGCAAGTAACGCCGAGAAGTTTAGACCGTTACCTCCAAGCACCCGGCGTGGCGAAGACAACCCCGGTCGATTTACGGACTCCCAGTTAAACAATTTTACAACGGTACAAATATTGGACCCACTCCACGTAGGGAGGTAAAAGGTCACATGTGGGCCCCGGGAATCACGCGAATCGGGTTGACGGGTAGCATCTTGATGTCGCCCGGCGGGGCCGAACACGCGTCTAAAGTGCTGTCAGGACGGCGCGATCTACGGGTCCGTGGGGCCCACGGATGGCTCTGTGCTCCCGGCCTGCTGGGGTGGGGCCCGCTGTGATGAGGACCCCTGGGGACACCCCTCCCTGGAAGGCGGTCGGCCGGAAACACCGATCGGTGGCCGATCGGCTCCGATCTCCAACTCTTGAAGTTGCTGTCCACGGATTTTCGGTTCTATTTTTCGGCGTGCGCTCCGGCGAGATCGGCCGTTGTGACCAATCCCGATGTCGGATCGAGGCACAGGAGTTATCGTTGGAAAGCTCTCTTGAAATACTTCAATCTAGGCCCAGAGAGAGGACCTGAATCTGCGCGTATCTAGGCTTTGTTGAATTTTGAAGTTCCTGTTGTACAGTACCCGAACTCTCAGATTAGCAGATGAGTTGTCTGATAACTGCCATTGATCGCGAGGTAGACGGTCGATTCAGCATCTGAGCTCTTCACCAAAGTTATAGAGATTTGAACAAGGAAAACGGTAATAATTTTGGTGGAAGGGTTGGTCGAGGCTATGATTTGTTATGATTTTAACACTGGAGGGTGGTCGGATCTTGAAACTGACAGACAATACTATAGATGGATTAGAAGACGAATTTTGAAAAATATGAGATGATCTCCCGAAATTCCAAGAAAATTTGGGGACGGAGGGGAAGGTAGAAAGAACTGCCATTAAATTTGGGAGATCCTGAAATAATCAAAATGAGGTCCGAAGACTGAAAACTCAGGAAGGAAGTGGATCTGGATAGAAAGCAGCCAGATCTGGAATGAAATGGGAAACGAAAATGGAAAATTAGATTTCTGGATCTGAAGACCAAACAAATTTTTGTGGGAGCTGGAGGGGACCTCTGGAACACGCCCTCAAAATCTCAGCTCAAAAGGATGTCGTGGCTGATAGCAGGAATTCGTAGAAGAGGCTGCTACGGGTGGATGGCAGAACTCCGACGAACACGATGGCGGTGCGATGACGGCTCGTGGCGGCGGCGGCGGCGACCGTAACTGATAGGGGAGGAGTCACACCTCCAGAATACAGCCTTCCCAGCTGCAAGGGGGAGAGAGAGGAGAGAGGAGGGGGGCGGCCTAGGCCTTGCTCCAACAAAATTTAGGTTTTTTTCTTCATTAATTCTACAGAAATGGAAATACAAAGTATATATATGAAATGGCAAAAGACAAAAACTACCCTTGGACCTAGAGTTTTGGGGAATATAATAATGAGTAGAACTAATTAGTTCTAATCACCATTTTACAAAAAATAAGATGCTTGATGTGAGAGGGGGGCGCCCCCTTGACTAGGGTGTCATGGTTGGTGGCCAACCATGACTCTTAAGCACACTTGTCCCCCCACTTGGCCCACCCATCTAGAAGCCTCCATTTGAAATGTTGACTGACCCCACATGGGCCCTGGAGATGAGGTGGATCAATGGGAGGGGGTCTGGGGGGCCCGTGGGACCCAAGGGGTCCAAATTGCACATAAGTCCCTCTTACAATCCAAATTACAATCCAAATAAAAACACATTACACACAAATGAGTCCCGGTAAATGTGATAAATATCAAGACTCAAGGAGGAGTCTCCAGGCTGTCTCCGAGCCAGATGGACGCTGAAGTGGCTCGAGTGGTGCTCCGCGTACGGTACCGGTGGCTCGCCGACCCGTGCCGCTCATGTGCTCTGGTGTCCGCACCAATTCTCCCCAGGTGGGAGAAACTCGACCCTGTCGAGTAAGGGTCCGCGTCACTCTAGTACTGCTCCAGTAGGTCTGGATCGGTCCGCTGCAACTCTCCATGGGTGATCTATGTGTCCTCGGTGGTGGGTCGCCCTCTCCAGCGCATTAGGTAGTGCGGGTAAGATCCACTCCTGGTAACTGTCACCTGCTCAGCCAGTATATGATCGATATGCTCACGCTGCCATGAAAGAGGGGCTGGAGGTGGACACTCAGGTGTGGGATCACTCTCAATGGGAGGGGACGGCTCAAAAGGCTCACTAGGGATCACCGCTGGGTACTTATATGCAACTAGATCCGAAACATTAAAAGTAGAGCTTATACCGTATTCCTCGGGCAGGTCCACAACATACGCATTGGATCCAACGCGTTTCAACACTCTAAATGGACCGGCTCCGCGAGCTTGCAACTTCTTAACGGTTCCAGAGGGAAACCGTTCAGGTCTTACCCTGATCATGACATATTCACCCTCTTGGAACTCTCGGTGGTGCCGATGGGCATCGGCTAGCTCTTTGTAACGTGCATTGCTGGACTTAATGTGACGACGGATGTCGTCATGCAAACTCCTAACATGCCTAGCAAACGACTCGGCAGACTCACTATGCTCTCCTAATATGCTGGACACATGTATGTACAGACACACAAGACCCTTGACAAACCTACTATTAGTCCGACCTGTACATATGTGACGGCGGACCAGGACACCCGAATGTGTACCATGCATGCATTTGACGTAACAGGAGGTTGACGTCATGGTTGGCTCCAAGACACCCAAGTATAAACCAACCTGGCAATGACGTCCTATTAGACTTGGGTGTGGGAGGGTCGAGTGGTTCGGGTGGTCTAGGTGGACGCGGGAAGCCAAATTCACTTTCTCCATTTCTCGAGTGAACTGAAGGGCCGGCCCATGGAGAAAGGGCGTGGATGGGAAGTGGTGGGTCACGGGGCTCCCTAGGGAAGGGGTTGACAGGATCGAGGAAAGTGTGACCTACCGTGATGAATTCCCATGGAAAAGGATCAAAAGGATCAAGAAGAGTTATGGATCCAGTGATGTGGCTCTCTTTTGACCCTGGGTAGAAATCCCCAATGTAAGCCAACCCCTCGTCACCTGAGGGGATCAGGGAAATAGCTGTCTCCCTAGGATGGGGGGACTTCCCTATGGGAAAGAAGGGGTCATGGAAGGGAAAGTGGTGGAGCTCGTCTGGTAGAGGTAAGATCAAGATGAGCTCACTGGTGAAGGGACCCACCGTGCAGACAGAGGTGATAGAACCCAAGGATGGGTATATGAAGCTAAGGCACCTAGGTGGGTCGGGCCTGAGAGCCAACAGACTGGTCAGCTCCATTTGCCTACTTAATCCCTTAAGTAGGTCATTCATAGTGTCCACAAAGTAAGAGGATTGGCAGGTGGTGCTAAAAGCTGTGGTGGACACTATCTGTAGGGTTGGTTCTATGGGAGGGTAGCAAGGGAGTGTGGTATCTAGGAATAAACCCTTCCTTAGCCAACTAGCTAATGGCTCCTCAATAATTACCTCACCCTTTAGGAGCACGATGGGCTCCGTATGGAGTTCCATGGGTGAAGGCCTTGATGAATTGTCGCCCTCGGATGGGGAGTGGGCATCCTCCATGATGGGGAGAGGGCTTGGGGACTCCGTTGATGGGGTCGGGTTAAGACTACCGGTGATGACCTCCTTAGGCTTGGGTAGGAGTACATCACTAGGAGTACGTGTCCTATCCACCCCATCCAACCGGTCCAAAATCATTTGCATAAGTTCGGCAACGGAGTGGGTTGGAATAGGGATATCATGGTGGACTCGCCCGTAGTCAACCGTCCTAGGATTGGGTCTTGGCTCATCTACGTGTGGGGCTCTTTGCCTCCGACTAGGACCCACTTGGTTGGAAGTGATTGGGTGGGGCCGGTTGAAGGTGACCGGTTGGGACACATAGACCTTCCTAAGCTCTCTCTTCATGTCCCACATTGACTCGATGGGCCATTGTCACCTAACCTCTCTCATTCTTTCGATGTAATCCCACTTTTCGGCAGCCTCATGAAGAAGCCGCTCTTTGGCGAAAGAGAATTGCAATGCCTCGGACATAGTATAACAATCAAAGTAGGTGTCCATGGTGGCCTCCCACTTGAGGTAGATGCCCAGGTCATTGGAGCCAAAAAAATCTGAGGCTTCAGGCCTACAGAAGCATAGAGGATGGTTGCCAAGCCCATGGGTGGGCCAACAGTCATATCGCCTGGGCGACCGGGAGTCCATTGGAAACTCGGAACTACAAGATGGGCATGATGACAAGAGACAAGACAAACCGACTAATGCAAACACACACTAGATGATGCACTTAGACCTAACCAATATTCGGTACGTGGCGGAGATAGCCGATCCGAAGATCACTCGCGCAAGTGTGCGGCCCTCCCGATAGGCGTAGCCTAACGTTCGGACAACACCTTTTGATATACCGGGTTATCGGGATGAAAAATGTAATTTTAAAACATACTTTTTTTTTGAAAATAATGATGATCCTAGACTCGACTTAGACCATGATGCATGCAAGACTACCCTAGACTCAACTGGCTCTGATACCAAACTGATGCGGGACGGACTGAGGAGACGATGCTATATGAGACGGACACGACTCGACAAGCAAAGACACGACTACTAGAGCGACCTCGGCTCAACACTAAGAGCTCCTATGGGCTACACGCCACTAACAGAAGTGCAAACTCACTCGTCGTCCCAGGTGAGGGAAAGCGTGGATTGTGCGCGGTTAAGGAACCGACAGAGTTCAAGGTAGTCTGACTCAACTTCCGGACTCGGATCGAGTCGCGGGATGGGTCACTCTCACACTCACAGTGGCGACATGAACACACGGGCTAGGAACCTGCACTCTCGCAGCGACATAAGACCATATACTAGCTAAGCAAGTAACGCCGAGAAGTTTAGACCGTTACCTCCACGCACCCGGCGTGGCGAAGACAACCCCGGCCGATTTACGGACTCCCGGTTAAAATTTTTTACAGTGGTACAAATATTGGACCCACTCCACGTAGGGAGGTAAAAGGTCACATGTGGGGCCCGGGAATCACGCGAATCGGGTTGACGGGCAGCATCTTGATGTCGCCCGGCGGTGCCGAACACGCGTCTAAAGTGCTGTCCGGACGGCGCGATCTACGGGTCCGTGGGGCCCACGGATGGCGCTGTCCTCCCGGCATACTGGGGTGGGGCCCGCTGTGATGGGGACCCCTGGAGACGTGCCTCCCTGGAAGGCGGTAGGCCGGAAACACCGATCGGTGACCGATCGGCTCCGATCTCCAACTCTTGAAGTTGCTGTCCACGGATTTTCGGTTCTATTTTTCGACGCGCGCTCCGGCGAGATCGGCCACTGCGACCAATCCCGATTTCGGATCGAGGCACAGGAGCTATCGTTGGAAAGCTCTCTTGAAATACTTCAATCTAGGCCCAAAGAGAGGACCTGAATCTGTGCGTATCTAGGCTTTGTTGAATTTTGAAGTTCCTATTGTACAGTACCCGAACTCTTAGATTAGCAGGTGAGTTGTCTGATAACTGCCATTGACCGCGAGGTAGACGGCCTATTCAGCTTCTTATCTCTTCACCAAAGTTGTAGATCGTTGAACAAGGAAAACGGAAATATTTTTTGTGGAAGGGTTGGTGGAGGTTATGATTTGTTATGATTTTAACACTAGAGGGTGGTCGGATCTGGAAACTGGCAGACATTACTGTAGATGGATCAGAAGATGAATTTTGAAAAATATGAGACGATCTTTAGAAAATCCAAAAACATTTGTGGATGGAGGGGAAGGTGGAAAGAACTCTCTGTAAATGTTGGAGCTCCTGAAAAAATCAAAATGAGGTCCGAAGACTGAAAACTCAGGAAGGAAGTGGATCTAGATAGAAAGCAGCCAGATCTGGAATGAAATGGGAAACGAAAATGGAAAATTAGATTTCTGGATCTGGAGACCAAACCAATTTTTGTGGGATCTGGAGGGGACCTCTGGAACACGCCCTCAAAACCTCAGCTCAAAAGGATGTCGTGGCGGATAGAAGGAATTCGTGGAAGAGGCTGCTACGGGTGGATGGCAGAACTCCGACGAACACGATGGCGGTGCGATGGCGGCTCGTGGCAGCGGCGGCGGCGACCGGAACTGATAGGGGAGGAGTCACACCTCCAGAATATAGCCTTCCCAGCTGCAAGGGGGAGAGAGAGAGGGGAGAGGAGGGGGGCGGCCTAGGCCTTGCTCCAACAAAATTCAGGTTTTTTTCTTCATTATTTCTACAGAAATGGAAATACAAAGTATATATATGAAATGGCAAAAGACATAAACTACCCTTGGACCTAGAGTTTTGGGGAATATAATAATGAGTAGAACTAATTAGTTCTAATCACCATTTTACAAAAAATAAGATGCTTGATGTGAGAGGGGGGCGCCCCCTTGACTAGGGTGTCATGGTTGGTGGCCAACCATGACTCTTAAGCACACTTGTCCCCCCACTTGGCCCACCCTTTTAGAAGCCTCCATTTGAAATGTTGACTGACCCCACATGGGCCTTGGAGATGAGGTGGATCAATGGGAGGGGGTCTGTGGGGCCCGTGGGACCCAAGGGGTCCAAATTGCACATAAGTCCCTCTTACAATCAAAATTACAATCCAAATAAAATCAAATAAAAACACATTACACACAAATGAGTCCTGGTAAATGTGATAAATATCGAGACTCAAGGAGGAGTCTCCAGGCTGTCTCCGAGCCAGATGGACGCCGAAGTGGCTCGAGTGGTGCTCCGCGTACGGTACCGGTGGCTCGCCGACCCGTGCCGCTCATGTGCTCTGGTGTCCGCACCACGGTAGCAAGGTGCCTTTTTCCCTTTCGCCATGAAAGAGAACCCCGAGCATGACAATCACACACTACACGACGTCCCTGGTCGGGTTTTCCACTTTACAGACATCGTTTCTCCTTGGCCATGCTTGGGGGAAAGTCAAAGCCCCTGTCTGCTTCTCTCTTCGGCCGAATCCAGGGCCAAGAGGTGAATAAGGGGGCGACGACCAATCTAAACACCCTAATGAGAGGAGGTCTCAAATAGGGGCAGTCCGTTATGATCTGACACCACAAGAAAAAGAAAAAAAAAGCAAAGAAAAGGAGCAATCATCATGACTTCCCATCTCAAAAGTCCATCAATCAAAAATCCAAAAGCTCCAAAGAAAAATAAAGAACTAGGCATGGCAAGACTGGCGGTATAGTTTCCCTGCTGGACGTTATGAGCCCGGTCGTATGCGTGTGATGGGGACATCGAAGCAAGACCGCTCATATTTTGTTTGCATTTATGTCCTTTTATATTTGTATGTATACTCTTGTGTTATATGGGTACACAATTATAAGTCTTAGTGGGTTTTTGTACAAAATGTCAGTAGGACCAGCAAGGGGACCCTCACTCCTTCCTCATTGGTCCAAGTGACACCATTTGGGTCCATGTGGGACTGGTCAATGTCCTAGGTGGCATCTAGAAGGTCAATTGGACACATGGGAGACAAGTGGTAATAAAATTCAAAGATGTCACCTACCTTACCTAACTAGTCAAGGGGGCGCCCCCCATTTTGGTCCAATTTTAATTTTTTAAAAAATAAGTCCATTAGAACTAATTAGTTCTATACCTTGTATACCCCTCCCAACCCTAGATCTGAGGGTATTAAGAGTCTTTTTTCATTTCATATAAATAACATGTAATTTCCATTTTATGTGAATTAATGAGAAGAAAATATTGCATTGTGCATTGGAGCTTGGTGCGCCCCCTCCTCTCTCCCTCTGGTTCCTTCCTCCTCCTTCAGTATTTCAGGATATAGACCCCTTCTATCTTAGTCCCTCTACCTCTGATTTCTATCCCTGCCGCCGCCGTTCGTGCCGCCAACGAGCCACCGCTAGCATCCTTCTGAAGTGCTGTCCAAGTTCTATTTTGCTGGATAGAGGCTTACTCTAGGAATTTTAGCTCCCAACTCCGACATTATCTGGAGTTTAGATTTTTAGGGTGTGTTCTAGAGGTCACCACCACATCCCATAAAAATTGAAAAAAATTCCAGTCATCGTTTTCCATTTTTCCATTTTCGTGATACCCAATCCACCAGTTCTGTCTGTAGTTTGTCCAGTGTTACAGGTACTCTGAGTTTTCCATTTTCGACCCACTTATTGATTTTTGTTTGCATCCCCAAATTTATTGGAGGTTTTTTCCACCACCCCCACAATCCACAAATTTTATTGCGAATTTATATTTTCTTTCATATTTTATAAAAATTCACTTCAGATCCCAAGTTCTGTTATGTCTCTGCTGTCCAGATCCGACCACCCGGTCCTATAAAATCTTTTTCCCCAGTCAAATCTCCACCAAACGTTTCATAAAATATATTCCCGGTTTCCTCTTTTCGGTCTCTACAACTTTTGTGAAGGACTAAAAGGCTGAATCAAAGGTCTACATCGCGGTCAATGCCAACTCTCAGGAAAAAGCACTTCTGCCCTAACTTTTCTGATCCTGTAAATCAGCAGCTTGAATATTCGAAAAAGGCCATCAACGGGAAATTCAAATTTCTTTCTCCAGCCATAGATCGAAGGATTTTAAGTCAGCTTTCTAACGACACCTCTTTTGCATCGATCTGACACCGGGAGTGACCGCAGTAGCAGATTTCATCGGGATGCGCGGGTCTAAAACAGTAGTTCAGATCCGTGGGCAGCAACTCTGACGAGTGAAGATCGGAGCCGCCCAGCCTCCGACCGGCGAACCAGTGTGCCGCCTTCCCAGGGAGCGCCCCTCCGGGCATCCCCACCCCCAGTCCCACGCGGCTCCACTGACCAGCACGTGGATCCCACGATCGTGAGTACTTGTGCCGCCGAAGCTACACAAGAAGCCTCCCGTCAACCCGAACCCGCTACTCTCGGGTCCCATTGTGTCGCCCTTTACCTCCCTGCGTGGAGTAGGCAGTAAAGTCTTTGCTGTAATTTATATAATTTGTTGTTCCAGGAGTACGAGATCGGTAGGGATCATCTTCCCCACGCCAGGCGCGTGGAGGTATCGTGTTCGCTCCATTACTTGGCATTTGCTATTCTTGTATATGTTTTATATGCCGCTGCTAGAGAGCATATGTTAGGGCCATTAGCTCGATACAACTATTTCACCGCTACTGCGAGAGAGAGCGAGACCGTCCCGTGACCCGATCTGGGCACGAAGTTGAGAGTTGACCACCCTAGCTCACTACCGGTTTCTCAACCGTGCATGTCCGTACTCTTCCCTCGTTAGGGGTGATCGCGAGCTTGCTTAGAGTCCAAGGATCGCATATCCATTTGGCCTCGAGGCGCGTGTCCGTCCCGCATCCATTTGGTATCAGAGTGCCAGTTGAGTCTAGGGTAGTATTTGGTCAAAATCAAAAAATAAGTGTCATTTACATCTAGTGATCGTCTAAGTCGGTCTAAGGTTGCATCCGCATACCATTGTCCGAACGTTAGGCTACGCCTATCGGGAAGGCCGCACACTTGTGCGAGTGATCTCCTGATCGATTAACTCCGCCACGCACCTAGTCTTGGTTTAAGTCTAGGGTCCTTAGTGTGCATTACTTAGTGCATTCCAACCTTGCATATTCGGTCTAGTGTCTTGTCATCAACTATTGGCATGTCCATTCACTAGCGTCCCCGTGTCCCATGGATGACCAAGGAGCCGCATCTTCTGCATGGTGGTGATACTATCTTAGATGAGAGAACCACCCGGACCATCCCCGGAGGCCCGTATCCCGGGACTTCTATGGCTCCGAAAACCAGGTGACTACCTAGAGTGGGAAGCCATTATGGACGACTACTTTGAGTGTTACCTTATGTCCGGTCCCATGCAAGTCGACTTTGCCAAAAGGCAACTTTTTTATGAAGCCGCCAAAACATGGAGGGACATCAAATACTTCCGAGAGGATAGGAGACTAAGGCCCATCGAGTCATGGTGAGATATGAAGAGAGCGCTTAGGAGGGTCTACCTTCCCCGTCCACCGACCTCCAACCATGGGGGTCATACCACTAGCCAACCCCACCAACTTACCCCCAATCAAGTGGGCCACACTTCCAACCAACCCCGCCCCTTCACCTCCATCCAAGTCCGCCAAAGCAACCCCAAACAAGTGACCCTCCCTGTCACCTCCAACCAACCACCCCTTGGCACCTCCGTCAAGTCCCACCCAATCGCCTCCAACTAAGTGGAAGCCCCACTTATAGTCGAGTCTAGGTCCGCATCCGGGCCGAGAGATGAGGAGCGAGTCCACCCCGAGGCCCCTACTCCAACCCGCACCTTAGATGAAATCAAGAAAATGCTTTCAGATTGGTTGGAAAGGATAGAAAGGACACATGCTCTTTCACCACCTGTGAGTGCTCCATTGCCACTTTCTACTTCCGAACTTTATTCGGAACCATCTTATTTGGAGCCACCCAAGGCCGAGCCACCCGTGTTTCTAACGGGTACACTTTTTATCGTTGAGCCGCTTCTTAGTTGGCTCAAGGATGGCTTGGTCCCACCTCCTTACCCACCCATAGACCCCACCTTACCTCTGGTGCCTATCAACTCCTTCCACACTACATTCCGGTCTAGTCACCATGTTGATACCTTGGATGACCTTGTTATGGGATTACACTTACAATGGCAGTTGACGCACTCCTTGGCCTGAAGCTTCGACCAACCCACTAGTCTTAGCTTCACCAATCCGGCCTTAGGGTCCATTACCTCCGTATGCACCGTGGGTTGTGTCACTACGGAGATCCTCTTATTCCTCCTCATGTCAGCCGAGCCCGGCTTCATATCCTTTTTTCCAAGGGAGGAATCATACTTCCTACCTATGATTACCGTCCCACCCGCCACAATGCATGACGGTGACCTTCCACAGCTTCAAGACCTCTACATATGGGGCCGTGACTTGTGGGAACCCACCACAGGGGGTCATACCTTCTTTGATCCCTTTGACCCATTCCCTAGTGGACCCCTTTACCCACCATACATACTTCACTTCCTCGAGGGAGTCCACTACCACACCCCTTCCCCACGGACCGGACCATCTACACCCACCAAGCCCGTCAACGATACACCAACATCCGGCTCTTCTAGCCCTCTCAAGTTCCCCAAATCCAAAGGGCCATCCATGCATGACTGGGTCATACTTGGACGTTTAGGTGTTCCCCATGCCACCAATCTCCGGTTTGGGTGTCCTAGTCCACCGTCACCTATGCGTAGGTCGGACTAACATTAGGTGTGTCTAGGGTCTTGTGTGTCTGTGCATACTTCGAGTAGAGTCGGTCTTTTGCATGCTCGCAATGTTAGTGCCTTTCGAGTTCGAGACTTGTCGGACTTTGGGATCGGTTCTAGTTCATATCGGATCTAGTCACATAAGGGACAAGCGGTGATTCCTAGTGAGCCTTCGAGCCGCCTTCCACCCCTTGAGAGTGACCCCACCACGGAGTGTTCCACCTCTAGCCTCTTCCCATAGCAGCATGCGCATATCGAGTATATACGGAATGAGCAGGTGATGATCACTTGGAGTGGAGCGTACCCGCGCTACTTGGTACGGTGATGGATCCGCCGGAGCTACTCGAGCAGTCACCCCATTTACACGACGGGGTCGAGTTCCTCCCACCCGGGTAGAATTGATGGGGACATCGAAGCAAGACCGCTCATATTTTGTTTTCATTTATATCCTTTTATATTTGTATGTATACCCTTGTGTTATATGGGTACACAATTGTAAGTCTTAGTGGGTTTTGTGCAAAATGTCAGTAGGACCAGCAAGGGGGCCCTCACTCCTTCCTCATTGGTCCAAGTGACACCATTTGGGTCCATGTGGGGCTGGTCAAAGTCCTAGGTGGCATCTAAAAGGTCAATTGGACACATGGGAGACAAGTGGTAAAAAAATTCAAAGATGTCACCTACCTTACCTACCTAGTCAAGTGGGCGCCCCCCATTTTGGTCCAATTTTAATTTTTTTAAAAATAAGTCTATTAGAACTAATTAGTTCTATACCTTGTATACCCCTCCCAACCCTAGATCTGAGGTTATTAAGAGTCTTTTTTCATTTCATATAAATAGCATGTAATTTCCATTTTATGTGAATTAATGAGAAGAAAATATTGCATTGTGCATTGGAGCTTGGTGCGCCCCCTCCTCTCTCCCTCTGGTTCCTTCTTCCTCCTTCAGCATTTCAGGATATAGACCCCTTCTATCTTAGCCCCTCTACCTCTGATTTCTATCCCTGCCGCCGCCGCCGCCATTCGTGCCGCGAACGAGCAACCGTAAGCATCCTTCTGAAGTGCTGTCCAAGTTCTGTTTTGTTGGATAGAGGCTTACTCCAGGAATTTTAGCTCCCAACGCTGATATCATCTGGAGTTGAGATCTCCATGGTGAGTTCTATAGGTCACCACCACGTCCCAGAAAAATTTAAAAAAATTCCAGTCATCGTTTTCCATTTTTCCATTTTCGTGCTTCCCAATCTATTAGTTCTATCTGCAGTTTGTCCAGTGTCACAGCCACTCTGAGTTTCCCCCTTTCAACCCACTTATTGATTTTTGTTTGAATCCCCAAATTTATTGGAGGTTCTTTTGACCACCCCCACCATCCACAAATTTTCTTGTGAATTTAAAATTTCTTTCATATTTTCTAAATATTCTCTTCAGATCCCAAGTTATGTTCTATCTCTGCTGTCCAGATCCGACCACCCGGTCCTATAAAATCTTTTTCCCTAGTCAAATCTCGACCAAACGTTTCATAAAATATATTCCCATTTTCCTCTTTTCGGTCTCTACAACTTTTGTGAAGGACTCAAAGGCTGAATCAAATGTCTACATCGCGGTCAATGCCAACACTCAGGAAAAAGCACTTCTACCCTGAGTTTTCTGATCCTATAAATCAGCAGCTTGAATATTCAAAAAAGGCCATCAACGGGAAATTCAAATTTCTTTCTCAGGCTATAGATCGAAGGATTTTAAGTCAGCTTTCTAACGATACCTCTTATGCATCGATCTAACACCGGGAGTGACCGCAGTAGCAGATTTCGTCGGGATGTGCGGGTCTAAAATAGCAGTTCAGATCCGTGGGCAGCAACTCCGACGAGTGAAGATCGGAGCCGCCCGGCCTCCGACCGGCGAACCAGTGTGCCGCCTTCCCAGGGAGCGCCCCTCTGGGCGTCCCCACCCCTGGTCCCATGCGGCCCCACTGACCAGCACGTGGATCCCACGATCGTGAGTACATGTTCCGCCATAGCTACACAAGAAAGCACCCGTCAACCCGAACCCACTACTCCCAGGTCCCATTGTGTCGCCCTTTACCTCCCTGCGTGGAGTGGGCAGTAAAGTCTTTGCTGTAATTTATATAATTTGTTGTTCCAGGAGTACGAGATCGGCGGGGATCGTCTTCCCCACGCCAGGCGCGTGGAGGTTTCGTGTTCACTCCATTACTCGGCATTTGCTATTCTTGTATATGTTTTATATGCCACTACTAGAGAGCATGTGTTAGGGCCATTGGCTCGATATAATTATTTCACCGCTGTTGCGAGAGAGAGCGAGATCGTCCCGTGACCCGATCCGGGCACGAAGTTGAGAGTTGACCACCCTAGCTCACTGCCGGTTTCTCACTCGTGCACGTCCATACGCTTCCCTCGTTAGGGGTGATCGCGAGCTTGCTTAGAGTCCAAGGATCGCTTATCCATTTGGCGTCGAGTCGCGTGTCCATCCCGCATCAATTTGGTATCAGAGCGCCAGTTGAGTCTAGGGTAGTATTTGGTCAAAAACAAAAAACAAGTGTCATTTCTGTCTAATCATCGTCTAAGTCGGTCTAAGATTGCATCTGCATACCATTGTTCGGTATATAAAAAGGTGTTGTCCGAACGTTAGGCTACGCCTATCGGGAAGGCCGCACACTTGAGCGAGTGATCTCCGGATCGATTAACTCCGCCACATACCTAGTCTTGGTTTAAGTCTAGGGTCCTTAGTGTGCATTACTTAGTGCATTCCAACCTTGCATAGTCGGTCTAGTGTCTTGTCATCAACTGTTGGCATGTCCATTCACTAGCGTCCCCGTGTCCCATGGATGACCAAGGAGCCGCATCTTCTGCATGGTGGCGATACTATCTTAGATGGGAGAACCACCCGGACCATCCCCGGAGGCCCGTAGCCCGGGACTTCTATGGCTCCGAAAACACAGGTGACTACCTAGAGTGGGAAGCCATTATGGACGACTACTTTGAGTGTTACCTTATGTCCGGTCCCATGCAAGTCGACTTTGCCAAAAGGCAACTTTTTTATGAAGCCGCCAAAACATGGAGGGACATCAAATACTTCCGAGAGGATAGGAGACTAAGGCCCATCGAGTCATGGTGGGATATGAAGAGAGCGCTTAGGAGGGTCTACCTTCCCCGTCCACCTACCTCCAACCATGGGGGTCATACCACTAGCCAACCCCACAAACTCACCCCCAATCAAGTGGGCCACACTTCCAACCAACCCCGCCCCTTCACCTCCATCCAAGTCCGCCAAAGCAACCCCAATCAAGTGACCCTCCCTGTCACCTCCAACCAACCACCCCTTGGCACCTCCGTCCAATACCACCCAATTGCCTCCAACTAAGTGGAAGCCCCACTTATAGTCGAGTCTAGGTCCGCATCCGGGCCGAGAGATGAGGAGCGAGTCCACCCCGAGGCCCCTACTCCAACCCGCACCTTAGATGAAATCAAGAAAATGCTTTCGGATTGGTTGGAAAGGATAGAAAGGACACATGCTCTTTCACCACCCCTGAGTGCTCCATTGCCACTTTCTACTTTCGAACGTTATTCGGAACCATCTTATTTGGAGCCAGCAAAGCTCGAGCCACCCGTGTTTCTAACGGGTACGCTTTTTATCGTCGAGCCGCTTCTTAGTTGGCTCAAAGATGGCTTGGTCCCACCTCCTTACCCACCCATGGACCCCACCTTACCTCTGGTGCCTGTCAACTCCTTCCACATTACATTCCGGTCTAGTCACCATGTTGATACCTTGGATGACCTTGTTATGGGATTAGACTCACAATGGCAGTTGACGCACTCCTTGGCCCGAAGCTTCAACCGACCCACTAGTCTTAGCATCACCAATCCGGCCTTAGGGTCCATTACCTCCGTATGCACCGTGGGTTGTGTCACTACGGAGATCCTTTTATTCCTTCTCATGTCAGCCGAGCCCGACTTCATATCTTTTTGTCCAAGGGAGGAATCATACTTCCTACCTATGATCACCATCCCACCCGCCACAATGCATGAAGGTGACCATCCACACCTTCAAGACTTCTACATATGGGGCCGTGACTTGTGGGAACCCACCACAGGGGGTCATACCTTCTTTGATCCCTTTGACACATTCCCTAGTGGACCCCTTTACCCACCATACATACTTCACTTCCTCGAGGGAGTTCACTACCACACCCCTTCCCCACGGATCGGACCATCTACACCCACTAAGACCGTCAACGATACACCAACATCCGACTCTTCTAGCCCTCTCAAGTTCCCCAAATCCAAAGGGCCGTCCATGCATGACTGGGTCATACTTGGACGTTTAGGTGTTCCCCATGCCACCCATCTCCGGTTGCATAACATGCATGCATGGCACACGTTTGGGTGTCCTAGTCCACCGTCACCTATGCGTAGGTCGGACTAACATTAGGTGAGTCTAGGGTCTTGTGTGTCTGTGCATACTTCGAGTCGAGTCGGTCTTTTGCACGCTCGCAATGTTAGTGCCTTTCGAGTTCGAGACTTGTCAGACTTTGGGATCGGTTCTACTTCATATCGGATCTAGTCACATAAGGGACAAGCTGTGATTCCTAGTGAGCCTTCGAGCCTCCTTCCTCCCCTTGAGAGTGACCCCACCCCGAAGTGTTCCACCTCTAGCCTCTTCCCATAGCAGCATGCGCATATCGAGTATATACGGAATGAGCAGGTGATGATCATTTGGAGTGGAGCATACCCGCGCTACTTGGTACAGTGATGGATCCACCGGAGCTACTCGAGCAGTCACCCCCTTTACATGACGGGGTCGAGTTCCTCCCACCCGGGTAGAATTGATGGGGACATCGAAGCAAGACCGCTCATATTTTGTTTGCATTTATATCCTTTTATATTTGTATATATACCCTTGTGTTATATGGGTACACAATTGTAAGTCTTAGTGGGTTTTTATGCAAAATTTCACTAGGACCAGCAAGGGGGCCCTCACTCCTTCCTCATTGGTCCAAGTGACACCATTTGGGTCCATGTGGGGCTGGTCAAAGTCCTAGGTGACATCTAGAAGGTCAATTGGACACATGGGAGACAAGTGGTAAAAAAATTCAAAGATGCCACCTACCTTACCTACCTAGTCAAGGGGGCGCCCCCCATTTTGGTCCAATTTTAATTTTAAAAAAATAAGTCTATTAGAACTAATTAGTTCTATACCTTGTATACCCCTCCCAACCCTAGATCTGAGAGTATTAAGAGTTTTTTTTCATTTCATATAAATAGCATGTAATTTCCATTTTATGTGAATTAATAAGAAGAAAATATTGCATTGTGCATTGGAGCTTGGTGCGCCCCCTCCTCTCTCCCTCTGGTTCCTTCTTCCTCCTTTAGCATTTCAGGATATAGACCCCTTCTATCTTAGCCCCTCTACCTCAGATTTCTATCCCTGCCGCCGCCGCCGCCGTTCGTGCCGCCAACGAGCCACCGCAAGTATCCTTCTGAAGTGCTATCCAAGTTCTGTTTTGTTGGATAGAGGCTTACTTCAGGAATTTTAGCTCCCAACGCTGATATCATCCGGAGTTGAGATCTCCAGGGTTAGTTCTAGAGGTCACCACCACGTCCCAAAAAAATTAAAAAAAATTCCAGTCATCGTTTTCCATTTTTCCATTTTCGTGCTTCCCAATCCATCAGTTCTGTCTGCAGTTTATCCAATGTCACAGCCACTTTGAGTTTCCTCCTTTCCACCCACTTATTGATTTTTGTTTGAATCCCCAAATTTATTGGAGGTTCTTTCGACCACCCCCACCGTCCACAAATTTTCTTGTGAATTTAGAATTTCTTTCATATTTTCTAAATATTCACTTCAGATCCCAAGTTATGTTCTATCTCTACTGTCCAGATCCGACCACCCGGTGCTATAAAATCATTTTTCCCAATCAAATCTCCACCAAACCTTTCATAAAATATATTACCATTTTTCTCTTTCTATAACTTTCGTGAATGACTCAAAGGCTGAATCAAAGGTCTAGATCACGGTTAACGCCAACTCTCAGGAAAAAGCACTTCTACCTTGAGTTTTTTGATCCTATGAACCAACAGCGTGAATATTTGACAAAGGCCATCAACGAGAAATTCAAATTTCTTTCTTTAGCCATAGATCGAAGAATTTTAAGTCAGCTTTCTAACGGTACCTCTTGTGCATCGATCCGACACCGGGAGTGACCGCAGCAGTAGCTTTCATCGGGACGCGCGGGTCTGAAACAATAGTTCAGATTCGTGGGCAGTATCTCCGACGAGTGAAGATCGGAGCCGCCCGGCCTCCGACCGGCGAACAAGTGCGCCGCCTTCCGAGGGAGCGCCCCTCCGGGCGTCCCCACAACAGTGGTGCCACCCCGGTCTCACGCGGCCCCACTGACCAGCACGTCGATCCCACGATCGTGAGTATGTGTGCCACTTAAGCTACACAAGAAGCCGCCCGTCAACCCGAACCCGCTACTCCCGGGTCCCATTGTGTCGCCCTTTACCTCCCTGCGTGGAGTGGGTAGTAAAGTCTTTACTGTAATTTATATAATTTATTGTTCCGAGAGTACGAGATCGGCCGGGATCGTCTTCCCCACGCCAGGCGCGTGGAGGTATCGTGTTCGCTCCATCACTCGACATTTGCTATTCTTGTATATGCTTTTATATGCCGCTGCTAGAGAGCATGTGTTATGGCCATTAGCTCGATATAATTACTTCACCGCTACTGCGAGAGAGAGCGAGACCGTCCCGTGACCCGATCCGGGCATGAACTTGAGAGTTGACCACCCTAGCTCACTGTCGGTTTCTCAACCGTGCACGTCCGTACTCTTCCCTCGTTAGGGGCGATCGCGAGCTTGCTTAGAGTCCAAGGATCGCATATCCATTTGGCGTCGAGTCGCATGTCCGTCCCGCATTAGCATGCCTAGACTGGACAAAGGTTTGATGACGGACACAAAGCCCTGGCGCAACAGATCGAGTCTCTGAATGGGTTGCTCAGAGAGGAACTCAAGCCCTAAAAGCCCCTATACCTAGCCTAAGCTTATCCCCATATTCTATTTTCCTTTTTTAGGACTAGACAAGTACCCTAGATATGGCTTTGATAGAAGCACCATCACGCAGATTGAGCCTTGGCCAAGGGTTGTCACTCCCATTTGCACGCCAACCTCGGGGAATTCCTAATGGAATAGGGAGAGCCCGCGTTACTAGGGAGGCACTGGTTTTCATAAAAATCCAAAAACAACGAATATTTCAAAAATCCAAAAACAACGAATATTCTAAAAAAATCCAAAAAATAACAAATATTTCAAAAATCCAAACAAACAACGAATATTCCAAAAAATCCAAAAAAACAACAAATATTTCAAAAATCTAAAAAAACAACGAATATTCCAAAAACCCAAAAACAACAATCCAAAAACAATGAATATCCCAAGAATCCAAAAACATCAGATATTTTCAAAATCTCACAAAAATCCGAATATTGGCAAAAACTCCAAAAATACCATCATGTGCATGCATTGCATTTCCCTTTTTACATTTTCCGCCTATTTAATAAAGGCTCCACCCCTTGACCTAATATCAAGAACTGGTCACTTTCTAACTTGCTTCAGGTAAGGGGTTGAGTCTTAGAACAGATCTAACTTATTTTTTATCTAAGTGTGTGCAGAATGCAGGTCCAAAGGCCGAAGATTCAAACCCACAGGTTCTGGCTCCCTAACGGTCTATTCTTGGACCGTAACACCTTTCTGATGGACGAAAGTTCGGCCGTCACCTTCTCCCGAAGGTCAAAACTCTGTAGTTCTTAGTAAACTTTCTCTAACGCGTCTATATTTGATCGTTACATCCTTCTAGCGGCCTATCATTAGACCGTTATACTTTCCCGAGAGCAATTAAACTCTCAGTTTCTCTCAATCCTCCCTCCTAACGACTCATTGTGAGACCGTCAGAGTGTTGTGGCGGTCCTATATAGGACCGTTACATGAACCAGAAACCAGGTTTTCAGGCCAATTGGAACAAGTGCAATCAATTCCATACCTTATCAACTCGAAGTCTTCATTCCATTCAACTAAAACATAATGAACATAAGTTTGTTGATAATTTCAAGAACATCACAAGAAAGCTCAAACTACATTCAATTTTCTATCCGCATGAGGCCAGATCTTGCGTAGTTCCTTCACATAGGCACGGCGTTCCTCGTCGTCTTCTTCCACTTCTTCTTGCCACGGGCGCACTTTGCTGATCTCCCACATGATCAGAGCGCTCCGGACTGCTCTTTCATCCTCCTCGGTCCCCATCTTCCTAGCTTGAAGGGGAGGGAAATGTGATAGTGCAGGAACTATAGTCCGGGGTAGCCCGATCTGAAGATAGCATCGGTGCGGGTTGTAGATCACCATAGTAGTGTCCCCCACTAGCTGTAGATCTAGGCCTGGTCGTCGAGGAACTCTAAGAATAGTGCTCCGAAGAACTCTTGGACGCATCGCGAACTTGTCCATTGGCAAAGTGTTGAGGAAGATGCGCTAATCATCCCGTGTTTTCTTGTCCACCATCCGGCACTCAACCTGTGGAGAGAATCCAAAGGTGCCTCCTATGAAGAATAAAAGGTGGCTCCGAAAGATCCGTCTAGCTGAAGGTAAGTTCTCCTTGGGTAGAAATTTGATTCTCACTCCGATCCAACACTCAAGGAGCATCATAGAGCCGAATAGAGGTCCTCCTAAGCAAGCTGAGCTAAGCCCTTCATAGAGGTATGAAAGGACCACTTGAGAAAAGGATAACCCCGCCACAACCCGCTAATGATGCTAAGGTTTTGGATATCTAGGAGGTGGTCGGCGGTGGTGAAAAGGAAGACTCCGCACAAGCAAACCGAAGTAGCCTTGGCAATGGCTTCATATCTATCCCACTTGTTCTTGCAATGAGAGACTATCGATTAAGCCACGGGTATCAAATGAATGTGGCGTGGGCTAATCATAGTCCTAACATCCTTTGGATTGTGGATGAAATCACTTAGAATCAAGGAGGGGTCTATTGCTTCCACCGTATGACACACTAGGTCTTCATCTCCCACTTTAGTCTTAGCAAAGGATAGGTAGGTCTCTATCTCCTCTAATAGGACTGCAGCTTCAAAGGAAGGGAAGAGGAAGGTGTGTGTTTGTGGATGCCATAATTCTATGAGGGCTGAAATGCTTGCCGAATCTAAGGATAATTTCTGGAAATTTTTGGCCAAAACAACTAAGGGATGAAGGTGTCATGCCCTTAAGATTGATAGGACCTCTAATGAAAGTTCTTTGATCATAGGAGCCACCCACTTTAGGTTGGAATAACACCTTGGGTCAGGAAAAGGCTAGCGAAAAGAGAAAAAGAAGGGGAAGAAGAGAGGAAGATCATAAGAAGAATGAAAAGTGCAGAAAATTAATGAACTTTTGAATGAATTGCAAACTTACCTCTCTTAGTGCACTTGAACTAAGATGCTTGGGGATGGAGGTCAATCTTTGCAGCTCCCCATGCTCCTTCTTGGCTGCTTTGGGCCCGGTGTAGACCCTCTCCTCCATGCCCATCACTCCAAAGCTCCTCTTCATGGTGTTCTTTGCTATTTTGATGAAGTTCCAAGCCTTGTAGCAGAGAATTGATGTGAGCTACAATTTCTGGGCTTGTTCCTATTTATAAAGGTTTGATTTTGGTGTTAGAATGATAGGACTTGGATTAGAAAGCCTTATCCTAGGCCTAGGAGGGTTCTAGTGAGGATTAAGGCCTCTTTGCCTTGGGTTTGGGCTCTCACGGGAGAGTCCGTCTCGGATTACATAGTTTTTCTCTGACGGTTCATTGTAGGACTGCCACAGCTCTCTGGCACTCCACTATTGGGCCATTACATCTCTTCGTCAGCTGCCCTCACTTCGCTTTCTCTGACAGCTACATAGTGACCGTCACAGTGCCTTGGCGGTCCTAACTTAGGCCGTTACACGGTTTTCTATAGATCTTAGTTAATCTCTTTCCTCTCCTTTGGTGAAACCTGCCGCACTCTCTCACTTCTGTCCTCCTGTCTGCATTCACATCCATTCCCAGCATTCATATCGATTCACAAGCATACACATTCATAAAACAAAACAAAACAACAAAAAAGATTTTCATTTCACTATAAGGCTCATGTACATGTGTGTGCATCAAAAGAAAAGAAGAGTACAAAGTCACTCGGGCGGTCTGTCTCCCGGGCCGTCACTATCACCGGTGCCCTCGACCCGCTTCACTGGCGGCTCCATGACGCTGCTCTCCTCCCCCCGCTGCCACCTCCGGTCTGCCTTCTCGTTCCTCCGATGGCCGGAGGAGCCAGTGAAGTAGCCTTGGACTCCGCTGCTTAGCGCAACACTCTGGCTCCTGCTGCTGGTCTCCGACTTCTTCCCCAGAAGTCAGAGGGCCTCCTTCATGCCCGTGATCACACCCTTCATCTCTATGGTCTGCACTCTGAACTGATCCCGCTCACCCCTCAGGCGTGCAACGTCAGCTCTAAGTCGCTCCATCTCCTCCTTACCTGCACACCGGCGGGTCTCTCCTACGCTCAGTCGGGCAACCTCTGCCCGGAGATGGGCACCCTCCGCCGCCTCTGCTCGAGCACGCTCCACCACAGCCATGGCTGTGGTCAGCTCTCTCGCCTGCATTTGCATTTTATCATAGTCAATTAAGCATTTGCATAATCATAAGCATTTAAGTCTAAGGGAACTCGGTTGGTTTTGCTTACCCGCTCCGCGAGGGTAGCCTCGGTATCCTCGGCCCGAGCCACTGCCCGAGCGAAATCCACATCTCGACCGCTGCATGGAGCGTGGAGCGTACGGTCCTGCTCTCTGGGCTCCCTCGGCCGCTGCATTTAGGAGATCAAAGTTAGGCAGTTTGCATAAACATAATCATAAGCATTTAAGTCTAAGGTTTAGAAAACTCACCAAGAGCTCCAAAGCTGTCTGGTACTCATCCCGCTGCTGGATGGTGGCATGGAGAAGTCCCTTGAGCTCGACAATCCGTCCCTGTGGGTCTAGCTACATTTAGAAAACAAGTGTTAGTGCATATAGGAATTCAATTAAATTAGATAGACAAGAGTTTGAGTTTAGAAGTTCATATCGGTCGTCGGGTGCCTCGGAACACCTGGTCGTCATACCGCTGGGAGTAGGCCTCATCGCTGTCAGCTCGGTCTGTCACGGCTCGACCCTTCTTGTTCCAGTCATGCACATACTTCGCCTTCCGGGCGCACTAGTCGATATCCCCGCTGATGCCCTTTTAAGACTTTCCAGGGCGCTCGTCGTTTCTGTGAGGAAATGCTACCTCTGGCTAGTGAACTCTCCGTGTCCTCATGATCATGCGGTAGTGCAGGGGCTCGATGATGTTGATGCGATGAAGCCAGATGTCTCGCCCGGTGTACGATAGGGAAGCCTTGACCCACGGCTGTCCCTCGTCCCGATACGGTGTCCATCGCACTTGAAAGAGGCAATTGAGTCCATGTCAGCATTTAGAAGCATTTAGCAGCATTTAAAAACATTTAAGAGCATATAGAAGAGTTTAAGTTCAGGAGCTAATCGATGCGTACGGGAACGAGTCTATGTCATCCTGGATGGCTCGGGTCAGTCTGTTGATCGATCCCATGTCCCTCGCAACGACCCACCACCTCGCGATGGGGATCCGCCCGGGATGCATCTGTGTACCTTGCCCGATCCCTGGGAGGTAGAGGAAGCTGCAGATCTGCATTTTAGAAGTCAAATGTCAGCATACATCAGTCATACGCATATAGAAGCATTTTAAGTTTAGAATTTACTTGTAGGAAAGGTGAGAAGCCGCCCAACATCGTCCGCCAGTCGGTCGTACTCAAAGACTCGAACAGGAAAGCAAGCACCGCTGGTCCCCATACATATCTGCCTACTCTGCTAAGGTCCTCCAGTAAAGGCAAGAGCCTGCAGCTGATCACATCCGCTCTGGTCGGGAATAGAAGCTTCCCGAACAATAGGATCAGGAAGCATCTCAAAACTCTATCTCCCTCTGGTCCTGCCTCTGCTGCTACTCTCGGGCGGACCTGCTCGATCACTCTGTCGAGGTGCTGCTCTGGAAGCTCACCAACTATAATAGCTGCTCCTCGAGGCCCCAGGCTCTCCTGGGGTCTCGACCGTGATAACTGGGACGACGGATGCCCTGGTCTCACCAAATCCACCCCCGGCAGCTCCTGGGCTAGCTCCCGGTAGTCGTCGAATGTTGTGCCCCATAATTTATAAATAATTTTTAAATTATAAAATAATTTTCTAGAAATTATAAAGCCTTAAATAAATTAATGAAGTGGTTATTAGATTAATAAGTCAATATAAGGCTCAAAAAGGCTAATTAGTTAACCTAGCCTATCTAATAATTATCCAAAAGGTTTATGGACCAAGCCCATCAAGTTTGGCCCATATTCTAGAAGGGTAATTGGCTTATTCACGTATTTTAAGGATAAATACTAATTATATAAGATAATTATACGGATAAATGAATAAAAGAGTTTTATTAAATTGAAACTCCATACACGTTACATGTAACGGTCTATCGAGCGACTGCCACAGCCCTGTAACGCACCTAGACACGACCGTTACATCCTGCAGATTCCGTAAGGTGAGGAAATTACAAAAAGAATGGAACTTTAAAATCCTATCTATAAGAGATCGATTTGGGATAGATTATAACATTACTAAGGACTCTTAGGGATTAGGTTCTGACAAATTAAGGACTCTAGAATCGATCTAATCTTCAAATCCTAACTAAAACCCTATAAATAGGACCTAGTTCTGAATTGAGCGACCCTTACTTTTGGCCCGTGAAGAATCAAGGTAAGGAGTCATAGTTTCGGGTAAGTTCTTTAGATGATTTTGTTTAGTATATTATAGAATAATAGTTCTCCAAATTTCGTGCTAGGAGACCAAGCAACCAAGAAGATAGAAGCTTCCAAAGTTACTGATTCAACCTTAGCAACCCAGGAATCTGAACGCAAGACCCCTGAAGATCTAGAGATTAGGACGTCTAAACGAGGTAATTAGAGTTCAATCCTTTAGAACTTTTTGTACCCAATAGTCTCATCTCCTTACTCTCAAAATTTCACATCCTTAGGTCAAGAGGCTGAGGAAATAGAGCAGATTGAAGTTGCTGATTTATCACAAGAAGTACAAGAGTCTAAGGATAGCACCTAGCATTAAATTCAAAGTTTGAAGGTCTTAAAAGAGGTAGGTTATCTCATGATTGGTAAAAACAATTTGTTAGGGATAAAAGCCCTCTGATTGTGCTTGATTTCATGCATTATAGACTATGAATTTCATGATTTCATAGTTTTATACATTCATGCATCTCTTAGCCCTAAATGGAAATTAAAAGGTATTATCTTGTCTATTCACTAAACCCTTGCATATAGTTGGCCTATGCATCGTTATCATGACTAGGACAGTGGTAATATGTTGATTTCCAGGCATGTTATGTTTTCATAAACCTTCACTTTAGTTTACTGCCAGCAGATTCTCTGACGCACTAACGTGAGACCGTCACATGCATGTAACGGCCTTACGATAGACCGTCACATTCTGTTGTTATTTTATTTGTTCTATTGTCTCTGATGCACCCTAGTAGGAGCGTTACACCACTGTAACGGCCCCTCGATAAACCGTCACAATACTGTAACGCGCCTATCCTAGACCGTCAAGCACTGTGTTTTGTCAGCCCGAGGTAGAATGATAACCAGTTAGAGTTTACTTATAAATAAGCTTAGATAGCTAAGTTTGGACATGTTATCATGATTTTAAGTTTAGTTAATGTTTCATAATCAAATTGCATGGTTAATGTGTCTTAGGATTATTTTAAGTTATGTTAATTTCATCGGCTAAAACTCTATAGTTTTGTATTCTAAATCATGATTTTTCCAAATGTTGTATTGACGGAGTTTTCTCATGGTTTCACATTGTTACACATTCTTTTCCATCTATAGAGTCATTTCTTTAAGTACATGGCGCATATTCCGGTATGTTGTCTATTTAGTTCACTTTGCACTATAGGAACACTATTATTGGACATGAGGACCTCTCTATTAGATATTCCTTCCAATGGACTAGGAAATCTTGTTTCAAGGCCTCCGTAATTCTCCGTGAGCCTAGGATTCCCACTAGGACGCCGAGTTGGTTGTACCATTAAAGCCCATTGATTAGATTACACTATCGATGTTTTTGGTTATCGGTAATGTAACGGCTCTACACTGGACCGTCAAGAGCATCTAACGGCCCAATGTACGACCGTCACATTCAACTGAGTCCGATTTCTTAGTTCTGGATTCAGACTAATGTAACGGCCCAATACTGGAGCGTCACATCATGTAACGGCCCAATATACGACCATCACACTACTTGAGAATTTTAACCCAAGGATTGACCAAGGGTTGATATTCCAAGGTTCTAAATAGACTCTTGATGATATAGAACTTATCATATTGATCAAGGAACCTAATATAATGAATGAAAGATAAAGAATGTATCGTTATGCTGCCGATTTATTTCTATAAGCATAACCTTGCTTAAGTCATTCTTGATTTCTCACGATTCTTATTGAAGCAATCATTTATTGAATTATCATTATCAAGAGCTTGTTGGAATTGTACATTCTTGGCCAAACTTTATTGTTACATGCGTGGATAAAACTTGATTTATACTTGAAGATGCGATCGAGTACTGATTGTGTTCAAGGGCTCTATGCTATTCCCCTGAGCTGATTATCGGAAACATACTATTACAAACCATGGGGTATGATGCTACTGGCGTCGCATTGCGTTGGGAGTACTTTCTTTATAAATAAGTGAAAATCCACAACACAATACAACATGATTGATACTTGACTTTCTTGATATTCCACAGAAATTCACGAGGTACTTACTTATAAGCAAAAGATACTGGAGTGATGATTATGTGGCTTGCTAGTATATTCTCGTTACATTCTTGTTCATGAAAGGCCATATCATGTTCTTGTTTCATTCTTGCTAGTTTATACTTGCTCTCATTCTATCTTACATGATCGTCTTGTTACTTGGTTTAAACACGTGATTGATCATATTCGCATGATTCTACCTTATTCTTTAGAGCTAAATTATTAATTACTTTAATAGTGCCTTCATGTTGATGTGAAGATACCTACTGGGCAAGTGTGCTCATTACCTATTTCCAATCTTTTTAGGAGATGGAAGTGATTCGAATTCGGATTCGGGTTATACAAGTAGCGGGTCCGAGAGCGAATGAAAGTATTGTTAAGATGAGAGTGAAGGCTTAGGAAGTCTAAATTGTTTAGATTGAGTCTGTGTAATTTTTCTATTTTCTTGAGTCTGGTATATTGGAATAAGTGGAATTAATGATTGTATTTGAGTATTGAAATGGATTATTATGAAATAAAGTTGGAGTATGAGTAAATATTGTGCAATTGCATTTATGTATGTGATTATCTTGCGCTCTGATCGTTCTTGCTTGCAAGAGGCTTACCATGCCAGCTGTTCACGTTTCTCGAGTGAGTCTTCCACTGTCATAAAGGCTCGGGGCGTTACACCGTAGGTCCATCCTGTCACTGCCGCTCCGTGGACCCTCTAGCTCGTGATCCTGGCTATGTCTTCGAGTGTTGGGATCATATGACCCCATGGGAGGATAAACGCCCGGCTGACCGGATCCCATCTCTCGTGCAAAGCATATAGCAATGGTGTGTCCATCCTCATAACCTCTATGCTGAGTACTTCAGCGAACCCCATGGCAGATAGTCTTTCTCTCTGGTAATCGAGTAGTGCCTGGTACACCGCCCAAATCTGAAGCCATGAAATTCTGGTTCTTCTTTTCCCCTACACACATAGATCATAGATCAGTCATTGCATTTGCATTGCATTAGCATAAACAAAAACAACAAAAAATCAAATAACTGAATACCAAAAAAAAATGTCTTCTATCTCTGGCTTCTCTGACGCACACCTCTTGGTCCGTCAGAGATCTCTGACGCACCTAGGGTAGGGCGTCACGATCTGTAACGGTCACTGGAACAACCGTTACGTTCTCCCCGACTGGGCATTGTCTTCTTCGTCTCTCCAGTGTTTGGAATTGGCCCATATGGCCTACAAGTGACCCCAATGGGTCCTTAAACTCGTTCCCACCCCCCTCAATCACACATGCAAGCATTAAAAACAAAATAAAAAATGGGTTTTAGGGTTCTGGCCTACCTCGGGGTCTTGGCCTCTCTTCTTCTTCTCCGGCGCCGCTTGGGCCTCTTCTGCTATGTCGGTGGCCTCCTCAGCATCCCCAGCAGCATCAAGGGCTTCTCCGGCTTCTTCAATGGCGGGAACTTATTCCTCCTCGGTTTGAGCCGCCGTGGTCTCTTCCTCCTCCGCCGGTGGGTTCTGCGGTGGTGGATCGGTCTCCTCCTGCTCAATCTGATGACGGAGGCGTTTAATCACCTTCCGTTTGATCTTTTCCTCCATCATCTCAGCGGTGGCTGCGGTGGTCGACGGCGAGGGTTGTTTGGTGTGATCGCAGGTGGGGTTTTGGGCATTGTTTTATGTGTTGGGCATTTGTGAATGAATGAGGGAGGTAGAGGCCGATCGTTTTAGTTTTTTGAAAGGTCAAGAAATGTAACGGTCTATCGTGAGACCGTCATAACCTTCTGACGCATGGATACTAAACCTTCATATCATCAGGGTTTCTTCCTCGAAGGATGTGAACCGACGGACTCTGACGGCCCAATATGGATCCGTCAAGAGTATTCTAACGCACCTTTGTGAAACCGTTACAGTCATAAAAACGTTTGGTTGAATTACAATGGTTTATCTGCTGGAATTTCCTGTCTTGTGTGGGCAGTGCATGCCTGATCTGATGATTCTTATGCAATTCACACTTATCAAATGGTTATGGCTCATTTCATGCTTAAATGTTGGTGGCTAACTTTCTTTTGTTGAGCACATTATGCTATCATGCTTCACCCGCTCAGCGGGCAGGTAAGTCAGGTACGGTATCCCGATCCCTATATCCCTTAATGCATTACTATATGTTATCTATGATATATTATCTCGAGAACCGGCTGGTCATTCATGTGTTCTGGGATCTGATGTTCCCCTATAACAAAAATGATGATGATCTAAGTGCACATGTTTAATCGTTGGATAGGCCGTTAGGTTGGAAAAGCTTGGGAACGATGGTTCTGTCTTGCACGCCGTGGTTGTAGATGGTGTCCTGACCCTAGTTTCTCCGATCTAGTAATACTATTCTCGAGTATTTTTGTATTTTATCTTTCTGGGCATTTGTTTTGATGATTTCTTTTTTCCTTTAGCCCAGCATGCATCATACGCATCTTTGAGCATTCACGAACCTTCATCTGTCCAAGGTGTCTCAGTGATGGCGAGTAACTATGTCCATAATCTCGAATAAGGAGAATTATTCCACTCTGAGTTGGAAGGTTTCCTTCGATCTGTTTGCTTGATCTGGTTAGCTGAAGATTCCTGTCTGGAGTTTAGTTAATCATCTCTTTCCTTTCCGTTGCTCCGGCCGCTGGCCGTGTTTTCCTTTCCTTAGTTGTTAGTTCCTCCAGACATGCGGCATTTGGTTTGCCGTTCCCTATGGTTAGTTTGAAGTTTTCTGGAAGATTCCAATCACTCGTTGGTTAAGGACGGGTGTCGTTGACCTTAACGCCTACTTTTCAGTCCGCTCCGCTTGATTTTCGCTTCATCTCCATGTTCTATTTTCGCTTTCGCTTCACCTCTGCTCGCTCCCCTGCAAAGATGACGTTAAGGAGGGACATCCTTTGACACCCGTTTTATGACCAATAAGTTGGGTCATCTCCTTATTCATTTTAAACGATGCTCCGAGTTGTTCACCCTTATTGGGCCATCTTGGTCGATTTGAGGTTTATTTTCATGGGTCATTTCTCCTTGGTTGGGTCTGGTTCCTCATCTCTTTCCCGCTGAACGAAGCTTAGCAAACCTTCATTTTTATTTTGCACTCCCTTGTCTCTAACGGTCCATTCCTGGAGTGTCTCAGTGTTCTAACGCCCCTATCTTTGACCATTACATCATCTCAGAGTCCTAAAGCCCATGGCTTCTTCCAAAACTTATCTCTTATCTGATCCATTATGTGTGACGGCTTATCGTGCGACCGTTACAATATTCTGACGCACCTATTTATGACCGTTACATTCTGCAGAGTCCTATTCTAAAACATTCTTCATCTGTTGATCTTATCTTTTAGTGGATAAGGTTGTGTAACAGTCCACTCTTGAGGCGTTACATCACTGTGGCGATTTATCGTTCAGTCGTTACATCAAACAGAGAGTTCTAGCAGAACTGCTCTTTCTCTACTACTCCGTGGTCGGATTAAGAGTTTGTTTCCTCGATTTCTCCCTCAAATCTGATCCTTAGAACCTTCTGTTTGTTTCTATGGACTCTTGGGAGTATTATCTCCAAGAGTTTGCTAAGAAACGTCCTACTTTCTACCTGGATTCTCTCCTACTCGACCAGAGAGTTTGAGGGTCTATAAATAGAACCCTTGGCTTCAAGGCTTGAAGGGGAGACATCTGGAGTTCGCGTCGAAGTGCTGCTGCATCCTGGAGCTAGAACCAACCAAGGAGAGCTGCTTCCCATGTCCATCTTCTTTCAAAGTCCAGGGAGTATTGGTTCCAAGGGTCTAGTTCAGTCAAGATATTTTCTTAGTCTCTTTTTCCCTCCTCTAAGCATCATAGCATCTCCCTTCTTCTTCCTTCACGTTCTTGCATCTTCTGCATTCATCTAAACATCTCTCCCATCTTTTAAACGCCCCAGAGGGGTTATAAAAACCAACCTCCCCGGTATTTCACTCTCCTTTTGCATGCTTTTGAGTTCTTTTGATTTATTGATACTACTCTTGCTCAAGGGCTAATCTGGGTTGTTTTCTTTGTGTTCTACACTTTTTTTGCAGGTTTACAGAGTCCACAGCACGAGGCCCAAGCTTTATGGCCGGCTGGAAAGCGTGGAGATCAAAGATTCCCAAGTTCCTATTCTGTAATTCTCTGACGGTCTATCAAAGGCACGTTAGGGTCTGTGGCGGCTTATCGTAAGGCCGTCACACTTCTGTGGCGCACTGATCCGCGGCCGTTACATTTGATAGAGTTGCAATTCTTTCTCTCTCCCGTGGGCGGGTGTCGCATCCTCCTATTCTAAGGTATTTCTCAGGTCTTTGGCTTGTTTTTACCTTAGTGGCGATCACATCTTTCCTTAGTTTGGGCAGTAGCTCTCTCCTTCCTCATATCTCTTCCTTATTTGTTTGTTCCACCTATACAGTGTGTTTTCTTTTATTCCCTTGCCCCACGCCCTGGTGTGTGTTTTTTCCTCATTTGCTTATTCTACTCCTGATAGAGATAGCATGCCCATGCTAGAGTTCATGCTGATTGCCTAGGTTCATGTTGCACATGTTCATAGGTTGAGTGATTTCATTGCTTGTTCATATTTCCATCATTGTTGACATCATATTCATCTTGCAAAAAGGGACACATAACAATCAACAGATAGAACACACAAAAAGAAGGGGACATATCAATTTGTGAGTGAGAGAGCTCACTCGGTAGCGGTAAGTTTATCTACATATGCAACTTCTACCGTTCATTTAAATCGGATTGATTCATATGAAATTGACTAGTCAGGCTATTCAATTTGTAGGAAACATATAGCAGAGCTATGATAGAGAAGTATGGGGAGGGAGACACGCAGTAGTCAGAGTTCGATCCGGTGGAATGGGTGATAGCAGCTAGCATACCGAAGAAAGGCCAGCTATATGGTTTTGGGGAGAGCCTGGACTCTAGCGCGTTGATATCATCGTGTGCGAGTTCAGGCTCTGCCCAAACCAGTAGCAGTGCCTTCAGTATACCTCCACATGCCCCTGGTTCTCAAGCCAACAACGTCATAGACATCGTCCGATCGCAGATTGCTGATTTGCAGCAGCAGATGTGGCGACAGATCCGAGAGGAGATATCTAGCCAGCATGCAACCATGTTGCAGGCAATCACTGGCCTCCTCTCCCAGGCGAGAATTCTCCCTCATAGATCCACCACCACCACGGCACAGGCCCATAAGGTTCATGTTTATTATGTTTTTATTTTGACAGAATTACTCAATTATATTCATAATTAATTTCAAAACTAAGTTAGTTTTCAAAAGTAACTTAGTTTAGAAGAATTAGGAAAATTCGGGGTTCGGGGGTCCAAAATGTAAAATATTGGCCTGATCGGCATGCCGATCGTTCCAACACGACTTGCGAGGTAGATGAGAGTTGTGAGAACTGACGGATTCCAAATCGGATATCTGGTTTGACCCTGACGCTCAAATAACTCAATTCAAAAGTAAGTGTATTTTCAAAAGTAACTTAGTTTAGACGAATTCAAACAATTCTGGGTTCGGGAGTCTAAAATCTAAAATATCGGTCTGATTGACGTGTCGATCATTCCAACACAACTTGCGAGGTAGATGTGAGTTGTGAGAGCTGACGGATTCCAAATCGGATATCCGGTTTGACCCCGACGCTCAAATAACTCAATTCAAAACTAAGTGTGTTTTCAAAACTAACTTAGTTTAGAAGAATTCATTTAATTCGGGGTTGGGGGTCTAAAATCTAAAATACATGTCTGATCGGCATGTTGATCGTTCCAACAGGACCTGGGAGATAAAAGTGACTTGTGAGAACTGGCGGAATCCAAATCGGATACCCGGTTTGGGCCCAGCGCTCAAAAGTGCATTTTGTAAATACACTTAGTTTAAAATTAAAGAAGTCGGGGTCCGGAGATCTAAAATCTGAAATACTGGTCTGATCAGCATGCCGATTGTTCCAACAGGACCTAGGAGATGAAAGTGACCTGTCAGAACTGACGGAATTCAAATCGGATACCTGGTTTGGGCCCGACGCTCAAAAGTGCATTCTCTAAATGTAATTAATTTAAAAGATAGATAAGTAGGGGTTGGGGGGGTCTAAAATCTGAAATACATGTCTGATCGACGTGTCGATCATTCCAACAGGATCTGGGAGATAAAAGTGACTTGTGAGAACTGGCGGAATTCAAATCGGATACCCGGTTTGAGCCCAGCACTCAAAAGTACATTTTGTAAATACACTTAGTTTAAAATTAAAGAAGTCAGGATCCGGAGGTCTAAAATCTTAAATACCGGTCTGATCGACGTGCCGATTGTTCCCAGAAGACTTGGGAGATAAAAGTGACTTGTGAGAACTGACAGAATCCAAATCGGATACCCGATTTGGGCCCAGTGCTCAAAAGTACATTTTAGAAATGCACTTAGTTTAAATTTAAAGAAGTCGGGTTCAGGGGTCTAAAGTCTGAAATACCGATCTGATCAGCGTGCTGATCATTCCAATAGCACCTGGGAGATGAAAGCGACTTGTCAGAACTGACGGAATCCAAATCGGATATCTGGTTTGGACCCGACGCTCAAAAGTGCATTCTCTAAATGCAATTAATTTAAGGGATTTTTACATATTAGTCCTTACAAATTTAGTGAATTATCGATTAGTCCCTCAAATCTGACAATTGTTTTAATAGTCCCTATAATCATTAATATTTTACAAATGGATCCCATGGTTTGTTTCCGTCCCAAAGAAAGAATATTATGTAGGATATTCCATCAAATATATGAAAAAATACTAAAATAACCCTGTTTACTCTCTCTGTAACGACCCGAGAATCCGATTACCTGGAGAGACCTGATAACCCGAGACTCGAATCGCTGCCCACGAGCCGGGAGGGCTCGGAAGGGCTAAAAGGCGTGTGGAGGCACAAAGAAATATGAAATAAGGCAGGACAACAATTAAGAGAAATAAATAAACAACTACAGCTACAACAGAGTCCAGTCCAACAGAAAGTACAGTCTAAAGCAGTAAAAATGTACCACATGCCGAGTGAACACTTGGCCCGGCGAGCTGGCAACTGAGAACCTCCACACCGCGCCCTCGAACCTCAAGGAAGAAGAACCGCCACACCTGAAAAGCAGGGAATGAGTCTCCAAAATAGAGGCTCAGTAGGGATCCCGCGGAACCCCAACCGGAAACAACGGTGGTAGCGGAAAGGAGAGCTACAACTACAGCATGAACAATGAACCGGTGGCCGGTCAAAACTTGGCACTACAGCTACTCCTTACTGTACCAGAAACACACCCCGGACTCACGGTCGGGGGCTACCGAACTACACTAGTACCGCTTACCGAAGTAAAAACCCACGGCAACCACGCCGTAGACGCCTGTCTCCCAGGACACGGCCAACCTGGAAACATTGTCCAAGGTCCAACCCCGACCATCCGGGCACGGGTATCGCACAACAAGGCGCAACCTTGGTAAAGCCACTAGAACTAGTCTCACGGTGCGAAAACCGACACGCGCGCCACGGCGAAACAACCGAAACTCAACGGTCAACACGACCGAAAACCCGTAGGTCAAAGTCACGGAAATTGACAGTCTGTCACTCCCGACTCGACAGGAGTACCTCCCACTAGAAGGAAGGCCGAATGCATCCACTGACATCTTAGTCCGCACCTCAGGTGTCTCCCTCCGGCCCAACGGGAACTGAGACACCGTACAAGTAACCACAAACAAGTGACTAGCTGGGGTCACGCCCGTCGACGTGGGTCCAACCGCCCCCAACCACGTGTGCACACACCGACCATCTGCTCTAGGTCGGGTCCTCTAGCTGATTTTCGCCCCCACTGGACTCTGGTGGCAAAGGCAAGGGGCCCTACGGAAACCAGCCTAAAAACCGTCCTCAGGGTAGCCTCTCCACCACTCCCTGGTGGGTCCACTCGCGTGCAGGCAAGCTACGACTAGCGGAGGGTCAATGAGTAGACTCTCAAGTCAACGGAAAATAACGTCCGAACCCGACGAAGTACGGGGACCGTCCCACGTACCGGCACCGTCGCACGGTGACCACAGTCGGAGAAAAAACGGGACTCACAGTCCACGAGCCGCACGCCCAGCCACGCAGAAACGTAGAAACACCGTTCCCAAGGTAGCTCACAGGCCGCCAAACCAAATCCCACTCTTAGGGAAAGGCGGGAACCCTCCAGCCCCAGGCTGGGCAACTGGACTTGCAATCCAAGGCCATACGCGTGGCCTACGTAGAAAGCACAGAAGCATGATTCCCAGGGCAACGCACAAGCTGCCACGCCGATAACTGGACTCACAGTCTAAGGCCAAACACATGGCCCACTCGGAAATCATCTTCCAGGAAAACTCACGGCATGCGGGGGAGACCCCACCGCACCCCCACCGACACACGGTGACGTGGTCTAGCGTAACACGAAAGCCCGACACGCGAGAAGTCACCCGAACTCTCAAACCCATAGGCACGCTAAACGAGGTAGCACGGTCCTCTTGACACCCTCAAAACATGGACACAGAATCCCACGGGTGTCTGGGGCACTCACAAGACCGCAAGTCGACCACTGGGTCACGACCGAGTCGACTAGGGTCCAACACAACGCGAAACGATCGCGGAGAACACGAAAACTCATCTCGGCACCACACAGAGCCTGACGGTCTAACCTTGGGCCTTCACAGTCTGTAACGGTCCAAGCCTCGACCGTCACAACCATTCTGCCGCACCAACAAAGGGCCATCAGACGCTCGGTGCAAAGTTGGGTGTGACGCGCCTATCCCAGTGCGTCACAGTCTCTGACGCGCCAGCCCTGGTGCGTTACAGCCTGTAACGTGCCAGCCCTGATGCATCACAAGACAAGATGAAACCAACTGTGACGCGTCCTGCTCGGTGCATCACAAGCTGTAACGTACCAACTCTGGTGCGTTACAAGGTGGGTACGCGTCCGCTCTGATGCACCCACATAGGGGCGTTACAAGGCTGTGACGCGCCAGCCTTGGTACGTCACAGGCCTTGACCCCGAACGGTCAAAATCAACGAATGGAAGCCAATGGTCAGATCGTCCCTGACGGTCCAACCCAGGCACGTCACAGCGCCGTGGCGGTCTATCGAGGGACCGTCACACCCACAAACCACCAAAAGGCTAACGGGCCCTGTGACGCACCCACCCTGGGGCGTCAAAGGCTATGACGGTCACTGGAAGGACCGTCACACCTGTCCGAGCGCGAAACGGCGGGAAACGACTCGAAAAATGTCCCACGCCCCCATACCTCCACGGGAGAAGGGGAAAACAAGGGGGAAGCCCCCAAATAACCCCTAGCATGCATCTACGGCCTCGGATCGGCCAAAAATGCAATGAAACGGTAGATCGGCTCACAACCCCAAAACATGGAGTTTTTCCCCAAATCGCTCCGATTAGCCCGCTCGGCTCACCACGGCCTACGAAACTCGCGGGAAAGGAAGAGCACAAGCTGGGGGTCCATCTCCCTACCTCCACCGAAGAAACGACACGCCGTGGACACCGATCCACGAAGAAAACGCCATGAAACCCTCGTCGCTCCACAATCCCACGGCCGAGCTTCCACGTGCCACCGACCCCCGATCCTCGACCCATTCCCTGTTCCTCACCTCAGGCCATCGCCGCCTCGCCCTCCTCCGCCACCGTCGGCCGCCCGGGGAGAGGGCGAGAGAAAGAGATGAGAGAGAGTGAGAAAGAGAGAATGAGAGGGGGAGAGAGAAAAGGGTTAATATATAGAAAAATCCAAAAATTCTAGAAATTTAGAAAATTACGAAAAATTCCCTCCGCGATCCTCGGAAGGAACACAACGCAGTGGTACTGTCCTGGAGTCAAAGAAGGCCACGGTTCGCCCTGCACAGAGTTCCGAAGGCACATCAGAGAAAAACACGTGTAAAGCACAAAATACACTCCGAGACCCACTAAAAGATCCAAAAAAAAACCTGGGGCATTATAGCCCTCCCCCCTTAAAGGAATTTCATCCTCGAAATTCGGGACTAGCACCAAGACACTGGGGAAGAACACTGAACCAACTAACAAAGCCGTCAGAGCCCCAGCATAGAAAACCAAAAGCTCCATACCCGAGGGACATAGCAAGACATGCATTCACAAACAACACCTCGCTCCGTGCGCTGCGCACACCGATCATCAGAGCAGGTACACCAACAACACAGTCCGGCGTCACCTCAGTCACAACAAAAGCCATTTATGGCACCGCTGCCACCAACTCGCTCACCGAGGAGACACAGTCCTCATCACGAGAAACAACTACCGATCCATCCTATGGTCAGTAGACAAAACACACATCAGCTTCACAACCAGCTGACCGGTCGCACACCCTTCTCAAGGGAACAACCCATACAGAGCCTCCATCAGCTCATGTAGCCATCTCAAGAAGCCGCAACCTGAACATCGGCTCAACACCAAGAAGCACCCCACACCTGGCGAGCCAAAAGCCAGACATACCACTGTGCCAACTCTTGTCAGAAGACAAACTTCGAAAAAGCCCAGATCCTGTCCGGAAAGGCACATCACAGAAATGACCACCAAAGGTCTCGCTGGCACATGGCTCTCGCCACGCTCGAGCCCCGACAACCAGCATCTTTTATCTGTGACAAGACCATCCACTGGTCGCCAGATACACGTCAACGAGAAACCTCCACCGGCCCAACAGGCACGATCCAACTCACAGCAGGCCATCCGCTGACTCACACACAGACCGATGCCTAAATCTCGAGCTACACTCCTCTCGGACTCCGCATCCGAGCTCGAACATCGCGCCAACTCGACCCTCTCGGGGAGCATGAGGAAACTCGATGGCAAGATCATGGTGTCCTCAGTCATCACCTCACTCGACTCAGGCTCACAGGGGAACCATCCCACGCTGGTCACTAAACCAGGGATAACCATTGTGACACCAATGTCCTATCAAGGACCACCCTCCGACGCCAATCTCACAAAAAGGCCTCCGCCCACAGGCGTCACTCTTCCATCTGGTCTCATCAAATCCTTCGATCAATCCAAGTGGACACCTGCCAATCCCGATTCTGCCCTTACCACGGAGCCACGGGACACCACCTGAACAGTGCTCACGGGTCCCCAAGTAACATACATCTCACCGTGGTCGGCTATGAGACTAGCCTTACCAGTCACTCGCAGCTGCCAACAGGAACCCACAGCCTGCCAAAGATCACTTCTCCAAAAACGATCTCATCCGAGGACACGACTGGGAACACAAGTCGGGCACCGAGCCACCGACTCTGACCAACACGTCCTCGACCTCCGTCAGGCGACGTCCTTAACAATCTCATCCAGGTTCAACACCGACGCCTGACACGGCTTCCATCACAGGAACATGGTACTCATGCGGCGCACTAGCCAGCACATTCCCCAACACTCCATCCTGCCAGTGCCAAGAACCATAATACCTCGAGCAACGGCACGGCAATAACACGTTTCACACAGAGGAACCAATCCTCCAATGTTCAACGCAAATTCAAGAATCCGCCCGTAGCAACCAACGATACGATCCTGAACCAGTGGGTCACAAGCCCACTAGGCTTCCGTTGCACACTCCGATCCACGTGCACAGCCATAAATTCTCGAGAACACTGCCCAACCAGCACTCGTCTTTCCAGAACAGCGCCAGCACACCCTCACACGATAAGGGAATGGGCACAACTTCTCACAGGCAACCACCTTGCCAAGACAAGGAGCACGTCTCGCACAGACTTCATGGCACACAAGGCCAACCAATCCAAACACACAATGTAAGACGATGAACCTTAGCCCAACACAATCTCGCCAACCAAAGGAGAAACAAAATGCACTTCCGACCAATGGAAGAACTCCACGCTCGACCTGACCTCGAACCTCGCATATGCTGGAAACAGCACCATCCAGCACCAAGGAAAACCATCGCTTCCATCAGGTCAGTGCCTCCGACACACTCGGCGAGTGTCACGTCGGACCATAATCACAGCATCTCTCGATGCACCACCGCTGTAATTCTTCAAACTGCAACACACCACGCCAAGAGCCGCAACACGAGCCATACCGACAACCGTCGACGCTCATCCTCGAGTCCCGAACTCACCGTGGAGCCTTCACATCTCAAGCCAACTCCAGGGCGAACACAACCCATCCATTGATAGAAACGCAGGAGAAAAGACTTATCGGGACATCTCTGCTAAATCCTACCTCGGAATCCGCAGAACAATAGGGACCGACACGTCATTCTGACGCCACAGAGCACGACAAGAACATCAGGCTCGATGAAACAGCAGCTCACCGAGAAGATATTCCGCTCACCCGAGCACACTTCTCAATCAAAACACCCGCTCTGCCACCTTAAACTACGACCTGAACACCTCAGGGGCTGGACAAACCTCGAGCTGGAGTGGCTAAAACCGACAGCAGCTCCCTCAGAGCACGTTCGCGGCCACTTAACCACGAACAATCCTCTTCACCCACCTGACCACGCTGCAGATTCCTCGATCGCAGCACCGCGAGTTCACGCCTGCCAGCAACCTCTGCCCAACGCAGCACAACCAGGGCCACCACCGATGAGAGAGAAGGCTCTCGACCTCGATCTTTAGACCCCATGCTGGCACGAAAGCCGCAGACAACAACCACCTTCACAGCGCCGCACATCGCACTCAAGCTCTCAAGTGAGAAACTAGGCAGAAATCGAACACAAAGCCCTAAGCCAGCTGCTGACTGTATTGGACATTATGGACTCTGATCACTGCAATATTTTGAATTCCTACGTACGTCCACAACCACCGCTCTGATATCAGCTGTAACGACCCGAGAATCCGATTACCGGCAGAGACCCGATAACCCGAGACTCGAACCGCCGCCCACGAGCCGGGAGGGCTCGGAAGGGCTAAAAGGAGTGTGGAGGCACAAAGAAATAGAAAATAAGGCAGGACAAAAATTAACAGAAATAATTAAATAACTACAGCTACAACAGAGTCCAGTCCAACAGAAAGTACAGTCTAAAGTAGTAAAAACGTACCACATGCCGAGTGAACACTCAGCCCGGCGAGCTGGCAACTGAGAACCTCCGCACCGCGCCCTCAAACCTCGAGGAAGAAGAACCGCCACACCTGAAAAGTAGGGAATGAGTCTCCAAAATAGAGACACAGCAGGGATCCCGTGGAACCCCAACCGGAAACAACGGCGGTAGCGGAAAGGAGACCTACAACTACAGCAGGAACAGCGAACCGTTGGTCAGTCAAAACTCGGCACTACAGCTACTCCTTACTGTACCAGAAACACACCTCGGACTCACGGTCGGAGGCTACCGAACTACACTGGTACCGCTTACCGAAGTAAAAACCCACGGCAACCACGCCGTAGAGGCCCGTCTCCCAGAACACGGCCAACCTGGACACACTATCCAAGGTGCAACCCCGACCATCCGGTCGCGGATACCGCACAACAAGACGCAACCTCGGTAAAGCCACTAGCACTAGTCTCACGGCGCGAAAATCGACACGCGCGCTACGGCAAAACAACCGAAACTCAACGGTCAACATGACCGAAAACCCAAAGGTCAAAGTCACGGACACTGATAGTCTGTCACTCCTGACTCGACAGGAGTACCTCCCACTAGAAGCAAGGCCGAATGCATCCACTGACGTCTTAGTCCGCACCTCAAGTGTCTCCCTCCGGCCCAGCGGCAACTGAGACACCGTACTAGTAACCACAAACAAGTGACTAGCTGGGGTCACGCCCGTCGACGTGGGTCCAACCGCCCCCAACCACGTGTGTATACACCGACCATCTACTCTAGGTCAGGTCCTCTAGATGGTTTTCCCCCGCACCGGACTCTGGTGGCAAAGGCAAGGGGCCCTACGGAAACCAGCCTAAAAACCGTCCTCAGGGTAGCCTCTCCACCACTCCTTGGTGGGTCCACTCGCGTGCAGGCAGGCTACGACTAGTGGAGGGTCAAGGAGTAGACTCTCAAGTCAACGGAAAATAACGTTTGAACCCCACGAAGTACGGGGACCATCCCACGTATCGGCACCGTCGCACGGTGACCACAGTCGGAGAAGAGACGGGACTCACAGTCCACGGGCCGCACGCCCGGCCAAGCAGAAACGTGGAAACACGGTTCCCAAGGTAGCTCACAGGCCACCTAACCAAATCCCACTCTCAGGGAAAGGCGGGAACCCTCCAGCCCCAGGCTGGGCAACTGGACTCGCAGTCCAAGGGCATACGCGTGGCCTACGCGGAAAGCACAGAAGCATGATTCCCAGGGCAACGCACAAGCTGCCACACCGATAACTGGACTCAGAGTCCAAGGCCAAACACATGGCCCACTCGGGAATCATCTTCCAGGAAAACTCACGGCATGCGGAGGAGACCCCACCGCACCCCCACCGACACACGGTGACTCGGTCTAGCGTAACACGAAAGCCCGACACGCGAGAAGTCACCCGGACTCTCAAACCCACGGGCACGTTAAATGAGGTACCACGGTCCTCTCGACACCCTCAAAACACGGACACAGAATCCACGGGTGTCTGGGGCACTCACAAGACTGCAAGTCGACCACTAGGTCACGACCGGGTCGAATAGGGACCGACACAACGCGAAATGATTGCGGAGAACACGAAAACTCATCTCGGCACCACACAGAGCCTGACGGTCTAACCTTGGGCCGTCACAGTCTGTAACGGTCCAAGCCTCGACCGTCACAACCATTCTGACGCACCAACAAAGGGCCGTCAGACGCTCGGTGCAAATTTGGGAGTGACACGCCTAACCCGGTGCGTCACAGTCTCTAACGCGCCAGCCCTGGTGCGTTACAGCCTGTAACACGCCAGCCCTGATGCGACAGAAGACAAGATGAAACAAACTGTGACGCGTCCCGTTCGGTGGGTCACAGGCTGTAACAGACCAACTCTGGTGCGTTACAAGGTGGGTACGCGTCTGCTCTGGCGCACCCACACAGGGGCATTACAAGGCTGTGACGCACTAGCCTTGGTGCGTCACAGGCCTTGACCCCGAATGGTCAAAATCAATGAACGGAAGCCAACGGTCAGATCGTCCCTGACGGTCCAACCCAGGCGCGTCACAGCGCCGTGGTGGTCTATCGAGGGACCGTCACACCCACAAACCACCAAAAGGCTAACGGGCCCTGTGACGCACCCACCCTGGGGCGTCACATGCTATGACGGTCACTGGAAGGACCGTCACACCTGTCCGAGCGCGAAACGGCGGGAAACGACCCGAAAAATGTCCCATGCCCCCATACCTCCACGGGAGAAGGGGAAAACAAGGGGGAAGCCCCCAAATAACCCCTAGCATGCATCTACGGCCTCTGATCGGCCAAAAATGCAATGAAACGGTAGATCGGCTCACAACCCTAAAACATGGAGTTTTACCCCAAATCGCTCTGATTAGCCCGCTCAGCTCACCACGGCCTACGAAACTCACGGGAAAGGAAGAGCACGAGCTGGGGGTCTATCTCCCTACCTCCACCGAAGAAACGATGCACCGTGGACGCCGATCCACAAAGAAAACGCCATGAAACCCTCGTCACTCCACGATCCCACGGCCGAGCTTCACGCGGCACCGACCCTCGATCCTCGACCCGTTCCCCGTTCCTCACCTCCCGCCATCGCCGCCTCGCCCTCCTCCGCCACCGTCGGCCGCCCGAGGAGAGGGGGAGAGAGAGATGAGAGAGAGTGAGAAAGAGAGAATGAGAGGGGAAGAGAGAAAAGGGTGAATATATAGAAAAATCCTAAAATTCTGGAAATTCAAAAAATTACGAAAAATTACCTCCGCGATCCTCGGAAGGAACACAACGCAGTGGTACTGTCCCGGAGTTGATGAATGCCACGGTTGGCCCTGCACAAAGTTCCGAAGGCACATCAGGGAAAAACACGTGTAAAGCATAAAATACACTCTGAGACCCACTAAAAGATCCGAAAAAAAACCTGGGGCATTACACACACACACACACACACACACACTCTCTCTCTCTCTCTCTCTCTCTCTCTCTCTCTCTCTCTCTGGGTCTGAGGCCAAGGGGACCGGGGGGCGGTCCATCGGAGGGGGAGGGGATCGATGGGAGAGGGGGAGGGGGACCAGACGGGGGTCGGAGGTGAAGGGGGGCGTCCACCGGAGGTGGAGGGGTATCGGAGGCGGCGGAGTGGGAGGGGACTGGAGGGGAGGGTGTCCACGTACCGAAGCTGGAGGGGGATCGGAGGAGGTCGGAGGGGGTCGGAGGGGGAGGGGGATCAGAGGAGGCCGGAGGGGGAGGAGGAGGCCGGAGGGGGAGGGGGAGGGGGAGGGGAGAGGTGAACCGGAGGGGGGTTGCAGGGGGAGGGGGAGGGAGGCCAGAGGGGGGCCGGAGGGGGAGGGAGGCCAGAGGGGGTCCGGAGGGGGAGGGGGGCCGGAGGGGAGGAAGGAGGGAGGCCGGAGGGGGAGGAGGAGGTCGGAGGGGGAGGGTGGCGTTCGGGACAGAAATACTTGCTGTACACCGGCACCCGGCACACCATTAGTCCATGCAGGCCAACAAGACCCCATGATAGGACTGAAACCAAGTGGTCAATGTCATGCCGATGTGCACGTCAGCTACACATCTTGGTGTGCACCAGATAGTTCTCTTGTTTGTATATCATGAACGATCCACTACCAGTCCCCTTGCAGTTAGTTGTCATCGGCAGACTCCCAGCCATGCGTGACTGTGGAGTACCTGACCTCTTAATGCGCTGTGGAGTCTTGACTCTTGATGGAAAGAAAGGAAAATGTCTTTTGCACAAGTAGCTTAAGATTGTAACACGTCGAATGCAGCAAATAAGCACTACTGGTGAAGTTTCATATGGAGAGTTCCTAGTGTCTCACCTATGCAACATAGAAAATTTGTAGCTCATGATCCCAACATGTGGGACAATTGCTGGATATTTATGCAATGTGAATTTCTATACATAAATCAAATGTTATCAAGCCTAAAATCCCCTTGAATCACGCATCCAAGTATGAAGA
Source organism: Amorphophallus konjac (assembly GCA_022559845.1). Classification (NCBI taxonomy): domain Eukaryota; kingdom Viridiplantae; phylum Streptophyta; class Magnoliopsida; order Alismatales; family Araceae; genus Amorphophallus; species Amorphophallus konjac. The sequence continues at coordinate 167,231,198 of CM040119.1, read as the reverse complement.
CCCGGCCACAAGCTTATAGCATCAAAACTGAAGGACTGCCCTCACTGTTTCTACAAAAGTTAAGACAACCTTGTTTACGTAGGATCTAACTGAAAAACATGTAAATAAAAGCAGAAAGAGGATAGACAATCTGTCAACCTCAGAAGAAAGTGAAGCCCTACAGTGTACGAATGGTGACAAAGATTGTCTGCTCCCTTGAGTTCCATCCTATCATGTTTGGAACATGAAGACAATCTTTCAGTACTTATTGTGCAAATCATCAAGAATTCGTCGTTCATAAGAGATAGCACACAATGTAAGAAACTTTTTAGACACCGCTCATTGGCAACGAAAGTAGCAAAAACCATTTTTTTGGAAGTGGATGGCAGCAAAAGCCGAGTTGGTGATAATTATATCTTACCATGATCTGATATCATTTGATAGTTTTGCGCAAAAGCCATCCATGTCGATACAATAAACATAATGGTGTATATATGTAGCAATATGCCAAAAACAAAACAAGTGGTGCTGTGACAACTGATGCTCTTGAAATATTTTTTTCCCAGGCCAAAGGTCTTCTATCATAAGCAAGTGAAATCGTGGTTTGGTCATGAGAAAAAGACTCTTCCTTGAAATTAGCTATTAAGTAGTTTTGTCCTCTCTCGCAAACCTTCAGTGCATTAGTGAAAATGATGTCTTGTGGAACTTCAACTGTTTACTCTATGCCTCTTAATTTACGAGTATCTAAAATCAAATTGTAGGAAAATTAAAACGACTTCAAGTCCAACGTTTTAACTATACATATAGTAGATAACTCAACATATAATCATCTACACTAGTATACTTGTATTTACCTGCCCCTCTAGCTGCAGAAATTGTAATAGTACACAACTTTATATTCTGGCTTGTACAACAAATATCAGCACTTCTAAAGGTCTCAATAATTCTTCAATTTCTTCAGTTTATCAACAACTTGTTTCATTGATGGTCGAACAGCCAGGGATTCTACAGTATAATCAGAGGCAAGTCTCAACATGCCGGAGGGGGAGGGGGGAGGATGGAGGGGAGGGGGAGGGAGGTCGCAGGGGGAGGGGGGAGGTCGTAGGGGAGGGAGGCCGGAGGGGGAGGGGGAAGGTGAATCAGAGGAGGCCACGGTAGTGCTCCCTCTCTCTATCTCTCTCTCTCACACACTCACACTTAACCCGGGGTAAGTTGGTATTTTTCTTTCCTTGAGTATAAGGTAACTATAGTTTAGTTAATTGAATGAATGGCAGGGACTTAAACGTGTAACGACTAAGATTATAGGGACTATTAAAATAATAGTCAGATTTGAGGGACTAATCGATAATTCACTTAGTTTATAGGGACTAATATGTAAAAATCCCTTAATTTAAAAGACAGATAAGTAGGGGTTGGGGGTCTAAAATCTGAAATACATGTCAGATCGGCGTGTCGATCATTCCAACAGGACCTGGGAGATGAAGGTGACTTGTCAGAACTGACGGAATCCAAATCGGATATCTGGTTTGGGCCCGACGCTCAAAAGTACATTTTGTAAATATAGTTAGTTTAAAATTAAAGAAGTCGAGGTCCGGGGGTCTAAAATCTGAAATATCGGTCTGATCGGTTGTCGATTATTCCAATAGGACCTGGGAGATAAAAGTGTCTTTTGAGAACTGGCGGAATCCAAATCAGATACCCGATTTGGGCCTAGCACTCAAAAGTGCATTTTATAAATGCACTTAGTTTAAATTTAAAGAAGTCAGGTTTAGGGGTCTAAAATCTGAAATATCGGTCTGATTGGCATGCTGATCGTTCCAACAGGACCTGTGAGATGAAAGTGACTTGTCAGAACTGACGGAATTCAAATCGGATATCTCGTTTGGGCCCGACGCTCAAAAGTGCATTTTGTAAATACACTTAGTTTAAAATTAAAGAAGTCGGGGTCCGGGGGTCTAAAATCTAAAATATCGATCTGATCGGCGTGCCGATTGTTCCAACAAGACCTGGGAGATAAAAGTGACTTGTAAGAACTGGCGGAATCCAAATCGGATACCCAGTTTGGGCCCAGCGCTCAGAAGTGCATTTTGTAAATGCACTTAGTTTAAATTTAAAGAAGTCGGGCTCGGGGGTCTAAAATCTGAAATACCAATCTGATCGGCGTGCTAATCATTCCAACAGGACCTGGGAAATGAAAGTGACTTATCAGAACTGACGGAATCCAAATCGGATATCTGGTTTGGGCCTGACGCTCAAAAGTGTATTCTCTAAATGTAATTAATTTAAAAGACAGATAAGTAGGGGTTGGAAGGTCTAAAATCTGAAATACATGTCTGATCGGCATGTCGATCGTTCCAACAGGACCTGGGAGATGAAAGTGACTTGTCAGAACTGACGGAATCTAAATTAGATATCTGGTTTGGGACCGACGCTCAAAAGTGCATTTTATAAATACACTTAGTTTAAAATTAAAGAAGTCGGGGTCCGGGGGTCTAAAATCTAAAATACCGATCTGATCGGCGTGCCGATTGTTCCAACATGACCTGGGAGATAAAAGTGACTTGTGAGAACTGATGGAATCCAAATCGCATACCCGGTTTGGGCCCTGCACTCAAAAGTGGAGTCTCTAAATGTAATTAATTTAAAATACTGATGACAACTAGGTTAGTTGGGCTCTATAAAATCTATGCAGTTATGCAATGTAATAAAATATTTAATTTATCTTTGCACTAATTTTTTTATCTATGAATGAATGTTATTATTTTTTTAATGTAGGAGGATCCTTCTGCGGGCGGCGACAGAGGAGATGAGTAGGGCAAGGAGGAGGATATGGACGATGTGGATGATATTTGATCAGCAGGGGATTCGTGTTGAGTTTCTTATTATGTGTTTTATTTTGAGTACGCTAGTTTGATTAATATTTGATGTAATTTAAACAGGTTTTTTAAAACAAATTTGTATTTTTTAAAAAAGTTAATGGAAAATTTTTAGACAAATTTTCAGACGGATCCATATGAAATGTCAGACAGAATTACAGACGACCAACTAGCTGTCTGAACATACAATCCCAAATACCGTTGCATATCTGTTTGAACATACCTTGTTCGTCTGAAATTCCAGACGAATTTTCAGACGCAGACGTCTGAATTTTAAAACGGAAATAGGGATGGTAATAAGCCATCTGAGATCGTACATCTAAAATTTCAGACGTCAATTTCACACGAAAAATTTTCTGTGGGAAATTTTAGACTGACCTAATTTCAGACGGTATTTCAGACGTAAAACTTTTCGTGTGAAATTTCAGACGATATTTGTGACTGAAATTAAATCTGTCTGAAAATTATATTTTCAGATGATATTTCACACGAAAATATTTCCGTGTGAAATTTCAGACAGAATTTGTGACTGAAATGAAATCTGTCCGAAATTTGTAACCAAGAATATGAGACGGCCTAATTCTATCCGATATTCGTCTAAAATCCGTTACAAAAGTGTCTTCCCACAAAATTTCAGACGAATTTCAGACGAAAATTGGCCGTCTGAAATCCCGCCTTTTCTGGTAGTGCACCAACCTTGTCCTGCGTTGAAGAGATGTGCATCGACCTTTCTTTGTTGAAGGACCAAAGGTGCATTGACCTTGGTTCTACACCTTGTCGATGTGCATCGACCTTACTCCTTCGTTGCCAGGATGTGCTTCGACCTTTGCTACTAATCCTATCATACAATCATCGACCTTAGTTTTATGAGCGTAGACATTATGCTTCATACTCAAGCAACTAACATCGACCTTACTATGCATGTGGTTCATGTGTTCTGCACTAGCGTCGACCTTAGCTGCATGTGGTCTATACTAGCATCGACCTTACTCTACTCATGACATACATATGCATTGACTTATGGTGTTTGTCTTATGATGTTTGACTCATGGTGTTTGTCTTATGATGTTTGACTTATGGTGTTTGTCATCATGAAAACTACAGGGATGCAACAATCTCCCCCTTTTTGATGATGACAACACTATGAGTCAATCATTATCAATGCAATCAGTAAGAATGATCAGACATGCTTGCATTATCACACACTAACTCCCCCTGACACACTGACTCCCCTGTCACCACGATCATGCAAAAGCTCATGCCCCCCAAAAAAATCACTCAAATTCACTCCCCCTTTGACATCATCAAAAAGAATGGAGAGAGAAAAAAGTGATGTGTAGCAGATGAAAACAAATACAGTGGTTGCACAATGTAGAAAGGCATCATATTCATATCTTAAAGAAGTAAGTAAGGTTACTGACATAAGCCAGATTCTTTAAGGCTAAAAATCAGGAGAGACAAAGACCGAGATTGAAGATTATCAGCGTACAGAGATAATGAGGAAGACCAAATTGTTAACATTTATGTCAAGAGAAATCTTTCCAAAAGCTGTACTTATCAAACTAGTGGAGATTCTTCCTCTGAAAATGGTTCCAATAGCATTGAAAATAAACAACAAACAATTTTATTTCAGAAATTAAGGGGTGCAACAGATTTGACTTTGAGAGCATAATTTTCTAATGAGCAATTTTGGTATATCACACCTTTGTACATGAGTAGACACCTTGATTAGAGGCCAGAATCCCCAGTTACTCAGTGTGAAAACTGCATTGCCTCTTTTTGAAGAACAGAGTTAGCACTTGGAGTGTTTTTATAGATGAGGAGACACCTTGATTAGAGGTCAGAATCCTCTGTTACTCAACACTTTAATGCCATTGCTCTGTCATGATGTTTCAGTTTTTCACATACTTTTTAATCAGAGATGATGTAGCACTTCATGACATAGGTTTAACTTCATTTCTTTTATGAAGAACCTAGTTTCATAGTGACCAAATCATTGCTCTGAGATATTATACCCCTATCTTTGCTTTGGAATAAGATGTTTGGAAACAATACTCCATGTACTAGTTTTCAAGAGATTTGCTTCCAGAAGTCTAAATTTCTAGCTTGTTAGAAGATTGCATGACATAAAAGTTTAGTTTTGATCCATGCTCATAAAATATGTAAGAAAATATTCTTCAGATCCTTCGTCCATGTTCTTGTAGGATTGTTAGATAGAAGCCTCCTAGATATATTTCAGTTAATCACACTTACAAGTTTAAGAAAGTCATGAGTTTCTATCTATTGTGAATAGACTGTATAAGATTTTCAATGAGCTATTTGCAGCAGATAGATCTCTCAACACAAACCAATAGACTAGAGAAGCTCCCCCTGACAACTGGACTGACAGAAAAATTCAAAGCTATCAGCATACCGCATGCTAAGACTTCCTACACAAGACTTAATGAAGACATCTCCCCCACACAAAATGAATCAGGAATGCAGACCCTTCGAATGCAAAATACATTGCTATGCAAAAAAAATGTTGATGGACATTAACCCTGGTTTACATGTAAATGAACTTGTGGTACTAGGCAGAGAACGTAGGTCATATGACCTCCTCACACATGAAGTGGGTTTCCAGTCAGAAGAGATCTGACCTTCTCCCTGCTTTCCATTTGATATACCAACAGGTTATGCATGCCAATGCAATTCACTAAAGTATGACAAATGTTGAATGTAGATGTATGCAAATGAGAATGGCATGTAGCACAATGTTTGACACAAAAACATGGATGCATTTTATTCAAGGAATTCAGAATTCAAGAAGGTTTAAAGATGCCCAATTCTCTCCTCAAGGTGGTGAATTTTTCATTGTCCAGTGGCTTAGTGAAGATATCAACTATTTGATGTGCAGTGCCAATATGGATCAATTCAAAAGTGCCTTTAGAAACCTCATCTCTGATGAAATGATGTCTGATTTCAATGTGTTTGGTACGTGAGTGCAAGACAAGATTTTTTGCAAGGTTAATGGCACTAGTATTATCACAGTATATGGGTGTGCAGTCCAGGTCTACTTGGTAGTCCTGAAGCTGGTGCTTGATCTATATTACCTGTGTACCACAACTCCCTACAGCAACATACTCAGCTTCTACAGTGGAGAGGGCCACATAGTGCTGCTTCTTGGAACCCCAAGACACCAGACACCCACCTAAAAATTGACAATGTCCACTAGTGCTTTTTCTATCTAGTTTGTAGCCAACACAGTCTGCATCCACATAAGCAATCAGATCTAAGGTGTGTGATGTAGGGTACCACAGACCGAAATTATGAGTTCCAGAAATGTATCTAAAAATTCTTTTTACAGCAGCTAAGTGCAATTCAGTAGGACTAGATTGGTATCTGGCACATATACATACTCTGAATTGAATATCAGGTCTTGAGGCTGTCAAATAGAGTAGGGATCTGATCATACCTCGGTATAACTTTGCATCAATTTCTTTACCTGATTCATCTGCATCTAAGGATGTATTGGTACCCATTGGAGTTGAGATGTGCTTCAAATTACCCATGCCAAACCTCTTGAGGATTTCCAAGGTGTACTTGGTCTGGTTGATAAAACATCCATCTTCCAACTGCTGAACCTATAGACCAAGGAAATATTTCAGTTCACCTACCAAGCTCATTTCAAATTCATTAGATATCAATTCTACAAATTCATTACATAGTTCAGTGCATGTGGAACCAAAAATAATGTCATCTACATATACTTGAACTATGATGAGATTTTTATTCAGAACCTTCGTAAACAAAGTCTGATCCACCTTACCTCTTTTGTAGCCCTTGCTGAGCATAAAATATGTCAGCCTTTCATACCAGGCCTGAGGGGCCTGTTTCAGTCCGTACAAGGCTTTGTTTAACCTGGAAACATGGTTAGGATGTGCAGACATCTGAAATCCAGGGGGTTGTTCTACAAACACCTCTTCCTTAATAAATCCATTCAAGAACGCACTCTTGACATCCATTTGTTGAAGTTTTATGTTATTAGAGCATGCAAAAGCTAGCATAATTTATATAGCTTCTAATCTAGCAATAGGAGCATATGATTCTTCAAAATCAACTCCGAACTCCTGGCAGTAACCTTTAGCTACTAATCTAGCTTTAGTCCTAGAGATTATTCCTTCTTCATTCATTTTATTTTTAAAGACCCATTTTGTTCCAATGACAGTTACATTTTGTGGTCTAGGAACTAGTTTCCAAACATTGTTTCTTTCAAATTGTTCTAGCTCCTCATTCATTGCATTAACCCAAGATTCATCATTTAAGGCTTCCTCTACAGTTTTGGGTTCAAATTAAGATAGCAAAGCAGCTAGGTCTTGGTTATTCATATCTCTATAGAAAGACCTGGTCCTAGTGGGATCATGCAAATTGCCTATTATGTTTTGTACTGAATGATCTTTCAGAAATCTTAGATTTGTTGAGGACTCACCTAACTCGGCTGAGACCATTTGAATTGGAACATTTGGTGCTGCAGTTTGCTGAGTCTCCTCTTCTTGCTCATCCTCTAAGAATTTTCCATCATGCTTTGAGCTCCTGTCTTCATCATCCAAGTTAGTAACATTGTTGGTTTCATCAAAAATAACATGTGGATATTTTTCTACGGTTTGATCAGTAATGTTAAACACCCTATATGCTCTAGATACTTCAGAGTAACCTAAGAATATTCCAGGGCTACTTTTGGCTTCAAACTTATCTAAGTTCTTTTTGTCATTATTGAGTATGAAATATTTGGAGCCAAAAATTCTGAAGTGAGCTAGATTAGGTTTCATACCTTTCAGGAGCTCATAAGAGGTTTTCTTATGCACTGGTCTTACCATGGCCCTATTGATAGTGTAGCATGCTGTGTTGGCCGCCTCTGCCCAAAACTTCCTTGGAAGTTGACTTTCAATTAGCATAGCTCGGGCCATCTTCACAATGGTTCAATTTCTGCTCTCCACAATTCCATTTTGCTCGGGTGTCCTGGGAGAAGAGAACTTATGAGTTAGTCCTTCATTTTCACAAAAATTAGAAAACATGGAGTTTTCAAATTCACCTGCATGGTCAGACTATATAGAGCAGATTTTATGTTTTCCTTCTTGTTTGACCTTATTGAAAAATAGTTTGAATTTTTGAAAAGTATCATTTTTATTAGCTAAAAAGAAAATCCATGAAAATCTAGAATGATCATCAACAATTACAAAACCAAACCTTTTGCCATTCAGACTTTGAGTTCTAGTAGGACCAAAAAGATCCATATGCAGTAATTCCATTGGCCTAGATGATAGGGGCTCAGATCTTAGCTTGAAGGACATCTGGGTTTGTTTGCCCAGAGCACATGCATCACATATTTTTAAATCTGAGTTAAATTTTATTTTTGGTAGACCTCTAACCAGATCATGTTTCACCAATTTATTTAAAGTACTGTAACTAGCATGGCCTAACCGTCTATGCCAGTTCAAGGCATTATTGTCTAAATCAGCAGAAAGACAAAGATATGATTTAGAATTCTCATTGAGGTCTACAATGTAGACATTATTCACTCTATGTCCTATGAACATGATATTATCAGAATTAACTTCAAAAATCTTGCATGCTTGATTATCAAAAACCACTATGTGACCTTTGTCACAAAGCTGACTGATACTAAGAAAATTATGTTAGAGACCTTCTACAAGTAAACCTCTTCAATAACATTAGAAGAAAACTTACCAATTGTACCTATTCCTATGATCTTACCTTTATTCTTGCCTTCAAACTTGACCATACCTCCCATCTTCATTTCCAGATTACTGAATTTTATCTGGTCACCTATCATATGCCTGGAACAGCAGCTATCCAGGTACCATCTATTGTGTTCGGCTGCCAGACCAACTTGCAATCAACTCAGACAAAAAGAGAATTTGGAACCCAAGAAAGGTTGGGTCCAAACAAGTTGCTCATTCCTTCAGGAATAAACTTAGGAATCTAGATCTGTCTGGTTCATTTCTTGTGAACTAAAATTTTGTTTTCAGCATGGAAAGTTTTATTGGCTCCAGTCATTGGATTTTGATGAGTTTTGTTCTTAATGTAGAGTGAGTTGTTCCAATTGTAAGTGTTTCTCTGTGGGATTTTCCAGAACCTTTTTTGATAGGGGTACCTCTGTGAAAATTTAGGATAAGCCTAATTTTGTGTGTAATTATTCTGGTTCCTGTATTGGTTGGGCCATCTGCGTTGATTCCACTGCATAGACCAATTTAGATTGTTGCCTTGCACCTGACTTTGACGAAAAGGATTGGTTTTATAAGCATAGGGGTGACTCGACACAGCAGAGGTTTGTGAGAATTGTTGTTACCGTTTGAGCTGGATGGGATGTCCAGCTTTTCCTTCCCCTTTTCCCGACAGAAGGTCACAGTTTTAAACTCAAAGGGCCTTTATCTTGAGGGATCATATCCCAAACCTTCTTTGTTGAAATTAACTCTCATACCTAGTATGGTATCTAGGTTTGTCTTCCCCTAAACAAACTTCTCAAGCATTTGTTGTTTGTCATCAAGCTCCTTTTGAACTTTCTCACAATGTTTTTGAACTTCTAGATTAGCCATTTTCAGAGCTTCATTCTTCTCAAGAGTGGGATTATTTTCCTTTTGAAGTTCCTGATATTTTAATTTGAACTGATCCAGATTCATGTTAGCTTGTTCTAATTGGTCTTGAAGATTCTTATTTCCATCTTTTTGGTGATTCTTCATATTTCCATTCTCATTTTTCAGACAGTTTTGCTCTTCAATAATGTCATTCAGTTATCTTTTGAGCATTTTATAATCTTTAGTCTGACAATTGAATTTGTCTAATAAATCTGCATAAGCATCCTCCCAATCATCTAAAGTATACTTTTCAAATGGAATGCTCACCTCATTGTCTGTGTCTACCATGAGACACAGTCCCTGCTCATCCTCTTCTGAGAAGTTCTCTTCAATATCCTCTTCCTCGTCACTCCAGGTGCAGACCATAGCCCGGGGCTTCCTTTTCTGCACCTTTGGGTTCTTTTTCATGAGTTCTGGACATTCATTCTTCATATGTCCTAGTTTCTTACATTGAAAACATGTGAACTTGTCAAAATTTCTATTCTTATCAAGTTTGGAGTTGGAGTTCTTACCGTCCTGTTGAGACCTTCTTCTTTTGAAAGTCTTACCTCTGGTTCTCAAGAATTTATGAAACTATCGGGTTAACATGGGCTGCTGCTCATCATCAAAACCTGAGAGACTCTCATTTTCATCACTACTTTCCCAACTGCTTTTGGAAACCTTAAGAGCTTTATTTTTCCCTTTCTTGTTCACTTAAGTGTTCCTCTTAAGTTTAATCTCATAAGCCATCAATGAACCTATCAGCTCAGTAATGGTCATGGTAGAAAGATCCTTAGATTCCTCTAGAACCGTTGCCTTTGTGTGCCATATGGGGGTTAAGGACCATATGATTATCCTAACCAACTCACTATCCAGAATTGGTTTGTCCAATGCCTTTAGACCATTGGTGATTTGTGAGAGCCTAGCATACATCTTTGAGATGGTCTCATCGGGCCTCATCGTAAACAGTTCATAATCACAAGTTAACATTTTTACCTTCGTGGCTCGCACTTGTGAAGTTCTTTCATAGATAAGTTGGTGTTCATCCCACATTTTCTTGGCTACCTTGCATGCTGAGATTCTGGAATACTCCTCTGGATGCATAGCGTACTGCATAATGTTCATTGCTGTCTAATTTACAGTAGATATTGTTGTGTCCATGTGATTTTGATGATAGCAAACACTATAAGTCATCATGTGTTTGCATGGAAACTGAATAATGATGATGATTGTTTTTTTGGTTACTGCACTATGCATGACTGTGTTTTGATTACTGTGCATTGGATTCAAGAATGTCATTGCATGATAATTTTCAGCTTAACAAGTTTGATGCATCCTCATGTCTCATAAATCTTCATAGTAAGGTCGATGTTAATTGTCTAAGCATGACATATAGAGTCGGTGCACTTTCAGACCTTAGTCACACTAAGGTCGATGCATGTTCTGGTCCATGCATATATAAGGTCGATGCTAGTTTGCATATGTGTTAGAAAGGTCGGTGCATATCACTATTCACATGCATATACAAGGTCATTGCATGTTCTAGTCCATGCATATATAAGGTTGATGCATGTTCAAGTTCTTATTGAGTAAGGTCGATGCACCTTCAGTTTGCACGGGAAAAAGGCCAAGGCATATTCTAGCAACGAAGAAGGAAGGTCAATGCACCTTTGTGATTTCAAGCTGAGAGGTCGGTGCACTTTTAAGCAACCTCAAGAGAAGGTCGATGCATATTTCCTTTGTGCATATAGAAGGTCGATGCACATTTCCTTTGTTCATATAGAAGGTCGATGCACATCTCATTTGTGCATGTAGTAGGTCTGTGCATGTTTTAGGTATGTGCAGGTTTTAGGTCCATGCATGTATAGATGTCCATGCACATTCTGGTCTAAGCATGTCCAAGTCTGTGCACATTACTATTCACACATATAGAAGGTCTGTGCACATCTGTTCACATGCACATTAAGTCTGTGCATGTTTGCATATCATGTTACAAGGTCTATGCACCTTTTGTTAGTCAGCACATAAGGTCGATGCTTCTTTTCCTCTCCAGCATATAAGGTCTGTGCATGTTTTGGTTTATGCCATATTTAGGTCGATGCACATTATGACCAACATAGAATAAAGGTCGATGCGTGTTCTGAGGGTCGGTGCTAGTGACCCAACTGAGGTCGATGCACATGTTGCATCTTATTCATTAAGGTCTGTGCATCTTGTGATTAGTACCTACTTAACTTTTATCTCGTTTTGCCAGATCAACTATATGATCGAACACGTGGACAGCGTAAAGGCAATCTGAACTCAAAAGGCACGTGACCACTCTAATGCTGTAAAGGTTATCTGAGGAATTTCACCCAACACTTCAGATGCATTACTGGCGCCCATCACATGAGCGGATACTTTTGGCATGAAAAGGCATGACCACGTGGCAGAAACTTTAACAATGATGGGCACGTGATCCAAGAGAGGATGGCACGCCGTTTCGATGGTTTCCAGAAAAATGTTCAAGAGGACCAATCATAGTCCACTAGTTCCTTCTGCCATTTACGGAGCCTCTATTCTATATAAGGCTGCCTTCCCCCTTCGAAGAAGAGTGCTGAAAGCTGCAAGAACCTGCGAGAGCCCCTGCTAGATGAGAATCCCACTAGAAGGAGAGCAACACCAGAAGAAAGAAAGAGAGAAAATAGGATTTAAGAGTAGTCAGCTAGGATATCTAAAATTGCTTCATCGAAGCTACATTCTGTTTTTTTTTTCCACTTTCAATTTTTCATTTAACCCATCCTTGCGTTTTGTGCTTTCTGCTTCCCCCTGATTACTCTTGGAGGAAGGGAGACATTGTCTCCGGTTGCGAGTGACTTGGGGTCGCTCGTGGGTTTCCCTTTGGTGTAGAGGAAGGGAGGACTTGTCCTCTTGTTCTGATCTTGCTGGTAGCGAGGCCAGGTCTCAGGTTTTGTGGGGTGTAGGACCTGGATTAAGGAATTTGTCTCCCTCAAGGCAAACTGTCAGGCAGCATTGTGTCGCAGACTGAGTCTGCTTCTTCTCCAGCATTTGCTAGTGAATCCTCGTTCGGTGTGAGCGAGGGGTGGACGTAGAATGCGGTTGGCAATCGAACCACCTAAAAACTCCTTTGTCTTCTTGTGTGATTGTTACTTTGATCTTTATTGTTGGCGTGGAGTTTTCAGTATCCAGTTGGTATATAAAAAGGACCCAGTCAGAACGATAGGTCAAACCTATCTGGAAGATTGGCTTCTTGCGTGAGAAGACTCCTAAGTTCAACCTCCGCCGAGTGCCACTGGTTATCTGCTGAACTCATTTTTGCTCCACCTTTGCTCGCCTATGGATCGTTTGTTGCTAAAGGGTTCAGTTCACATTATCTTTCTAGACCCATCTATTGTTCGATCAATTGCCTGATCACCTATCTCTGCTTTCATTATTTATCATATCGCTTTTTGAGTTTGTCCTCAGTTGTGTTTTTAATTAGTCTGCATCATATCTCTGGACTAAACGATCATGTTCCTTTGATTAGTTTTTAAATTGGGGTGATCTATTCATCCCACCCTTCTAGATCACCCTCTAGTATTTCTATCAATTGGTATCAGAGCGGGTTACCCAACATGTGGTCCAACGACCAGGGTAGACCTAGAACTAACACTCCTCGTAGCTTCATTGCCGAGGGACATTCAATTAACCATCCACCATTCTTTGATGGTGTCAATTATCGTTACTGGAAGAACAAGATGGAAGTATTCTTAAGAGCGAACAGTCACGAACTTTGGAGAGTGATCACCTCAAGACCATTCGAGCTTCCAGACGACGAGGATACATGGTCAAGGGAACACATTAGGCTTTCCACCGTGAACTGGACGGCACTAAATATAATGCAGTGCGCAGTCCATCAAGAGGAGTATACTAGGATATCAGCTTGCAAGATAACAAAGAAAATGTGGGATGAACTAGAGCTTATGTATGAAGGTACATCCCAGGTCAAGGCTACAAAGGTAAACATGCTAACTTCTAAGTATGAATTGTTTAAGATGAATCCTAAGGAGACAATTACTGAGATGTATGCTAGACTGTCGTTGATCATGAATAGCCTCAAGGGTCTAGAGAAACAGATCCCAGAAGTGGATCTCGTTACGAAAATTCTCAGGTCATTGTCTCCATTGTGGCACACTAAGACTACATTCATAGAGGAGTCCAGGAATTTGTCAAAAATGACTGTCACTGAATTAATCGGATCCCTGATGACTTATGAAATCAATTTAAAAGGGAATGTTGAAGAAACAAGTAAGAAGGGCAAGAACATTGCTCTCAAGGTGTCTCGAAGTGGAAGTGGCAGTAGCAGTAGTAGTAGTAGTGAGGAATTTGAGAATTTCTCAGATCTTGATTAAGATCAGCAAGCCATGCTGACTCGTAGGTTCCAACAATTCCTGAGATCCAAGGGCAAGACGTTTAGAAAAAGAGGGTCACAATCATCTGGTAGGAATTTTAACTCCAAATCTGGCAAATTCAAGACTACTGACAAGCTTACTTGTTTTCACTGTCACAGACCCGGTCATATGAAAAGTGACTGCCCCGATCTTCTGAAGAAGAATACCAAGGTGCAGAAGAAGAAGCCCAAGGCTATGATATGCACTTGGAGCGATGAGGAGGAAGATGTTGAAGAAAGCTCTTCTGAAGAGGAAGAAGAAAGACTATGTCTGATGGCTGACGCAGACACTGAGGTAAGCAATCCTTTTGAAACATACACTTTAGATGATTGGGAGGATGCTTATGCTGATTTACTAGATAAGCTTAATTGTCAAACAAAAGATTACAAAATGCTAAAGAAAAATTTGAATAACATGGTTGAGGAACAAAACAATTTGAGAAAAGAAAATGATGAACTGAAAAAGCAACTTGAAGAATTAGGCTCACTAAGAACTCAAAATAAAAATCTCCAAGTTGAATGTGAAGAAGCCAAGAAGAATCTGGATGAGTTTAAGGTAAAACTTCAGAAAATCTAGAAAGAAAATGCACTTGATTCTGAGAAATATGAAGCTATAAAAACTGCCAACTCTGAGATACAGAAACATAGTGAAAAACTTCATAAAGACATCAAAGATAAACAAAACACATTGGAAAAATTTGTGCAAGGCAAATCCAACCTAGACACCATGCTAGGTATGAAGGTGAATTTCAACAGAGAAGGATTGGGATATGATCCCACCAATAAAAGGCCCTTTGAATTTAAGACAGTAACCTTCTGCTCACAGAAGGGAAAGGAGAAGCTGGACACCCCACCCAGCTCAGATAGTAAACTCCAACAATTTGTAAAAACAAACTTCATTCCATCAAAAAACATCAATAAAAATTTTCATGTTAAGCCCACAATGCATCAACATAGCAAGACTACTACGTCAAGGAATCCCGGTGCCTACAGAGCTAATACAACTCACTTTAATGGGATGCATCGAGGTAACTATTTTAAAAATTCGAAGCAGTTGAATCAACACAATTGGCCCAATCAAAATAGAAACTGGAATCATTATACATCAAATTGGGCGCATTCTAATGTTTCACAGAGGCAATTTAATCAACAAAGAGTCTGGAAAAATTCACAAGGAAATGCCTACAATTGGAACAACTCATTCCACAATAAGAACAAAACTCATCAAAATCCTATAATTAGAGCCAATAAAACTTTCCATACTGAAAAAAAAACTTAGTTCACAGGAAGGGAACTAGACAGATCTGGATTTTTAAGACTGTTCTGGAAGGAATAGGTAACTTGTTTGGACCCAATCTTTCCGAGGTTCCAAATGTTCTTTGTCTGAATTGATTACAGTTGAGCCTGGCAGCCGAGCATACCAGATGGTACCTGGATAGCGGCTGCTCCAGGCACATGACAGGTGACAAGACCAAATTCAGTAAATTGGAAATGAAGGTAGGAGGTTTGGTCAAATTTGGAGGGAAGAATAAAGGTAAGATCATCGGTGCAGGTATAGTTGATAAGTTCCCTTCAAACAGTATTGAAAGAGTTTTGCTTGTAGAAGGTCTTCAACATAACCTACTTAGCATCAGTCAGCTATGTGACAAGGGTCACATAGTAGTTTTTGACAATAATGCATGCAAAATCTTTGAAATAAATTCTCACAAAATCATGTTCATAGGGCATAGAGTAAATAATATCTACATTGTAGACCTTAATGAAAATTATGAATCAAACCTTTGTTTATCTGTTGATTTAGATAATAATGCTTATAACTAGCATAGACGGTTAGGCCATGCTAGCTATAGTACCTTAAATAAATTGGTGAAACATGATTTGGTTAGAGGGTTACGTAAAATAAATTTCAACGCAAATTCAAAAATCTGTGATGCTTGTTCTCTGCGTAAATAGACCTGGAAGTCATTTAAACTTAGAACTGAGCCAATGTTCTTAAGGCCAATGGAGCTTTTGCACATGGACCTTTTTGGTCAAACCAGAACTCAGAGTCTGAATGGTAAAAGATTTGGGTTTGTAATTGTCGATGATCATACTAGGTTTTCCTAGATCTTTTGTATTTCATTTGTTTAAATAGTTTTTCAATAAAAGTGATGATCATACTAGCAAATAAAAGTGATGTATTTCATTTGTTTAAACAGTTTTTCAATAAAATCAAACAAGAAGGAAAACACAGAATCTGCACAATACAATCTGACCATGGAGGAGAGTTTGAAAACTCCATGTTTTCTAAATTCTGTGACTGTGAAGGACTAACCCATAGATTTTCTTCCCCTAGGACACCTGAGCAAAATGGAATTGTAGAGAGAAGAAATCGAACTATTGTGGAGATGGCTCATACTATGCTGATTGAGGGTCAACTACCAAGGAAGTTCTGGGTAGAGGCGGCCAACATAGCATGTTATGCAATCAACAGGGCCATGGTAAGACCAGTGCATAAGAAAACCTCTTATGAGCTTCTGAAAGGTAAGAAACCTAACCTAACACACTTCTGAATTTTTGGCTCAAAGTGCTTCATACACAATAATGGCAAAAAGGACTTAGATAAGTTTGAAGCCAAAAGTATCCCTAGAATATTCTTAGGTTACTCTGAAGTATCTAGAGCATATAGGGTTTTCAACATTACTAATCAAACCGTAGAAGAATCTCCACATGTTATTTTTGATGAAACCAACAATGGCACTAACTTGAATGATGCATACAGGAGCTCAAAGCATGATGGAAAATTCTTAAAGGATGAACAAGAAGAGGAGACTCTGCCAACTGCAGCACCAAATGCTCCAAATCAAGTGGTTTCAGCCAAACCAGGTGAGCACTCAACAAACTGGAGATTTTTAAAAGATCATCATGTACAGAACATCATAGGAAATTTGAGTGATCCCCCTAGGACAAGGTCCTATCTTAGAGATGTAAATAATCAAGACCTAGTTGCCTTATTGTCTCAGATTTTACCCAAAACTGTAGAAGAGGCTTTGGATGATGAATCATGGGATAATGCAATGAATGAGGAACTAGAACAACTTGAAAATGTAAATGTTATAGGAACAAAATGGGTTTTCAAAAATAAAATGAATGAACATGGAATAATTTCAAGAAATAAAGCCAGATTAGTAGCCAAGGGCTACTGTCAGGAGTTTGGGGTTGATTTTGATGAATCCTATGCACCCGTTGCTAGGATGGAAGCAATAAGAATTTTATTGGCGTTTGCATGCTCCAAAAATATAAAACTTCATCAAATGGACGTCAAAAGTGCATTTCTGAATGGTTTTATCAAAGAAGAGGTTTTTGTAGATCAACCACCTGGATTTCAACTGTCTTCACACCCTAACAAAGTTTTCAGGTTGAACGAAGCCCTGTATGGACTGAAAGGCTGACAGAATTTCTGCTTAGCAAGGGCTACAAAAGAGGTAAGGTGGATCAGACCTTGTTTACAAAGGTTCTAAATAAAAACCTCATCATAGTTCAAGTATATGTAGACGATATAGTTTTTGGTTCAACATGTACTGAATTGTGCAGAGAATTTGCTGAATTGATGTCAAATGAATTTGAGCTGAGCATGGTAGGTGAACTAAAATATTTCCTTGGATTGCAGGTGCAGAAAGTGGAAGATGGATGCTTCATTAGCTAGACCAAGTACACAATGGAAATTCTCAAGAGATTTGGGATGAACAAGTTGAAGCACATCTCAACTCCAATGGGTACCAACACATCCTTAGATGCAAGTGAATCAGGTCAGGAAATTGATGCTAAGTTATACCGAGGTATGATAAGATCCCTACTCTATTTGACTGCCTCAAGACCTGATATTAAATTTAGTGTAGGAATGTATGCTAGATATCAATCTAGGCCTACAGAATTGAACCTAGCTAGTGTAAAGAGAATTTTTAGATACATTTCTGGAACTGATAACTTAGGTCTGTGGTACCCTGCATGTAGCAACCCTAACAAGTTGAAGGATTGAAAATTTAAAGCTAATGATATATATATATGAATATATGTTTAAAAAATGTTTACACCAAATGGGCCTTGCACTTAAAACCAATAACAAATGGGCCAAAATTAAATAGCGCCCTCTCTCAAGGCGCTATTTTATGAATTCAAGACCCCTTGCAGAGGTGTCATTTCTTGAAACCACGCCCCTCCTCTGGGCGTCATTTTGGTTGCAGTGTTCGGTTCAAACTAGGACGCCGGCTGTAATATGGGGAAGTATTAATCTGGGAAAGGATTAACACGTAGGAATGATTAGATAATAGTAGGATTCTTCCATGGAAACTTTTAATCCCAATCGAACTCATAAACCCATTAGGATTCTCTACTCTATAAATACCTTACCATCACCGAGCAAAAGCCCTCCTACTGAACCCTCAAGATCTAGCGTCGTCCGTCTGCTACGGTGGTCCGGTAGTAGTGTTGCTGTTGCGGTGGCTGAAGCATAAAGAAGCTTTGCTTCTTCCACAACTGCTTCCTCAGCCGTAAGGAGCTTTGCTCCTTTCTTCTTCTTCCACTACCATTGCTGTAAGGGAGACTGCTATCCTCTTTGGGTTTTCTCCTTCAAAGGAAGCTATAGTTATCTTCTTCCTTACCATAAAAGTGTGGTGGCTGCTGCTTCTTCTTTGTGGTTTCCTCTAACTGTGCATTAAGGAGGAGCTACTACTGCGTTGCTGCTCTTGTTATCTTCATCCTGCCATGGAGAACGTGAAGAACGTGGAGTTCTTCATCTTTTTCTTCCTCATCCTCCTACTGCCGATATCGTGAAGAGGGACCTTCTTCTTTTGATAGTTGCTGAAACAAGTTCCTCTGTTTAAAATAGAGTATGGTTTCCTCACGTTCCTTTCAACCAAATCATCAAAAAGGTAGGTTTGCTCAAGTTCTATGCAAAACCATGTGAATAATAAGTTCTCTGCATACATATAGGCTTGTTAGATTGATTTCCGTAGAGCTCAGTATGTTCTGGGATTTTTTTGTTAAAATCGCGCCTCCCACTAGGGCGTTATTTCATATAACGACTGTGTAAACAGTCGTCAATTAGTTGGTTAATTAATAAATACACATGTTTAAAAATTTTATAACTAAGAACCCTTACATGTAAACTAATGCATGATCATACTGATAAATTCCTGCTATTTTTCTCTATCTGTACATGACTTTAGATTCTTGATTGGACATACTCCAAAAACCATGTGTCTATGAGTGTACCTGTCCGGTGCAAATCATATGACAGACATAACGACCATCTTCAGGTCGTCAATTGAATGAACGCCCCCACACGCAGGCGTCAAATTAGTGAATAACCTAGAAATTTTGAAATATTCATGATTACCTGACTATTGAAATAACGACATTCACCCTACCATCATTTTGAAATATGACGCCCTTGATTAGGGCGTTGTTTACTGAATTGAAGACTTAAGCAAAGTCGTCATTTACATAATATCTGAAATGTGAGAATATTTATGGATTTTAAATAGTAACAGAACTTGGATATAACGGCTGAGTGAACAGTCATCCTTTACTGAACTGACGACCCTGACAAGGGCGCTAATTTAGAAAATGAAGACGTGATATAAGGCATCAATTTACTAATTTCCTGATTTCGTGTTTTATGTAACCCTTGACAGTGGGTTATTTATTTAGGCACTATATTCCATTCCGTGAGTATAGTCTCACATTTCACGTTGTTTTAACATTTATCCCACTATTTCTCAGTGATAGATGAACTTTCCGTGGGACATTCCGTTCCTTCGGACAGGTGATTTTATCGTAGAGACCTCCATAAGACTCCGCTAGCCTTGGATTCTCTCAAGGCAGTCGAGCGGGTTGTATCATTAAAACCTATGACACTACTTGATTGACATGTCACTCTAAAGAAACATTGTATATCGGCTTTCATGATATGCTATTTGGATGTCATGAGAATATTCTTGAATTAGTGGAATGGGAAACCATGCCATTAATATTCCTTAGGAATTATGTGCCATACTTGTGGACACTAATTCTATCTACTTTATCATGTACGAGAATGAGCGACCATGTGGATATGCACGCTCATTCTTAATGTCATGGCACTCAAATTGAGAGCCAATTCCACTTAGTTTTATCGTTAATCGTGATTATACCATTATTATCATCCTTATACACCAAGTTCAATCCTTGAAATTCCATTCCATATGATCTACCTTAAAGTTCCTACAAGCTTATTCCGTTGAAATTCTATATTGGCTATAACTATATTGGATGTCAAAAAATATACGATTCAATGCTAGCGCATATAAGGGCCCGATCTGGTCCTAGGAGGAGCATTCGAAAGTACTAGTGCCCATGGGAGTTGTAATGATCACGGTGTGACATTGCACCTAGGAGTGTCAATGGATCTTCAGATCCGAAAATTAGATCTGAATCCAAAATTATTTTCGGATTCGGAGCTGCTTATTTGATCCGAAATCTCCCTCTCCACTATATCCGGGGCGAAACGTTTTTGATCCGAAATCTCTGTTTTCGGATCGGTCATCGGGGCGCCATAAATCCTCTCATTTCGGGGCGAGCAACCCTACGCCATCGACGCAAGCAATCCCACGCCATCGTCGATCCTCCCTCTAGGGTTTTCTCCCGTCTCCGGGTGCGATCTCACAACGGCGGCATTCGCGGCCTCCGGCTGCGGCTTTTCTCCCGTCTCCAGTTGCGATCTCACAACGGCGGCATTCGCGGCCTCCGGCTGCGGTTTTTCTCCCTTCACAACGGCGGCATTCACGGCCTCCCTCTAGGCTTTTCTCCCGTCTCCGGCTGCGATCTCACAACGACGGCATTCGCAGCCTCCGTCTAGGCTTTTCTCCCCTCTCTGGCTGCATCTCCGGCTGCGATCTCACAACGGTGGCTTTCGCGGCCTCCCTCTAGGGTTTGCTCCCGTCTCCGGCTGCGATCTCACAATGGCGACATTCACTGCCTCCCTCTAGGCTTTTCTCCCGTCTCCGATTGCGATCTCACAACGGCGGCATTTGCAGCCTCCATCTAAGGTTTGCTCCCGTCTCCGGCTGCGATCTTTGGTTCGTCTTGCGTCGGTTGCAGAGGAAAGGGGGAGCAGCGATCTGGTGAGTAGGGGATAGAACAATTGTTGTGCCGGCGGTAGAAGCCAAACCAGAAGAAGCAGCCCAAAGTAGCCAAAAGCGACGTGCCCACCACTCCTCCCCCTCCCCCCCCCTCCCTTCTTCATCTCCCCCAAGACACCCAAATTCACACTCCACCTCTCTCTGCACGTCTCTCCTTGTCCGGCGATCTCAAAGGTGAGACCTTTGAAACCTTTGTTGCTCCTCTCACCCCTTCTCTATAATCCTGCGCGCCCCGGGGAGTTCTTCTCTGATCTCTTCCTGGGTCTCCTTGGCATCTGCTATTGTAGGTACAACCCCTTGGCCATTTCTGTTCTGTTTTCCCTTCGCATGTTTTTATCCTGCTATAGATTTCCTCGTTTGGGTGTTTTTCTTTCGTGATGCTGACGATAATAATTCTGTTTCTTTTAGTTTCCTTTTTTGTGCCGTATAGCAAGTTTTAGGTGGCACCGGTTTGGTTCTCCAGTGGCTAGGGTAGAACAGAATCAAGTGAAATAAGACTTACGAAATTTTGTAGGAGGTTGTTTCTCTTTGTTGTTCGTAGTTGTTGGTTTATCTACTAAACTATAAACATATCAGTTGGTTTCTTTCTGATCCGTCTGGTACATCATTTCAATGTCATGCTTGTATGTTTGCACCTTGCTCTTCCTGCCTTTCCGTAGGCCACACACCACATACATTTCAATACATGATATTCTTTGGTTACCAAATAGATTGTATTATTATTTAGCTATCATGTTAGAAGGTCTGTTGCACGCAAGTGGATGTAGGGGTGGGTTGCACATTGTCTAATGGATCTTCTGATTATTGTTTTACCATTTAGATTCATGGTGTGGCTTGGCATTTTGACAGATGTTCCATATAACATTATTCTCCTTATCACTGCCTAAAGAAGGGTGGCATAGTGTCGGTATTTGTGTATAAATGATATTTATGACAATCCACACTCAGATATACTACAGAGTTATCTGTGAGGCATTCACTTATGATGCATTTACCACACTCAGATATTTATGGCATGGTGTGGCTTGGCATATCTGTTGCTAAACATGGGCTATTTATTTAGTCTATTGATCTTATTCTTGCTATATCATTCTTTAGCATTCTTTAGTCATTTGTTTATTTGTGTGTGTATCAAGTTTAGTGCATTTCAGATTTGATTTCTGAAGTTCTGTGGTTCTTACAGGTTTATATTTGGTCCAGATGTGAGGTCATTGGTTCTTACATTGCTGCTGATTGTGGTTCTGGTCATCCTGTTTGATTCATTTGTTTCCCAAAAGCTAGTACATGACTCAATTGTAGCCATTGATGTTCTCTATGCGGTATATGTAAGTTCTCTCTCTGATTAAAATAGCTGCTTCAATGCATTATTTAAATGCATTGATGTTGACTTTGTCAATTTTATATTCTGAGTTGAGAAGTAGACTTCACAATCAGTCTTAAGATAAGAAAATGAGGTATATCTTCCGCACATGGTCAGAACTTTTCACCATCAGTCTCCCTTCTTCCAAGTAATAAATTGCTGTCTTGATGGTTACTTTGTTATTTTTTATGTTCAACATTACATTGAAACTACTGCCATTCCATCTACATTTATTTGGATTTCTTGCAGGTGGTTTAATTTCTTCATTATTTTTGCAATTTTGGTTATCACCTTTATTTTCCTCCCTAAGTTGTTTAGCTTTAATTCCTTAGCCTATGCCCTTATGCCCTCTTCTATCTATGAGCAAGAATCTTAAAGATCATGTCAGTCTGAAAAACTTACTTTCATCTATTTGAGCTTGAGACTTTCAAAAAAAAAATCTATTTGAGCTTGTGGGCCTATTGTTACTATGGTTGTTGTGCGACTAAGACAAAAGCAAGAAAAATTGATTTGCTTCTGGGATGAGACATAAATTTCATAATCTTTGACTTGAATAGCTATATCCAATTTACCTATCTTCTTCCTACCTTAACAGGTTTTATTTTTGTTTCTTTTTTGCCATTGCAGATATTACAGGATCTGACAACCCTATTTCACTCATTGTGTAGTGGTTTCTGCCAAAGCTTGGGGATAATAAGCAAGGAATGATACATGTGGTAACACATTAGTGTTACCACTTTATTGACCTTTTCTATCTCTTGGATAGTATGCTGCGGTCTATTTCCTTCACATGTGAAATGATTGTGAATACCTTATGGACACTTTCTTTGATGCTCACAAATGCTTGGCTGCATCAGGCAAAACAATTGGGATGCACACCCAATTTATGTCACAGAACTTTTATCCCATCATTATACAAGTTGCATGGATGACCTTTTCTATATCTTGGATGGTATGCTGTGGTCTATTTCCTTCACATGTGAAATGATTGTGAATAGCTCACGGACACTTTCTTTGATGCTCACAAATGCTTGCCTGCATCGGGCAAAACAATTGGGATGCACACCCAATTTATGTCTCAGAACTTTTATCTCATCATTATATGAATCTCTGATGTAGTTATGAATTAGTTATTGATTGTTCAGTGAAATATTTGGAATCATCCAAGCACATCTGTAGGTTTGGAGTGGTGATTTGGCCGTGTTTCAGTCACTTTTCATTGGAATGGTCATTTAGCCTTGGGGAGCCCAGATATTAGCTTTATGGAGTTGGTGGCTTGACAACTGCTGAAGAAGGCAATTCTTGAAAGTGCTGACCATGTGCGGAAGATATTCCCAGGCGATTCCACTCTAATGGTTTCTTATCTTAAGAATGACAAAGTACTGCAAGTTGTAGGATTCCTAGCACCATAGAACTTGCCACAGTTCAAAATACTCTAAACAGTGAGTGTGTAAACTTGCTGGATCCTCAAGGTCAACAGATTGGAAATACTATGACACCAGTGGGCTGCAAACGGTGGTTGTTTGACTGGTAATGAAAAATGCAATGGTAGGATGATTTTGTTTATTAAAAGCCTCCATTTTTTTATGATGGGAATTTCTAAATCTTTTGCAGTCATGATCATCATCAAAGCCTTCTCATGTGTTTGGATTGGCTACAAGTCCTGTCTAAATCTTTTAGTGTGTGGTTCATATTTCATTTCAAAATGTAAATAACTATTTTTGATTAATATATTTGGGCGCATAGCCATGACTATAGCTATTACTTTCTAATCTCATCATTGTTTTAGAAATCTATGCTCCATGTTTTAGGGATTAGGCATCCAATCTTCTCCAAATGGTCTATATTATCCCATTTGAGGTTAATTTGACATGCAAATAGTTATCATAAATGCTCATAACATACATATATTTAATAAAGAGTTTATGTGGTGTACATTGAGTTCTTTCTAAGTGCTTCTTCTTAGTTCTTTTTTTATGTGGAGTTCATTCTATCACAGAATTTTTGGAGTATAAAGTGAACGTGTCCAAGTGCCAATAAGAAAAGTAATGTAGTTTCACACTTTGTATCTCTGTTACTCTGTATATTAATGTACATGGATCTCTGTCGCCTTTTGGTTTCCTTAAGAGTGAATAAAGCCTAGTAAGTTGACAGTTGCCTCAGATTCTTATTCTGGAAACTGGAACATCTGAAATGCCATTATGGGAACTGTGAAGTGTGTAAGATGGGGATCTGAAAACATACTAGGTTCAGCAAATTGTTCTCTAATTGTACAAAATCATTATTCATGAGATTCAGATTGTAAATGTGGGAACTGTGAAGTGTGTAAGATGGGGATCCGAAAATCATGATCTGAATCCTAAACTCAATTTTGGATCTAACCTACATGCAAGTTAATTTCATGTCCAAGATGGATCTGAAATCCATGATGAGGATCCAAATCCAGATCCCAAATAGAATCTAGATCCAAAATACATATTAGGACCCAGATCCAAAATAGGATCCAGATTCGGATCCAAAATTAAGAACATTGTTGAAAAAAACATATTTGGATTCGGGTTAGATCCGGATCCGAAATTTGAAGTTCGGATTTGGATCTAAATCAAAACCAAAATAATTTTTAATTTCAGATCCGGGTCGGATTCGGATTTTTACTTACCGGGTTCGGATCCGGATCATAACAGATCCGACCCGTTTACACCCCTAATTGCACCGAAGTGCTTGACATTCTAGTTAAATGACATTCCACAAATCTCGTACTTGACTCGACTTGACATGACATGACTTGCGTGACTCGGAAACAGTATTTATTATATACTTGCTTGAAACTTGATAGCCAATTCTCGACATGACATGATGGATATACTTGCTTGAATATCTTGATATTTATTGACATGAGGTCTTGAAAGACATGCTAGTTCATTCAATCGTTTCTTGATATACACTCTCTATTGTCATTTTACGCAAGCATGCATAGCTTTATTGTATTCATGTAACTGGTAATCTACTTAAAGTAAGTTAGCACTTGAGATATAATTCCTACTGAGCGTTCCCTCACCTAGTGTTTTCCCTTATTTTTCAGGTAAGTCCGATGACGAGACACAATCAGATGGGGAAAGTCAAGAGTGAAGAGATTAGAGCTATTCCGTCTATCCATGCATCTACTAGTCTTATCTTGAGTCAATCATTGTACTTTTCCTTTATTGAGTCTTAGCACTTTCATTAAGTGAATTGTAATTGAAGTACTTTGAGGTTATAATTGAATAAAGAATGGGTTATCTTTACTTTCGCGCACTCTGTCTTTGTGTCGAATACACTAACGCTATGATTAACATGATCGATATAAACTCGTCACGCACTCCGGGTTCCTTCCGCGCTCGGGGCGTGACAGTTTTTGTGGTATCAGAGCCTAGGATATTCAACTCCTAGGAAACCCAAATCCAAGGATAGGTTTAAACCTTTACCCGGTGAGATTGGGTAGAACCGAGGGTTGAGTTAACTTAGAAACTAATACCTTTGAACATAATCACATATTAATATAGTTATTGTAATTCTAGGACCATGGCCGCAGAACGTGCCCAGTGGCGTAACATGCAACACACGATTCAAGGCATGACATAGGCGTTACAACAAGTAGCACAAGCAGGTGCACACCGTGGAGCGGGAAACCTCCACCAAAGCTTCAGAACCATGAACCCTCCTAAGTTCATGGGATCCACTGACTCGGATGATGCCGAGCACTGGATCCGAGAGACTGAGAGTATCTTTAGAGTTATGCAATGCACAGACCAAGAGAAGGTCTTATTAACAACATTTCAACTGGAAAGGGACGCCCGATGCTGGTGGGAGTCGGTAGAAGCCACATTGGACCAAGCTCTGGTCACATGGGAAGAATTTGTTGAACATTTCAACAACAAGTATTTCTCAGACCGAGTTCAAGAGAAGAAAGCCGCCGAATTCGCCGCACTTAAGTAACGATCTTTGTCGGTGGCTGAGTACGAGGCACAATTCTTGAGGTTATCTCGGCATGTTAAACACCTAGTCAGTACCGAGAAGATGAAAGCTAGGAGATTTTTAAATGGGCTCAGGCCACAATATATCACACAACTGGCTCCGATGGACATACAAGTCTATTCAGAGATGGTACGACGGGCCCAGCTATTGGAGGATGCCACGGAACTATCTGATAGGATCCGTGGGAGAGACAAGAAGGAGCATGTCACTAGCTCCGGCAATTTCTGTCACGCCCCGAGCGCGGAAGGTACCCGGAGATGCGCGACGAGTTTATATCATTCATGTCAATCAGAGTAGTCGTGTATTCGACACAAAGACAGAGATGCGCAAATAGCAAGATAACCCAATCCTTTATTTCATAATAGATAGACTATTACAAATCCAATACTCTGTTTAATAAAAAAGAAAAGTACATAATCGACTCAAGAAAACTATAGAAACAACTAGACGACATTTGGAGAATCTCTATCACTTTCACTCTTGACCATTCCCATCCGATTGACTTCCATCGTCGTCGGACTTACCTGAAAAGTAAAACGGGACAAACGGAATGAGCGAACGCTCAGTAGGAAATTATATCTCAAGTACTAGCAAGGGGTTTAAGTAATTACATTTTTCATGAATGTAATAAAGCTATGCATGCTCGCATAAAACGACAAGATAGAGAGAATGTAATATCAAAGAATAAGATGAACTTAATCATGAACTTTCAACAAGATAACAAGTTTATTCAAGATATTCAAGCAAGTACGTTTAACAAGTCATGTCAAGAACTTTGGCTATCATGTATCAAGCAAGTAAATTACCCTTTTTCGGGCCACGCATTTCATGTCAAGTCAAGTACGATTCAAGTACAAGATGTGTGTGGAATGTCCAATCAAGCTAGTCATGCACTCGGTATAATGCCAGATACCTTATCATTTTAACTCCCATGGGCACAAGTACTTTCAGGTGCTCCTCCCAGGACCAGATCGGGCCCTATATGCGCAGGCATTTATCATGTGTTTTGACATCCACACTTGTTTATATAGCCGATATAGAATTTCAATCATCAAGCTTGTAGACACGTATGACAACTTTGACAGAATAGAGTCCAAAAATATGACAAAGGACATAGAATGGCGATAATAACGGTATAATCATGATATCGATAAAACTAGGTAGAATATGATTCCCTTAACTTGGGTACCATGACAAATCAATATGGACATTCTTTATATAGAATTGAGGTCCACATGAACAGTATATCAAAGGTAAGATACCCTCATTCTTATCATAGAATTGAGGTTTTTACAAGAACGACATGATATGGCACGATATCATCATCCCATTAAGAATTTTCTTATGATATACTCTTTGTATAATCATAAGGGCCGGTATACCATGTTTCTTTAGATTGACATGGCATTAATTGTGTAATAGGTTTTTAGGGTACAACCAGCTCAGTCGACCTTGAGGGAATCCAAGGTACGAGGAGTCTTACGGAGGTCTCTATGACTAACTCGCTAGTCCAAAGGAACAGAATGTCCAATGGAGAGCTTGTATGTCAATGAGAGTTGAGTGTGATCGATGAAACAACATGAAACGTGGGACTATACTCACGGAGTGGAGAATAGTGCCGATATATATATAATATATAACATATGAAACCATCGGTTAACAGAAACAGTGGAAAAATCAGTTTTACAGTAAAATAACGACTTAATCAGAGTCGTTTATCAAGTAATTAACGCCTAACAGAAGGGCGTTTACACATGTTTCCATTTTTCAGAATTTCAATATTTCATTAATTTATCTAAAACGCGCCCAGGACAGGGGCGTTTCTTTGCAATGAGACGACTATAGTAGCAGGCGTCTTTTTATTTACAATATTTTTCAGAACATATTTATTTTCAGAAATTATCAAAAACGCGCCCTTGGCAGGGGCGTTAATCATTAAATTCTTATTTTTACAGAATATATTGTTCGGGATTTTAACAGAAACGCGCCCTATGAAGGGGCGTTACTTTTCAATTCACGTCCTGTGATGGGGCGTTAACACATGGAAAACGACCTAGTCTAGGTCGTGAATTCAAGAAATACCAGGAATTTGCATGGTCAGCAAGATTTGCACGATAATCAAGGATAACAACCATATAGTCATGACAGGAAAATTGGCAGGAATTCAGATGCAGTATTTTAGATTTGATGTTTCATGTTTATTGACTTTCAACCGTTAACAATTATTGATTTCATGTAATTTCATGGATAATCAGTTCTTAAGATAGGTGATTAACATTTACATGAAATTAACGCCTGTGTACAGGGCGTCAATTATGAAATTGACAACCTGGGCAGGGTCGTGTCTTGTAAATTAGCGCCCTTGACAGGGGCGTCTCTTTCAAAATATTGCAGAAACGTATTAAAACTATAATAAACCATATGCATGTCATGCTTATATATATGTATATCTTGCATTAATTTTGTTTGGGCTACCATAACTTGAGAAAACCTACCCGAAGACTTGAAGATTTATATGAAAAGGGGGACGTTGTTGCTTCACAGCAACAATAACCACAGTAGGAGGAAGAGAAGGCTTTGGTGAAGAACCTTTGTTCTTTGGTCCTGTAACTCCTACAAGAACAGAAGAAGAAACATTAGTGTTTCTTCATACTACCTGACCGAAAGTAAAAAGGGAAAAAGAACAATACCTTTGTTCTTCACGTACGCCGCCTTCTTAACCTATAACAGGAGAAGATGAAGAACTGTTAGTTCTTCATGTAACAGACGTAGAGAAAATCAGAGGAACTATTCCTCTCGCACGTACCTTGCAGAATCCGAACGCCAAATAGCGTTGAAGGGTTCGAGCAGTAGATTATTTATAGGGATTTAGGGGGTCCTATTAGGGTTAGAGTTCTAGTGGAAGTAATGCTTCCAATATAGAGTCCTTGCCCTATTAAATACTTACTAGATTAACATAATCCTTCCCTGGATAAGCTCCCGCGTCGAACAGAACTTGAATAGAATTAACGACTTTGGTCAGGGCGTCGATTCTTGAATTGACGACCTTGTTCAGGTCGTTTCTTAAGAAGCGCCTTTCGTTAGGGCGTTCCTTTGTTTAAAACACGCCCAAGATAGGGGCGTTTCTTGGCCTTACCGTTTTTGGCGTTCAGAATT
Source organism: Amorphophallus konjac (assembly GCA_022559845.1). Taxonomy (NCBI): domain Eukaryota; kingdom Viridiplantae; phylum Streptophyta; class Magnoliopsida; order Alismatales; family Araceae; genus Amorphophallus; species Amorphophallus konjac. The sequence continues at coordinate 167,201,610 of CM040119.1, read as the reverse complement.
TGACGCCGTGCGGTGAGGGCGTCACTTCTTGAATAACGCCTTATCTAGAGGCGTTTCTAATTTGAATAGCGCCTTTGTCAGAGGCGTTATTTTATATTATTTTATTTATCTATTTATTTGATTTATTTTAAAATCTTTATTGTTATTAATATTTTATCAGGGTTACTACACCCTCCCCCACTTAAAAGAATTTGGTCCCCAAATTCAATTGCATAATATGTATATACGTGGAGAGTGTAGATCATATACCTCTTAGAATAACTCGGGAAATCGTTTCTTCATAGATTCCTCGGTCTCCCATGTTGCTTCGTGTTCAGAATTCTTATTCCATTGCACCTTAGGCATGGGAATAACCTTATTCCTTAGTGCTCGTATTTCTCGATCTAAGATCTTCATAGGCTTCTGTTCATAGGTGAGATCTTTCTGGATCACCAGATCTCCATGTTCAATAATGTGTGATGGATCGTGCACATACTTCTTCAACATAGATATGTGAAACACATTATGCACCTCGGACAATTGAGGAGGCAATGCGATGCGATAAGCAACCTCGCCAACTCTTTCGAGTATCTCAAATGGTCCGATGAATCTTGGCGTAAGCTTGCCCTTAACACCAAATCTTCGTATGCCACGTCCAGGCGATATTTTAAGAAATACATGATCTCCCACCTGGAATTCAAGATCTCTCCTTCTTGTATCTGCATAAGCCTTTTGCCTGGTCTGAGCAACTTGCAATCTTTCTTGGATTACTTGTATCTTCTCAGTTGTATCCCTTACCATGTCTGGACCTAATAGTTGTATTTCTCCAACTTCGTTCCAGCATAAAGGTGATCGGCAACTCCTTCCATATAAAGTTTCGAAAGGTGCCATTTGGATACTAGCTTGGTAGCTATTATTATATGCAAATTCCACTAGTGGCAAATGTTCATGCCAGCTTCCACCAAAGTCAATGATGCAAGCTCTTAGCATATCCTCAACAACTTGATTAGCTCTCTCGGTCTGACCATCCGTTTGTGGGTGAAAATCAGTACTAAAGTTGAGCCTTGTTCCCAATGAATGTTGTAGTCCCTTCCAAAAATGAGAAGTAAAACGGGGATCTCTGTCAGACACGATTGAGACAGGAATTCCATGTATCCTGACTATTTCCTTGATGTATAGTGCAGCTAGCACATCAATTGACCATCGGCTTTTTATTGGCAAGAAATGCGCCGATTTAGTTAATCGGTCAATGATAACCCAGATTCCATCATGTCCTCCTTTTGATTTAGATAATCCCATGATGAAGTCCATACCAATATCCTCCCACTTCCACTTAGGAATATCTAGAGGATGTAGTTTTCCAGCAGGCTTTTGGTGTTCTGCCTTGACCTGTTGGCATGTGAGACAGCGTGATACATAGTCCGCTATTTCTCTTTTCATGTTGGGCCACCAAAAGTTCCTCTTTACATCTTGGTACATTTTAGTTGATCCAGGATGAATAGTGTACCTTGATCTGTGAGCTTCATCTAAGATCTTCTTCTTTAATTCTGGACAATCCGGTACACAAGTTCTATCTTTGAACAATAATCTTCCCTCGGAAGTTACTTGGAAATCAGATTGTCCTTCCATCCTGCCTTTGATTTCTACTAGTATAGGATCATCATCCTGAAGTGCTTGTATCTCAGATAATAAATCTGACTGTATGCTTACATGAGATAATGTGACAAATTTGGATTCCGTGTCCAAGCTTATATTGAGCTCGGAGAATTGTTCAAGTAACCTCCATTCTTGTATCATACAATTGGCTATCATTGCTCTCGGCTTTCGACTAAGGGCATCAGCAACATAATTACCCTTTCCGGGATGATATTGTATATTGAAGTCGAAGTCCTTGAGATATTCTAGCCAGCGTTTTTGTCTCATGTTTAGCTCCTTTTGTGAAAATAGATATTTGAGACTTTTGTGATCGGAGTATACAGTAAACTGCACTCCATATAAGTAGTGTCTTCATATCTTTAGGGCAAATACCACCGCGGCCAGTTCTAAGTCATGGACGGGGTAATTCTCCTCATGCTTCTTCAGTTGACGTGAAGAGTATGCTATGACCTTTCCTTGTTGCATTAGGACACATCCGAGGCCAATGCCAGAAGCATCTGTGTAGACCTCGAATTTCTCTCCTTCTATTGGTAGAGCTAACACCGGAGCTGTAGTGAGATGATCCTTGAGAGTTTGGAAACTTCTTTCACACTCCTCACTCCATTCATATCGGATCTCCTTGCGAGTTAACCTTGTGAGGGGCACGGCGATCTTGGAGAAATCCTTGATGAATCGCCTATAATATCCCGCAAGACCTAAGAAACTTCTGATCTCGCTTGCATTGGTTGGTTTTTCCCAGTTTCTAACAGCTTCGAACCTTTGACGGATCTACTGATAATCCATCTTTTGAAACCACATCTCCTAGAAAAGCCACTTCTTCAAGCCAGAATTCACACTTGCTGAGTTTTGCATATAATTGATTTGTCCTCAAGACTTGCAATGCAATCCTCAAATGCTCTTCATGTTCTTCCTTAGTCTTGGAATATATCAATATATCATCAATGAAGACTACTATGAATTGATCCAAGTAAGGCCTGAATATGCTATTCATTAACTGCATAAAGGCAGCAGGGGCATTTGTTAGTCCAAAAGGCATAACAACGAATTCATAATGGCCATACCTGCTTCTGAATGCAGTCTTATGAATGTCATCATCCTTGATTCTTAACTGATGATATCCCGACCTGAGATCAATCTTGGAAAAATATTTGGATCCTGAAATCTGATCAAATAACTCATCGATTCTCGGCAGTGGATACTTATTCTTGATAGTGAGATGATTCAACTGTCGATAGTCGATGCATAATCTCATGGATCCGTCCTTCTTCTTCACAAATAAGACTGGTGCTCCCCACGGGGAAGTACTTGGTCTAATAAACCCTTTTCGAATTAGTTCCATCAACTGCTCCTTCAACTCTTTGAGTTCCGCAGGGGACATTCTATAGGGTGCCTTTGAAACTGGACCAGCACCAGGGACTAAGTCAATGGTGAAGGCCACTTCTCTTTGAGGGGGTAATCCCGGCAACTCTTCCGGAAATACGTCTGGAAATTCTTGTACTACTGGAATGTCTTCTAGCTTAGTGTCCTTTGTTTCCTTAACTGTGACAAATGCAAGGAAAGATGTACATCCTTTCCTGATGAGCTTGCTAGCTCGGAGGGCCGAAATAAGAGGGGAATTGCTCCGACTCTTGGGGCGAGTAAAGACTAATTCTGAAAAATCCTTGAAAGCAATTTGGCTATTGCGGCAATCAACCGTTGCCTGGTATTTGGATAACCAGTCCGCTCCCAGTATAACATCATACTCCTTTAGATCGAGGCATATGAGATCTATAGGTAAATTCTTACCTTGAACCATTACCTCACAGTTTTGGTAGTGATGAGTAATATCATTTTCACTTCCAAGAGGAGTAGTTAGAACTATTTTTATCCATTCTGGTTCTAACGGTAACGGGTCGGCAAACTTCTTAGAAATAATGGAATGCGATGCACCCGTATCAAATAAGACATAAGCATTTTTGGAACAAACTGTTAATGTACCTTCTACCAGTCCACCTTCTTCTTGCTCGGTCTCCTTTATTGCATGAAGTCGAGCGTTCTTTGTCACCGGGCGCTTACCGTCTCCGGCTTGGTCATTAAGTAACGGACAGTCGGGAATCCGATGTTCGCGGCTCCCACAACGGAGACATGCTCCTAATTTTCTCCAGCATTCTTCAGTCTTGTGACCAGCCTTGTCACAATGCTTGCATACTACGTTTGAAGGGGTAGTTGTGATAGAGAAAGGCTTGGATTTCTTGAACTTGGAATCTTGAGAGGATGAACCTCCATTATTGGGCCTCTTCTTAAAGTTGGGTTTGAAAGAACCCGAACCTGTGACTTGCTCCTTCTTGTCTTTTCCACGGATCCTATCAAATAGTTCCGTGGCATCTTCAAGTAATTGAGCTCGACGCACTATTTCAGAATAAACTTGGATGTCCATAGGCGCCAGTTGAGTAATATAGTGGGGCCTAAGCCCATTAAGAAATCTACGGGCTTTCATCTTCTCCGTGCTAATAAGATGCTTAGCATATCTAGACAACCTGGAGAACTGAGCTTCATAATCTGCTAATGATAAAGATCGTTGTCTTAATGCAGCGAATTCTGCAGCCTTCTTTTCTTGGACTCGGTCCGAGAAATATTTAGCATTGAAGTATTCCACAAATTCTTCCCATGTTACTTGAGTAGGATCGATGGTTGCTTCAATAGACTCCCACCAGCATCTAGCATCTTTCTCTAACTGGAATGTAGCTAATAGAACTTTGTCCTGATCCGTGCATTGCATGACACGGAATATGCGTTCGGTTTCCCGAACCCAATGCTCGGCATCGTCCGGATCGGTCGATCCCATAAACTTCGGGGGATTCATGTTCTTAAATGCTTGGTGTAAGCTTCCAGCTCATGGAGCACCACCTTGTGCTACCTGTTGTAGCACTTGAGTCATCCCATGGAGGGTACGCTGCATGTTGCGCCATTGAGCACGTTCGGCAGCCATTATCCTACAATTACAATAGCTACGTTAGTATTTTATCACTGTGATCTTATTAAAAGACTCATTGACTCTTAACCCTTGGTTCTACCCAATCTCACTTGGTTAAATGTTCAACTTATCCTTGGACTTGGGTTTTTCCTAGGAATTGAATACCTTAGGCTCTGATACCACAAAAACTGTCACGCCCCGAGCGCGGAAGGTACCCGGAGATGCGCGACGAGTTTATATCATTCATGTCAATCAGAGTAGTCGTGTATTCGACACAAAGACAGAGATGCGCAAATAGCAAGATAACCCAATCCTTTATTTCATAATGGATAGACTATTACAAATCCAATACTCTGTTTAATAAAAAAGAAAAGTACATAGTCGACTCAAGAAAACTATAGAAACAACTAGACGACACTTGGAGAATCTCTATCACTTTCACTCTTGACCATTCCCATCCGATTGACTTCCATCGTCGTCGGACTTACCTGAAAAGTAAAAAGGGACAAACGGAATGAGCGAACGCTCAGTAGGAAATTATATCTCAAGTACTAGCAAGGGGTTTAAGTAATTACATCTTTCATGAATGCAATAAAGCTATGCATGCTCGCATAAAACGACAAGATAGAGAGAATGTAATATCAAGAATAAGATGAACTTAATCATGAACTTTCAACAAGATAACAAGTTTATTCAAGATATTCAAGCAAGTACGTTTAACAAGTCATGTCAAGAACTTTGGCTATCATGTATCAAGCAAGTAAATTACCCTTTTTCGGGCCACGCATTTCATGTCAAGTCAAGTACGATTCAAGTACAAGATGTGTGTGGAATGTCCAATCAAGCTAGTCATGCACTCGGTATAATGCCAGATACCTTATCATTTTAACTCCCATGGGCACAAGTACTTTCGGGTGCTCCTCCCAGGACCAGATCGGGCCCTATATGCGCAGGCATTTATCATGTGTTTTGACATCCACACTTGTTTATATAGCCGATATAGAATTTCAATCATCAAGCTTGTAGACACGTATGACAACTTTGACAGAATAGAGTCCAAAAATATGACAAAGGACATAGAATGGCGATAATAACAGTATAATCACGATATCGATAAAACTAGGTAGAATATGATTCCCTTAACTTGGGTACCATGACAAATCAATATGGACATTCTTTATATAGAATTGAGGTCCACATGAACAGTATATCAAAGGTAAGATACCCTCATTCTTATCATAGAATTGAGGTTTTTACAAGAACGACATGATATGGCACGATATCATCATCCCATTAAGAATTTTCTTATGATATACTCTTTGTATAATCATAAGGGCCGGTATACCATGTTTCTTTAGATTGACATGGCATTAATTGTGTAATAGGTTTTTAGGGTACAACCAGCTCAGTCGACCTTGAGGGAATCTAAGGTACGAGGAGTCTTACGGAGGTCTCTATGACTAACTCGCTAGTCTAAAGGAACGGAATGTCCAATGGAGAGCTTGTATGTCAATGAGAGTTGAGTGTGATCGATGAAACAACATGAAACGTGGGACTATACTCACGGAGTGGAGAATAGTGCCGATATATATATAATATATAACATATGAAACCATCGGTTAACAGAAACAGTGGAAAAATCAGTTTTACAGTAAAATAACGACTTAATCAGAGTCGTTTATCAAGTAATTAACGCCTAACAGAAGGGCGTTTAAACATGTTTCCATTTTTCAGAATTTCAATATTTCATTAATTTATCTAAAACGCGCTCTGGACAGGGGCGTTTCTTTGCAATGAGACGACTACAGTAGCATGCGTCTTTTTATTTACAATATTTTTCAGAACATATTTATTTTCAGAAATTATCAAAAACGCGCCCTTGGCAGGGGCGTTAATCATTAAATTCTTATTTTTACAGAATATATTGTTCGGGATTTTAACAGAAACGCGCCCTATGAAGGGGCGTTACTTTTCAATTCACGCCCTGTGATGGGGCGTTAACACATGGAAAACGACCTAGTCTAGGTCGTGAATTCAAGAAATACCAGGAATTTGCATGGTCAGCAAGATTTGCACGATAATCAAGGATAACAACCATATAGTCATGACAGGAAAATTGGCAGGAATTCAGATGCAGTATTTTAGATTTGATGTTTCATGTTTATTGACTTTCAACCGTTAACAATTATTGATTTCATGTAATTTCATGGATAATCAGTTCTTAAGATAGGTGATTAACATTTACATGAAATTAACGCCTGTGTACAGGGCGTCAATTATGAAATTGACGACCTGGGCAGGGTCGTGTCTTATAAATTAGCGCCCTTGACAGGGGCGTCTCTTTCAAAATATTGCAGAAACGTATTAAAACTATAAAAAACCATATGCATGTCATGCTTATATATATGTATATCTTGCATTAATTTTGTTTGGGCTACCATAACTTGAGAAAACCTACCCGAAGACTTGAAGATTGATATGAAAAGGGGGACGTTGTTGCTTCACAGCAACAATAACCACAGTAGGAGGAAGAGAAGGCTTTGGTGAAGAACCTTTGTTCTTTGGTCCTGTAACTCCTACAAGAACAGAAGAAGAAACATTAGTGTTTCTTCATACTACCTGACCGAAAGTAAAAAGGGAAAAAGAACAATACCTTTGTTCTTCACGTACGCCGCCTTCTTAACCTATAACAGGAGAAGATGAAGAACTGTTAGTTCTTCATGTAACAGACGTAGAGAAAATCAGAGGAACTATTCCTCTCGCACGTACCTTGCAGAATCCGAACGCCAAATGGCGTTGAAGGGTTCGAGCAGTAGATTATTTATAGGGATTTAGGGGGTCCTATTAGGGTTAGAGTTATAGTGGAAGTAATGCTTCCAATATAGAGTCCGTGCCCTATTAAATACTTACTAGATTAACATAATCCTTCCCTGGATAAGCTCCCGCGTCGAACGGAACTCGAATGGAATTAACGACTTTGGTCAGGGCGTCGATTCTTGAATTGTGTTCAGGTCGTTTCTTAAGAAGCGCCTTTCGTTAGGGCGTTCCTTTGTTTAAAACACGCCCAAGATAGGGGCGTTTCTTGGCCTTACCATTTTTGGCGTTCAGAATTTGACGCCGTGCGGTGAGGGCGTTACTTCTTGAATAACGCCTTATCTAGAGGCGTTTCTAATTTGAATAGCGCCTTTGTCAGAGGCGTTATTTTATATTATTTTATTTATCTATTTATTTGATTTATTTTAAAATCTTTATTGTTATTAATATTTTATCAGGGTTGCTACAATTTCAAACCCAACTTCAACAAGAAGAGGCCAAGTAATGGAGGAGAGTCTTCACAGGAAAAGAAAGTTAAAAAGATTAACAAGCCGTTCTCCATCACCACCCCATCTTCTAAAGTGGTGTGTAAGCATTGTGATAAGGCCGGACACAAGGCCGAAGAATGCTGGAGAAAATTAGGAGCTTATCTCCGTTGTGGAAGCCGAGATCATCAGATTCCCGATTGTCCTTTGCTCAATGACCAAGCTAGTGACGTGAAGTGCTCGGTAACAAGGAATGCACGTCTCCAAGCTATTAAGGAGGCAGAACAAGACGAAGGCGGACTAGTGGAAGGTACACCGCAAGTTTGTTCCAAGTCTACGTATGTCTTTTTTGATACTGGTGCATCGCATTCATTTATTTCCAAGAAGTTTGCTGATCCATTACCTATGGAACCGGAATGGATAAAATTAGTTTTGTCTACTCCTCTCGGAAGTGAAGCTGATATTACTCATCATTACCAAAACTGTGAAGTCTTGGTCGAGGGTAGAAACTTTCCTATCAACCTAATATGCCTAGATTTGAAGGAATATGATATCATATTAGGAGCGGATTGGCTATCCAAGTACCAGGTGTTGGTTTTAATGTGCCCCTTCTTTTGCAAGATGGCCTATGATGCCAACTATGAGCAGATAATGAGCCAAGTAATGAAATCAATCAACCTATGAACATGCGAATCATGAACCTAGGCAACCAACATAAGCTCTAGCATGGGCATGCTATCTCAATCAAAACTAAACTAAGCAAGGAAAGAAAAACACACGCCGGGGTGTGGAATAAGGAATAAGGAAAACACACCGTAGAGGTGGAACAAGCAAAAGTGAAGAAGAGATATGATGAGAGAGAAAAGCTAATGCCAAAACTAAGAAAGATGTGATCGCCACCAAGGTAAAAATAAGCCAAAGACCTGATAAATACCTTAGAATAGGAGGATGATGCACCCGCCCACGGGAGAGAGAAAATAATCAGGAACTGTAGCTCTGCGGGATGTGACGGTCGAAGGATGGTGCGTCACAGGACTGTTACGGTCCCACGATAGACCGCTACAACACTCTAACGCGCCTGTAATAGACCATCCGAGCTTTTGCAGAATAAGATTGGGAATCTTTTGATCTCCAAGCTTTCCAGCCGGCTAGAGAGCTTGGGCCTCGCGCTAATGAATCTGTAAACCTGCAAAAGAGTGTAAAATACAAGAAAAACAACCCAGATTAGCCCTTTCACAAAGTAGTATCAATAATCCAAAGACTTATGAACATGCAAAAGGAGAGGGAAATACCGGGGAGGTTGATTTTTTAACCCCTCTAGGGCGTTTTAAAAGATGGGAGGATGTTTTAAATGAATGCAACAGATGAAAGAACGTGAAAGATGGATAGGGACAATGCTATGATTGCTTAGAAGAGGGAAAAGCACTAAGACCAATGACTTGACTGAATTAAACCCTTGAAACCGATACTCCCTGGACTTTGGAAATAGATGGACGTGGGAAGCAGCTCTCCTTGGTTGGTTCTTGCTCTAGGATGCGACAGCACTTCAACGCGAACTCCAGATTTCTCCTCTCCAAGCCATGAAGTCAAGGGTTCTATTTATAGACACTCAAAGTCTAAGTTCGAGTTAAGGATAATCCAGCTATAAAGTAGGACGTTTCTTAGCAAACTCTTGAAGATAATACTCCCAAGAGTCCATAGAAACAAACAGAAGGTTCTTAGGATGAGTTTTGAAAGAGAAATCACAAGATCAAACTCTTAGTTCGATCACGGAATAGCAGAGCAAAGGCCAGGCTTGGCAGGACTCTCTGTTTGATATAATGGCTGCACGATAGACCGTCACAGTGATGTAATGCTTCAGGAAGGGACTGTCACACAACCCTATCATCTAAGAAGATAAGATCAACGGGGGAAGTTTTCAAACGTTGGACTCTAGATGAATGTAACGGTCTAGAGCAGATGCGTTACAATAAGGTAACGGTCGCACGATAGACCGTCACACTCAACGGATAGGCAAAAGATAAGCTTGAAAGGAAGCCCTAAGCTTAAGGACTCTGGAAGGATGTAACGCACCAGGGGAGATGCGTTAGAGGACTGTAACGCCCTATCAAAGGACCGTTAGAGACAATAGAGTTCAAATGAAAATGAGAGCTTGCTAAGCCTCATCTAGCGGAAAGGGATAAGGAACCAGACCCAACCAAGGAGATATGACTCATGAAATAAACCTCAAATTGACCAGAAAGGCTCAACAAAAGTGTGAACAACTCGGAGCATCATATAGAATGAACAAGAAGATGACCCAATTTATTAGTCATAAAACGGGTGTCAACAGATGCACCTCCTTAACGTCCTCTTTGCAGGGGAGCGAGCGAAGGTGAAGCGAAAGCGAAATGGAACATGGAGATGAAGCGAAAATGAAGCGGAGCAGACTGAAAAGCATGCGTTAAGGCAAACGACACCCGTTCTCAACCAACAAGCAACAAGAATTTTTTGGAAAACCTCAAACTAATCACAAGGAAATAGCCAACCAAATGTCGCATGTCTGGAGGAACTAACAACTAAGGAAAGGAAAACACGGCCAGCGGCCGGAGCAACGAAAAGGAAAGAGACGATCAACTAACTCCAGATAAGAATCTTCAGCTAACCAAATCAAGCGAGCAGACCGAAGGAAACCTTCCAACTCAGAGTGGAATGACTCTCCTCACTCAGGATTAAGAACACATAGTTATTCACCATCACTGAGACACCTCGGACAAATGAAGGCTCATGAATGCTCAAAAATGCATGTGATGCATGCTGGGCTAAAAAAAAAGAAATCATATGTTGGGTCCCTTAGTGCAGGAATACGGATCTAGAGGGGGGGTGAATAGATCCTACTTCTAAAAACTATGTCCAATATAAAACACAAACTAGCACACAGCGGAATTTACAGGATAGAGAAATTTAATCTAAACAGGTTAAAACTTGATTCACTCAATCTCACCGAGCTCACACGATTGCACAAACAGATAGGATAGAGAACACACAATCCCAAGAATCAAACCACAAGACACAGAGATTTTTAAGGTGGTTCGGGACCACGACGGGCTCCCTACGTCTACCCCTCACCAAACCGATGAGGCTTTACTACACGCTACAAAAGTAGCAACACGGGGACGAACCTCAACAACACACACGCTGCTTTCGCAGCAAACCACACATGAGGCCTTGCCTCAAACTGCTGCCACAGTAGCATGCACACACATACAAACACACACACCGTTGGGGAACACACCCCGAACTGAATACTTCACACGGAGACACAACTCCGTACACACACACGTAGGCACTACCTACACAACCACACGGGAGTAAACTCCCAACCACACTCAGGGAACACACCCCAAGTTATGCCCAACCACACACGCGGATATACTCCGCACAAATCGACGCACAGACGACAACACACACACTCGGGGACCCCTTTCTCCGAACACCCACACAAAATATTCTGTCAAATGTATATGTAACAATCACAAATATATGCTATGACCTTCCAAAAAAATTCTATAGATGTAAACTAGAAAAATGTATCAAGTATAAGGCTCCCCCTTCTTCAACAAAATCTGTTCAACTTGGCTCTTTGACGGATGATCATGATCTTGACATCATCTGCTTCCACTCCTCGAACTGATCCTCTTTTCCTTCAAATCCTAGCTCCAATCAAACCTTCATACATCAGAAAAATGATTAGCCTCATAAACCTCTCTTCTCTTCAACCTTGTGATCGCACTCCTCCTTCTTCTTCTGCAAGAGAAAGGAATGCATTAGCTCTTGTTGTTGCTTAGGATGAAAAACACAGCACTAATAAGAGGGCAGTAACTAGATGAACAAAAGATCATTTATATATATGTTGCACCTCTTAGATAATCCATTCACAACCTTAAACAATCTCAAACAAAAGATACATAAGTGAAAGATCAAGATAACTCCCTCATGAAATGCTTCTGCAGGATGAAGAACCGTTCCTGAAAGAGGATGAATGATTCTTTGCAAAAATGAAGTTGTAACTTGGTTTCCCACGTAGCTTCCAATAGAGGATCGATTTGAGATTTGAATCCACCTTCTTTGCTTCACATCCAAGCTTAGATCAACGTGGAAGAAACCCTTGGAGTAGCTGCTGCGACCCTGCACACACAAGGGTTAGAAGAAAAATGATTTTCAGATCTCACTTGGTTTCTTCTTAGGGTTTACAACCTAACAAGATGTATATATGTGTTTAGGACGGTCAAGAGACAGCTTGGGGACCAGATCCACATATCCTAGAGTGATTTGGGGCTTTTGGATCGGATTGGAAGGACTTTTGGCGCACTTATACGAAGGTCAAATATGACAGCGTCGCCACGTACAGGAATGGGTCGACCCTTGGGGTCGACGTTCGGGCAAATAGAACACAAACCAGAATGATTTCTGGTTCAGTTTTACAGGGGTCGACCCTTGGGGTCGACCCTCGGGCTAAATAGAACCCAAAACAGAACCAAATCTTGGTTCTGGTTTACAGGGGTTGACCCTTCAATGGGTCGACCCTAGGGGTCGACCCTTTAAGGCAGGGTTCAAAAAATATGTCTGTTTTGGAGGGTTCTATTTTACAGGGGTCGACCCTTGGGGTCGACCCTTCCATGGGTCAAAATGATAAGGTTTTGAAATGATAAGTATGAATCTATCATTCAATCAAATATATTGACATGGGAGCTCAAACTTTCAACTAGCATTCTTGTATCTACCAAATGCTCAACATCAAATAGCATCAAATGAGGGATATTCATTTGCACATGTAAGAAGCAAATATATAGCTCAAGATCAATGACATGATCGTATGATGTGCAATCACACAGGTATGAGGAACCATACGACATCACAAATGCATCCACACATTGAAACCTTGATGACCTCATGAATGATACCATTTTAATAGAAGGGTGTGTTCAATGAACACAATCTCCTTGATTGAGACCTAATTGAAGCCATCTTCATAAGAGCCAAGTTCATGCAATTCTTTCACAGCAACTTAGAAGATTATGCATGAAAGCCCAAGACATCTCAACCAAAAGTCAACAACATAACCCATGCATTTGAATAACATGTATGACCATCAAAACCTCATGTAGGAAATGCATGAAGCATACATCCTCAAACCTTAATGACTCATGTAGGAGGTACATGAAATCACATCATGTATATCTATGCACAAGTACTCTGGGTCAACACACTATAGCTTTCTTACCCAAAATTCACTTAACTGAAGATATGTGAATTGCAAAGGCTTACCAATGGTTCTTTGAAGAATGGAGATGGAATTAAAACAAGTTCTGAATGGTGGACAATAAGATGATGTTCATCATGACTCGTTCCTGTAATGCAAGAAGATTAGCACACTATATTGAAATGAGCATAACGGGAATTCAAGTGAGCATAAAGACTCATTCATGTGTTCAATCATGCAAACATGTTCTATCATGAATTCTCATTGAGTACAAGGCATATGTATTCTACCAAGCAAGGCCAAGCAACAAAGTCATTTTGTAATCATCAAAATCACATACACAACAATCTCCCTCATTTTGATGATTACAAAATGAATTTGTTGCTTGGCCTTGCTTGGCAGAATGCATATGCCTTGTACTCAATGAGAATTCATGATAGAACACGTTTGCATGATTGAACACATGAATGAGTCTTTATGCTCACTTGAATTCCCATTATGCTCATTTCAATATAGTGTGCTAAGCTTCTTGCATTACAGGAATGAGTCATGATGAACATCATCTTATTATCCACCATTCAGAACTTGTGTTAATTCCATCTCCATTCTTCAAAGAACCATTGGTAAGGCTTTACAATTCACATATCTTCAATTAAGTGAATTTTGGGTAAGAAAGCTACAGTGTGTTGACCCAGAGTACTTGTGCATAGATATACATGATGTGATTTCATGTACCTCCTACATGAGTCATTAAGGTTTGAGGATGTATACTTCATGCATTTCCTACATGAGGTTTTGATGGTCATACATGTTATTCAAATGCATGAGTTATGTTGTTGACTTTTGGTTGAGATGTCTTGGGCTTTCATGCATAATCTTCTAAGTTACTGTGAAAGAATTGCATGAACTTGGCTCTTATGAAGATGGATTCAATTAGGTCTCAATCAAGGAGATTGTGTTCATTGAATAGACCCTTCTATTAAAATGGTATCATTCATGAGGTCATCAAGGTTTCAATGTGTGGATGCATTTGTGATGTCGTATGGTTCCCTATACCTGTGTGATTGCACATCATACGATCATGTCATTGGTCTTGAGCTATATATTTGCTTCTTACATGTGCAAATGAATATCCCTCATTTGATGCTATTTGATGTTGAGCATTTGGTAGATATAAGAATGCTAGTAGAAAGTTTGAGCTCCCATGTCAATATATTTGATTGAATAATAGATTCATGCTTATCATTTCAAAACCTTGTCATTTGGTCATATATATTTTTGTTAAGTGATATTAGAAGCAAAATGCATGTTTGAATAGGTTCAACGATGTATTTTATTGTGAACATGTTCATAGTGTTAATGCTTGATGTTAAGATCTTGATTTTAAGTTCATTGTGGACAAAGTCCAAAAGAAATTGGAGGGTTGGCAGTCCAAATTCCTATCTCAGGCTGGGAGAGCCATCCTTATTAATTCAGTCCTTCGTAGTATGCCTGTCTATCTGGCCTCGGCCTGTTTCCTGCCCAAAGCTATTGTCAAAGCTATTGATAGCATCTGCGCCAATTTTTTCTGGCAAGGTTCTGAAGGCCAGAGGCGTCGGCACTGGGTGGCCTGGCAATACATTCTGAAGCCTCGTAATGAAGGAGGCCTGTCCATCAGGGACCTGCAGCAGGTCCAGACTGCACTGGCCATCAAGAACTTGTGGAATATAATTCATGGCTCCTCTCTGTGGTCCTCTTATGCCCGTAGTAGATTCATCAAAACTAATCTCTTTGACTGTTCAAAGGCTTTCCCTGCTGGAATGCCAGATAACATTTTTCAGAAGGCGAAGGATATTATCTTATATAACTCAAGGTGGCTCATTGGAGATGGGAAGGGAGTTAACTTTTGGAAGGATAACTGGACAGGTCAAGGTCCACTTATCAGTACAGTGCAGCAGGCTGCCGACAATAGTAGAATTCTGAACTGGCCCAATATTACTGTCAGGGAGGTTATGATAGACCCCCATCATGAAGCAAGGAATTTGATTCATTCCAGCCTTCCCAATATCCAGCTAAGAGACGAGGATGACTCCTGTGTATGGACAGCTACAGCAGGAGGGCTCTTTACTGTTAAATCAGTAAGCAAGCTGCTGAGGTCATCGGGTAGATCTAGAAGCCCTTGGGCCAAGCTTTGGCACCCCAGGCTAGCCCCAAGGGCTGCTAATTTCTTTTGGAAGCTGCTCCACCGTGCAGTGCCTGTGGATAGCAGGGTGGCAGAATGTGGTATCTCTATGGTCTCTAAATGCAGCTGTCGTGCCCAACCTAAACATGAGGATCTCAATCACCTTTTTATCAAAGGGGATTTGGCTGCAGAACTTTGGGCATGGGTCAGGCCTCTTATAAGCTCCAAGATTCACCTCAATGAGCAGATCACCATCCGATGCTGGAATGTTTTGGTAGGAACCATGTTAGTCTCAGCCACTAGCTATGTTGGAATGTATGCTGTGATACAACTGATGTGGGAAATTTGGAAAGCCAGATGCTCAGCCAGATATGATAATATCAACCCATCAGTGAGGTCTATCAAGGGGAAAATCAGTGAAGCCATCTCCTTCTCCATGGATAAAATCTCTTTTCCTGCAGCCTTATCTAAACTGCAGAGAAACCAGCTAGCTCAATTTCAATTTTTTCCTAAGTGTGTACAGAAAATGCCAGTTATTGTCCGGTGCAAGCTATCTCTAACTAAGGTCACTTTGAATGTTGATGGGGCTTCAAAGGGCAACCCGGGATTGTGTGGTGGAGGAGGATGTTTTCGGGACCCAGCATGTAATTTACTAGTTGGCTTTGCTTTTCACTATGGCCATGGACGAAGTCTATTGGCTGAGGCTAGGGCCTTGCATGATGGTTTATCCATAGCCTTGACTAGTGGCCTTCAAGTGGAGGTTGTTTTTAGTGACTGTGCAGTGCTAGTTGATGCAGTCCGGAAAAAGGTGGCTCCAAGTTGGATTATCCTTCCTTGGTGGAAGGACATTCTTGATCTAATATTCAAATGTGGCTGCTCAGTGCAACATATTTTTAGGGAGGGCAACCAAGTAGCAGATGCTCTGGCCTCCCATGCCTGTGCCTACCACAATAACACCATTTTTTCTCGGGTCAGTGAGCTTCCTAGGGTGGCCAAGGGAGCTTTGAGGGTGGATAAAGCGAGTATTCCTACTTTACGGCATTGAAATAATTTCCTACTGGGTTAATAGTTTTCTTTTCATTTCATGGCTGTTCTACAGATAGACAGGGGTATGCCCCGTTGAAATTGTATTCGTTCAAAATATCAATAAAAATTTCTTGGCCACAGAGTTAGTCTGGGGAAGTGAGAACATTGTCCCCTGTTGGGGGATGGTGCACTTGACTGGCTCCTGACTCTGTTGGCTGGTGCTTAGTGAAAAAAAAAGATCTTGATTTTCAACTTACCTCTTGCTTTATCATATTTTTCAGGATGAAAAATTATGGTTGATCTTCATGGGATTATGATAATATTTAATCAATTGTTTCCCATTGTTTTGATGGAGGTTTTAGTTGTTTTTCAGGTCCAAACAAGAAGGGGTCGACCCATGGGGTCGACCCTCTGAGGTTCTGTCCAAAACAGAAACTGTTTTGTGCACCCTGCCTGAAAGGGTCGACCCCTGGGGTCGACCCATGGAAGGGTCGACCCCTGTAAAATAGAACCCTCCAAAACAGACATGTTTTTTGAACCCTGCCTTAAAGGGTCGACCCCTGGGGTCGACCCATTGAAGGGTCGACCCCTGTAAACCAGAACCAAGATTTGGTTCTGTTTTGGGTTCTATTTAGCCCGAGGGTCGACCCCTGTAAAACTGAACCAGAAATCATTCTGGTTTGTGCTCTATTTGCCCGAACGTCGACCCCGAGGGTCGACCCATTCCGGTACGTGGCGACGCTGTCATATTTGACCTTCGTATAAGTGCTCCAAAAGTCCTTCCAATCCGATCCAAAAGCCCCAAATCACTCTAGGATATGTGGATCTGGTCCCCAAGCTGTCTCTTGACCGTCCTAAACACATATATACATCTTGTTAGGTTGTAAACCCTAAGAAGAAACCAAGTGAGATCTGAAAATCATTTTTCTTCTAACCCTTGTGTGTGCAGGGTCGCAGTAGCTACTCCAAGGGTTTCTTCCACGTTGATCTAAGCTTGGATGTGAAGCAAAGAAGGTGGATTCAAATCTCAAATCGATCCTCTATTGGAAGCTACGTGGGAAACCAAGTTACAACTTCATTTTTGCAAAGAATCATTCATCCTCTTTCAAGAACGGTTCTTCATCCTGCAGAAGCATTTCATGAGGGAGTTATCTTGATCTTTCACTTCTGTATCTTTTGTTTGAGATTGTTTAAGGTTGTGAATGGATTATCTAAGAGGTGCAACATATATATAAATTCTCTTTTGTTCATCTAGTTACTGCCCTCTTATTAGTGCTGTGTTTTTCATCCTAAGCAACAACAAGAGCTAATGCATTCCTTTCTCTTGCAGAAGAAGAAGGAGGAGTGCGGTCACAAGGTTGAAGAGAAGAGAGGTTTATGAGGCTAATCATTTTTCTGATGTATGAAGGTTTGATTGGAGCTAGGATTTAAAGGAAAAGAGGATCAGTTCGAGGAGTGGAAGCAGATGATGTCAAGATCATGATCATCCGTCAAAGAGCCAAGGAGAAACAGAATTAATTGAAGAAGGGGGAGCCTTATACTTGATACATTTTTCTAGTTTACATCTATAGAATTTGTTTGGAAGGTCATAGCATATATTTGTGATTGTTACATATACATTTGACAGAATATTTTGTGTGGGTGTTCGGAGAAAGGGGTCTCCGAGTGTGTGTGTTGTCGTCTGTGCGTCGATTTGTGCGGAGTATATCCGCGTGTGTGGTTGGGAGTTTACTCTCGTGTGATTGTGTAGGCAGTGCCTACGTGTGTATGGACGGAGTTGTGTCTCCGTGTGAAGTATTCAGTTCGGGGTGTGTTCCCCAACGGTGTGTGTGTGTGTGTGTGTATGTGTGTGCGTGCTACTGTGGCAGTAGTTTGAGGCGAGGCCTCGTGTGTGGTTTGCTGCGAAAGCAGCGTGTGTGTTGTTGAGGTTCATCCCCGTGTTGCTACTTTTGTAGCGTGTAGTAAAGCCTCACCGGTTTGGTGAGGGGTGGACGTAGGGAGCCCGTCGTGGTCCCGAACCACCTTAAAAATCCCCGTGTCTTGTGGTTTGATTCTTGTGATTGTGTGTTCTCTATCCTATCTGTTTGTGCAATCGTGTGAGCTCGGTGAGATTGAGTGAATCAAGTTTTAACCTATTTAGATTAAATTTCTCTATCCTGTAAATTCCGCTGTGTGCTAGTTTCTATTTTATATTGGACATAGTTTTTAGTAGTAGGATCTATTCACCCCCTCTAGATCCGTATTCTTGCACTACGGGACCCAACAATTGGTATCAGAGCAAGGCTCTGTTGTCCCTGGATCTTGCGATCTATAGAGTGATCCTAGTGCATTCTACAATCATGAATTTTTCTGAACATATCTCTATGAATTGTCTGTCAATCCTCACTGGTTCGAATTTTAATTCATGGCTAGGTAAACTGTGTATGGTGATCAATTCTATCAATCCTAGTCTTTGGAAATTGATTTATCATGGTCCACACATATTACCTCTAGATGAGACCAAGTGGTCTAATCAGGATAAAATGATGCATCATGATAATGTTACTGCTTTGAGTTTATTGAAAGTTTCTGTAAGTACTAACAAGTATCCATTTGTGTCTTCTTGTAGGACGGCAAAGGAGCTTATGGACCGATTGATCAAAGCTCAAGAGAAGGAAATGTAAAAATGTCTCATGGTCGATGATGCTGATCAACAAAGTGACAAAAATACAGAAGAGGTAAATTCAGATTCTGAAGAATTTACTCTTGATGATCTTGTTGATGCTTATGATGAGTTGGAAAAGTAATATAAGAAAATCAAGTCAGAAAATAGAAAATTGAAAAAGAAATCTGAAAACATGCTCCATGAAAATGGATCTTGTGATAAGTGTTCTGAGCTTGATAACTTGAATGAAATTTTAGAGCATGATGTTGAATGTCACAAAGAAATCATTGCTTGCTTGAGAAATGAGAATGTTGCCCTCAAGAATAAAATCGATCAATTGGAGAAAACTGAAAAAGATCTAAGAATTAAAATGGAATCAAACTCAATTGTTCAGGATATTTGCAATGAATTGATTATGAATGATAAACTTACAAATGAAAATGAAAAACTTAAAAAGGAAAACAGTGCTATTTTGATTCAGATCTCCCTACTTGAAAGTAGATTGAAAAATCTTGAAAAACTTGAAAAAGGGAAATCTGTGATTGTTGATGAATCTGACAAGATGCATGTGTTAGAACAAAAGATGGAAAGCTACCAAACCATCAATGCCCAATTGAATGAAAAAGTGATTTTTTGTGACAATGAGATCATTTCCTATGAATTGCATATTTCATCACTTGAAAAAGAAATTCTTGATCTGAAAGCTTCTTTGTCTAAATTTGTAAATGGGAAAGAAAATTTGAACAAGATCTTGGGGACTAAGGTGAATTTTCAAAGAGAGGGGCTAGGCTATAATCCTGTGAACAAAAAGAATTTTGAAAACAAAGTCTATACATCTTTTGTCCACAGTTCAAACATAACCAGCACATCAAATGTGTCTCCAAATCAAACTGCTGCTCAAACAACAAAGAGATCAAATGAAAATCTGGAAAAGAAACAAAACTTGCATCAAAAGGCTAAAAGTGTTGTTGGTGTCATGATGAATGCCAAAAAAAATCATGTTGCACGCACACATACATCCACAAAGAAAATCTCATGTTCTTATTGTGGTGAACTTGGTCACATTATGCATGATTACCTTTTGATGAAATCTGAAGATCTAGAAGCATGCAAGAACATGAATAGCCTCATAAAGTCAAGAAAGCTTTTGAACACAAAAAGAACTCTTGATAACGCTTATGTTCATGAAAGAAGACCATTTGAGAGACTTGCTACATTGAACTATTTTCATTGTGGAAGGTTTGATCACAGGATGAACAATTGCTTTAGTTTGAAAGATGATAACATCTCTACAAACCCACAGAAATTCCATGCTCATTCTTACAAGAAAAATCTGAAGGTTTTTGGTTGTTGTCATTATTGTGGTGAGTTTGGGCATACCATGTGTGATTGCTCCTTAATGCATTTTGATGATATACATGCCCAAAAACTGTGGAAAGCACCCACTAGAGATGCAACTAACCATCCGGGACCCAAGAAGGTTTGGGTACCCAAAACAATTGAATGAGAACTCTTGTTGCAGGATTACCTTGAGGCCAAGAGGAAGGCTTCAAGTCGACTTGGCTAGTTCTTGTTTGATGCCTTGGTAAACATGGGTTTGTCCTTGAATTAAGTTTCTGATACTGCAGGTTGAGAGAGAGAGTCATATGTGATGAAAAGCCTTGAAGTAAGTTTCTTCATATGCTTTGGCTTAATTGGTTCTAGATGAATTTTAAACTGTCATTCAATGCTCATGTGTTTGCTAAACCCCTGATGTCATATGGGAATACATTGTACTTTTTTGATCATCATCTCAATGACTACATGGTATATAAAATGGTGACATGTGGAAGGGCAAGTCAAGCCTGTCTGAAAGCTATCACCATGCGTGAGAATGTGTCTCCGCCTAGTACCATGAATCATCCATGCATATGGCATCAATCTTGAATGAAGTTTCTGAAATCATGCATTGATTATGGGGGAGTCTTGCAAGTTGAAAATTTTGAGATTGATGTTTTTCCATTCTCTCAATATGATGATGTTATTCTGTGGCTGAACATTTTGAGGACGGAATTTGATCAATGTTCCATGGTCTTTCCCAATGTGCTACTCATCCTTTTTTGGATAAAAGCAAAATTATTTTCAAAGAAAAGTTCACATGTGATAATTTTGATGTTTTGAATGAATTTTCTAAATTCTCCTTTCAAAATAAAATTGTGTTCTCATAATTTTAAAAAAAAAATTATTTCTGCATGTCTTGTATTAGTTGCATTTATAGTTGTCATGTGAAATCTGAAATCTTACATCACATTACATATTTGCATATCACTTTTTGCATATCATTCACATAGTGCTGTTAGAAGATGAAGCTCATCGTGTGTCTCGTTGCACAATCGACATTTTCAACATGCATATAGTGCATATTTTGAAATGCATCATTTTGAACATTTCATGTTGTATAAATGCCAAAATGAATACTTCCAACCATGGTATCTTATCTTTGGGGCCAACATTTCAAGAACTGAAATTGCATATCTTTGCATTCTGCACTGCATATATGCATATCTCCATTGTATGCTTGCATGTTAATATATGCTAAAACCCCTTCCTTTGAAACTTCTAAGACCAAATATTCCATTGATAAATAATGTTGCATCTGAGTCTTAATAAGTGTGCTCCATGTCAAACTCTCAGGGGTAGCATTTCATGCTTATTGCATTTACATAGGGGGAGCTACACTATCTTGTTTTAAGTTAAATTTTCTCCATACATGTTAAATCAAATTCGCACACTTCATGCACTAATGTGAAATTGAGTGTTATTCATAAGGATATAAGAATTTCATTTCAACACTCTAAAGTAATCCAACTTGCTGCATGAATGATAAAGAAACAGTTGAGGAAAAAGCTGCCTGTCTCCACATATAAAAAAATGGATGAAATGAAAGGCAGAGCAATGCTAAGTCTCACTGAGTAAATTGGGCACATGTCACCTGAGACGTGATGTGGTTCATTTCTGAAAAGTGTTGACTAAAGTATCTCTGTTAAAATGAGGTGAAATGGTTCAGTATTCTGAGTAACCGGGGATTCTGGCATGAGCTCCATGTGTCTCCTCGCGTAAAAGGGAATCATTTGAACATGATCCTTCTTAGAAAAATTCAGATTGTCAATGTGAGATTTTCTGATGTTATATTTGACTGAGGCAGAGCGAAGCCTCCAATACGTTGCTCTTTAGATTGAAATACAGTCTGTGCAATTACTATTGTGTTTAATTGAAAATCTGGTTATCCATATGACTAGAATTCATTCTCATGTTACTCACTTACACATGATAATTTGATTTGATATGTATTCTGAAAATTTGATTAACTGCATGACCTGTTGTACGTCTTCTCCTATCTATCAACACACTCCTTAAGGTGTAATTATGAGCACTTTGATCTTAATGACTCACCTGCACTTTTTGTACACCTATCCCTTCACTCTTACTAAGATGGGGGAGTTATGTTGCATGTATATACATCTATTTGCCTGTGTTCAATCATATTAGATAATTTTCCTTATATTCTGCATGTCCATATTGTCTACACTTGCATTTCAATGTTGTGAACTTAGTTCATGCATATTGTGCATATTGTTTCTCTTCGTCATCTCATTCACCCCATTATCTACAGGTTTTTGTCCATAAACAAAACAAAAAAAAACAATTGGTATAAAAAAAAATTGCTGCCATCATGGATTCCCAATCATGATCCCCATTTCTGATTATGTCAAAGGGGGAGAGGGAGCTTTAAAAGAGAGCTTTACAGTATAATATTTTGTCATCATCAAAATCACATACACAACATCATCAAAACAAATGCAAAGAAAGATAAAATAACAAGATACTCGAGAATAATATTGCTAGACCGGAGAAACCAGGGTCAGGACACTATCTGCAACTACGGCGTGCAAAACAGAACCATCGTCCCCAAACTTTTCTAACCTAACGGCCTATCCAACGATTAAATATGTGCACTTAGATCATCATCATTTTTGTTTAAGGGGAACATCAGATCCCAGAACACATGAATGACCAGCCGGTTCTCGAGATAATATATCATAGATAACATATAGTAATGCAATAAGGGATAAAGGAATCGGGATACCGTACCTGACTTACCTGTCCGACGAAAGGCGAGGCGTAATGACTTGTGGGATCTCATGAAATGAAGAAAGGTTAGAAGCATAACCATTTGTAAACATGAATTGCATTAAAAGATAGGCCACGAAAAATGCAATCACTCAACATCAATTGGAGCATTATTATTCATCAAAACATTCTGAAGATTGTAACGGTCTAACAAGGGTGCGTTAGACAGTTCTGACGGATCAACATTGGGTCGTCAGAGTCTGGCGGTTCACATCCCCCAATGTAGCATTCAAATGGCCTAACGGTCCAATGCAGACGCGTCAGAGAAGTGTGGCGGTCCCACGATAGACCGTCACATTTCCTGAGCGTTCAAAAAAAACAAACCCGAATGGTCATTCGTTCCATTCAACACTCAATCGCCCAAAACACAAAACCCACAAGACCACTGAGCAAACCCTCCCACTGGAGAGATGGCCGGCGACGAGCCTTCCCAACCACCGAAGGTGAGGGAGAAGAGGAAGGCTATACGCCGATTCCGGGCGAGGGTGGACTGAGAAGAGGTCCCAGCGGCCGAGAAAGAACAAACGGCGGCAACGATGGAAGAAATGGCGGAAGAAGCTCCTCCCATGACCGTGGAGGAAGCTGAGGGAGCCATGGGCAAGGAAGGAACCACGGCGAGAGAGAAAAAGAAGAGAAGAGGCCAAGACCCCGAGGTAGGCCGTCCACCCCAAATCTTTAATTTTTTTATTTTTATTATTATTTTTTGGATGCATGTATGTTTGGAGGGTAGAAATGGGTCTGGGGACCCCTTATGAATGATTGTAGGCCATTTGGCCATTTTTGGGAAGCCAAGGGAACCAAAGGGCGAAAGCCCCTTTGCAGGCAACGTGACGGTCGTTGCAGCGACCGTCACAGCTCTGACGCACCACCCTTGGTGCGTTAGAGTGCTGTGACGCACCACCACAGGGCCGTCAGAGTAACCAGAGGCAGAAACAATTTTTTAAGGATTTTTTATTTATTCAATTTTTTGTTGTTTTTCATTATATTAATGCTATGCAATGAATTTATGATGCAAATGACTGACTTATGCTCTACATGTGCAGGGTAAAAGAAGAACGAGGATTTCTTGGCTGCCGATCCGGGCAGTGTACCAGGCATTGCCAGAGTTCCAGAGGGAGAGATTGGCTGCAATGGGCTTTGCCAAAGTGCTAAGCATCGAGGTGATCAGAATGGACACTCCACTCCTATACGCGCTCCATGAGAGATGGGATCTGATCAGCCGAGCTTTCATCTTCCCCTGGGGTCACATGATCCCAACACTGGAAGACATGGCCCGGATCGCCGGACTGAGAGTGCACGGAGCAGCAGTGACTGGGTGGACATACGGTGACTATAGAGAGCTAGCCCAGGGGTTGCTAGGGCTAGACTTGATCAGGCCAGGGCAGACATCATCCCAGCTTTCAAGATCGAACCTGCAAGACAGCCTGGGATTGAGAGGAGCAGTGATAGCGGTCGGCGAGCTACCCGAGCAGCATCTAGACAGGGTGATTGAGCAAGTACGCCCACGAGTGGCGGCGGAGGTTGGACAGGAAGAAGATCGAGTCTTGAGACGGTTCCTGATGCTATTGTTTGGGAAACTGCTCTTTCCGACCTGAGCTGATGTGATCAGCTGCAGACTGCTGCCCTTGCTAGAGGATCTGGGCAGAGTGGGGAAGTACGCATGGGGAGCGGCATCACTTGCCTTCCTCTTCGAGTCGCTCAGCACCACGGACCGACGGACGATGCTGGGCGGCTTCTCGCCTTTCCTACATGTAATGCCTTCTTATATGATTATGCAATGCAATTCATGAATACAACTGATATGTTGACACTCGACCCAAAATGTAGATCTATAGCTTCGTCTACCTCCCGGGGATTGGGCGAGGTACACAGCTACATCTTGAGAAGACCCCGATCGCGAGGCAATGGGTAGTAGTGAGGGACACGGGGTCGATCAGTAGACTAACCCGGGCGATCCAGGATGATCTAGACTCATTCCCGCATACGGCGGTAAGCTCTGAACTTAAAATGCTTCTACATGCCTTAAAAATGCTTTTAGATGCCTCTAAATGCTTCTAAACGGACTGACTTGACTTTCAGGTGAGATGGACCCCATACCAAGATGAGGGCCACGAGGGACAACCATTGGTTAAGGCATCCCTGGCATACAGCGGGCGAGATGTATGGCTGCACTGCATCAACATCATCGAGCCCCTGCACTACCGACTGATCCTGAGGACTCGGGGATTACATCAGCTAGAGGTGACCTTCCCGCGTAGAAATGACGAGTGTCCGGGCAAGTCTTCCAAGGGTATTAGCGGCAACATGGATTGGTGCTCCCGAAAGGCCAAGTACGTGCATGATTGGAACAAGAGAGGCCAGGCGGTGAAGGATCGGGTAGAAAGTGACGAGGCTTACCTCAAAGCCTACTCGCACCGGTACGGGGACCAGGTGTTCAGAGGCACCCGACGACCGGTATGAAATTCTAAACTTAACCGTTGTCTAAATTAAAGCTATATGTACACTGACTCATGCTTTCTAAATGCAGCTAGACCCTCAAGGATGCATAGCCGAGCTCGAGGGACTCCTTCACACCACCATCCAGCAGCGGGATGAGTACCAGACCGCTTTGGAGCTCCTGGTGAGATTCCCTAGAACCTCAGACTTAAATGCTTATGTTTATGATGCGAACGTGACTAACTTTGACTCTAAATGCAGCGGGCCGAAGGAGCCCAAAGAGCGGGACCAGACGCATCATCCTCATCGTCACAGCCTGCCAGGGGCAGAGCTGAGCGAGTAGCCGAGTTTGCTCGAGCAGTCGCTCGGGCCGAGGAGGTAGAGGCCACCCTCGCAGAGCGAGTAAGACACTAAATGCTTGACTTAAAAATGCTTATGTTTATGCACTAAATGCTTAATACACTGACAACGCAAAATGCCGACTGCAGGCGAGAGAGCTGACCGCCGTAGTGGCTGAGGTGGAGCGAGCTCGGGGAGAGACTGACAACCTACGGGCAGAGGTAGCCCGACTGAGAGGGGAGCTAGAGCGGTCAGCTACCCAGACAGCAGACCTTGAGAGATACCGGTCCGAGGCTCGGCCGGCACAGCTTCAGATTCATGATTTGAAGATTGAGCTGCAGGCTGTGGAGCGGATGGTCTGGAAGATCAGCCGTGGGCCGGGACTGAGTGGATCCCGAAGCGTGGCAGCGGGGAGCATTCGGAGTGCATCACCGAGCGGATCGGTCGGTGATTATTTAGCTAGTTCTTGCGGACGCCAGAGGAACGAGGAGGCAGATCAGCGACAACCCCGGGAGGAGGAGCATAGCACCATGGGACCACCAGCCAGGCGGCAGAAGGGTGCTGGTGACAGTGAGGGCCCGGGGGACAAACCGGCTGAGTTACTTGTTTTCTTCTTTATTACCCCTTACTTGTACATGACTCATGATAAATGGAATGAAATGAAAATTCTTTTTTATGTTTTGTGTGTTATGTAGATGAATGTGTGAATGAGTGTGCATGGATGTGAGAATGAGATTGAATGTGAATGTGTAAATGTATGTGAATGAATGAATGAAGTGTGAACAGTGTAAGACCGGCAGGTCAAACCACAGGCAGAAAGGAAAGAACCAAACCCATAGCAGAAAGCATGATGGTCTAGAAAAAACGCGTCAGACCAATGTAACGCACCATGAAGAGGCCGTCAGAAATGACAGAGGGTGGACCTCAAGCAGGGTAGCAGAAAATGTGACGGTCCAGGAACGGAGCGTCCGAGTTAGGTGACGGTCAAATGCAAGATCGTTAGACATGACAGAACGAAGATGGATTTGAAGCAGGATGCAGAAAATGTGACGGTCCAGGAACGGAGCGCCAGACTGAAGTAACTGCCATAACTCAGACCGTCAGAATTGACAATGAAAATTTGAGCCAATAATGTGTAGTAGGAAGGTGACGGCCCAGGAATGGAGCGTCAGAGAAAGTAACAGTCATAGCTCAGACTGTCAGACATGACAGAACGAGGTTGAACTAAAAAACATGCAGCAGGAAATGTAACAGCCCAGAAATGGAGCGTCAGAGGCATCTGACGGTCTTATGATAGACCGCCAGAGAACAAAGCGTACTCCGAGATGGATTGTGCCGTGAGATTCCAAACTCGAAGCAAGGACGCCTTAATCCTATCTAGAACTCTCCTAGACTCGAGATAAGGTCTTCTAACCCAAATCTT
This sequence comes from Amorphophallus konjac, assembly GCA_022559845.1. Taxonomy (NCBI): domain Eukaryota; kingdom Viridiplantae; phylum Streptophyta; class Magnoliopsida; order Alismatales; family Araceae; genus Amorphophallus; species Amorphophallus konjac. Next base: position 167,174,282 of record CM040119.1, on the reverse strand, counting down.
ATCATTCTAGAGCCATAATCAGACCCTTAAAACCTAGGAACCAGCCCAAAAATCGTAGCTTTCCTCAATTCTCTACTTCAAGGGCTGAAAAAAAAACTCATTAAGGGCAAGGAACACCGTGAAGAGGAGCTTTGGAGTGATAAGCATGGAGGAGAAGGTTTACACCGGGCCTAAAGCAGCCAGGAAGGAGCATGGGGATCTGCAAAGGCTGACATCAATCCCCAAGCATCTTAGCTCAAGTGCCCAAAAAGTGGTAAGTTCTAATGATTTCAACAAAGTTCATCAATCAATTTCTGCACTTCCTTCTTATGATTCTCTCTTCTTCTTCTTCTCCCTCTTTTCTAGCCTCTTCCTAGTCCAAGGTGTTACTCCAGCTTAAAGTGGGTGGCTCCCATGGTCAAAGAACTCACTTTAGAAGTCTTAACCATCCTTAGGACATGGCACCTCCAACCTTTATTGGTTTTGGCCAAAAACTTTCAGAAATTATCCTTAGATTGGGCAAGCATTTCAGCTCTTATAGAATTATGGCATCCACAGACACATACCTTCGTTTTCCCTTCCTATGAAGCCACAGTCCTATTGGAGGAGGTAGAGACCTACCTAGCCCTTCCTAAGCCTAAAGTGGAGGATGAAGATCTAGTGTGCCATATGGTCAAACCTATTAACCCATCCTTGATCTTAAGTGATTTCATACACAACCCAAAGGACGTGAGGACCATGATCAGCCCAAACCATATTCACTTGATACTCATGGCTCAATGGATAGTCTCTCATTGTAAGAACAAGTGGGAGAGATACGAAGCAATTACCAAAGCCATGTCGGTTTGCCTATGCGGAGTCTTCCTTTTCACAACCACCGACCACCTCTTAGATATCCAAAACCTTAGCATCATCAACGGGTTGTGGCGGGGTTTGTCCATATCTCAAGCAATCCTTTCATACCTTTACGAGGGACTTTGCTCAGCTTGCTTAGGAGGACCTTTGTTCGGCTCCATGATACTCCTCGAGTGTTGGATGGGTGTAAGAATCAAGTTTCAACCCAAGGAGAACACAACTTCAACCAGTCGGATCTTTGGGAGCCACCCTTTGTTCTTCATTGGAGGTGCCTTTCGATTTTCTCCACAGGTCGAATGCAAGACGGCGGACAAGAAAATGCGGGATGAATGGCGCCTCTTCCTCAACACTTTGCCAATAGAGAAGTTCATGATGCATCCAAGAATCCTTCGGAACACCTTTCTTAGAGTACCCTGGCGACCAGGCCTTGATCTTCAGCTAGTGGGGAACACTACCATGGCGATCTACAACCCACACCGGTGCCATCTTCAAATTGGGCTACCCCGAACCGAAGTTCCTGCACTATCACACAACCCTCCCCTTCTAGCTAGGAAGATCGGGACCGAGGAGGATGAGAGGGCAGTTCGGAACGGACTGACCATGTGGGAGGTCAGTAAAATGCGCCCGTGGCAAGAAGAGATGGAAGAAGACGGCGAGGGACGCCGTAGCTATGTGAAGGAATTGCACAAGATCCGCCCTTTTGCGGATAGAAAATTGAATGTAGTTTGAGCTTTCTTCATGAATGATGTAATTGACAATTTGAAGTTTTATCAATCAATTTTATGTTTCATTGACTTCAATTTAATGACATGGAAAGTGCCTTAGTTGAATGGATATGAGATTGTTGCTTGACTTAGCTTGAATGTTCTGGAAAACAGAGCCTCTGGAGAGTGTAACGGTCCTGTTTAGGGTCGTCACAAGAGTCTGACGGTCTTGCGATAAGCCGTCAGGTGGGATAGACTGAGAGTTCTATCCTCAGGAGGGTGTAACGGTCTAACGACAGACCGTTAGAGTGAGGTGACGGTCTAACATAGATGCATCAGAGAAAGCCTGCTAAGAGGAAATGAGTGCCAATCCTTCTGGTGAGTGTGACGGTCAAATGGGTGACAGTTACAGGATGTGGCGGTTTGATACTGGTGCGTTACAGACCTGAACCTGAAAATTTATGAATCTTCAGTCTTGGGTTTGAACCTGCATTCTGCACACACTTAGACAAAAAACAAGTCAGATCCGTTCCTAGACTCAACCCCTTGCCTTAATGCAAGTTAGAGAATGACCAATTCTTGATATTTCGTCAAGGGGTGGAGCCTTATTAAATAGGCGGAAAACATAATGGAAATAATGCAATGCGTGCGATGCATACGATGAAATTTTTGGATTTTGAAGAATATCTGGATTTTTGTGAAATATTGAAAATATCTGATGTTTTTTTTTGAAAATATGATTTTTTTGGATTTTGGAAATATGTGATTTTTTTGGACTTTGAAAATATGTGATTTTTTTTTAATTTTGAATTATGTGATTTTTTTTTGATTTTGAAAACCAGTGCCTCCCTAGGAAGGAGAGTCCTCCCAATTCTATTCAGAGTTTCTGAGGTTGGCGTGTAATGGAGGTGACAATCCCTGGCCGGGGCCTAACTTGCGTGATGGTATCTCTGCTAAGGCCATACCCAGGGTACTTATCTTCGTCCTGAAAAGGAAAAATAGAACATGGGGATAAGCTTAGGCCAGATATAGAAGTTTTTAGGGCTTGAGTCCCTTTCCAGACAACCCACTAGAGACTTGGTCTGTTGTGCTGGGGCTTTGTGTCCGTCATCGAACCTTGATCCACTCTAGGCACACATACGACCGGGCTCATGTGTCCCGCGGAGAAACTGTACTGTCACTCTTGCCATGCCTAGCTTTTCTCTTTCTTGCCTTTCTGGAGCTTTGGAACTATGATTTGATAGACTTTTGAGATAAACTTTTGTTTTTTGTGACAAAGATCGCTTCTTGGCTTTGCTTTTTCCTTCTTGCTTTCTATGGCGTCAGGTCATAACGGACTGCCCATGTTTGAGACCTCCTCTCGTTAGGGTGCCTAGATTGGTCATCGCCTCCTTGTTTACCTCTTGCCCCTAGATTCAGCCGAAGAAGGAAACGGACAGGGACTTTGACTTTCCCCGAAAGCATGGCCAGGGAGAAACGATGTCTACAAAGTGGGAATCCTAACCTGGGATGTCGAGTAGTGTGTGATTGCCGCACTCGGGGTCCTCTTTTATGGCGAAAGGGAAAAGACACCTCGCTGCTGGGGTGGCACGTAGTTATACTCTAAGGAAAGAAACGCTTAAGATACAACCCATTCCAAGCGTGAGCAAGCTCCTCACCTTCTGCGTTTACCAAGCGATAAGCATTCGCTGGATAAGTCTCTTTGACATCGAACGGCCCTTCCCAGTTAGGTTGTAATTTAGACCTAGGACCTGCAGACCGAATGAACTTGCGTTTCAAAACCATGTCACCTTTTTAAAATTTGCGCTCAATTACCTTCTTTTGAAAATAACGTGAAACTCTCTTTTGATAAACAGATACGTGATCAGTCGCATTCATCCTCTTCTCGTCTAAGAGTTCCAACTGGATGAGCAACACCTCTCGACGTTGGTCGAGATTAAGTTCCTTATCGAGCTATACCCTTAGGGAAGGGATTAAGATCTCATATGGGAGCACCGCCTCCATCCTGTAGGTGAGAGCATAGGGAGTTTGTCCCGTGGGAGTACGAACGGAGGTGCGGTAAATCCATAGAGCCTCTACTAATCTTTCTGGCCAATCAGAAAATTTATGAGATTCGCATGTTTTCTTTATGATTTTGAGAAGGGTTTTATTAGTGGCTTCGGCTTGACTGTTGCCTTGTGGGTAATATGGAGATGAATGATGTAATGTGATATTGAACTTCTTGATATGATCGGTGTAAGGATTCAGAGGGGGGGGTGAATGAATCCCACCCTTAAAAACCTTTTCGCTCAATAAAAACTAGAACACTAACTAGAACAAGATAGACAGACAGGATAACTAATCAGAATCTCTTTTGAACCGAAGAACAAACGTCTATCTCGCGCCTAAACAATCAACTAGCGGAAGCAGCACAGATATAAACAAGAATGCTAAGGCAACCTGTGAATGAGGTAGAAGATAAGGAGCAAAGCACACCCACACTGCACAGAGGATTTTTAGGTGGTTCGGTCACCAAGACCTACGTCCACCCCTCACTCCCAACCGGAGTGAGGCTTCCACTAGCACAAGCTAGAACGCAGACTCAGTCTGCAACAAGGTGCTGACACACAGCTTGACCAGGGGAACAAACTCCCCTCTTCCTCCCAACCGGAGGGACACCCCAAGTGACTCCCAGCCACTTGGAAACCAGAGACCGAAGTCTCTCTTCCTCCAGACAAGGAGGGAACCCACCAGTGACTCCTCGTCACCAGCAAACCAGAGGTCGCAGACCTCTCTTCCTCCAGACCAGGAGGGACACCTGGACTTGCAACCCACAAGCCCAGAACCGGAGATCAGATCTCCCTTCTCCTGAGTCCACAGGAGGAACCCGACCTCACTACTGAGAACAAGGATAACCAAATGAAAAAGGAAAAACAAAAACACGAAATGAAAATAACTTCAGCAAACAGAAAGCTGAAAAATGAAATGCACAATGTGGCTCTCAACGGAGCTGACTGGCCTGGATCTGATCCACAGTCCAGTAGGAACTTCTTCTGCTACTTCTCTTCTTCTTCTTCTCAACTCACGATCTCTCTTCCTCTTCTCTGCTCTCCTTTTCTCTCTCACTGTCTTTCTCTTTTCTTTCAGTCCTCACGAGCTCTCTCTTTCTCCTTTTTTTTTCTTCTCATGATCTTCACTCTCTTTGGATCGAAGGAGCCTTGCTGTAGCTGTATAGACTTTCTCCCTTCTGTCTTCGATCATCTTCTTCTGTGGAAGAAGTCTTGTATATATATAGCAGCAGCAGCAGGCACACTGGGCGCGTGTGACTTCCACATTTCCTGCCCTAGATTCGGACCACGTGGCAGCATCCTGGTATCTCGTCCATCCTTGGATCACGAGCCAGGCACCTCGGATCACGTGCCCTTCATTAGCCTCTTCAGTCCGATGTATAGAGTTCTCAGTTCACGTGCTCAATGACAGCAATCTGACTTGCTGCGTCGACGCTGTCAATCAATGGCGTTAACGCAGTGAGGCATTCACGTAAGCCATTAGCTTCGTCTCTTTAGCTGCTGCGTCGACGCTACTCAATTGTGGCGTTGACGCAGTGGAATAGCCTGTGAAGGTCTCTGCTTCTATAACTGCTGCGTCGACGCTGCTTGCTTGTGGCGTTGACGTAGTGGAAGATATCGTGAAGGCTTCGTCAACTGATGCGTGGACGCTTTAAGCTCCCAGCGTAGACCCTGTTCCCTTCAGCAACAAGAATGAAGTCATAAGATTTAAGTATGTACATTGCAGTGTATATACTTCGTTGTATAGACTTGTGAAGGTGAATGCAACATACAGACTTCCCCAATGTGTTGACTTCAACAAGGAGGCAACGGCTGTATAGACTTTAAATCCTAAAGGTAGAGTATAGACATTGAAGAACAACAACCAATGTATGGACTTTACAATGCAAACAACAATGTATAGACTTCATGTAAAAGCCCAATGTATAGACATTGAATTCGAATACCAATGTGCAGACTTTGGATTTGAAGACCAGTGTGCAGACTTCAAGTTTAACTGTGGATGTACAGACTTCAGGTGTGAAGACCATTGTGCAGACTTTGGAGAACAGTGGCCAATGTATAGACTTGATGCTCAAGGAGTGGCTGTACAGACTTAGAGTGTAGCTGAAGCCTTGAACGTAGGAATAGGCTGGACTGTATAGACTTCAGGCTTCAGAAACGAATGTACACACTTGACCAATTCAAAGGCGAATCAAGTGTACAGACTTAGAATGTGAAGACTGATGTACAGACTTCATTAATCAAAGCATGAATGAGACGCTGTACACACTTAGCCTAGGACAATGTATAGACTTGCGTTACTGTAGGAATGTGTAGACTTTGCCTTAGACGCTAAATGAGACGCTGAAGTCTGTATAGACTTTCCAATGTCTAGACTTGCAGATGTGAACGACACAATGTATAGACTTCAGGTGTGAAGTCATTGTGAATGCAAATGTAATGTTCAGACTTCATTGTATAAACATGGAGAACCTGAATCAATGTGCATACTTGGAATGCCTGAAGACCAATGTATGGACTTGTATAAATCTGATGAATGAACTGAGGGGTCGACCCATCAGCACAAGGGGTCGACGCACCATAGACCAGACCAATGAATAAATGCAGCAAAGCTAACAGAGGCACCAAGCATCAACGCATTGCCCAAGCAGCGTGGACACAGCAGATCAAATATTTCTTACTGCTACCTCTGAAGTGCCTTGGCAGCGTCGACGCTGCAGTTCGATGGATCGACGCTGTAGTATCAAACTGCAGTCTAAAGAGCAACAGTAACATGACTGACCATAATCAAATATGTAATGCCATATCAGAACTTATGAAGAACTGCATTATGATCAGAAAGTGAATGCTAGCATGAAGACTCACACAGCAAGATGACTCACAGTGAATAACTCACCTCAAAGACCAATCATCAAAACCACCATTAAAACCATCATCAAAACTATAGGGGCATAACAATCTCCCCCTTTTTGATGATGGCAACACTACACAGTGAGTCAAACTGATGACTCAAACTATTCTCCCCCTTTGACTTCATCAAAAAGAAACTAGTTTGAGAAGTTAAAGCATGTATAAAAAATCAGTCAATTTCTCCCCCTTGCAAGAACATGATTCTCCCCCTTTAAGAGTTTCAGCAAAAGCATGAGTTAGAGATGATCAAAAGGAACCTGCATGCACTGATTGAATGATATTCTCCCTCTTTGGCAAACAATCTCCCCCTTTGGTATAATCAAAATAAACCATGGGAAAAGGTATGAATGTAGATGCAGATACCAGAAATATGAATGCAAGAGCACAATTCTTCTCCTTCTATGCAGCATGATGCATATGACAAGGAGGCTCCCCCTCAATAAATGGAACCTTATGAAATGAATGAGAAGGATACCACAGGGGCAAACAAGGAGAAGTTCAGGTCAATGAGCAGAAGAGGTTCAATTAGCAGATTTTTAAAGAGGCTTCAACTACAAGAATTTCAGTCAGATTTTCAAGGAAATGTCATTCTCATAAATCCAAATCAGAATATTTAAAAGTCTTCCATTATAAGGGCTTATGAATGAATTTTATTGATCAGCATGGTTTAAACATGATGTATGCAGAGTTTATCAATAAAATTCTGTATTGATATCTAAAACCATGGTTTAATAAAAATGAACCAAGCCCTCTATTTATCTTGATAAAACTCCCTTTCTCTTACACAATCAAATTTATTGACTTCTTTCGGAATTACATGCATCAGTATTAAAATCAAGTAATTATGAAGTCATATGATTTTGTCTAGGGTTGTAGCAATTTGATTTTAGCATCAATATTCAGATATTTCAATTCGTTCAACAATTTTTCATGCTACAAATTTTACGAGCACTCTAGTTCAGTGCACACCTTGTAACTAGAGGATATACCTTGATCAGAGGCCAATATCCCTAAGCACTTAGTGTGACTAACTGTCACGCCCCGAGCGAGGAAGATATCCGGAGATGCGCGACGTGTCTATATCAATCATGTCAATCAGAGTGGTCGTGTATTCGACACAAAGACAGAGATGCGCAAAATAGCAAGATAACCCAATCCTTTATTTCATAATGGATAGACTATTACAAATCCAATACTCTGTTTAACAAAAAGGAAAAGAATACATATTTGACTCAAGAAACTATGGAAAAGACTAGACGACACTTGTAGAAGCTCTATCACTTTCACTCTTGACCATTCCCATCCGATTGACTTCCATCGTCGTCGGACTTACCTGAAAAAAAGTAGAAAGGGACAAACGGAATGAGCGAACGCTCAGTAGGAAATTATATCTCAAGTACTAGCAAGGGGTTTAAGTAATTACATCTTTCATGAATGCAATAAAGCTATGCATGCTCGCATAAAACGACAAGATAGAGAGAATGTAATATCAAGGAAATAAGATGAACTTAGTCATGAACTTCCAACAAGATGACAAGTATATTCAAGGTATTCAAGCAGGCACGTTTAACAAGTCATGTCAAGAACTTTGGCTATCATGTATCAAGCAAGTAAATTACCCTTTTTCGGGCCACGCATTTCATGTAAAGTCAAGTACGATTCAAGTACAAGATGTGTGTGGAATGTCCAATCAAGCAAGTCAAGTACTCGGTATAATGCCAGATATCTTATCATTTTAACTCCCATGGGCACAAGTACTTTCGGGTGCTCCTCCCAGGACCAGATCGGGCCCTATATGCGCAGACATTTATCATGTGTTTTGACATCCACTCTTGTTTATAGCCAACATAGAATTTCAATAATCAAGCTTGTAGACACGTATGACAACTTTGATAGAATAGAGTCCAAAATATGACAAAGGACATAGAATGGCGATAATAACGGTATAACCACGATATCGATAAAACTAGGTAGAACATGATTCCCTTAACTTGGGTACCATGACAAATCAGTATGGACATTCTTTATATAGAATTGAGGTCCACATGAACAGTATATCAAAGGTAAGATACCCTCATTCTTATCACAGAATTGGGGTTTACAAGAACGACATGATATGGCATGATATCATCATCCCATTAAGAATTTCTTATGATATACTCTTTGTATAATCATAAGGGCCGGTATCCCATGTTTCTTTAGAGTGACATGGCATCAATGGTGTAATGGGTCTTTAGGGTACAACCAGCTCAGTCGGCGTTGAGGGAATCCAAGGCTACGAGGAGTCTTACGGAGGTCTCTATGACTAACTCGCTAGTCCAAAGGAACGGAATGTCCAATGGAGAGCTTGTATGTCAATGAGAGTTGAGTGTGATCGATAAATCAACGTAAAAAGTGGGACTATACTCACGGAATGGAGAATAGTGCCGATATATATATATATATATATATATATATATATATATATATATATATATATATATATAATATAAACCATCGGTAATAGAATCAGGTTACAGTAAAATAACGACTTGAGTAAAGTCGTGTATTGAATAATTAACGCCTAACATGAGGGCGTTACATATATTGCCAACTTGCAGAATTTTCATTATTTCGTTAATTTATCAAAAACACGCCTTGCCTGGGGGCGTTTATTCAAAGTTGAGATCAAAAACACGCCTTGCCTGGGGGCGTTTATTCAAAGTTGAGAGAAAAAAAAACACGCCTTGGTCAGGGTCGTTTCTTCAAGATCTGACGACTACACCAGAAGGCATCTTATTGTTTACATATTTGACAGAATACAATTAATTTTTTTCAGGAATTATCAAAAACGCGCCCTGGGCAGGGGCGTTAATATTTAATTCTATTTTTCAGAATATATAAATTTCAGGATTTTAACCGATACACGCCCTAGGAAGGGGCGTTACCTTTCAGATTCACGCCCTATGAGGGGGCGTTAATATGTGGAAAACGACTTTGTCCAAGTCGTTAATTCAAGTTCCTTCAGAACTTTAAGGACAGTAACAATTTCAGGATAACAGAGGAACGCATGTAATATCATGACAGTAAAGTTAGCAGGTTGAAGACAGAGGATCATGCATTATTTTATAATCATGATTTCATAGATAATCAATTCTTAAGAGGTGTGATTAACGGTTTTAAAGAAATTAACGCCTGAGTACGGGGCGTTAAACATGAAATTAACGACCTGGGAAAAGTCGTTTCATGTGAATTAGCGCCCTTGACAGGGGCGTATCTTTCAAAATATTGTAGAAAACGCATGGAAACTATAATAACCGTATGCATGACATGCTTATATATATATATATATCTTGCATTAATTTTATTTGGGCTACAATAACTTGAGAAAACCTACCTTAATATGATTGAACTTGACGAAGGGTTTGAAGGATCGGAAACTTTAACCGCAACTTACGAACAGTGGGATCAAGGAGAAGAACTGCAGTTTTCCCATAAGAAAAGAAGAAACATTAGTATTTCTTCATACTTTCTGACCGAAAGGAAAAAGGAAAAAGAACAATACCTTTGTTCTTCACGTACGCCGCCTTCTTAACCTATAACAGAAGAAGAAGATGAAGAACAGTTAGTTCTTCATGCAACAGACGTAGAGAATTTAGAGGAACTATTCCTCTCTCACGTACCTTGCAGCAGTAGTTCGTCCAAATAGATTTAGGGTTGGCCGAACAGGTTTATTTATAAGACTTTGAAAGTCCTATTAGAGTTAGTGATTGTGTGAGGGTAGTATATCCCTAATAGAGTCCTTACTCTATTAGACACTTACTAGATTAGGTTAATCTTTCCCTGGATAAGCTCTGGGTTCGAACGGTTCACGAACGGAATTAACGCCTTTGGTCAGGGCGTGTATTCTTTAATTAACGCCTTGCATAAGGGCGTTTCTTAAAAAGCGCCTTGAAAAAGGGCGTTTTCGTGTTTTAAAACACGCCCAAGATAGAGGCGTTTCTTTTACTTACCCATTTGGTCGCGTGAGAACTGACGACCGTAGGTGTGGGCGTCCTTTCTTTATTCACGCCATGGATAGAGGCGTTTCTTTATAAATTAACGCCTTAATAAGAGGCGTTATTTTTAATTTGTTTTATTTCGTCCAATTAACCCTATTCCTTTTATATATATTACTTCTGTAATATATATGTTTTAATTCATTTCAATTATTCATTTATTAGGGTTGCTACACTAACTGTCATGCTTTATATGAACAGAGGTAGCATTTTCACATTATGACACACTGCAAATCATTTCTTGATGAGTGAGTTGTATTTCTCAGTGTGCATGCCATTGCTCTGCCCGAATTTCAATGAATTCTTAATCAGAGTTAACTATGGTACCTCATGACACAGTCCTTTGGACATGTGTTTCTTAGTGACCAAGGTCATTGCTCTGACAGATATTACCCTTTAGACTTTTCAGAAAAATTCATTTGCTTCAAGTCAATAATAATTTCATGTACTTAATCAGTTGAAGTCATGTATTCAAAAGTGCAGATTTCAGAAGTTTTCACAAGATACAACATGAAACAGATGGTTAAGGTTTATTAAACATGCTTCAGATATTTTTAAGAGATTTTAAAGTCAACCCTTGAGTACATTAAACTTAAACCACCTAAGTTATTTCAGATATTCATAAAAACGTATAATAGAAGATTTTTAGTTCAAAAGTTTTCAGATTTATGATCGAGATAGCCCATTGAAATCTTCATGAAGGACTGATAGAATTTTGAACCCAAATGATGCCAATTGATAGGAGAAATACCAATTGTTAAGAGAGATTGTGAAGCTCAAAGTTTTTAGAATATGATCAAGGTTTGTCAACAAAATCAATAAGAAAGGATATGCAATGAATTCTGACAAATGTATGCATTTGACAACCTATATGCAATGTATTGACTCCCCCTCACAATATGCATTCAACTCTCTTTTTGGCATTTTCAATATAAGGAAATGCAATGCACTATATGTATGCAAGGACATGCAACGACTCAACATTGAATGCTATGCAAGGATATGCAACTAACTCCCCCTGAAAACATGCAATGTTTGCCATGAGAAACTGAACATATGATTTTGATTCATGCACATTCAGACTGTCCTATCCAACAAGGTGACCCATGGTACTAGGCGGAGCACTTGGTCTAAAAGATCACCTCACACATAGTAAGAACCTCCAGACAAACTTTCCTGCCTTTTGGTACCTTACCATTTATATACCATTGAGGTCATGCATGATAATTCAACATGGGCAGCATGCATGGATCAAATTTCAGCTTATCAGATTTTTCAGAATGCAATAGACAGATTTTCAATGAACTATGCAACAGACAAATTTCAAGCCACATACATATGCAGTTTAGATTTTTAGAAGTTTCAGAGTGCATGATCAGATAGTAGTGCAAATGACAGATGATAAATGAATATGCAAACACAGATTTAGTATGTTATGCAGTAGAACTAAAAACAGGAAGTGCAAGAAATTTACCTGAAAGATTCAGGAAGGGGTTTTCATTCTTGAGTGCCTTGGTTTATTACCCCTTTTATTTCAGTCCCAAGGCACACCTGCATAGCAATGTTATTTTGCACAAACAGGTACCCAAGAAGTCTTGGGTCCTGACATGACAGTATTACTTCTAGCAGGTTTTCTCAACAATTTTCGTGCATGAAGGTCATCAGATTTCATCAAATAGCAATTATACATTGAATGACCAATTTGTCCACAGCAATGGCATGAATTAGCAGATTTCAAATTCCTCTTATGCACATTACTGTTGTCATGAAGTTCATTGGTAGAGAGAGAGTTCTGTTTACTATAATGATACCATGCACCAAATTTTAGATTTGATTTATGCACATTTTTATTTGCATTAACTCTATGTGCATATGTATGAAACTTTCGGTTAACAGAATAGAAATTCTGTTTATCAAGACCGGCCAGCCAACATTCAGCAGCTCTATGGCCTGTCTTCCCACAGTGATAGCATGCATGAGACTTTCTGTTAATGGCAGTGAATTTAACAGTTTTAGAATTGAGTTTTCTACCCTGAGCATGCCAACAATCAATGGCCATGTGGCCTGTCTTTCCACATTCAAAGCATGAAATAGAATTTCTTCTACAAGAACCTGACCAGCATTCAGAATCCCTGTGACCCCTTTTGTTGCAATTAAAACAGATGATGTGCTGGTTCATAGAAACAGATTTGTTTTTATGTTGGTTTGCAGGGAATTTAGCATGATATGAATAAAATATTTTCTTACCACTAGCAAACCAACAATGAGCAATTGAGTGTCCTAATTTGCCACAATTAGAACATGTGACACTCCTTTTCTGAGGTGAAGGATTTTTATCATGAGATCTCCTAGCATTCTTATCATCCTTCTCCATCAACTTACACTCATGCATCAGATGTCCAACTTTATGACAGTAATGACAGATAATCTTCTTTTAGATGCATGTGAGTGTGTGTGAGGACTGTGATAAGCAAACACTGATGGACCCTTTTTATACATTTTCTGTTTTCCAATCATTTTCTGATTTTCATCCTGTTTTTCTATTTCCTTAGCCTTATACTGAGGTGGAGATGAAGTAGAAGGCTTTTCCTGTTCAGAAGATTTAATAAAAATAGTTTTCAAATTGGATCCATCGACCTTCCTCATGACTGGAATGTAACCCAGTCCTTCTTTCTTAAAATTAATCTTTGTTCCTAACATTTTCTGAGCAATGGGCTGTTTATCTTTTGATGTTGTGGCTACATTTGAAGTATTTATAAAGGATGTCATTACTTTGTTCTGCAAAGCCTTTTTATTTAGATTATTGTAGCCCAACCCTTCCTTTTTGACATTGACTTTTACACCTAGCAGCTTGTCTAGGTTTTCTTGCCCATCAACAAATTTAGACAAAGATTTCCTCAAGTCTTGAATCTCATTTTCGAGAGATACAATGTTTATTTCATAGCTTGCAATCTCTTGTTCACTGCAGTTGACAACTTCATTCAAAACTTTGTTAGTTGTTTTATATTTTTCAATTTCCTTTCTCAGCTCATCTACTTCATCACTTTCGTTTGTACAGATGATTTTTCCTTTCTCCAATGTGAGAAGTCTTTCAGACATGGCATTGTTTAACAATTTTAATTTTTCAACTTCTTCTTTAAGCTTATCATTTTGAACCAATTCATTTATTAGAAGCTGATCTTCTGAATTGACTTCATACTTTCTTCCAGCCTCAAATTCCTTTAATTCTTTTTGCTGTTTCTCCAGATCTTTCTGTAATTCTATGTTTACAGATTTTATGGCATTCAATTTTTCAGTCAGCAATGTGTTCTCCTATTTAAGTTTCTCAAATTTTTCATCATTTTCATTGGAGAACTCTCTAAGAGAATCATTTTCAGATTTCAGCTTGTTTAATTCAGACTTAACATATTCAATTTCTTTCAGCAAATCCTTGCTCTGAACAGAATTATGACTAGATAGACTAAGCTTCTTTTCAAGTTCAAGATTTCTTTTACATGATCTTGATTCTGAATTTTCAGCAATGAAATTTGTTTCTTCAGCATTTGAATATCAGACATACAAGTATCATGAACATTTTTTAGTTCTGCACAGTTTTCACATGGAGAATTGAAACTGTCTGACCTACTATTCTTCTTCAGTTTTTTATATTGTTTTCTTAACAGTTCATGAGATTCAAATAATTCAGCATATGCATTTTCCCAATCTTCTAGAGAAAAGTTCTCGAAGAGATTTACCTCATCATCATCAACTTCTTCAGTTTGATTGCTACCTTGATCGCTGCCACTTTGATTTCTTCTCTTGGCCATCATGCAGCTGTCCACATCTATCTCCTGAGTTCGCTTCAGTGTATCCAGAATGTCTTTAGCAGAACTGCAATCAACGAAGCATGAGTGAAAGGCTCTATCAGTAGCTGCCTTCATTAGATTTATAGCTATCTGATTCTCTTCATGCATAGACTTGTGACTGTCAGTCCATTTGGACTTTTTCTTTGGTAGTTCATGAGGACCATGTGAAATTACTTTCCACAGGTCTGGATTCACAGATTTGATATAATTCTTCAGACTAGCGAACCAAGCATTAAAATGCGTACCACTGAAAATCGGTGGATGAGCCATGAGAACACAACAGATTAATGCAACAGGAATATTGATGCACTAAAAACAAATTAGCACCTAAGACTGCAAGATCGAATCTGCAGGTCGCTGGACCTTGTATGCAGACACCGACTCTGATACCAATTGATAGGATCAGTGCAAGGATTCAGAGGGGGGGGGGTGAATGAATCCCACCCTTAAAAACCTTTTCGCTCGATAAAAACTAGAACACTAACTAGAACAAGATAGACAGACAGGATAACTAATCAGAATCTCTTTTGAACCGGAGAACAAACGTCTATCTCGCGCCTAAATAATCAACTAGCGGAAGCAGCACAGATATAAACGAGAATGCTAAGGCAACCTGTGAATGAGGTAGAAGATAAGAAGCAAAGCACACCCACACTGCACAGAGGATTTTTAGGTGGTTCGGTCACCAAGACCTACGTCCACCCCTCACTCCCAACCGGAGTGAGGCTTCCACTAGCACAAGCTAGAACGCAGACTCAGTCTGCAACAAGGTGCTGACACACAGCTTGACCAGGGGAACAAACTCCCCTCTTCCTCCCAACCGGAGGGACACCCCAAGTGACTCCCAGCCACCTGGAAACTAGAGACCGAAGTCTCTCTTCCTCCAGACAAGGAGGGAACCCACCAGTGACTCCCCGTCACCAGCAAACCAGAGGTTGCAGACCTCTCTTCCTCCAGACCAGGAGGGACACCTGGACTTGCAACCCACAAGCCCAGAACCAGAGATCAGATCTCCCTTCTCCTGAGTCCACAGGAGGAACCCGACCTCACTACTGAGAACAAGGATAACCAAATGAAAAAGGAAAAACAAAAACATGAAATGAAAATAACTTCAGCAAACAGAAAGCTGAAAAATGAAATGCACAATGTGGCTCTCAACGGAGCTGACTGGCCTGGATCTGATCCACGGTCCAGTAGGAACTTCTTCTGCTACTTCTCTTCTTCTTCTTCTCAACTCACGATCTCTCTTCCTCTTCTCTGCTCTCCTTTTCATTCTCACTGTCTTTCTCTTTTCTTTCAATCCTCACGAGCTCTCTCTTTCTCCTTTTTTTTCTTCTCTGGATCTTCACTCTCTTTGGATCGAAGGAGCCTTGCTGTAGCTGTATAGACTTTCTCCCTTCTGTCTTCGATCATCTTCTTCTGTGGAAGAAGTCTTGTATATATATAGCAGCAGCAGTAGGCACACTGGGCGCGTGTGGCTTCCACATTTCCTGCCCTAGAAATTCGGACCACGTGGTAGCATCCTGGTATCTCGTCCATCCTTGGATCACGAGCTAGGCACCTCGGATCACATGCCCTCATTAGCCTCTTCAGTCCAATGTATAGAGTTCTCAGTTCACGTGCTCAATGACAGCAATCTGACTTGCTGCGTTGATGCTGTCAATCAATGGCGTTAACGCAGTGAGGCATTCAAGTAAGCCATTAGCTTCGTCTCTTTAGCTGCTGCGTCGACGCTACTCAATTGTGCGTTGACGCAGTGGAATAGCCTGTGAAGGTCTCTGCTTCTTTAATTGCTGCGTCGACACTGCTTGCTTGTGGCGTTGACGCAGTGGAAGATATCGTGAAGGCTTCGTCAACTGATGCGTGGACGCTTTAAGCTCCCAGCGTCGACTCTGTTCCCTTTAGCAACAAGAATGAAGTCATAAGATTTAAGTATGTACATTGCAGTGTATATACTTCGTTGTATAGACTTGTGAAGGTGAATGCAACGTACATACTTCCCCAATGTGTTGACTTCAACAAGGAGGCAACGGCTGTATAGACTTTAAATCCTAAAGGCAGAGTATAGACATTGAAGAACAACAACCAATGTATGGACTTTACAATGCAAACAACAATGTATAGACTTCATGTAAAAGCCCAATGTATAGACATTGAATTCGGAGACCAATGTGCAGACTTTGGATTTGAAGACCAGTGTGCAGACTTCAAGTTTCACTGTGGATGTACAGACTTCAGGTGTGAAGACCATTGTGCAGACTTTGGAGAACAGCGGCCAATGTATAGACTTGATGCTCAAGGAGTGGCTGTACAGACTTAGAGTGTAGTTGAAGCCTTGAACGTAGGAATAGGATGGACTGTATAGACTTCATGCTTCAGAAATGAATGTACACACTTGACCAATTCAAAGGCGAATCAAGTGTACAGACTCTGAGTCCAAACCCAATGGCTGTACAGACTTAGAATGTGAAGACTGATGTACATACTTCATTAATCAAAGCATGAATGAGACATTGTACACACTTAGCCTAGGACAATGTATAGACTTGCGTTACTGTAGCAATGTGTAGACTTTGCCTTAGACGCTAAATGAGACGCTGAAGTCTGTATAGACTTTCCAATGTCTAGACTTGCAGATGTGAACGACACAATGTATAGACTTCAGGTGTGAAGACATTGTGAATGTAAATGCAATGTTCAGACTTCATTGTATAGACTTGGAGAACCTGAATCAATGTGCATACTTGGAACACCTGAAGACCAATGTATGGACTTGTATAAATCTGATGAATGAACTGAGGGGTCGACCCATCAGCACAAGGGGTCGACGCACCACAGACCAGACCAATGAATAAATGTAGCAAAGCTAACAGAGGCACCAAGCATTAACGCATTGCCCAAGCAGCGTGGACACAGCAGATCAAATATTTCTTACTGCTACCTCTGAAGTGCCTTGGCAGCGTCGACGCTGCAGTTCGATGGATCGACGCTACAGTATCAAGCTGCAGTCTAAAGAGTAACAGTAACATGACTGAACATAATCAAATATGCAATGCCATATCAAAACTTATGAAGAACTGCATTATGATCAGAAAGTGAATGCTAGCATGAAGACTCACACAGCAAGATGACTCACAGTGAATAACTCACCTCAAAGACCAATCATCAAAACCACCATTAAAACCATCATCAAAACTACAGGGGCACAACACTTCTTACATAGGTCCTTGAGCTCTTGAGAGACGAACTGTGGTCCGTTATCGGTGATGAGGCTGCTTGGCACTCCGAACCGCGAGATAATGTTCTTCATGATGAAGCGGCACACCATTGTAGCCTTGATCTCTGCGTACGCCTCGGCTTCGGCCCATTTGGTGAAGTACTCAATGGCGGTAAGGATGAAGGATTTTTTCTTGATCTAAGAATTGGGATCACCGAGCGGGCCGACAATGTTGAAAGCCCACATAGAGAACGGCCAAGGAGCAGATAGAGGATGAAGAGATGAAGCTGGAGCATGAATTTTATCAGCATGGAGTTGGCATTTAAGACACCTCCAGACATAGAGGGAGCAATCTTCCTCTAGAGTGGGCCAATAATAGCCCTGCCTAAGGATCTTCTTTGCTAGAGCCTGGCCATTAACATGACCTCCACACTCACTAGAATGGGCTGCTTCGGCCACCTTCCAAGCTTCATCATCATCTAAGCACCTCATGAGCATTCCATTAGTAGCACGCATGTATAGTTCTCCAACAATGATAGTATACCTTGAGGCGGCTCTCCTTATTGACTTGTGCTGCTCAGCATTTGCCCCTTCCAGGAACGATCCATCTTTGCAAAACAACTCAATCTCATGATACCAGGGCAATCCTTCTTCCTCCAAGATCTCTTCTAATTCTATCAAAGATACTTCCTTAAGCTCTTCCTTCTCATCCCTCGCCTCCACAGTCTTCCTAAGGTTGACATACCAAGGTTTCTGAAGAGATGGTGCGTCTAATCTCTGAATGATGATCGTCTCGGTACTCCGACTGAGAGAGAAAGATAGAGAGGAAGCGAGGGATGCTAAAGCATCAGCTAGAATGTTCTGAGACCGGGGAGTATGGATGTAGATCAACTAGCGGAATTACCTAGCGAGGAGCGTGACCAAATCTTGATATGGTTTGAGCTTATGGTCACGGGTGCGGTAAGTGGACAAAACTTTTCGCAGGACAAGCCGAGAGTCCCCTATGATATTCAAGTAACGCGCGCCTAGAAGGTAGGTGTGCTTCAATCGAGCTAGGAGAGCCTCATACTCGGCGATATTGTTGATAGTAGGAAATTGAAGTTGATAAGCAAAAGGAATCGTCACTCCTTCCGGAGTGAGCAGAACATCCCCTATCTCTCGGCCCTGAGAATTGAGTGCACCATCAAAGTGCAGAGACCAGAAGGGATGATGAGTTAGGACAGAGAGATGCTCATCAGGGAAATCATCCTGAATAGAATCTGTGCAGGGAATCGGGAGATGGGCAAGATGCTCAGCGATGGCATATCCTTTGACAGCCTTCTGAACGACGAACGTGATATCGAATTGAGATAGGAAGCTTTGCCAGCGAGCTAACCAACTAGAGAGGATGGGCTTTTCTAAGAGATAGCAGATCGGGTCCATTCTAGAGATCAACCAAACTGGGAGGGCAAGGAAGTAGTGTTTGAGCTTCTGAGCTACCCAGACTAAGGCGGCACAAGTCTTCTCCATAGCGGTGTATTTAGCCTCAGCTGGGTTGAACAACCTGGAGAGGTAATAAGCTGCCCGCTCTTTTCCTTCATCGTCTACTTCTGCTAAGACCGCCCCTAGGGAGTCCTCAATGACCGATATGTATAGGATTAGGGGTTTCCCAGGGACAGGAGGTTGCAAAACTGGGGGATTGGATAGATATTCCTTCAGGTCCTCATAGGCCTTTTGACAATCTTGATTCCATTCAAATTTGACTCCCGCCTTTAGCAATTCATAAAATGGGCGGCACCTCTGAGAATGTTGGGATATGAATCTTCTGATGAATTGCAATCTACCAATTAGTCCTCGAAGTTCCGTAATGTTCTTTGGCGGAGGCATGTCCATGACGGCCTTTGCTTTATTAGGATCAATCTGGATCCCCCGTTTGCTAACTATAAAGCCTAGCAACTTCCCTGAAGAGACTCTAAAAATACACTTCTTCGGATTCATTTTCAGCTTGTACTCCCTAGCTCTCTGCAGCACCTTGGCCAGGATAGAGGGGTGTTCTTCCTGGTTCTTGATTTCACCAAGATGTCATCCACGTAGGCTTCCATATAGATATGCATCATGTCGTGGAAAATGGCCATCATTACCCTCTGATAGGTGGCACATGCGTTCTTCAGACCGAACGACATAACCACGTAGCAGTACGTGCCCCAAGGCATGGTGAAGGAAGTTTTCTCTTGATCCTCCGGAGCGAGACGAATCTGATTATAACCTGAGTAACCATCCATGAATGACAAAGCTTTGTACCCGGTAGTGTTACCGACCAGGACGTCTATGTGAGGCAGCGGGAAATCATCTTTGGGACATGCTTTATTAAGATCCCTGAAATCGATGCAAATACGCACCTTTCCATCCTTCTTGATAACAGGGACTATGTTCGCCACCCACTGGGGATATAGAACAACTCTAATGAACCTGGCCTTGTATAACTTATCAACTTCTTCTTTGATCCTTAAGGCCATGTGGGGGTGAAATCTTCTCGACCTCTGTTTTACAGGTGTTGCCCTTGGTTTAAGTATGAGTCGGTGTTCCACTAAAGAGGGGTCAAGACTCGGCATGTCCTCGTAAGACCAGGCAAAAGAATCACTATACTCCCTCAGAACCTTGACTAGATCTTCTTTCACTTGCGGAGGGAGACTAGCAGCAATAATGATGGGCCTTGTGTCTTCTTCAGTTCCCAAATTTATTTCCTTCGTAGGTTCATCAACTGCCAACGATGGCTCGTCGAATCTTTTTAATCCTTGCGCATACAGATCGACAGTGTCATCTACATTGCTGTCCTTATCCTCAATCGGGTATTTCTCATCCAACACTTCATAGACACCGAGTCCATCATCACTCCACACCCCTTCTATTTCCTCTTCGTCTTCTATCATGATTGCCGTAGCGACAAACTCTGGACACTTCAAAAGAGCATGACATCGCTGAGCCAGATCCTGCAAGAACCTATCAGGAATGGATTTGGAAGGACGCGCAAGCGAGCGCGGCTCAAGCTCGGAAGGATTAGACGACCTAGAAGAGGACCCTACTCTCTAGTTCTAGCTGACTCTACTTCCCTAGACTCGACGGACCCTACGCCTAACCTAGGAGAAAGGAAATCTAGTGGAAAGGAAGGAGCAAGGGACTTGTGCCCCTGGGAGGAGGATGGAGGCAAGGTAGCATAATCTTCCACCAAAATCTCTGTTTCAAATTTGACATTTTTTTGGAGATCAGTGGAGATCATACAGCAGGATGGAGGAGGAGGAAGTTGCATGGGGAACAACTCGGGGAAGATGCAATCGAAGAATGGATCAGAGGATCGAAACCACATCTCGTGGAGTGGGGTGGTGGAGGAAGTAGGAGTGAATAGAGTTGACAAATCAATGGGTGGGCAGCGCCCACATGCACATGGAACAAACAAGATTTCAAGTGGTCTTTCCGTGAAATACGGATTGACCATAATCGGGGGTGAATAGAGAATAGGCTCCAATTGTTGAAATAGAGATGCGAGACGGGAGGGAGACCAAGAAATGACAATGGGCGAGCTCCCCTTTTCTTGCAGATAGCTAATTGGTTTCTTCGGCCTCCACTGAACAAGCCGAGTTTCTTGATTCTTCTTCTGATCATGGCCATTTGGTTCTCTGAGCATTCTGGCAAGTGACTGACTGAAATCTGACATATCATTGACAAGCCCTTTTGGTAGCAGAGGTGGACTAGCAATTGCGCAAGCTGTATCTTTCTTTTCTGATCGCACTGGTGGTGGATTCAGTGTACCCGGCTAGAGGGGTCCTTTTATAAAGTGTTGGCGGTAGTCCCATGTAAGTGGCCCTGAGTCTCCCATCATTGAGAGTGCGGACTCTCGATAACCGAGACCTCTTCGGCTCATTTTTATTCCTTTGGGTACTGGCTTAGTTCGCCCTTGTAACTGCGCACCGAGGCCTCTCCCTGATTGATAACCCAGCTTCAATATGATATCCCAACCCTTGGAATCTCGGATCTGGGGTTTCACTTTGATATTGACGGGTGTAGTGGCGGGCTTGCGTGCTATATAAGCCTAAGAGAAATCTAGATCTAGTATAGAAATAATAGGACGACTGCTGGGCCATAATGTCGGCAGAATCTTCTCTGAAATAACTTTGACTGACTGGACCGTGGATGAGCTTTTTACTTTAACCACCCTCCCTTGAAAAGGGAACTAAAGACATTGGTGCGCGGTGGAGGGCACGGCACTGAGAGTGTCGATCCACGGACGACCCAAGATAGCTTTGAACATGGGGTCGATGTCCAGCACATAGAACTCAATGGGCATAGTAAGAGGCCCAAGCTCAGCTTGAATGGTGACAATCTCGTGACATGCCCTCCGAGAATTGTCATAAGCAGCTATAGTAGTGGGGGTCGGGCGTAGAAGCTCTTCTGACAGATTGCAGGCTCTGAGAGTGCTGAGTGGGCACACATTGATAGATGCCCCAGTATCAACTAACGCCGCATCAATGCTAATTTTATTCAAGATAACGGTAATGCAAAGTGGCATTTACCGAGCTTTTGGAGGTGCTAGCTCGGTTTCAGAGAAGGTTATAGCTGGTCCCTTAGAAATAGTTGCCAATGCCGTAGATAAACTGTCGGCTGCCACGTCTTCACTAACCATCACCTTTTGAAGGAAGTTTCTGAGAGCATCTTGGTGAAGGGTAGATCTTTTGATAAGCTCCAATACGGATATCTTAGCAGGCACCCTATCTAAGTGATGCAACAGATCGTATTGGGTTCCTGGTAACGGCTCGGCTTCTTTGATGCGGAACAAAAACCCGGGTAGTATGATTTTTATTCTTTTCTCACCTCATTATCTATTTTCCCTTTTTTTCTTTTCTATTTCATTTTATTTCACTTTCTCTCAATATTTTTTTCTCTAATTTCTTCACTTCTCTTATTTTTTTCAACATAACATTTATTCATAATTATTGCATGGCTTCAAACAATGTAACTAGATCTTACATACATATCTCAAACACTAAAGAAAACATAGTTACGTATGTATATGTATACCAAGGGAAACCTTGGTTTATTATTGGGTTGGCTCAAATTTATCCCACCATCGCAAGGTGACACATACATGGAGCCAAATGTGTTAACATCACACTTAGTTCATATATATATCACATACCTCATCCATGTGTGTAGAGAGATGGCAGATCACGTACGACAAGGGGAGGGAAAGGTCAGCTATACTGGGGAACATGACTGGACCCACCACTTAGGACAATGTTTCCATACAAAGCTTTCTTTATATCCACATCACTCTTTTATGTCTCTGACAATTGCACGTTCAGCTGTGGTGGTGAATGAGTAACCACGCGTGAGTCCTCCTTCTCGGCCTTCAACTCTTCCTCCGTCAGCATGGGGTCTTGCCGCGGGTAAAGAGAGAGAATTAACGGCTCACAACTAATTGAAGAGAGAGAGTGGGAGAGAGAGAGCGCAAACATGGGAGGGGGTCTGTTTCAATTTTTTTTTCTTTCAAGGACTGAGAGAGAGAGAGAGAGAGAGAGTGAGGGGGGGGGGCGTTGTGGTCGTAAAAGGCAAGGGGGAACGGGTTCTGCATGTAGGGGGGGTAGCGGGGAATAGAGTGAGGTGGGGGGTTGTTTGCATGCAGAGGTGACCGGGTTGCCGATGGTGAGTGCGAGCGGCTGGAGGGTGAGTGTGCAGGTGACACTACAGTGGCCACTTGTGACAGGCCATGGCCGGTGGAGTTGAAACACCATGGCCATGAGGAGAATGTTGTTGGAGTGGGGCGGATTGGTACCCGACCGGTGGGGCTGTAGTTGGAGTCGGTGGAGATGGGCAGCGGCAAGCGACGGGAGATGGACGGCCTCCCTCTAGTGGAGGTTGTGGACGTGGGCGATGGGCGTCACCGGCATGTTGAAGAAGCCAAGGACGGTGGCAGCGGTGGCAACCCACCGACGATGGGAGAGCCATGCTTGGCCTGCTCGCGGGGAATGGAGACACTCGCCCATGCATGTTTGGGCACCGACATGCTCTACTTGGAGCTAGCAAGGTCCTCGTGATACTACTGTCACGGCGGCTGCTGAAGGAGTGTTGGAAGCGTAGGTGCCAGCGTGGAGAGGTGGTGGAGCAGAGGCCGCATAGCTGGGTGCGGAAGGCTCCCCTTTGGTGATGGAGAACCTAGGGAGGGGACGTCAGACGGGGCAGGTGGAGCCGTGGCTGATGAGGGGGTGGGTTCGTAGGGGGCCACAGTCGACTGATGAAGATGACAGGGACCAGCCTCCTGGCATTCTGCTCGGGCTATTACAACTAGTGAGAGAGAGGTGGGTGTGTTCAGGAAAGCAGGGTGAAGGGCCATGGGGCAGAGATGTTCGCGGTGGGGGCTAGGTTGCATGATGAGGAAGGGGTGAAGCTAGTGGAGGCTGCGCATATGGGCATGTCAGGGGAGATAGAGGGGTGTTGCTTAAGGGAAGAGACATGGGAGGTGGTGGCCTAGCTTGCAATGGACGTGGGCAACAGGGTGGTGGGGTTGTAGGTGAGGTGGTAGAGTAGCACGAGTGGGGAGGAGGGGGAGAAGATAGTGGACGGTGGGGTGTGGGTGTGAGTGTGTTAATGATGAGAATGGAGGAGGGGAAGATCTACAGTGTTTGTGGGATGGGGTAGCACGGTGGGAGGAAAAAGGTTTAATAGCAAAGTGGAGGGTGCAAACAGGTGGGGTGTGAGGTGTGGTACGGTGGATAGAAAAGGAGAATCAAACAAAAGAATTAATGGCAAAGTGGAGGGGAAGAGAAGAGATGGTGGGATAGGGTGGGGCTTCTCACCCCCATGGGCATCACACCCATCTCCTTCTCGGAGAAGAGAAAACACAAGGCTTCACACCAAACATTCTCATAATTTTAATCAACTTCCTTATTCCCTTAACATGTGATTACAGACTCTTATATAGACTCCTCACACAGACAACGTATCAAAAACTTCAACACCTAACATTTGACATTTATGACCAAACATCACCTAACAACTCTTTATAACTCACGTGAGAAGACTTAAGACACTAACATAATGGTGACACTAACATAATGGTGACACATCTTCAAAGCACACCTAAGCTTACGAATGTGACCTATACAATAAAACACTAAAAACATAATTTGATAAATGTCCATGCTGATTACGATCCTCGTCATTCTTCCTGCTCAGCAGCCGGTTGAGAAGACTGGGGGTTGGAGGTGGAAGGATAATTGTGGTGAAACATGCGCCCACTCCATAGGGCGAAGTTATAGGCTGCCGCGGCCTCAGATGGGCTCAAGATAAGGGATTTAGTAGGCCCGGTGGGTTGGATGAGTGGTGCGGAAGAGGATGTGGTGGAAAGGATGATGGGTGAGGGGTTGGTGGTAGCAGGTGTGGGCGAAAGTGGGGATACAAAGGTAGGCGGAGGCGTAATGAGTGGAGGGTTAGATGGAGGTACGGTGATAGCGGGTGAAAAGGTGAGCGGAGGGGTAGTGATGGAAGCGGGGGTGAGCAATGGCGGGGGTGATGGAGGTGCGGGTGATGATGTATTTACGGGGGTGTATAGGAGAACAAGTGGAGAAGGGGTTTGGTGCGTAGGTATGAGGATGGAGGAAGCGGGGGAATTAAAGTAGTTGTGGTGAAGGGCCATAACCTGTGGCGTGGAGCTATCGTCGTCAAAGGACCACCCGACGTTAAGAGTTGGGGGTTGGACAACATTGACCTGAGCTGGTGCCGACGGCTGAGGCAGTGGAGTGGGAGGATGGTTCGGCATCGGGTTCTGGTGGATCCCCAAGTCTTGAACCGACTACTGTTGCTGTTGCGGCTGCTGCTGCGGCTGCGGTGCCTGTTGTTGCTGCACTTACTGTCTCGGCGGCTGTCCTCTTTTCTCTTTGATTTGAACAATGGTCTTATGCATCTCGGCCCAATCAATTCTGTGCCCTTCATGAAGGTCATAGACCAAGTCTCGGAACTGAAAGCACCCTTCGATAGTATTTCCTGGCTGCCTGTGGAACATACAATACTTTGTCTGATCAACGGCCGGGTTCCAGTTGGGCCGTTCCGGAGAGAGTTGTATAGCACTTACTGACATGAGAGCCGAAAATATGTCCGTGAGGGACTCGGGTAGAGGAGAATACTGGGCTCTCTTAGGTCCCAGGCGCTTGTTGTTGTTGTTGTTGTTATAGCCGTTGGGTGGAGGGACATTATGGTATTGCGAAGGCTGTGGAGGTTGTTGTGGAGCGGTAAAGGTATTCTGTGGAGTGGCAAAGGTAGGCGGAGGATTTTGTGGAATGGTTGGGAAGTTTTGTGGAGCGGAGTTTTGCGGAGTGCGGGGGTTTTACGGGAAGCGGAAAGGTACGGCTTGGAAAGGGAAGTTAACGGCTTGAACTTGTTCATTGGTCTGAACCCCCTCGGTGACAGGCCCTTGAGGTTTCTTGTGGTATTTTGGGTTTTGGTTCTCAAAGAGCGAGTGGATGGGGGAGTCCTTGAACTGTGTTTGAATGAATCGCGCTCGGCTATAGAGTTGGTGCATGTTGGCTATATCATTCATGACCAGAATATTTCGGAAGGTCAGAGTAGCATTGGAGATGAGTAACTTGACCTTCTCTTCCTCCGGAATGTGGCCTGGCACCATGGCGGCCATATGCCTCCATCTGTCAACGTAAGTTGCAAACTCCTCATCAGGCTTCATCTTTTCGGCCACCAAGTCGGTAAATGAATATTCCGGGCCGACCTTGTCTTGGAACCGCTGGATGAACTTGTCTTTTACTATCTTGAAACTTTCAGCATCCTCTAATGGCATAAAGTAGAACCACTCTAATGCGACCCCATCTAGCGATCGGTAGAACAGGTACGCCATAAGGTGATCATCATACTAAAATTGAGCCGATTCGTATAATAAGTCCCTTACAAGAATAAAGGGATTGTTGTTCCCATCATATTTCCTGTAGTTGGGGAGCTTGGATTGTGAAGGGAATCGGATATTCTGGAAGCTAGGGACTGGAACGTCTGCCAAAGATTGAGGGCCAACCCGCTTCTAAAGGAAGTCAAGTTGCTGCTGCATGGCGGCCCATTTGTCAAGGAGTTCCTGTTCCCTAGACGGAGCAGGGGTAGTAATAGACGAAGGTTGAAATTGAGGAGCGGAAGGGTAAACTTTTGTTGGAGGTGGAAGCCTAGAAGGGTAGGCGGATAAAGTGGGAAGCCCATAAGAAGGATATTGGGCCGGAGACTGACCCAAACTAGAATGGACTTGGGCAACCCCTTGCTGAGGGCGCAAGAAGTCTGAAGGGCCAACGAGGACTTGTGGCACCGATGGGCCGGATATGTGATGATCAGCCTGAATGAACGAATGGAGAATAGACTTTCCCTTGTCAGAAAATTGCTGGGCCGAAGCAGAAGATTGGCCCGTTTTCATGCCAGTAAATGTGATGGTCCGAGGTTGGACCGGAGTAAGATCAATTGGAGTGGGTTGGATGGAGGTCCCGTCAACTCTAGATTGGTCGATGGAAAGATTGGATTGGCCTTGCACAATCGTAGGAGATGGGGCATTGGCCCCCTGCATGACCTGGTAGACAGCCTGGAGTTGGGCCGGATCCAACTGAGCCATCATTTGGAGAATGGAGCCAGCAGAAGGAGAAGAGAAGGAAGGAGTGGTTTGGCCGCCCTCCTTAGGGACGGAGGATGGAAGAGGGGCAGACCCCTCTCCAGAAGGGAATGAGATAACCCTAGAAGAGTTTTCAAGAAGCCCTTGAGGGAGAGACTCCTCTTGGGAACGGGGAGGATTGAAAGAAGCCATGATGGGTTCGAAGAGCGGATTGGAGTAGAACTTGGAGAAGGAATTGACCCTAGGAGGTGACTCTAATAGACGAAGACAACTCCACATGCAATGAAAAACCTTGAACAAAACAGCAAACAACGCACAACAAACACACAATGAGTGATCAAGCTTAGATAACTTTGACAAAGATGCAAGTGAAAACGAGATGACAACACTCAAATTCAACCAAGTTACTTAGATGATGCAACAAGATTTTTATGATTTCTTCCTTTAGAACCTTAGTGATTTGATTAGGATGTGCTCTCCACAAGTAGGTTTCTAATAGGAAAGGATGTGTGGCTTGGTTGACTCTAAATGTAATCACTCCTTCACCTATGCAATCCTAGACACGGGGTAGAAAAGGTACAACCGGCCCGGTGTCCGTGTGGGAATCCACGGCTCACGGGGACTTATGGAGGTCCTTGATGTGATTTCCTAGTCGGCTCCAAGGAATATGGAGAGGAGAGGTCCACGCACCAAGGTAGTAGAATGCAATCTAATGTATGGAAATATGCATGAACCTATGTGCACCGGAGTGCATGCAAATCCTAGCCTAAGATCTAACAATCAATTATGCACACAATGATATGAATATATGAACCAACGAAGGAGGAGACCAGATAACATCCAAGCACAAAGATCACAGCAAAAATTATGGAAATAAAATGCACCTCGGGATGCGTACCTATCTAGAGCATGTGACGGTCTATAACCCCCGCGTCAGAGAAGTATGACAGTCGAAGACCAGACCATCAGAATAGTGTAACGCGGGGACGCAGGACCGTCAGAGGAGCCAGAGAACCAGAAACAACAGGAAATAAAAGGAAAATCCGGGGAACACACGGGCAACTAAGGTAAGCAAATGAAACCAGGTTTTAACAGAGATCCGAAGCACGATTGGCACTAGATGTCCCACCATGATCGCCAAAAAAATGTTGGTTTTAATGTGCCCCTTCTTTTGCAATATGGGCTATGATGCCAACTATGAGCAGATAATGAGCCAAGTAATGAAATCAATCAACCTATGAACATGCGAATCATGAACCTAGGGAACCAACATAAGCTCTAGCATGGGCATGCTATCTCAATCAAAACTAAACTAAGCAAGGAAAGAAAAACACACGCCGGGGTGTGGAATAAGGAATAAGGAAAACACACCGTAGAGGTGGAACAAGCAAAAGTGAAGAAGAGATATGATGAGAGAGAAAAGCTAATGCCCAAACTAAGAAAGATGTGATCGCCACCAAGGTAAAAATAAGCCAAAGACCTGATAAATACCTTAGAATAGGAGGATGATGCACCCGCCCACGGGAGAGAGAAAATAATCAGGAAACTGCAGCTCTGTGAGATGTGACGGTCGAAGAATGGTGCGTCATAGGACTGTGACAGTCCCACGATAGACCGCTACAACACTCTAACGCGCCTGTAATAGACCGTCAGAGCTTCTGCAGAATAAGATTGGGAATCTTTTGATCTCCAAGCTTTCCAGCCGGCTAGAGAGCTTGGGCCTCGTGCTAAGGAATCTGTAAACCTGCAAAAGAGTGTAAAACACAAGAAAAATAACCTAGATTAGCCCTTTCACAAAGTAGTATCAATAATCCAAAGAACTTATGAACATGCAAAAGGAGAGGGAAATACCGGGGAGGTTGGTTTTTTAACCCCTCTGGGGTGTTTTAAAAGATGGGAGGATGTTTTAAATGAATGCAATAGATGAAAGAACGTGAAAGATGGATAGGGACAATGCTATGATTGCTTAGAAGAGGGAAAAATACTAAGACCAATGACTTGACTAAATTAAACCCTTGAAACTGATACTCCCTAGACTTTAGAAGTAGATTGATGTAGGAAGCAGCTCTCCTTGGTTGGTTCTGGCTCCAGGATGCGACAGCACTTCGACTCGAACTCCAGATTTCTCCTCTCCAAGCCATGAAGTCAAGGGTTCTATTTATAGACCCTCAAAGTCTAGGTTCGAGTTAAGGATAATCCAGCTAGAAAGTAGGACGTTTCTTAGCAAACTCTTGAAGATAATACTCCCAAGAGTCCATAGAAACAAACAGAAGGTTCTTAGGATGAGTTTTGAAAGAGAAATCAAAAGATCAAACTCTTAGTTCGATCACGGAATAGCAGAGCAAAGGCCAGGCTTGGCAGGACTCTCTATTTGATGTAACGGCTGCACGATAGACCGTCACAGTGATATAACGCTCCAGGAAGGGACTGTCACACAACCCTATCCTCTAAGAAGATAAGATCAACGGGGGAAGTTTTCAAATGTTGGACTCTAGATGAATGTAACGGTCTAGAGCAGATGCGTTACAATAAGGTAACGGTCGCACGATAGACCGTCACACTCAATGGATAGGCAAAAGATAAGCTTGAAAGGAAGCCATAAGCTTAAGGACTCTGGAAGGATGTAACACACCAGGGGAGATGCGTTAGAGGACTGTAACACCCCATCAAAGGACCGTTAGAGACAATAGAGTTCAAATGAAAATGAGAGCTTGCTAAGCCTCGTCCAGCGGAAAGGGATAAGGAACCAGACCCAACCAAGGAGATATGACTCATGAAATAAACCTCAAATTGACTAGAAAGGCTCAACAAAAGAGTGAACAACTCGGAGCATCATATAGAATGAACAAGGAGATGACCCAACTTATTAGTCATAAAACGGGTGTCAACACCAGGCAACTATTGATTGTCGTAATAGCAAGCTTACTTTCAAGGAATTCCATGAACTAGTATATACTAGTCCAAAGAGTCGGAGCAAGTCACCCCTTGTATCGGCTCTCTGAGCTAGCAAGCTAATAAGGAAAGGATGTGTATCTTTTCTTGCTTTTGTCACCATTAAGGAGACTAAGGAGCCTAAGATAGAAGACATCCAGTTGTACAAGAATTTCCGGATGTGTTTCCGGAAGAATTGCCTGGACTACCCTCACAAAAAGAAGTGGCCTTCACCATCGATTTGATCCCTGGTGCTGGTCCAGTTTCTAAGGCACCCTATAGGATGTCCCCTGCTGAGCTCAAGGAGTTAAAGGAACAACTGATGGAACTTCTAAAGAAGGGATTTATTAGGCCGAGTACTTCCCTATGGGGAGCACCTATGCTATTTGTAAAGAAGAAGGATGGATCCATGAGGTTATGCATCGACTATCGACAGTTGAATCATCTCATTATCAAGAACAAGTATCCACTGCCGAGAATCGATGAGTTATTTGATCAGATATCTGGATCCAAGTATTTCTCCAAGATTGATCTCAGGTCGGGATATCACCAACTAAGGATCAAAAATAAGGACATTCATAAGACCGCATTCAAGAGCAGGTATGGGCACTATGAATTTGTTGTTATGCCTTTTGGACTAACAAATGCCCCTGCTGCCTTTATGCAGTTGATGAATAGTATATTCAGACCTCATCTAGATCAGTTCGTGGTGGTTTTCATTGATGATATATTGATTTATTCAAAGACCAAGGAAGAGCACGAGGAGCATTTGAGGATTGCATTACAGATATTGAGGACAAATCAGCTATATGCAAAGCTCAGTAAATGTGAATTCTGGCTGGAAGAAGTATCTTTCCCAGGGCATGAAGTATCTTTCCCAGGGCATGTGATTTCACAAGACGGATTATCCGTAGATCCATCGAAAGTTGAAGCTGTAAAGAATTGGGAAAGACCGACCAATGCTAGCAAGGTCTGTGGTTTCTTGGGTCTTGCAGGGTGTAGACGGTAAAAGAAGCGTCGTCCACCCTCGGGGGAAAGAAACAATGATGCAAAGTAATGATGAAAAGGTGATTGCCAGAGAGGTGGAGACGGCAAGGGACGTCCACCCTCGTCTGTCCTAAGAGATGGAAATGACGAGATCAACTCAAGAAGAGAAAGAACATAAAGGAGAGAAAGGAAAGAAGGATGCGAAACGAACTCCGGTACGTGGCGGAGATAGGGGTCGGAAGACCCTCTCGCGCAAACTAACCCCTTCCCGGTAAGCTTGACTTACCGTTCCACGAGCAGTTTTCCATATACCAGAAAATTCGAGAATCTAAGTAACAGAAATGGGGAGGCACGAAGACTCAGAAACTACAGCGGTGCATCGTTCTCCAGAAAATTACAAAGACAATACGAACCAAGACATACCACCACGAGACATTGGTCTTTGTGGGGTTCTAACAGCGATGCAATAATATCAACACTAATGAATATATATGTACGTATTAGGACCACCGCAAGACATTGGCCTTACGGGATTTTTATTGCAACATAGATAATAAACATGAGTATATATACATAAGACCACCGCGAGATATTACTCTCCGCGGGGTTTTTACTGTAATATATATAATGAAAGGCTTCGCGAGGAATTACTTCCGTCACGTGCACCTTCGCGAGGAATTACTTCCGTCGCAGGGTTTAGACATAAATTTAAAGAAATAAAATGACAGAATGAAAAAGGTTTCGTGAGGAATAACTTCCGTCACGTACACCTTCGCGAGGAATTACTTCCGTCACAGGGTTTAGACAAAAATCAAAGGAATAAAATGACAGAATAAAAAGGCTTCGTGAGGAATTACTTCCGTCACGTACACCTTCGCGAGGAATGACTTCCGTCGCAAGGTTTAGACAGAAATTTAAAGAAATAGAATGACAGAATGAAAAAAAAGGCTTCGCGAGGAATGACTTCCGTCACGTACACCTTCGTGAGGAATTACTTCCGTCGCAGGGTTTAGACAAAAATCAAGGGAATAAAATGACAGAATGAAAAAGGCTTCGCGCGGAATGACTTCCGTCACGTACACCTTCGCGAGGAATGACTTCCGTCGCAGGATTTAAACAAAAGGGAAAATTGACAGGAAAGAAAGTGGGAAGGGGATGTGATCGCCAGGGGCTGAGAGCCCCACAGGAAATGTTCTGATCGCGTTTGCCGTCAGGGCGGGAGCAGAGCGGGTTCTCTCTTCCTCTTCTGTCGGCCGGCCGACGAAGAGGGCTTCCTTCGGTTACCCTTAGACAAAGAACAAACAGAGTAGAACTGGTTGGTGAGAACGACGGTGGTGTAGTATCGATTCTTTAGAAAATGACACTGAAAATAGCATAGACGAGTACGCACCTGGTTGGTGGTATTTAAAACCTCTTTTAGACACGAAATGGTAGATAAATAATATGATGGATGAATAAGTAAGATTCTATCTCAGAGAGAAATGTTATGGGGATGGCAAATGATGCATGCATGCAGCTAACTGAATGAAAATGAGACAGAAAAGAGGGGGAGAAAACTTATTCAGATATAGATGATGGGCTCGAGGGTGAGCTCCTTCGGCAAGGTGGGAGTGAAGCAGGCATGTAGCGCAGCAGAACGACTGTCCTAGTGCACTGGACCGCCCAGGGAACTCGACCTTCTTTGTTTCACGGACTTCAACACCGACCGGACCGGAGCATCTCTTTCCATTCCGTACGGACATGTACAAGCATTGACACACGCACGGCGACGGCAGGAGCGGCCGGTGCAGAGGCGGGAGGCAGCCGACGGCGAGGCCGGAGGCGAGGGCGCTGCCGGCAGAGGACGGCGCGGAGGTGGCCCGGAGCGACGGCGCAGGCGGGACCAGAGGCGGGGGCCGGCTAGAGCGGCGGGGCTGGAGGCGGTTGGAGCGGCGGCCGGAGTAGGGGGCAGAGCGGCGCAGGCGGGGCCGAAGGCGGCCGCGGGCGGAGACGGAGCCGGAGGCGGGAGCGACTGGAGGCGGTGGCCGCGGGGGGTGCGTGCAGGCGGCCGGAGGCGAGCGGGTGCACTGCAGGCGGGCGACGGCGTGCGAGCAGGGGTGCCGGAGCACGTCTGCAGCGGTCCGGTGGCGGGAGCGGCGGTCGAGGCGGCCAGAGGCAGGAGCGACGTCGGAGGCGGGAGCGGCACGGTGGTTGGAGCGGCGTCGGAGGTGGGAGCGGCGTCGAAGGCGGTGGCCGTAGCGGACCGTTGCGGCCGCGCAGTTCAAAGGGGGGGCACGGGTGATGAGGCCCCCCCTTGCGAACTCAAAAAAAAACCTTTTTTTTTTAAATTTTCCTTTACGCGAAAGAGAGAGAGAGAGAGAGAGAGATTGAGGGAAAGAAAAGAAAATGGAGAGAGAGGGAGAGCAGAGAGATGGAGAGGGAGAGAGGAAGACGAGAGTGAGAGGGGGAGCAGAGGGATGGTGGCCGGTTGCAGGTGGGGAGAGGAGGGATGGCTGTTGTTAGGAGAAAAGAAAGGGAGGGTGGAGGTGGACGTCGTGGGAGTGCTGCGATGGTGGGTTAGCAAGGGTAGGAGGTGGGAGCGTAGTCGCGGCTGAGCACGGGGGTAGTGGCAAGGTGGACGCGGCTGGAGGTGGAACTTAGCAGGGAATGGGAAAAGAGAGGAGGGAGGGGAGATGGTGGAGGTAGTTGTCGTGAGGAGGAGGATGGCTGGAGGTCCAGGGGGTTGAGAGGGTGGAGAGTGTGTGTGGTGGGTGGAGGGAGAGAGGTCGACTGTGGGGGGGCTGCGATGGTGTTAGCAGAGGAAGGGGGTGTGTGTGTATTCCAGGGGCTTCCGATGGGGTGGTGGGTTACTGAGGAGGTGAGAAGGGGAGAGAGAGAGAGTGTGTTAAAGAGAGGGGGCAAGATCCTAGAGACCCGGGAGGGGAGTAAGGAAATAAATTATGTAATAAAAGATGGGGCCATATCCATTAAATTTTATTTATTTTTTAGAACAAAAGTGGGCCAAGCCCATTAGCACACATCTATATATATATATTTTTTATTTTTGAATAGGAATGGGCCAAACCCATTAGCACAAATGTTTTCTTTTGGTATATTTTTTGAATAGGAATGGGCCAAGCCCACACAATGAACCTTCCCCCTTTTTTAGGATTAAAAAGATGGACCAAGCCCATTAACATTTTTTTTATTTTGTGTAGGAATGATCACAAGCCCATTAACAAGAATTATTCAAGAAGCCACAGATTATTAGATTAAATTAGAGATTACTCAACTAACTTAACCGTGCGAGCTGCTTTGGGGCGTCTTAGTGTAATACGGGATCTGCTCAGCATAATGCTAAAATGTCGTGTCTACAGCTGCCCCGCCTTGGCGTCTGCTTTGCAGGGGAATGACACGGAGTGGAATGACATAGGAGTGTAATGAAGTGGAGTGGAGAATGGACTGAAAAGTGGATGCCAAGACGTGATGAGACACGTTTTTAACACTACGTGATTAGAATCTTTCCTGAGTTTCAACAAAACAACCTTGAAGGAGGTCCTCCGAAATCAACGATTGTCTGGCTGGAAATAACAAAAGACTAACAGAAAGAGGGACCAACTTCTCGGCGTGGAAGTACCTGAGTCGTAGATCTGCAGGTTTCACCGTAGGGAGCGGTTACCAGCCAATGTGGAAGTGTTGTGACCAAGGTGGGTCCAATGGAGTAAATAAAATGGGTAGCTAATAAATCCAAACAAAGGTCTCTTTCAGCCAGCCAGCCCAAGGTGGTTTCACAGAAACTCACTACTTGATTCAGAATGGAATATCCCGTATTAATCAAGAATTTAAGCACAGCGGCCCTCACAATCGAGTTAAATGAATGATCTTTCACAGTGATATCAAAGTCCTACATGAATGCATGCTGGGTTTAAAGGAAAAATTAAAACAAACTAAAAGTAGAAATAGCCAAGGATAATATTGTTAAGTTGCTTAGGACGGGTCAGGATACTGATTCGATGAGCCGATACTGAGCCCGGGGCCCGTTTATCCACGCACCGACTTCACCGAATGGAACCATCGTCCCCGAGCTATCACAACCTAACGGCCTATCCTTATGTCCTGAACTCCTCTGGAGTTATCACTGTTTTTGTTAGAGGGGAACTCAAACTCCAGATTCATCCAAGGTATAAGGTCCTTGACGTACTCTAATAGCGTAGATATCATATAGTAGGATGCATGACACAGTGGGGTCAGCCACCGGGGTGACTGATGGTGGGACATGGTAGGGCAAAGGCGCCCTCTTGCTTTCTTATTTTGTTCTTGGAACCTGCACCGAACAGCAAGCAGTGAAGAATGATTTATTTCATAAGAAGTAAAATTACATTCAACTGTACAGGACCTCCGCACATCAATACAGGAGCAGGGGAAAACACGACACAAATCAGACAAGATTTATTCGGTTAAAATTCACCACGGTAACTTGTCATAAATGCTTTACATTTACCTTTTTACCCCCCTTTTCACTATAAGTACCCCTTTGCTCCTTAGCAAAAGATCATCCATTGCTGGTTCGGGGAGTCAAGCTCTTTTTGAGATGGGAGAGAAGTCCCGCCCTTTTGAGATGGAAGGTGGGCCTTCCCGCCCTGCCAAGAGGAGCAAGTTCGGCCGCGAATTCAGGAGGTTGACCGACATTGAAGGCCATCTGAGCGAGAGGATTCTTTCACGGGCGCTAAGTTGGTTCTTTCTCCTAGTCTCCTTCATAAGTTCTCCCTCGCTTTTTCATTCCTTTCTTTTCCTTCCTTTCAGTCGTATCCTCTTTTTCCGGGCCCGAGAAAATTCTCAAAGCTGCCCTGGCTATCGAAGCTTACGTCTAACATCACTATCAGTATGAGGGCCGTTATTTCAAAATGGCATCTCCAAGGGTTGGTGACCCATGCCAAGCATTATGACAAGATCTCTATGGATTGGGCGGCCCTGGGTGCATTGGCAGAGGTTTGGCATCCAGAAACCCACACTTTTATCTTCCCTACTTTTGAGGCAACGTGATGCGGGACAGGACTGAAATGGGCAAAGACCTACGAATGCAACAAGTGCGGCCAGCACTCGCACGCCAAAGGTAAGCCGGGCAGCTGACCTCCGTGCCGTTCCTCCGGGTGGAGGCGTCTCTCAACAAGAAATCCAAGCCCACAGCCGTCCCTATGAGGGAAGCGTAGGGATCTCAGCGGCTAAGGAACCGCCGTGTGACTATGGGAATCTAGTCCGAGCTCGGCGCTCGACTAGGACCACGGAATGGGTGCTCAACTCTCAATCACGCGGTGAATAGCAAGCTAGCTAGGATCCTACGCGCTCACGCGACTTATAGAATAGTATACTAGTAAAGCAGAGTAACAGAGTAGGAGCGTCGCGCGTACCTCCACGCCTAGGCGTGGGAAAGAAACCCCGGCCGAGAACAACAACCCCGATACACATGTCAAACAATAATACACATCCAGCCAAAATGCCCACTCCTCGCAGGGAGATAATAGGCTACAATAATAGAGTCGGGGCTGCCGATGCACGGGCTGACGGGCGGCACTCGGTGAGGGGTTGGCCGCGAAGAGGTTCCGGAACGGTAATCTGACGGTTCGCAGCAACGCGCGACTCGGCGGTGAAAGCTCCCACGACCTGATCCGGCGTCCGAATGAGGCGCCGTCAGCGATGCCACGTAGCTGGGTCACGGGAGGAAGCCTCGGCCAAAGGGGGCGCTCAGATTTGCACTGAGGTGGCCGTGAGGTCACCTGCAAGTCGTGACTGGTTTCCTGCACACAGAACAGCGCGCTCGAGCGAGAAAGTTAATAACTTAAGGCTCCGGTGTGCGAACGTGATTCCGCCTATGGGAGGACGACGGGGACTCGTAGCAGAAACTTCTGATCAAAGGGCTTGACCAGATTGCATCGAGGTAAGCCGTGGTGGCTTCTGCAACATGTCGCTGGTACTGGGGTCGGACTGCACAGGATCAGTCTGCGCGGTCCCACGAGAATGAACGCCACGCACAGCACGATCGTTGAAATGCGGCGAGACTTGCGGCGTTGGAAGGAGGATGAAAAGTTGTTCGAACCATCAGAAGATGAGCCTCATCAAGTCACCAGGCTGGGCGCAATCGCAACAGTGGTAAGCTTCTATCCTCTGGGCGAGCAGTCGGACAGAGGTACGATGGCCGTGGTGAAATTTTCTGAAACGAGGTCGGAATCTGACGAAACCACCTGGGTTGGTTCCGGGACGCCGAGGGCTATAACTTTGAAGAAGAAGACTTGGGCAGAAAACGGATGGAGAAATCGTGACAGGAACAGCACCCAACTGCACCCTCTGGACGGGTTGATTCGAATGGAGTCTGCGCAGTCGTGGGAGAACGGGTGCCACGAACAGTGCCGAAGTCGAAACGAGGCGAGACCACCTCTGGATCGAAGAGGACTCAGAAAGGAACAAACTCACAGAAGAACTCTCGGCCTGATTCGCAATGTGAACGTCGGGGTCGACTCTGCAATTAGGGCTTCAATTCTGCCTCGGATCTGCAGGGGTGCAGATTGCTTGTTCTTCACACTTGATGATGGAGATGGCGACGAAGGATGGCGATGGAGACGTGGATGAACGCGGAGGATAGATGCTTGGCGTCGCACCAAGGGGAAGGGGAGTCACACCCGGATTGATCCCGTCGCAGGAACAAGGAGGATGGATGCCTTGGTGTCGCACCAAGGGGATGGGGAGTCGCACCCCGGGGTTGATCCCGTCGCAGGATCAAAGAGGGAGAGAGATGGGGGGCGCAGCCACCATAGAGTCTTGCTCAAAATATTCATCATTATTTTCCAAAGAAAAAATACAAGGCTTATATATGGGGAGGGGAGGTGCTAGGGTTGAAACCCTAGCCAAGAGGGAGGGGAGGTGGTCGGATGGGGAAGGGAAAGGGGGGCGCACCCCTCTTCCTATAATCTAGGAGAGGGGGGGCGGCTGCCACCTTCCAAGAGGAGGGAAAGAGGTGGGGGCACCCAAAACCCTAACCCTAGGTGGGCTAAGCATGGGAGTGGGCGGCCAGCCCAAATGGGCCAGTGATTGAACCAAAGAAGTGGCCCAATAGCCCTATCCCTCACCTAATAAGCACAAAAATGACCCAACTAAAGCCTAGTTGGCTCCATTTGGCCTACAAAGGTCCACAAGTAATAAAATTATCCACGCAGGGACTAATCAAAGGCCCAGCATGGCCTAAAGCATAAAATAAATGAAGATAACTCCGCTAGTCCGCCAAGTGATCGCCGAGCCAAAGGGATGCAGGCGAGATCCGCGTACTCCGTCGTGAAGTGTGGCGCGTGTCCTCACCACAACGGTCCTCCTCGAAGAGGCATAACTTCTGCTAGGCCTAAGGAGGTCGATGAAGGATGACAGGATAAAGGTTTCGCGGATGCGGAAGAGGGTATCTACCGAGGAAGTTCTTGGAAGCTTTATGCCATCTGGAACCATAAAGAGCGTTCAGACTCAGAACGGAGTCAACTTGCAAAAGCTCGCAGCCTGGACCGTGACTGCCTTAGAAGGGTTGATAGATGATGAGCATTTAGAAGGGCTTATGAAAGGGTTCACAATTTGTTTGGCCGGAGCTCTCCTCTTTCCTTGTACTGACAACATCGTAGAGGAAGACCAATTGGGAGCGATTTGTGGACTTTGGGAGGGAAGGAGAGTGGGGCCTGCTGTCCTCTCGCATCTTTACAGTGGTCTCACGGCTTCCAGCATGGGTAGGCCTCCTCACGGGTGCATGCTTCTCCTCAACTACTGGATTGATCTTCACTTCAAATTTCATCACTACGAAGGGGTACAGACCACCTCCAGGATTTTTGAACGAAGCCCCCTCCATTACATGGCCTATGTGTTGGGCTTTAGTGGGAAGGTGGCCAATCGCATGCCCTGTCTGAAGACACGTGGTGACTGGCGTACTCACTTCAGCTCCTTGGCGCGAGAGATGTTCACTTGTGTGCCAGCATGTTTACTTTCACGTAGGCTTCTCACGCGATCTTCTCCCGATGCTGAACTCCAGCTTGTCGGTGCAACCAAATTTGTTCTTTACGGCTCGCACCGGTGCTGCCTGCAAATTGGCCTTCCTCGGCACTCTTTTCCCATGCCATCCAACCTTCCTCTGATTAAAGAGAGAAAGCTGGGCACGGAGGATGATGCGAAGGATGTGAAGGTGATCAAAGCT
Organism: Amorphophallus konjac; assembly: GCA_022559845.1. NCBI lineage: Eukaryota > Viridiplantae > Streptophyta > Magnoliopsida > Alismatales > Araceae > Amorphophallus > Amorphophallus konjac. The sequence goes on along the minus strand of CM040119.1, from coordinate 167,134,950 downwards.
TCGTGGAAGGCAAGCATTCCGAGGAAGGTGACGGCATCCGTGAGTGAGGATCGAGAGCTATGGGAGACTTATGTAATGGAGCTCAGGAAACTGAGGCCTGAGGTGCCCAAACCCTGATGTATGTTATCTTGTTTTGAAATAAATGCGAAGCCTTAATGCCATTACATGTTGTTTCAGTCTCTCCCCTCCTTTTCTTTGTGACTGGAATGGCGGACGTCGGGTGATGGTCGGCCGTTACCGAATAGGATCTGGGGGACTGAGGCAACTACAATATGCGGAGATGCCCTGAGATGTCATGGAGCTGAGGATTTCTCTTCAGGTGGCGAGGAGGGAAGTAAACTGGGAGAGAATGGAAAGAGGAGTGGATAAAGCGACATCGGGATCGAGACGAGAGGAGGGCACGTGAGGCCCAAGTGATGAAGCTCCGGAAGACATAGTGCTCGGACATGTCACTCCTTCAGAGTCACTGCCGTTTGGAGGAGAGTTGGAGCTCACGGTAGAGGAGCTCCTGGGGTTGGTGTAGTCCCCATTGCAGAGTAGGGGGCGGCTCAGCAAACAGCCTCGGGTTCAAGAGCTTCGCGGCCGTCGGGGTTGCGAGAGAGGCCAGAGGAGGGCGACGAGCGCCACCGGAGAGGGTGAGAATGCGCGATACGATGTGACAATTGCAACGTCGCAGAGCTGTAGATGACCTCCCAGGGACCTCCCTGAAAGGAGAGGGACGACCAAGGGGGTAGTGCGAGATTTGGCAAGTTGCTCATACACCCGCTCTTTTCTCACGGTGAACACGACAGTTTATATAGACGTATGAATGGAACGACATGCTCTCATGCGATGGGTTTGCCCGCCATGCGTTCCTTCTCTTCTACGCCTCTTCTTTCCATGCCGTCCTCATGTGACGTGTTTAACAGATCTCCCCTGAGATAACGGATCGTGTCTCAGACTCATTGGGCATTTCTTTCGGGAGAATCCATCACAAATTTTAATGATGTACCACCGAATTCAAAGATGCCAACCGCCCTCCTGTCCTCTTTCCATGTAGACGAGTCCGCTCCCGGATTCAAAGATATCGACTTCCATTGTCCTTTCTACTGTGGATGAGTCCACTCCCGGATTCAAAGATATCAACTTCCATTGTCCTTTCTCCTGTGGATGAGTCCACTCCCAAATTCGAAGAGGTCGACCTGCATTATCCTTTCTCCATGTGGATGACCTCATCTCAGATTTATTTGAGTCATGATGAACACAGGGAACCTAGATGTGTAGGGTGTGAATCAACCCGCTACGCTCCCGACCTCGTTCACTTCGAGTGAAAGATGGGTGCTTTGTTACAAGGCCCATTGCAAGAGGAACTGAGACAGATCTGGATCATATCCCTTCAATCCTATAAATACTCCCCCCCGCCTGCTTCACTTGAAAGCACGGAGGTGTGGAGACTGGTTAGAAGAGTGAAAAGTCGACAGGAGGGAGTAAGAGTTTCTCATTCTCTGAGATGGAGGGAGAGTCCAGTTTCAGGGTGGAGGGCGAGTCTTCCCGCTCCTCGAAGAGGAGCAGATCCAGTGGTAGTTCCGGGAGACTCTCCGATGTTGAAAGGCCACTCAGTGAGAGGACCCAATCGGAGCTTGTAAATGAGCCAGTTCTTGCCCATATTTCTTCATGATCCCTTTCTTCCTTTCTCATTCTCTTTCTATTTTTATTTCAATGATGCACCCGCTTCTCACTTCCTGTGTAATCCACAGAGTATGATGAGGTCACACATCTCATGGGAGTTAGTGGTGTGATGTGGCACAGCCCAAAGACCACTAAATATGATAAGGTGACCCTAGGACTTAGACCCGCAAGCATACAAGCGCTCAATGATTCTCACAACGACGATTTCTGCTCACTCGGTTCACACGTTCACCAGGTGGGTCCGGGAGATGATGGTGAGGGTCCGAGGCGGGACCCAATTGTCCTAATGGACTTACAATGCTAAGGCTGACCTCCAATGGGCCTGGGAGTCCCAACTTTGTGGGTGGCTGGCCCGCAAGGCGGGGTGTGGGGTGGCACTCACTCACGGGCCGCGGTGGGCACGATATTGCTTAAAATGAATTCCGAGCACTCTCTTACCGTCCGACGAGCATTCAAGGCAATACTACATTTGCAGAAATGAAGCTACAAGGGTGTGATCAGAAGCTCACCTGATCGGTGTGAAGACACCGATCCCGTTCGGAGACGAGGGCGCGCCGGGAGGCGAGGGTATACACCCGATCGCCGCGGCGATGGAGCTTGACCTGAAAATGTGAAGAGGTACAGCACTACACCCCTTGCAAGGGGGGGATCTTGGGGTGGGGGTTAATGTATTACAACCAAAAATTACCTCCACGTAGGGAGGGGCCTTCAGCCGGCCAAGCGGGGAGGGGAACGAGCGAGATAGAGTCGACTTTCCGAGCTTTGCTGATTCTGCCTAGCTTCTGTAATTCTGGATAGAGGGCCGATGTCGATGCTGCCAATAATTCCACCGAACTTGGAATCTTATGAAACTTGCGCCAAAAGCTTGCTAACCGGAGAGGGGTGTGGCTTGAATTTTTTGGACGACGTTCTGATCTGGGGGCTGACTGCTCCAGCGACTGGAAGATGGATGCAGCTCTGGTCTCTGGCCGAGCTCAGTCTGAAACAGCAGGTTGCAGAAGCTGCCACGATCGCTCCTGAGCTCCAAATTTGGCACCGCTAGACTCGTTGGAATCGTGGACGAGTCTACTTTGCAGCAAAACAAACGGTGAAGTCTTCTGATGTTGGAGATGAGCTGGGTGTCCAGAGAAGTGGACGGTGGTCGGTGCAGACTGTGAGGAGGCAGACCGGCGTGGGTGTGGTAGAAAATTGGTATCTCTGGTTGTCGGATGCCGAACGGGGTTCCGCCTTCTGTTCCTGGACGCTGACAGGGGGAGGAAGAACTTTGTAGAAGACCTCGAAGACTGGTTCCTTCAAGGTTTGTCGTGGGAGAGTCTTCTCTGCCGCTCTGGCTCCTGGTCTGAGAGGTTCTGCGCAGTCGGGGAAGAACAGCCTTCACGGACGGCCACGAACTCGGAATGGAGTGATTCCACCTCGCCTGCGAAGAGCACAGGGAGGCCTTTCCAGAAAGTTAGGCCACGCCACCAGAAGAACCAGGATGCATTCGTGGATGTCGCTGCAACAGAGTGCTAAACTGCAGGTCGGCCTGCACACAAAGCTGGAGTGGAGAAGAGAGGAGGGGGTGAACTTGGCTTGAGGGGAGAGGAGGGGTGCGACCTAGGGAGCAAGGAGGGAAGGGGAGATTCGAATTTGGGCTTTGGAATGAGTTAATTCAGCCTTGGGAAGGTGGAGATATGCTTAGGGAAGTGAAAGGGGTAGGTGGTGGTTGGAGGGTGGGGTTTTGAGTGGTGGAACTTCCTTGGGACTAGGTGAGGATTAAAGAGGGGTTGTGGGAAGTTGTGGGGAGTTAATGGAGGTAGGTGGGGGTTGGAAGTGGTTGAGAGGGGGAGGAGAGAGAGTGAATTTCGAAATTTAGAGAGAGGAGGAGAGAGAATGGAGAGATAATGAGAGAGAGAGAGATATTGAGAGAGTTTGAAAGGGTTTTCTTCAATATTCATCAAAAGTTGAATACAAGAGGAGAGATGGGGCCTATATATAGGCAACCATTCTTTACATGACCAAAATACCCTTGACAATAAAATAAAAGACCGAGCATATCCTAGACTCAATCCTATGGGCCCATAACTAAAGTAATAAGGCCCAATTAAACATAACAAGGGAAATGGACTAAAACCATATGACTCAATAAAGGAAAATACATAAGATAGGACTCAATAAAAAGAAAATACATAAATGAAACTTGGGAAATGAAGATAACAAGTGTAGATCATGATCAATCCATATCAAGAGTGTGTAGGCGATCAAAGCTAGAGGGGTGTCGGGAGATGCCCTCATCAAATCCCCCGGGGTGGGGAGAGCTCGACCCTGTCGAGTATGGGTCTGCCTGGCTGTCGTACTGCTCCATCATGTCGGGATCCAAGCATATCAAATCCTCCCTGACTCACCCATGTATCCTCGATCGGGGGACGGCTCTTCCACCTAACCAGATAGCGCTGATACACCCTGTGCCTCGTAATGATACTCTGCTCATCCAGTATTGCCTCTACCTGCTCTCGTCGGTCTCTCAAGCTAGAAAGTGGAGTCCCTCCGGGAGTGTCTCTCATAAGGGGGGGTAAAGGCTCAAGCTCCTCACTGGGTTCCACCGCGGGGCCTTTGTGGGGTACCAGGTCCACCACACTGAAGGTAGGGTGCACCCCATAGCTTTCTGGTAGGTCAAGCTCATAAGCATTGCTGCCAAGTCGTCGTAGAACTCGAAAGGGTCCCGAACCCCGTGCCCTCAACTTGGAGGCAGGTCCCGGAAGGAGCTGCTCCGTCCTCACCATCACCGGGTCTCCCACTTGGAACTCGTAGTGGCGCCGATGAGCATCTGCCCGCCTTTTGTAAGTCTCATTGATCCTTCCTATATGCTTGCGAGAATGCGTATGCTAAGGTGGACCTGGGCAGCCAAATGTAGACCGATCACACTTTGATGCTATGAAGACTGTGGTAGTCTTAGGAGGGCCGGGACATCCATAGATGAACCTTTTATGCATGGGTGTGATAAATGTCGGGGGACCCGGACATCCATGTATGCTCCTATCATGCTTAAGACTCATGATGAATGAAGGTGGGCCAATACATCCGAATATGGTCCACTTATGCTGCCTACTTGACATGTGGGTGATGTGGATGAATGTATCCGACTTATGAATCATGTCAAATGGTGTGGTAGGCCTGGACACATGCATGTTTATCCCAAAGGTGACTTCCATGTGCATAGATGTGGGATGACTTTTGAACGTCCACGTGAATGGGTCGAAGGGATCTACGAACGTGGTTATGGGGTGGGGCACTTCATCAATCCCAAGGTGTTTGTTGCCTAAGGTCAAGGCTCTCATGTTGTAACCCGATTCTAGGAAGGGAGGAGTTTGGGTCGACATGGGCGATGTGGGTAAGGTGAGGTGGGTGGTGAGTAGGGAAAGTGGGTCACATGGAGATTTAGGCTCCCATAGAAAAGGGTCAAAGGGATTATGGTAAGGGTCACCTAGGTAGGGGTACTCCATGTTCTCAAGGTCCTCAAATGGCGAATCATCTCTCTCTAAGATAATTGGGCCAAGGTTGCTAATGGGTTGGCTAATCAAAGTACTTGGGATCTCAATGGTTGGGGAGTAGACTAGGATGGGTTCCTCCTCCATGGGAAGAAGGAGTATGATCTCACTTGTAAATTGGCCATTGGTGTAGATGGAAGTGATGGAGCCAATGGTGGGGTAAGCTAAGCTAATGGTGCTAGACTCTGATGGCCTCATGGCTAGCATATCGGTCAAGTGGACTTGCCAATGTAGGTAGGCCACTAAGTCTCCCAAATCTTCTACACAATAGGAGGTTTGATAAGTGACATGAGGCTGAGTGGGAATGAGTTGGGATTGATGTCCCATGAGTAGGTGGCTTGGTTGTAAACTAGGAATGGTGAGGCCTCGCTTGAGCCATAGGAATATGGACTTATCTATGGTGATGGTGTCATGGGGAAGGGTGTATAGCTCTTGATGAACTAGGTTAGGAGGGGTGGGTGAGTTGTATGGCCCTTGGATTTCCTTGATTTTGGGAGGTGGATCCGAATTGGTATCCCTCTCCACTTGGGTAGGTGTGTGGGTTGCAACTCCTAAGGACAATGGGGTAGGAAGGTCTATGGTGGGTGGGTTGGTGTTAGTCGAGGCATGGCGCACTCGAGGAGGTGAGCAAGGTCGGACATGGGTTGGACTTGGGAGTGGAAGTAGTGGAGGCCTAATTTGGGGTAAGATTGGTGTAGGAAGCGGGAGGTGGATTGGGTGAGGGGTTTTGGGTTTTGGGGTGGTGGCCATTATGGGCCTTGGTGGAGGGGTGGACATGGTGTCCACATGGTTTTTAATGGTGAGGGTTGGATGAGTGGTGGTCACCATGGAGGGAATTGGGTTGGTTAGGGGTCTCTTGCCCTTGGGATCACTTGGGGTGGAAGTGGGGGCTAAAGGGGCTTGACTAGTGTAGGTTAGGGAAGGGGGTTTTGGTTGGGATGTGGGGGACCTCATGGGGTTAGGTGGGGAGGTGGAGGTCTTAGGTACTTGGGTTTTAGTGATAAGGGTTTGGACGGGTGGGGTGGGAGGAGTGGGAGTGCTCCTTGGGTTTTGGTGATCCGAGTGGGATGGGGACACATACCTAGCCCTTAGTTGATCTTCATGTCCTCCCATGTGGTGAGGGGAGCTTCCCGTCTAATTATCCTTAAGCCCTCAATTTTACACCAATGAGTTTGAGCCCTTTTGGTTAGTTGTATTTTGGCAACCCATGCCTTTTCATCCTCGGAAATATGATACCAATTGAAGTATTGGTCCATTGTAGCTTCCCAATCTAAATATTTGCTAGGAGAGGTCCCATCAAAGGTGGGAAGTGGGAAAGGGGCCATCCTATCGTCCGTCCTTAGGGCGGGCCTATTTTTTCCAAGTTGGTTGAGTCGGCCCGATATGTTATCAAGTCGCTCATTGGCATAGGTCAAGGCTTTCATGAAGTAGTTGAAGTCATGAGTGTTAGTGGTAGGCATCCCTTGGGGTTTTGGATTCATTGTGGGATTGGAAGATGTAGTATTGGGTTGAAAGCGAGTACCACTACGAGTGGTCATGCAAGGTTGGGTGGGCTATGCAAGGGTGTGCGGATGCACCTATGAAAGACTTAGTGTGACCCAAGACTAGACTTGTAAGGACAAGCCTATGACCGCTCTGATACCACTTGATGTGGCACAGCCCAAAGACCACTAAATATGATAAGGTGACCCTAGGACTTAGACCCGCAAGCATACAAGCGCTCAATGATTCTCACAACGATGATTTCTGCTCACTCGGTTCACACGTTCACCCGGTGGGTCCGGGAGATGATGGTGAGGGTTCGAGGCGGGACCCAATTGTCCTAATGGACTTACAATGCTAAGGCTGACCTCCAATGGGCCTGGGAGTCCCAACTTTGTGGGTGGCTGGCCCGCAAGGCGGGGTGTGGGGTGGCACTCACTCACGGGCCGCGGTGGGCACGATATTGCTTAAAATGAATTCCGAGCACTCTCTTACCGTCCGACGGGCATTCAAGGCAATACTACATTTGCAGAAATGAAGCTACAAGGGTGTGATCAGAAGCTCACCTGATCGGTGTGAAGACACCGATCCCGTTCGGAGACGAGGGCGCGTCGGGAGGCGAGGGTATACACCCGATCGCCGCGGCGATGGAGCTTGACCTGAAAATGTGAAGAGGTACAGCACTACGCCCCTTGCAAGGGGGGGATCTTGGGGTGGGGGTTAATGTATTACAACCAAAAATTACCTCCACGCAGGGAGGGGCCTTCAGCCGGCCAAGCGGGGAGGGGAACGAGCGAGATAGAGTCGACTTTCCGAGCTTTGCCGATTCTGCCTAGCTTCTGTAATTCTGGACAGAGGGCCGATGTCGATGCTGCCAATAATTCCACCGAACTTGGCATCTCATGAAACTTGCGCCAAAAGCTTGCTAACCGGAGAGGGGTGTGGCTTGAATTTTTTGGACGACGTTCTGATCTGGGGGCTGACTGCTCCAGCGACTGGAAGATGGATGCAGCTCTGGTCTCTGGCCGAGCTCAGTCTGAAACAGCAGGTTGCAGAAGCTGCCACGATCGCTCCTGAGCTCCAAATTTGGCACCGCTAGACTCGTTGGAATCGTGGACGAGTCTACTTTGCAGAAAAACAAACGGCGAAGTCTTCTGATGTTGGAGATGAGCTGGGTGTCCAGAGAAGTGGACGGTGGTCGGTGCAGACTGTGAGGAGGCAGACCGGCGTGGGTGTGGTAGAAAATTGGTATCTCTGGTTTTCGGATGCCGAACGGGGTTCTGCCTTCTGTTCCTGGACGCTGACAGGGGGAGGAAGAACTTTGTAGAAGACCTCGAAGACTGGTTCCTTCAAGGTTTGTCGTGGGAGAGTCTTCTCTGCCGCTCTGGCTCCTGGTCTGAGAGGTTCTGCGCAGTCGGGGAAGAACGGCCTTCACGGACGGCCACGAACTCGGAATGGAGTGATTCCACCTCGCCTGCGAAGAGCACAGGGAGGCCTTTCCAGAAAGTTAGGCCACGCCACCAGCAGAACCAGGATGCAGTCGTGGATGTCGCTGCAACAGAGTGCTAAACTGCAGGTCGGCCTGCACACAAAGCTGGAGTGGAGAAGAGAGGAGGGGGTGAACTTGGCTTGAGGGGAGAGGAGGGGTGCGACCTAGGGAGCAAGGAGGGAAGGGGAGATTCGAATTTGGGCTTTGGAATGAGTTAATTCAGCCTTGGGAAGGTGGAGATATGCTTAGGGAAGTGAAAGGGGTAGGTGGTGGTTGGAGGGTGGGGTTTTGAGTGGTGGAACTTCCTTGGGACTAGGTGAGGATTAAAGAGGGGTTGTGGGAAGTTGTGGGGAGTTAATGGAGGTAGGTGGGGGTTGGAAGTGGTTGAGAGGGGGAGGAGAGAGAGTGAATTTCGAAATTTAGAGAGAGGAGGAGAGAGAATGGAGAGATAATGAGAGAGAGAGAGATATTGAGAGAGTTTGAAAGGGTTTTCTTCAATATTCATCAAAAGTTGAATACAAGAGGAGAGATGGGGCCTATATATAGGCAACCATTCTTTACATGACCAAAATACCCTTGACAATAAGATAAAAGACCGAGCATATCCTAGACTCAATCCTATGGGCCCATAACTAAAGTAATAAGGCCCAATTAAACATAACAAGGGAAATGGACTAAAACCATATGACTCAATAAAGGAAAATACATAAGATAGGACTCAATAAAAAGAAAATACATAAAATGAAACTTGGGAAATGAAGATAACAAGTGTAGATCATGATCAATCCATATCAAGAGTGTGTAGGCGATCAAAGCTAGAGGGGTGTCGGGAGATGCCCTCATCATGGTGGCCGCCTATCGAGGCTTGCCTGACTTCCAGAAAGCTCGACTAGATGCGATGGGGTTTGGTGCATTCCTCCGGATCGAACCCATTAAGCTCGACCTCGCCCTCATCCAAGCACTGCGCGAGAGATGGGACCCAGAGAGTCGTGCCTTCTTGATGCCCTGGGGGCACATGGTGCCCAGTCTCGAAGATGTGGCCCGAATCACCGGCCTTAGAGTGGATGGTGAGGCGGTGACCGGGGTCACCTACCCCGATTATCGCGAAGTGGCTCAGAAGCTTCTTGGTCTGGAATTAAAGGACCAAAAGAATAGGTCAATAGCCAAGGCATCTATCATGGAGGCACTGGGGCTCACTGACACTCGTCACCGTGATAACGAGTCCTTGGAGGAGTTCATGGAGAGAGCGGAAAGAGGGTCCCGCGCTGTGTACTGCGTGGATGCCAGTAGCTGGGAGAGATCAAACATGGACTTGAGGATATTCCTCCTCTTCCTGCTGGGAAAATTACTGCTGGGTTCCAAAGGAGACGACATCCATTGTCGTTTCCTAGAATTTTTGGTGGACCTAGAGAGGGTAGGGCAATATGCCTGGGGAGCCGCCGTGCTGGCGCATCTGTTCGCAAGTCTGTCCCAAGGGACAGATCGAGAGGTGACTGTGAGTGGCTTCATACCGTTTCTCCAGGTAATTATTTGTTTATTTATTTATGCAACTAATCTATTTCATGAAATGCTGATGACATGTGATGACACAGGTATGGAGTTATTACTACATCCCAATGGGGCGAGCTCGACAGTGGCGTGTGGCTGTGGCACCACTAGCTCGGCGGTGGCAACCCATTATGAGCACAACCTCTCTATCTTACCAGCTGATGGTATTAAGGCGTGAGCTGCAAGAGTTCCCCACAGAGATGGTAGGACTCCATTTTTTTGTCTTTTCTTTTGTCTTTTCTTTTTTTTTTCGGTTCTTTTGAGTGATTAAGGAGACATACGCATGCCAACGCAGGTGATCTGGAGGCCTTACTCGGGCTTGGTCGATGTCGACCAACCGTGGGTCATCGCAGGTCGCCCTCGATTTGGTCGGGACCTTTGGGTCCACTGCCTGAATGAAATCGAGCCACTCCGGCTACGATTGGTCATGAGGACTTTAGGGCTTGCCCAGGAATGGGTAGATATGACCGCACCACCCCGCGTCGGGAGGAAGACACGTGGGCCGGTAACCTGTGTCGACTGGCAGGTGCGCTTCCCCGAACAATATGAAGATTGGCAGCGGGGTGGCACGCTCGTGGAGTCGCACGCCCGGGATAGTGAAGATTATCTATGTCTCTATAGGGCGATGTATGCAGAGCGACTCCATCCTGAGGGACTTGTGGAGGTATATCTCCTTTCTCACTTTTTGATCATTTTTTTTATTTATTATTATTTTTTTATCATTTTTCTAAATGTAATGCTGACTCTAAGACATGGGTTTAGGATGCCCGTGATACCATGATAGCGAACTTGCGGGCTCGATTGGCGGACACGGAGGGAGAGTTGGGTGACATCCGTGAGGCCTTACATGTCTCGGTGAGTATGTATGCAAACGTATATTCCTAATTATACCCCTAGGTTTTGGTGTTTAGACACTCACTGTCACTTCTTGCTATCATAGCGTGCTCGGCTCGACGCAACCTTACCAGTAGTAGGGGTAGAGGGTGCTTCTTCCAGTCTATGGATTCCTTCGTCGGAACTAGATTCGCTCCACGAGCAGCTCGCCCGTGTAACACAGCGCGCCGCGGAGGCAGAGGGAATGCTTTCTGTGTAGGTGAAGGTTCCTCTTATCCGAGCTTCTCTGTTTATGTCTCATCACACCCCTGAAATGACGGATATGGCAGGCCGAAGAGATGCAAGAGATGTTTGCTCATGCATCACAAGGGAAGGCCAGGATAGCGGAGTTGGAGGAGGAATTGCAACGTCGCTCAGATGACAATTTTTCTCGGGACGCCATGGAGTTGAGGATCACCCTTCAGCTGGAAAGGGATGACAGAGAGAGAGAACGTGCTGAGAGGGAAAAGGACAGGGAAAGAGAGAAGGCCAAAAGATCAGTCGAGAAAGAGGAGAGGAGGGCCCTGGAGGCCCAACTATTCGAATTGAGGACCAGTCTCGGTCTCGCCGAGCAGTGGCTGAAGGATGGCGAGGAACGCTACCGAAGGGCACGAGAGCGTGGCTTTCGTGTTAGTAGCTTCTTTGCTGCTCCCGCAGATCGACGTCAGGGAGTGGAGATAGGAAGAGGACCACAAAGCGGTAGAAGTACCGCTTTTCATGGTTGGATAACACCTTCTAGAGTTTCTCGTCCAGAAAGCGGCGAGACGAGTAATGTAGAGAAGGAGGGTGGAAGCTAATGTAAGCTCTCTCTTGTTGTTCGTTTTTGTTGAGTGGGAGTGGAATAAAATATTTTGTGCTTGGTTCTTTGCTTCTTTCTGATCTCTCGAATCCCTGTACACATCTAAGCAAACAAGTTAGCATTTCTGCTCTGACTTGCCCCTTGCTCAATAAACAAACGTGATTTTGAGTTATCCTTGATAACGAGTCAAGGGGCAAGTCTTTATTAACAAAGGCAATAATAAAGGATAATGAATGCGACAGACAAGCATACGGATGCAAACGAGAATTTAAAATGAATGGTGCATACAAATACGATCATGCGAAGATGTGATTTTCTTTGTTTTTGTAGGTGTGTTCATTTTTTTGTATTTTGTTGTTTGTTTATTTTTTTTGGTCTTTTACATTTCCATTTTTTTTGTGCATGTACATTTTTTGCTTCTTCTCTTTTTTTTTGGATTTTGGATTTGTTATTTTTATTTGTTTTTGGTTTGTTTATTATTTTTTTTTATTTTTGCTAATGCATGATGATCACTTGATATAACAGCTAACCTGCATGAGAACGAGGGCTTCTTGCTAACCTCCCAGGCATCCTAAGTGCACGTCTAAGTTGATTTGGGCCTCTAGACTCCTCGAATGATAATCCCGCCGGCTAAGACTTACCCTGATGACAATACCGTCATGCCATGCCTAGGCTCCCAGTTGCTTCCGACCAAGGGATTCACCCAAAAAGTGTTCAAGGTAAATGATTTGCCCGACCCGGGTCTACTTCCTCACAACTCTAGACGATATGTAATGGAACACCCTGGAACCCAAATGGCCAACCGCGCGACGCTGACCCGGAATCAGACGCCGTCGCACCTGTAGGTGACGCGCTTGCATTGGTCTAAGCCCGAGGTTAGACTTAGAAGACATTAAGATGGTAGATAAGGGTCTTGACTGGCCAGAAACACGGAGATTCTTTCACGACAATGACTTCTGCTTTCCAAGATGGATAATCATACAAAACAATTGAAAGGTGGTTGCAGACTTTGGTGAGTTTCACCCTTCAGGAACTCCATTGAGCCTTCATCTTCAGGGGAAGAAGGAAGAGTATTAGGGGCAAACCTCCTGAGAGGACCGGCAAAATCGTTAACCCAGCGAGCTAGTAGGGGCACACTTAACTCTCCCTTACGGACAACTTCAGACCAAATCTCGAGCATTTACATCTCATGGCCCCTCTTGTATAGAATTTGACTTTCAGTCAAAGGGGTTTCATTTGTGGGATCAGGCACAGTTACGACCAGGCTTTTCACTTGACTTTGATTTTGTTCTTCTTTTCTGATTTTTCTTGACAGATTTTTGCGAGGGACATAGTATCTTGACATTATTGAATCCCTCTTGGATGCCTGCGGGGACACTGCCCTCTTCTCGTGCTCTGACCCATGCTCGAAGAATTGGGCCCTACTCTTGCCCTAGGGGTTGTGTTCGTGTTTTCCATGCTCAGCGTTTTAAGGGCGCCGGGTGTCTCATTCGGTCGAAGAGAGAGAGAATAAAGATTTAAGCCTTCTGGAGACCTTCTGGGTGAGGCCTCACCATGAGCGATGCTACCGATCTTTCATAGAACACATGTGTACATGTATGTTGCCCCCTTTTGAGGGGGGCATAAGCCGAACTAGCCGGACAGGGATCCCCACGGTTCTGGCAAACCAAGACCCGGAACCTACCAAGTCTTAATAGGCCCTATCCCAACACGGAGGTTGAATGTAATGACTTAACTACATGGTGATCTCCGGGCATTAGCAATTGTGAATTTTCTATTTTTTTTTCTTCTTTTCATTTTCTTCTATTTTTTTGTCTTTTGTTGTTGTATATATACATATTTTTGTTATTTTCATTGCTTTTTATTATTTTTATTGTTTCATCATTTTTTGACACTATGTACACCTATCTAAGGGTAGTATTTCTTAAGATAAAGCCCATTCCAAGGGTATGATAACTCGATCCCCTCAGCATTGACTAGCCTATAGGCGTTGCCAGGATGCACAGCCTGAATCACATACAGTCCTTCCCAATTGGGTTGGAGTTTAGAACGCGGGCCACCAGGTTTTGTAAATATTCTTTTCACAACCATTTCACCGACTTGAAATTTCCTTTCAATGACCTTCTTTTGATAAAAACGTGTGAGTCTGTTTTGATATACACGTGCATGCTCGGCAGCGGCCAGCCATTTCTCATCTAAGAGTTCTAATTGGGCAAGGAGTGAATCACGACGTTCGTCGAGGGGGAGATCCTTATCCAATTGTACTCTCAGAGAGGGTACCAGAATTTCGTACGGAACTACCGCCTCCATCCCATAAGTAAGGGCGAACGGAGTTTGCCCAGTGGGGGTACGGATTGAGGTGCGATAGGCCCATAGAGCTTCAATCAGCTTTTCTGACCAATCCGAGAACTTGTTTGACTCACAGATCTTTTTTATGATTTTAATCAGTGTTTTATTAGTGGCCTCTGCTTGGCCATTACCTTGTGGATAATAAGGTGACGAATGATGCAATGCAATTTTATACCTTTTGCAGAGGTCCTGAAGGTCCTGAGATATGAATTGCGGTCCGTTGTCGGTGATGATCGTGCTTGGAATGCCGAACCTGGCGATGATGTTCTTCATGATGAATTTGCAGACTGTTGATGCTTTAACCTCCACGTAAGCTTCGGCTTCGGCCCATTTGGTAAAGTACTCCGTTGCAGTAAGGATGAATGATTTTTGCTTAGTGAGGGAGTAAGGATTACCGAGAGGACCAATGACATCGAAAGCCCACATGGAGAAAGACCATGGGGAGGATACTGGATGAAGTGAAGAAGATGGGGAATGAATTTTATCGGCGTGAAGTTGACACTTGACACACCTACGGACATAGACGGCACAATCCTCTTCCATGGTGGGCCAGTAAAAGCCTTGCCGAAGGATTTTCTTGGCAAGCATTTGGCTGTTCACATGGCCACCGCACACACCAGAGTGTGCTTCCTCGACGCATTTCCATACCTCCTCTTCGTCGAGACATCTTAGAAGAACACCAGTAAGACTTCTCTTGTATAGCACTTCTCCGACCAGCACGTACCTCTGTGCCACCCTCCTTATGGCTTTTCTATCTTCCGATGTGGCTTCTTCAGGGTAGGATTGATCTTTGCAATACTTGGTAATTTCGTAAAACCATGGCTTCTCCTCATCAGCCAATTCTTCTTCTAATTCTGTCAACATAATTTCCCTTTTCTCAAGGATTTCTTCCTGTAGGGCCTTTCTTGCTATCTTGTCCTTGATATTTACGTATGAAGCGTCATCGATTGCAGGGGCGTGACGCTTGTAGACGTGAATGGTATCAAACCATCTTCCTAGAGGGAACCTTAGAGATGATGCCAGTGAGGTGAGGGCATCGGCCAGAATGTTCTAATGACGAGGGACATTTACAAAGATCAATTTGGCGAATAATTTGGCAAAGGCAGCAGTGAGTTCTTGGTATGGCTTGAGCTTGGGATCGCGAGTGCTATATTTGGTGAGCACCTGGCGAAGAATGAGTTGACTATCACCTATGACTCGCAATTCAGTGATACGAAAGGAATGAGCGAGTTCTAGGCCAGCTAGAAGAGCTTCATATTCAGCTATGTTATTAGTAACGGGGAATTTGAGCTGATATGCCAGTGGGAATGTAAGGCCTTTAGGCGACAGGAGGGCAATGCCGATTCCTTTCCCTTGGGAATTCAGAGCTCCATCAAAATATAACGTCCACATGCAATCATCTGATTGGTTGATGGACATTAGTTCCTCATCTAGAAATTCTGATTAGACAGGATCGAATCTGGGAAGAGGATGGTGAGCGAGATGCTCGGCTATAGCATACCCTTTAATCACCTTTTGCTGGACGTAGACGATGTCAAACTGAGAGAGAAAACTTTGCCAGCGTGCTAATCTATCCGTAAGGATAGATTTTTCTAGAAGGAACTTGATAGGGTTCATTCGGGCAATCAGATGGACTTCATGAGCTAGAAAGTAATGTTTCAACTTCTGCACTACCCAGACAAGGGCGGCACAAGTTTTCTCCATAGTCGTGTACTTCTGCTCACAGGGGTTGAGGAGTTTGGACAAGTAATAGGTCGCCCTTTCCTTGCCCGCTTATGAGGCGTGTACTCCTTTAGAACCTTGATCAATTCCTCCTCTTCAGATGTCGGCAAATTATCGCTTATGAGGATGATCCTAGGGTCTTCCTCGGTCCCCAGATTGATCTCTTTGGTGGGTTCTTCTATAGCGGCTGATGGTTCGTCAAACCTCCTCATTCCGCTAGCATATGCGTCAGCCGCGTCCTCATATTCTTCGTCCCCTTCTTCAATAGGGTACTCTTCATCTGTGAGCTCATAAACTCCGTATCCCTCATCAATTGTGCAATCCTCCTCACATTCTAACTCCGGCAGATGGATGGGATTTTCTAGCAATTGAGGAATGGCTAGAAAGGCTTGACACCTATTGGCTAGATCTAGAAGGAATCGACGAGGAATTTCCCTACCTTTGGATTTTCTTCTAGGTACTACCCTTGACTCGCTATTCCTAACCTGACTGACGTGTTCTACAGACGAAGAAGAAGTTGAAGAATGTACAGGAAGAGACCCCTCGATAGAGGGGTAAAGAAGGTCGCTCAAGGGACCTTGAATGAGTGGCCCGTAAGTCGGGGCACACTCGTGAGAGAGGTAGGAGGTCTCCTCAAAGGAGATGCACTGTTGAGGAGTTTGAAAATCGAAGTTTTTTTTTCATTTTCATTTTCAATTACAAAACAATTGAAAGAAATTAGAGAATGGGAGGAGGGAACTATAGCTAGGGGGTTGCATGGCTCATTGAGCAGATCATGGTTGAAAATTTGGCATGGGCTGAAAGACCCACGCAAGAATGTGAGTAGAGAAGGGGACCTGGGAATATCATCAGATAAACGTCGGGTCCATGAAAGAGTCAGCAGCAACGGCTGAGGAGGATGATCAGAGAGAATGACGGGAAGCGATCCGTCAGTGGCAACTTCCTCTTGGCGAGGAAAACTTGGAATTTCAGCAATGTCAACGACATCTTTTGGTACCTCAGAGATCAAAAGTGGCCCCTCTAAGTCTGGAGACGAGAACATCTGTTGTAGTGCCATGGAAATATCCTGTATATCAATCCACTTATTCCACTCACAATCCGGGTCATCGTGTTTCCCCTTTTTTGTAGCTCTCAAGCAACCTTCAGCCAAGTAGGCAATATGCAATTTCCCATGTGATTGTCGCGGGTAATCCCCCAACTGTATAACCGGACCCTTTCTGAAATGAGAGTACAAGGTCCATGTAAGAGGTCCCTCATATGCTTCAAGTGGCCCTTCAAAGCCTAGGCCGGCTCTAAGGGTTAGCTTTGTCTTCTTTGGAAACTTCAGTCTCCCTTGTAATTGTGCCCCCAAACCTTTGCCCTGTTGGTAGCCAATGTTTCTCATGATCTCCCATCCCTTAGCATGGGAAGGGTGACATGACTTTGGTGTTGGAAGTGGCTTTTGTGTAGAATGGGTGTGACGAGGGTCACACACATCTAGCAGTGAAAGAATTGGCCGGTGAGTTGGCCAAACAGAAGGCAATGAGGTATTAATAGCATCCACTGTAGAAAAGATGGGCATGCTATTTACCTTGATAATCCAAGCCTTGTACGGAAACTTCAAGCACTGATGATTGGTGGAAGGCACCGCATTCATAACCTCAATGTAAGGGCGGCCCAGTATGGCCTTGAATGTGGGATACATATCAAGGATATGGAATTCCGTGAAGACTGATGCAGGGCCCAATTCTACATTCAAGATGACCATCCCCATTGGCGACTTTTTGCTATTATCATAGGCCGTAACCGTGATTGATGAAGGTCTTATCTGTTCCGTGTCAACCCCACATGATTGGAGGGTGATCATAGAGATCACATTTATAGACGCACCAGTGTCCACCAAACACGGGTCTACAGACACCCCATTGATCTTGACTACAATACACAAAGCATATTTTCGAGCCTCCTTGGGGGCAAGCTCATGGTGGTGAAATATAATAGCCGGTTCTGTATCAGTCGGTGTTAATACCGATGAGATCTTTTCCACTGGGAGATCCTCGTTTACCATGACCTTTTGGAGATACTCCATCAAGGCGTCTTGATGGGTTTTTGACCTCTTGATTAGCTCGAGAATGGAGATCCGAGCTGGTGTTTTATCCAAATGTTTCAACAGGTCATATTGTGTCCCGGGGATAGACTCCTCTGGCTGTTCTTCGGTGTCTTTCTCCAGCTGAGGTTGCTCGGGGACCTGACTGTTTTGGGGAAAAATCCGATGGAACATCCTTCCACTACGGAGCACCATGGCTTGCGGTTTTGGCGGCACCTTTATAGAGTTAGATATGGGGTTTAGCAAGGGTTCGAGGGGTAGTGGTGAAGGAACAATTGATGAAGCAGGGGCAATAATAGGTGTAGGGGCTCTGATGAGTGGTTTGTTAGGTGGAGGCATGGTGGGAGTGGGTGAAGCCTCAGATGGACGGCGAATGATAAGGGGTTTAAAAGGTGGAGGCATAGTAGAGGTTGATGGTGTCCCGGATGGGTGATGAATAATGAGGGGTTTCGAGGGTAAAGGGGTTGTGGTGGAGGTAGATGGTGCCTCAGAAGGGTGTTGGACAATAGTGGGTTTGTTTAGTGGAGGCAGAATGAAGGCGGATGATGAAGTGGAGGCGTGAGGGATAATGAGAGGTTTTGGGGGTAACGGTGTCATGGTGGAAGTGGAGGGTGTTTGCTGGAGACTCGAAGGGAGGTCATCAGTAGCGACGCGGATGAGAGGACGTGATGTCAGTGAAAATGAGTAAGGTATTACTGCGGGTTGTGCTACGGGTGGAGGATAGACAGGTGCGGGACGAATAAGGCGTGGGGATTGGATAGGAACGTGATTGGTGACAAGGACAGAGCCGCTTTCCGTATGCCAATCTTGCCCTCTTCCAACCTCCAGGAAGGAAGAGATGGGGTTGACTTGGTGGTTAGGTTGTTGGTGCGCCGGTAACGGATTCTGGAGGATGCCCATATTCGGCTGTTGTTGTGGTGCCTGCTGAGGCTGTTGTTGTTGCTGCTGTTGTTGTTGTTGTTGTTGTCTAAGAGGAGGTCTCCTGGCCTTCATCATGGTGACGCATCGCCTCATTTCATCCCAATCTATTTGATGTTCATCGTTCATATCATAGATATAATCTCTGAAATGAAAACAGTTTTCCACTGTATGACCCGGCTGTCTATGGAAGACACAATATCTGGAAGTGTCGACGTTCGTGGGCCATATGGCTTTTTCCTTAGGCAAGGTGAGGAAATTAGCAGCCATGAGAGCATTAAAGATGTCCGGCAATGACTCCGGCAAAGGTGGGTAATGAGCTCTCCTAGGGCCGATCGGCCTTCTCTGTTGTTGGAGGCCATAATCCCCAGGTGGTGGAACCTGATTATATTGAGGAGGCCGTTGTTGTTGTTGTTGGAGATGAAGCGGTTGAGGCATATTGTTCTGGAAGAGATTGTTTTGTGGGGGAGGACGATAGGGTTGCTGACCTTGTTGCTCCTGATGAAAGGGGAATTGTGGGGGTTGTGGGGGCCTAGGATTAGCTTGCTGGTTGGGATAGCCAACCGCGCCCACTTGTTCATTTGTTACAACCCCTTCTGTTACCCCACCTTGGGCACCTGTGCCCGACTTCCTAAACACCTTTGGTTTTGGTGGCTCGAACATATGCATGAGGGGAGAATCTTTCAGCTGTGTTTGGATATATCGAGCTCTCTCATACAGTTCCTCCATAGTGGTGAGTTTGTTCATTGCCAGGACGTGTCTAAATTGTGGAGTGGCATTAGACACGACCATCTTTACTTGCTCCGATTCTGAAATGGGGTCTCTCACTTTCTCTGCCAAGGATCTCCATCGATCGGCAAATTGGGTGAAATCTTCGTCCGGCTTCATCTTTTCAGCCACCAGGTCGGTAATAGAGAAGGAGGGACCGACCCTATCCCGATATTTCTGTGTGAATTTCCGTTGCACTACGTCGAAGTTCTCAGCCTCACTCGGCTCTAGTGAATAGAACCATTCTAAGGCGGGACCATCCAATGATCTCCTGAAGAGGTATGCCAAGGATCTTTGATCGTTCTGCCAAAACGAGGACTCATACATAAAGTCCTTCAGATGAATGAGGGGGTTGCCTGTGCCGGTGTACCGTCGATACGTTGGCATTTCAGAAGGAGGGAGATGGAATACTGGAAGGATTGGTAAAGAGATCTCAGGTGCGGATTTGACATCCACGATCTTTTTGAAATCTCGGAATTGTTCATCCATCTTGTTCATCCTATGAAGGAGAGATTGAGTGACCTCATTGTAAGGAGTAGGTTGTGGTGGCCACTGAGGCCTTGCAGAAGCCTGAGAAGGGAATTCCGGATGAGAGAGACGTTGTGACATATCAGCAAATGGAACTGACTGAAATGTCGTATGAGGAATTGGTGGGACTTGAGATTGGGGAGGTAATTGGAAAGGGGGAGGTTGCAGATGTGGCATATCAGTAAATGGAACTGACTGAAATGTTGGATGAAGAATTGGTGGAACTTGAGACTGGGGAGGTAATTGGAAAGAGGGAGGCTGCAAACTTGTCTGCACAAGAGGGAATGAGGGAGGGATTGCCTGTGCGGGTTCTTGAATAGAGAGAGCAACGGGTGTTGGATTTTGAGGAGTAGGATCAACAGATTTCCCTTTTAAGACGGCCTGAAAGGCTCGGATCTGATCGGAATTGAGCTGTGTGTTCGCGAGAACACCTAGCAAGGAGGAAATATCTTGTGGTGGGGATGCTTCCCCGACGGCGGCTCGCACCTCATATGAGGGCTCACGGGAGGAACCTGCGTCCTCAGCAGGGACATGTGTCCCCTGGTGACTCGGGGTCGGATTCTGACCGTTCCCGGACATTTCTTGATCTTTTTCGGAACGTGAGATTTTGCCGGAACGCAATATCATACACACTCAAACCAAGAACAAAGATTAACAAACAAGTTGATGTTTAACGCCTTTTTGTGTTTTCTTTTTGTTTTCCCTTTTTTTTCTTTTTCTTTCTAATTAAAATGTAATAACATACACACTCAAACCATTAGCAAAGATTAACAAACAAGTTGATGTTTAACGCCTTTTTTGTTTTCTTTTGGTTTTTCCCTTTTTTCTTTTTTTTTCTAATCTAATGTTCACACCACAGGAGGGACCTTAGTTGCAATATTGATTTTCGCCGTGTGATCTAAGGACACTCGACTCACCACGAATGGGTTAACTATCTCCAGGGAACTTCAGTGGTACAACCAGCCCAGTGAACGAAGAGGGAATCCTTCGATGTCGGGGACTTACGGAGGTCCCAGTGGAGGAGATCCTAGTCCGTCGAGAGGAATTCCCGACGGAGAGTCCTTCCTTCACCAGGAAAAGGTGATCCTAAAAGATGGAACAAGAAATAAAAATAAAAGGGAGATGATATGCAATGCAGTGCTGAATTTAACAGGAGATATATAAACAGACAACAAATATATGCAATAAAAGAAATTAAACAAACATCACAACACTCCTTTTCTGCAATGATAAGAATCGCTTCAGACTTCAAGGGGACTCTGGAGTAATGCACGTAGTGCACGAGGGGTGAAATTGGAATGCCAAGAGTGATAGCGGGAACACAAATATAGCGCACGCGGGCGCAATCAGGAGGGGCACACGTGGGTGCCAAGTGGAGGGGGTGCTACTGAGAGCACAAATGTAGCGCACGAGGGCGCAATCAGGAGGGGCACACGTGGGTGCCGAGTGGAGGTGCACGCGTGGGTGCCGAATGGAGGGGCACGCGTGGGTGCCGAGTGGAGGGGCACACGTGGGTGCCGAGTGGAGGGGCACACGTGGGTGCAGAATGGAGGGGCACGCGTGGGTGCCGAAAATATGTGGGTAACCAAAGGAAACAAAAGATGTCCCACCGTGATCGCCAAAAAAGGTGTAGACGGCAAAAGAAGCATCGTCCACCCTCGGGGGAAAGAAACAATGATGCAAAGTAATGATGAAAAGGTGATTGTCAGAGAGGTGGAGACGGCAAGGGACGTCCACCCTCGTCTGTCCTAAGAGATGGAAATGACGAGATCAACTCAAGAAGAGAAAGAACATAAAGGAGAGAAAGGAAAGAAGGATGAGAAACGAACTCCGATACGTGGCGGAGATAGGGGTCGGAAGACCCTCTCGCGCAAACTAACCCCTTCCCGGTAAGCGTGACTTACCGTTCCATGAGCAGTTTTCCATATACCAGAAAATCCGAGAATCTAAGTAACAGAAATGGGGAGGCACGAAGACTCAGAAACTACAGCGGTGCATCGTTCTCCAGAAAATTACAAAGACAATACGAACCAAGACATACCACCACGAGACATTGGTCTTTGTGGGGTTCTAACAGCGATGCAATAATATCAACACTAATGAATATATATGTACGTATTAGGACCACCGCAAGACATTGGCCTTACGGGGTTTTATTGCAACATAGATAATAAACATGAGTATATATACATAAGACCACCGCGAGATATTACTCTCCGCGGGGTTTTTACTGTAATATATATAATGAAAGGCTTCGCGAGGAATTACTTCCGTCACGTGCACCTTCACGAGGAATTACTTCCGTCGCAAGGTTTAGACAGAAATTTAAAGAAATAAAATGACAGAATGAAAAAGGTTTCGCGAGGAATAACTTCCGTCACGTACACCTTCGCGAGGAATTACTTCCGTCGCAGGGTTTAGACAAAAATCAAAGGAATAAAATGACAGAATAAAAAGGCTTCGCGAGGAATTACTTCCGTCACATACACCTTCGTGAGGAATGACTTCCGTCGCAGGGTTTAGACATAAATTTAAAGAAATAGAATGACAGAATGAAAAAAAAGGCTTCGCGAGGAATGACTTCCGTCACGTACACCTTCGCGAGGAATTACTTCCGTCGCAGGGTTTAGACAAAAATCAAGGGAATAAAATGACAGAATGAAAAAGGCTTCGCGCGGAATGACTTCCGTCACATACACCTTCACGAGGAATGACTTCCGTCGCAGGATTTAAACAAAAGGGAAAATTGACAGGAAAGAAAGTGGGAAGGGGATGTGATCGCCAGGGGCTGAGAGCCCCACAGGAAATGTTCTGATCGCGTTTGCCGTCAGGGCGGGAGCAGAGCGGATTCTCTCTTCCTCTTCTGTTGGCCGGCCGGCGAAGAGGGCTTCCTTCGGTTACCCTTAGACAAAGAACAAACAGAGTAGAACTGGTTGGTGAGAACGACGGTGGTGTAGTACCGATTCTTTAGAAAATGACACTGAAAATAGCATAGACAAGTACGCACCTGGTTGGTGGTATTTAAAACCCCTTTTAGACACGAAATGGTAGATAAACAATATGATGGATGAATAAGTAAGATTCTATCTCAGAGAGAAATGTTATGGGGATGGCAAATGATGCATGCATGCAGCTAACTGAATGAAAATGAGACAGAAAAGAGGGGGAGAAAACTTATTCAGATATAGATGATGGGCTCGAGGGTGAGCTCCTTCGGCAAGGTGGGAGTGAAGCAGGCATGTAGCGCAGCAGAACGACTGTCCTAGTGCACTGGACCGCCCAGGGAACTTGACCTTCTTTGTTTCACGGACTTCAACACCGACCGGACCGGAGCATATCTTTCCATTCCGTACGGACATGTACAAGCATTGACACACGCACGGCGACGGCAGGAGCGGCCGGTGTAGAGGCGGGAGGCGGCCGACGGCGAGGCCGGAGGTGAGGGCGCTGCGGGCGGAGGTCGGCGCGGAGGTGGCCCGGAGCGACGGCGCAGGCGGGACCAGAGGCGGGGGCCGGCTGGAGCGGCGGGGCTGGAGGCGGTTGGAGCGGCGGCCGGAGTAGGGGGCAGAGCGGCGCAGGCGGGGCCGAAGGCGGCCGCGGGCGGAGACGGAGCCGGAGGCGGGAGCGACCGGAGGCGGTGGCCGCGGGGGGTGCGTGCAGGCGGCCGGAGGCGAGCGGGTGCACTGCGGGCGGGCGACGGCGTGCGAGCAGGGGTGCCGGAGCACGTCTGCAGCGGTCCGGTGGCGGGAGCGGCGGTCGAGGCGGGCCGGAGGCAGGAGCGGCGTCGGAGGCGGGAGCGGCGTCGGAGGCGGTGGCCGCAGTGGACCGTTGCGGCCGCGCAGTTCAAAGGGGGGGCACGGGCGACGAGGCCCCCCCTTGCGAACTCAAAAAAAAACCTTTTTTTTTAAATTTTCCTTTACGCGAAAGAGAGAGAGAGAGAGAGAGATTGAGGGAAAGAAAAGAAAATGGAGAGAGAGGGAGAGCAGAGAGATGGAGAGGGAGAGAGGAAGACGAGAGTGAGAGGGGGAGCAGAGGGATGGTGGCCGGTTGCAGGTGGGGAGAGGAGGGATGGCTGTTGTTGGGAGAAAAGAAAGGGAGGGTGGAGGTGGACGTCGTGGGAGTGCTGCGATGGTGGGTTAGCAAGGGTAGGAGGTGGGAGCGTAGTCGCGGCTGAGCACGGGGGTAGTGGCAAGGTGGACGCGGCTGGAGGTGGAACTTAGCAGGGAATGGGAAAAGAGAGGAGGGAGGGGAGACGGTGGAGGTGGTTGTCGTGAGGAGGAGGATGGCTGGAGGTCCAGGGGGTTGAGAGGGTGGAGAGTGTGTGTGGTGGGTGGAGGGAGAGAGGTCGACTGCGGGGGGCTGCGATGGTGTTAGCAGAGGAAGGGGGTGTGTGTGTATTCCAGGGGCTTCCGATGGGGTGGTGGGTTACTGAGGAGGTGAGAAGGGGAGAGAGAGAGAGAGTGTGTTAAAGAGAGGGGGCAAGATCCTAGAGACCCGGGAGGGGAGTGAGGAAATAAATTATGTAATAAAAGATGGGGCCATATCCATTAAATTTTATTTATTTTTTAGAACAAAAGTGGGCCAAGCCCATTAGCACACATCTATATATATATATTTTTATTTTTGAATAGGAATGGGCCAAACCCATTAGCACAAATGTTTTCTTTTGGTATATTTTTTGAATAGGAATGGGCCAAGCCCACACGATGAACCTTCCCCCTTTTTTAGGAATAAAAAGATGGACCAAGCCCATTAACATTTTTTTTATTTTGTGTAGGAATGATCACAAGCCCATTAACAAGAATTATTCAAGAAGCCACAGATTATTAGATTAAATTAGAGATTACTCAACTAACTTAACCGTGCGAGCTGCTTTGGGGCGTCTTAGTGTAATACGGGATCTGCTCAGCATAATGCTAAAATGTCGTGTCTACACAGGGTACTACCGGCGATTCATCAAGGATTTCTCCAAGATCGCCGTACCACTCACTAGGCTAACTCACAAAGACATCCGTTATGAATGGAACAAGGAATGTGAAAGAAGCTTTCAAGCTCTCAAAGATCACCTAACTACTGCCCCGGTCTTAGCTTTACCTATTAAAGGATAGAAGTTTGAGGTATACACCGATGCATCTGGCATTGACCTCGGATGTGTCTTAATGCAACAAGGAAGAGTTATATCTTACTCTTCTCGTCAATTGAAGAAGCATGAAGAGAACTACCCAGTGCATGATTTGGAATTGGCTGCGGTAGTATTCGCATTATAGATATGGAAACATTACCTATACGAAGTGTAGTTTACTGTATACTCCGATCACAAGAGTCTCAAGTATCTCTTCTCTCAGAAGGAATTGAATATGAGGCAAAGACGTTGGCTAGAATATCTCAAGGACTTCGACTTCACGATACAATATCATCTCAGAAAGGGTAATTCTGTAGCTGATGCCCTCAGTCGGAAGCCAAGAGTAATATTAGCCAATTGCATGATTCAGGAGTGGAAGTTCCTAGAATAATTCTCTAAACTTGATATAAGCATAGATAAGGAAAGCAAGTGTGTTACACTATCACATATGAGCATACAGCCAGATTTACTCTATGAAATACAAGGAGTTCAAGACAATGGCCCAATATTAGTGGAAATCAAGGGAAAAATTGAAGAGAAATCTGATTTCAAATTAGCATCAGATGGAAGGTTGTTATTCAGAGACAGAACTTGTATACCAGATTGTCCAGAGCTAAAGAAGAAGATCTTAGATGAAGCTCACAGATCAAGGTACACCATTCATCCATGATCTACCAAAATGTACCAAGATTTGAAAAGGACATTTTGGTGGCCCAACATGAAAAGAGAAGTAGCAGACTTCGTATCTCGCTGTCTCGCATGCCAACAAGTCAAGGTAGAACACCAAAAGCCTGCCGGTAAGCTACATCCTCTTGATATCCCCAAGTGGAAGAGGGAGGATATCGGTATGGACTTCATTATGGGGTTATCTAAATCTAGATGAGGACATGATGAAATTTGGGTCATCATAGACCGTCTGACCAAGTCGACACATTTCTTGCCAATTAAGAGCCGATGGTCAGTTGATGTTCTTGCTGATTTATACATTAAAGAGATAGTCAGATTACATGGAGTTCCTGTATCAATCGTGTCTGACCGAGACCCTCATTTTACTTCTCATTTTTGGAAGGGTCTACAACATTCGTTAGGGACAAGACTCAATTTCAGTACTGCTTTTCATCCTCAAACGGATGGTCAGACCGAAAGAACCAATCAGGTAGTAGAAGATATGCTCAGGGCTTGCATCATTGATTTTGGTGGAAGCTGGCATGATCACTTGCCGTTGGTCGAGTTTGCATACAACAACAGTTACCAGGCAAGCATACATATGGCACCTTTCGAAGCCTTATACGGAAGGAGTTGTCGATCACCCTTGTGCTTGGATGAAGTTGGCGAAAAATAATTATTAGGCCCAGACATGGTAAGGGATACCACTGAAAAGATTCAGCTCATTAGAGAAAGACTTCAAGTGGCTCAATCTAGACAGAAGGCTTATGCTGACACAAGAAGAAGAGATCTCGAATTTCAAGTCGGAGATCACATATTTCTCAAGATATCACCTGGACGTGGAATTAGGAGATTTAGTGTTAAGGGCAAGTTTACACCAAGGTTTATCAGACCTTTTAAGATATTAGAAAGAGTTGGCGAGGTTGCTTACCGAGTCGCTTTGCCTCCTCAATTGTTCGAAGTTCATAACGTATTCCACATATCCATGTTAAAGAAGTATGTGCATGATCCGTCACATATCATCGATCATGGTGACCTGGTGATTCAAAAAGATCTCACATATGAACAAAAGCCCATGAAGATCCTCGATCAAGAGGTGCATGCGTACACTGAGGAACAAAACAATTCCCATGCTAAAGGTGCAATGGAGTAAATGCTTAGAGCACGAAGCCACATGGGAGACCGAGGAGTCCATAAGGAAGTGATTCCCTAACTTATTCTAAATGGTATGTACTTTGCACCCTCCACGTCTATGTACAATTGAATTTGGGGACTAAATTCTTTTAAGTGGAGGAGGGTGTAGCAACCCTAACAAGTTGAAAGATTGAAAATTTAAAGCTAATGATATATATATATATGAATATATGTTTAAAAAATGTTTACACCAAATGGGCCTTGCACTTAAAACCAATAAAAAATGGGCCAAAATTAAATAGCGCCCTCTCTCAAGGCGCTATTTCATGAATTGAAGACCCCTTACAGAGGCGTCATTTCTTGAAACCACGCCCCTCCTCTGGGCATCATTTTGGTTGAAGTGTTCGGTTCAAACTGGGACGACAGCTATAATATGGGGAAGTATTAATATGGGAATAGATTAACACATAGGAATGATTAGATAATAGTAGGAATCTTCCATGGAAACTTTTAATCCTAATCGAACTCCTAAACCCATTAGGATTCTCTACTCTATAAATACCTTACCATCACCGAGCAAAAGCCCTCCGACTGAACCCTCAAGATCCCGCGTCGTCCGTCTGCTATGGTGGTCTGGTAGTAGTGCCGCCATTGCGGTGGCTAAAGCATAAAGAAGCTTTGCTTCTTCCACAACTGCTTCCTCAACCGTAAGGAGCTTTGCTCCTTTCTTCTTCTTCCACTACCGTTGCTGTAAGGGAGGCTGCTGTCCTCTTTGGGTTTTCTTCTTCAAAGGAAGCTATAGTTTTCTTCTTCGTTACCATAAAAGTGTTGTGACGACCCAGAGTTCAGGATACCGATATACCGATAACATCGGTATACCGACACCAAGAACTGGGGAGGCCACCCAAGAGGCTGATGAGGCCCCTGAAGGGTTAGTGGGGGGTTAGCTGAGGAATATGCATAATTAATTGCGAATTGGGGCGCGCAATACAAATAAGTATTTAAGATTTAAACACAAGTGCGGAAGCAATTTAAAATAACCAGAGTGATATATATAACTAGTCCAGAGTCACAAACACTAGTCCACAGGGCACAACTACGCGGGGCATACCCCGGCAAAGGTACAACACAAGCCTCAAAAAGGCAGCTCGTGCTCAGCTGGCAGCTAAGGAACGGTCCCGAAACAGCACACTAAACTCCGGGAGATGTCGGGCGCGGCTCACCTGAAAGGAGAAGGGTGAGTCACAGCCAGACTCAGTAGGGGTCACGCGGATCCCTACCTCGCACTAAACAAGCGAACATGCATAATTAACAGCAATTAAAGCATGCATTCAAATAAATACACCGGCAATGGCATGAATATCTAATCACAAGAAAGCTGTAAACTCTATCTAAGCCAGTATAACAGCTAACACATGCCGCTACTAATTAAATGCAAGCGATTAAAGCTAAAACTACCAATTAGAATGAGCTGCAACTAGTCCAAGCAACAAGGAAGGACAACCACTGGAGCAGAAACCAGAAGCGTCCACTGACGGCTTACACTGCGTCTCAAGCACTCGCAGTCGACAAGCGACAAGCTAAGCGCGCAAACAGTACCAAACCAAGTGACCAGTCGGAGTGACACCCGTCGGCGTCAGTCCACAGTCTCCGACCACGTGTGCACACACTGACTCTAGCCTGAGCCAGGCCCTCTAACTAGTTTTCTCCCTTGGCAGGACGCTACCATTGGCTGGGAGCCCACGGAACTAGCTTACAAACCGTGAATGGGAAATATACCCCTCCGCCATCCTCAAGCGGGTCGGTACTCAACAGACCTTAGGGAAACAACAGTGGCTCCATTGCCTGGAAAGAAAAGCTACTCTATTGGCACATAAAACACGCCACGATATAGTAAAACAATACAACTATGGCATGAATATAGAACGGAACGCATAAGCAATGGGCTGGGAATATATTGCAGCCATCAGGGAAGTGGCGGTCAAGGACCCACGCGCCACATGCAAACGACGGTCGGGGGTCGGCGCGTTACTTCAAGAATGACGCTCCAGTCCCCATCCGTCACTCCCGTCAGGATTCCAGCTCAAGAGGCACCAAAGGCATGTAACGGTGGGGGTCCTGCGCGTTACTTCGAAGCGACGCGTGGGGTCACCGCCGTCACATCCACCCGAGGCTCAAACCACCTATCAGCGTTCTAAATGGTAGCAGGCGAAGTAACGCCCCGGTCTAGGCGCGTCGGACCGAAACGACGGTCGGCCGACTGGCCGCCGGGCGCACCGCCTGACCAAAATCACGGAAAACAGTTGATGAGTAACGGATGGGAGCCCCACCGTTACTCTCCAAGTAACGCACCCCTATTGGGCCGCTATTTGGTAGTGACGCGTCCACCTTGGACCGTCGGGCAAGTGACGGTTCCTGGCAGGACCGTCACTGCACCTGGGTTACGGGCGGGTGCGGTTTGTAAACCGAAGCCCTCCCGGACGGCTGAAAACGCCGGGTATCGACGAAAAACCTGATAACCTGTCAAACCACGCATGCTAGACAACAATTTAACATCTAAATCTAGCACATGCAAGGCCTAAAACGCATTAAACTCAAGATTTAGGCTAAAACCCCAAAAATGGAAATATGAACATCATGCATGCTACGGGGTGCTAATCAACAAACGAGCTAAAGGAAACGATCCTAGCAAGATCGAGGTTCCATCCCCCTACCTTTCGCAAGCCGAAACCGTCGAACGGGCCGCATGCAAGGAGGAATAGCCACGGAGCTTCCACGCTCCACCTCGCTCCCACGATCACCGATCCACGCCGAAGTGGACACCCACGCGCTCTACTCGACGCGAGGAATCCAACGGTGCCAACCTCGTCTCAATCCGACGCCGTCTCGACCCCGATCCCTAAGAGAGGAGAGGAGGTGACCGCACGGAGGAGAGAGAGAGAGAGAGAGTGAAATGAGAGATCGACGGGGGAGAGAGAGAGAGGGTGAGAGATATAAAAAAATAAAAATAAAATTAATATATATATAATATAATCATTATATATATAAAAATCTTATTAATATTCATTAACCCTCAAACAGCTCCGAACAAATCCGGAAAAATGCCAGACAAATTCCCAAAAATCCAGGAAAATAGCCGGAATTTCCAGAACAATTAATAGAACAAATACCACGAAGGATCCATTAAGGCACGGGCCTTACAGTCCCTCCCTCCTTACAGAAATTTCGCCCTCGAAATTTACAATAACCGAAAAGGAGGAAACTGAGAAAGGACTTATACCTCACTGGAACAAGAAAGGAAAAAGCTGACGCATCTCATCTTCACGCTCCCAAGTAGACTCGTTACCAGAGTGACGCTGCCAAGCAACTCTTACCAGAGGAATAACCTTATTTCTCAACCGCTGCTCACGACGGTCTTCAATTCGGATAGGAAACTCTGGCGTGGACAAATCAGCAGTCACCTCGGGCCACACTGAATCATCGAGAACATGAGAAGCATCAGACACAAATTTCCTCAACTGAGACACGTGGAACACATTATGAATAGCTTGCATGGCCGCCGGCAGTTGCAAACGATAAGCCACTGAACCAATAGCTTCAACAATCGGAAAAGGGCCAACATACCGCGGACTAAGCTTTCCACGCTTCCCAAACCTGGAAACACCCTTCATTGGAGATATTTTAACAAACACCATATCTCCCGGCTCAAATTGTAGTGGACGTCTGCGTCGATCTGCATAACTTTTCTGTCGACTCTGAGCCGTCAACAATCTCTGTCTGATCAGACGAACCACATCAGAACACTGCTGTACCATGTCCGGTCCTGTCAACAGTCGGTCCCCAACATCAAACCAGTTCAGAGGAGTACGACAAGGACGACCATACAGCGCTTCATAAGGAGCCATGCCAATACTGGAGTGAAAACTGTTATTATAAGCAAACTCAACAAGTGGCAAATGCTGACCCCACGAACCTTGCCAATCAAGGCAACACGATCTTAGCATGTCTTCCAAAGTCTGAATAGTTCTCTCTGACTGTCCATCTGACTGTGGATGATACGCTGAACTGAAAGCTAACTCAGTGCCCAAAGCTTTCTGGAAACTACGCCAGAAGCCAGAGGTAAAACGCGGGTCACGATCTGACACAAGTGAAACAGGAATTCCATGCAATGGCACGATCTTCTGCACATAGAGCTCGGCCAATCTCTGCACACTCCAAGTAACTTTAATTGGCAACAATCTGGCGGTTTTCGTCAATCTGTCGACAAGCAGCCAGATTCCATCAAAACCTTGAGAAGTTCGAGGCAAACCCACCACAAAATCTGTAGTAACATGGTCCCATTTCCACATCGGGATTTCCAATGGCTGAAGCAGACCACCTGGCTTTTGATGTTCGGCTTTAACTAATTGACAAGTCAAGCACTTAGAAACAAAAATAGCCACGTCCTTCTTCATGCCGGGCCACCAGAACTGCTTCTTCAAATTCTGATACATCTTGGTGACACCAGGGTGAATAGCAAAACGGGAACCATGGGCTTCACTCAAAATCTCATTCCTCAAATCATCATCAACAGGAATATACAATCTGCCCTGGAAACTGACGACCAGCTCGTCATCAAATTCCACATCATATCTTGATATAACACGGGCTAAATCAGAATCAGCTTGTTGGGCTTCTAGAATCTGCTGATACAAAGCTGAACCCAAAACCAAGCTAGCACAAACTGCCATCCTCGGATCGGCAGGAATCTCTACACACAATGCCTCGCTCGGAAGCTGTTCCCACAATTTCCATTCATGAAGCAACAAATGACTGACTTGTACTTTCCTGCTCAGAGCATCGGCCACAACATTCATTTTACCTGGCTGATAGGAGAGTGTAAAGTCATAATCTTTCATGTATTCCATCCATCGCCTCTGCCTGAGATTCAGATCTTTCTGGGAGAAAATATACTGTAAACTCTGATGATCAGTAAGAATCTGAAATTTCTCACCATACAGATAATGTCTCCAGATCTTCAAGGCAAAAATAACTGCAGCTAGCTCTAGATCATGAGTGGGATAATTTCCTTCATGTTGTTTCAATTGCCGAGACGCATATGCGATAACCTTACCATGTTGCATCAGCACTGCACCCAAACCTACTCGAGACGCATCTGTACAAACAAGAAAACCACCCGAGTCGGAAGGCAAAGTCAACACTGGAGAAGAAGTCAACAGCCTTTTCAATTCAACAAAGCTAGCCTCACACTGATCCGACCAGACAAATGGCACACCCTTCCGTGTCAATTTAGTCATCGGTGCTGCAATCTTCGCAAAATCCTGAATGAATCTGCGGTAATATCCAGCCAATCCTAAAAAACTTCGTATCTCCGTGATGGTCCTCGGTCTCTGCCAACTCAAAACGGCATCAATCTTTGCAGGGTCTACTGCTACTCCATCACTAGAAATCACATGGCCAAGAAAATGAATCTCCCGAAGCCAGAATTCACATTTACTGAGCTTCGCATAAAGCTCGTGATCTCTTAGAGTCTGCAGAACGATCCTCAAATGCTGCACATGATCATCAACAGAGGCAGAATATATCAAGATATCATCAACAAAGATCACCACAAAATGGTCCAGAAATGGACGAAAGATACGCTGCATTAGATCCATGAAAGCTGCTGGGGCATTAGTCAAACCAAACGGCATGACTAAAAATTCAAAGTGACCATATCGAGTACTGAAAGCAGTCTTCTCCACATCAGATTCCCGGATCCGCAACTGAAAATAGCCAGATCGGAGATCAATCCGTGAAAAGACAGCAGCAGACTGTAACTGGTCAAACAAATCATCAATCCTGGGGAGCGGATACTTATTCTTGATAGTCGCCTGATTCAGCTGCCTGTAATCAATACAAAGCCTCAGGTTTCCATCTTTCTTTTTCACAAACAGTACTGGGGCACTCCACGGAGAAAAACTGGGACGAATATAGCCCTTCACCAGTAACTCTAGTAGCTGTGCACGCAGTACTTTCAATTCAGCTGGAGCCATTCGGTACGGCGGCTTTGCTAAGGGGCCAGTACCTGGAATCAGTTCAATCACCATCTCAATCTCTCGCTCTGGGGGCAAGCCTGGCAACTCGTCAGGAAACACATCAGGGAACTCACAGACAACCGGAATATCACAAACATCCCGTCGTGGTTTTTCAACAGCCACCACTGAAGCAAGGAATCCCTGACAACCTGCGCTAAGCAACCTATAGGCTCGAATAGCAGAAATAATCATACGAGAAGAACGGGATCGAATACCTTGAAAATAAAAGGCTGATTTTCCCTGGGGCTGAAAATAGACTTTCTTCGATCTGCAGTCAACCACAGCTCCATAATGCTCCAACCAATCCATTCCCAGAATAACATCATAATCTGCCAGCTGCAACGCATACAATCTCGCCGGCAACTGGTGATCATCAATCATCACAGGAGACTCATCCAAACACAAGGGAGTAACCATGAAATCTCCAGAAGGCAATTCCACAAACAACTCACAAGACAGCTCAGAAGTGGGTTCCTCAATACAAGCCATAAAATCCTCAGAAATAAAAGAGTGAGAAGCACCAGAATCAAATAAGACATGAGCTGCATGACCATAAAGCATAATCGTACCTTCCACAAGATGGGACGCAGCAGCATCAGCTCTTGTCAAATGAGAAACTTTGCCTTTCTGCTTCTTAGAACCAACTGAAGATTGCTGAGAAGACGCCGACGCCTGAGAGAAAAATTGCTGTGGAGCTTGAGGTGCAGGAGGTCTAAACTGCGGCTGAGGTTGAGAAAACTGAGGAGCTTGCAATGGATTCGGCCTCAGCGGGCAATCTCGAACCACATGACCTGGCTGGTCACACCTAAAGCAAACAACAGGAAGAGAACACGGTTGGCCCTTATGATGACCACCGCATCTCCGACACGTCCACGGCTGACTAGCAGCTGAGCTCTGTCGAGTCTGAGAAGAAGGTGCTGTCGGCTGCTGAACAGAATCTGCACCGGACGGCTGCTGAACAAACTTCTTCTTCTTCTTGAACCTTTTGAACTTGGGCTTAGAAGGAGAGGAAGCACTGGAAACCTCTGACTGGACCGAAGGAACACTAGGCACGGGCTGTCGGTAAGCCTGCTGAATCTGAGCCACCGGCTGCACTGACCCTGCCTGGGGATATCCACCCGGTCTCGCCATCTCCAGCTCTAAGGCTACAGCTGTCTGGCACGCAGTATCAAGATCCGCAACACGACTCGCTATCAACGGCATCTTCAACTCTGGCCTCAACCCTCGCAAGAATTGCTGGGTCTTCAAAGCTTCACTGGCCAGCACATGGGGCGCATACTGACCTAATTCCAAGAACTTATTCCTGTACTGAAGCACGGTCATACTGCCCTGGGTCAATTCCATAAACCGATACATCTTATCCATCTGCAAGCAGGCAGGAGTATAGGCACGCTCAAAAGCAGCGACGAACTCTGCCCAAGTGATTTGCCGAAGAGGTCTGGATCGAAAGGAAATCTGCCACTCGGCTTTCCACCACGCAATGGACGTACCCTGGAGTTGAAAGGCAGCGAGCATGACTTTTTCATCTTCAGCACACTCCATCGAGACAAAAACACGCTCTATCGCATCCATCCATTGCCTCGCGACTTCTGGATCAGCTTGGCCATCGAAAGCAGGCGGATTGAACATCAGAAATTCCTTCAAAGCCTTGCCTCGACTGCCAGGCACTTCAGCTTGAACGATCGGCACTGGAGGAGCAACTGGAACGACAGGAACAGCGGGAACTGCAGGAGGAGGTGCAGAACCGCTATCTTCCCTGGGCGCATCTCGAGGAACACGAGGAGCTCGAGGAGGTCTTCCTCGACGAGGCGGCATAATTATGCTGCCAGAAACACAATCAACGATGAAATCCATCAATCATACGGAAAACATCCTATGCCAGCAAGAGACAACAACAGGACTAGCTCTGGACCAAGCGTCAATTCCAATTCTTTACGCAAATCCTCAACTTCAAGCTCTGATACCACCTGTGACGACCCAGAGTTCAGGATACCGATATACCGATAACATCGGTATACCGACACCAAGAACTGGGGAGGCCACCCAAGAGGCTGATGAGGCCCCTGAAGGGTTAGTGGGGGGTTAGCTGAGGAATATGCATAATTAATTGCGAATTGGGGCGCGCAATACAAATAAGTATTTAAGATTTAAACACAAGTGCGGAAGCAATTTAAAATAACCAGAGTGATATATATAACTAGTCCAGAGTCACAAACACTAGTCCACAGGGCACAACTACGCGGGGCATACCCCGGCAAAGTACAACACAAGCCTCAAAAAGGCAGCTCGTGCTCAGCTGGCAGCTAAGGAACGGTCCCGAAACAGCACACTAAACTCCGGGAGATGTCGGGCGCGGCTCACCTGAAAGGAGAAGGGTGAGTCACAGCCAGACTCAGTAGGGGTCACGCGGATCCCTACCTCGCACTAAACAAGCGAACATGCATAATTAACAGCAATTAAAGCATGCATTCAAATAAATACACAGGCAATGGCATGAATATCTAATCACAAGAAAGCTGTAAACTCTATCTAAGCCAGTATAACAGCTAACACATGCCGCTACTAATTAAATGCAAGCGATTAAAGCTAAAACTACCAATTAGAATGAGCTGCAACTAGTCCAAGCAACAAGGAAGGACAACCACTGGAGCAGAAACCAGAAGCGTCCACTGACGGCTTACACTGCGTCTCAAGCACTCGCAGTCGACAAGCGACAAGCTAAGCGCGCAAACAGTACCAAACCAAGTGACCAGTCGGAGTGACACCCGTCGGCGTCAGTCCACAGTCTCCGACCACGTGTGCACACACTGACTCTAGCCTGAGCCAGGCCCTCTAACTAGTTTTCTCCCTTGGCAGGACGCTACCATTGGCTGGGAGCCCACGGAACTAGCTTACAAACCGTGAATGGGAAATATACCCCTCCGCCATCCTCAAGCGGGTCGGTACTCAACAGACCTTAGGGAAACAACAGTGGCTCCATTGCCTGGAAAGAAAAGCTACTCTATTGGCACATAAAACACGCCACGATATAGTAAAACAATACAACTATGGCATGAATATAGAACGGAACGCATAAGCAATGGGCTGGGAATATATTGCAGCCATCAGGGAAGTGGCGGTCAAGGACCCACGCGCCACATGCAAACGACGGTCGGGGGTCGGCGCGTTACTTCAAGAATGACGCTCCAGTCCCCATCCGTCACTCCCGTCAGGATTCCAGCTCAAGAGGCACCAAAGGCATGTAACGGTGGGGGCCCTGCGCGTTACTTCGAAGCGACGCGTGGGGTCACCGCCGTCACATCCACCCGAGGCTCAAACCACCTATCAGCGTTCTAAATGGTAGCAGGCGAAGTAACGCCCCGGTCTAGGCGCGTCGGACCGAAACGACGGTCGGCCGACTGGCCGCCGGGCGCACCGCCTGACCAAAATCACGGAAAACAGTTGATGAGTAACGGATGGGAGCCCCACCGTTACTCTCCAAGTAACGCACCCCTATTGGGCCGCTATTTGGTAGTGACGCGTCCACCTTGGACCGTCGGGCAAGTGACGGTTCCTGGCAGGACCGTCACTGCACCTGGGTTACGGGCGGGTGCGGTTTGTAAACCGAAGCCCTCCCGGACGGCTGAAAACGCCGGGTATCGACGAAAAACCTGATAACCTGTCAAACCACGCATGCTAGACAACAATTTAACATCTAAATCTAGCACATGCAAGGCCTAAAACGCATTAAACTCAAGATTTAGGCTAAAACCCCAAAAATGGAAATATGAACATCATGCATGCTACGGGGTGCTAATCAACAAACGAGCTAAAGGAAACGATCCTAGCAAGATCGAGGTTCCATCCCCCTACCTTTCGCAAGCCGAAACCGTCGAACGGGCCGCATGCAAGGAGGAATAGCCACGGAGCTTCCACGCTCCACCTCGCTCCCACGATCACCGATCCACGCCGAAGTGGACACCCACGCGCTCTACTCGACGCGAGGAATCCAACGGTGCCAACCTCGTCTCAATCCGACGCCGTCTCGACCCCGATCCCTAAGAGAGGAGAGGAGGTGACCGCACGGAGGAGAGAGAGAGAGAGAGAGTGAAATGAGAGATCGACGGGGGAGAGAGAGAGAGGGTGAGAGATATAAAAAAATAAAAATAAAATTAATATATATATAATATAATCATTATATATATAAAAATCTTATTAATATTCATTAACCCTCAAACAGCTCCGAACAAATCCGGAAAAATGCCAGACAAATTCCCAAAAATCCAGGAAAATAGCCGGAATTTCCAGAACAATTAATAGAACAAATACCACGAAGGATCCATTAAGGCACGGGCCTTACAAGTGTGGTGCCTACTGCTTCTTCCTTGTGGTTTCCCCTAACCGTGCGTTAAGGAGGAGCTGCTACTGCGTTGCTGCTCTTGTTATCTTCATCCGGCCATGGAGAACGTGAAGAACGTGGAGTTCTTCATCCTTTTCTTCCTCATCCTCCTACTGTCGATATCGTGAAGAGGGACCTTCTTCTTTTGATAGTTGCTGAAACAAGTTCCTCTGTTTAAAATAGAGTATCGTTTCCTCACGTTCCTTTCAACCAAATCATCAAAAAGGTAGGTTTTATCAAGTTCTATGCAAAACCGTGTGAATAATAAGTTCTCTGCATGCATATAGGCTTGTTAGATTGATTTCCGTAGAGCTCAGTATGTTCTGGGATTTTTTTTGTTAAAATCGCGCCTCCCTCTAGGGCGTTATTTCATATAACGACCGTGCAAATAGTCGTCAATTAGTTGGTTAATTAATAAATACACATGTTTAAAAATTTTATAACTGAGAACCCTTAAATGTAAACTAATGCATGATCATACTGATAAATTCCTGCTATTTTTCTCTGTCTGTACATGACTTTAGATTCTTGATTGGACATACTCCAAAAACCATGTGTCTATGAGTGTACCTGTCCGGTGCAAATCATATGACAAAGAAATAACGACCCTCTTCAGGTCATCAATTGAATGAATGCCCCCACACGCAGGCGTCAAATTAGTGAATAACCTGGAAATTTTGAAATATTCATGATTACCTGACTATTGAAATAACAACATTCACCCTGCCATCATTTTGAAATATGACGCCCCTGACTAGGGCACTGTTTACTGAATTGATGACTTAAGCAAAGTCGTCATTTACATAATATCTAAAATGTGAGAATATTTATGGATTTTAAATAGTAACAGAACCTGGATATAATGGCTGAGTGAACAGTCGTCCTTTACTGAACTGACGACCCTGACAAGGGTGCTAATTCAGAAAATGAAGACGTGATATAAGGCGTCAATTTACTGATTTTGTGTTTTATGTAACCCTTGACAGTGGGTTATTTATTTAGGCACTATATTCCATTTCGTGAGTATAGTCCCACGTTTCACGTTGTTTTATCATTTACCCCACTATTTCTCAGTGATAGATGAACCCTCCGCAAGACATTCCGTTCCTTCGGATCGGTGATTTTATCATAGAGACCTCCATAAGACTCCGCTAGCCTTGGATTCCCTCAAGGCAGCCGAGCGGGTTGTACCATTAAAACCTATGACACTACTTGATTGCCATGTTGATACGAGAAATATAAAGTGATCTAGAAGGGGAGGGGATGAATAGATCACTGTTTTCAACCGATTAAAAATTACTGAAGAATGATTCACTGAAAACAAGCAATCTCGGACTTGAACCCACAAAAACCGCAGTGCGGACAATAGCTCGAGTGGATGGAAGGCACACCACAAAAACACCACAAACAATCACACGATTACTCAGAAGTTTTTAAGGTGGTTCGGTCAGACCTCCAGTCTGCCTACGTCCACCCCTCACTTCAAATCGAAGTGAGGCTTCCACTAGCACCTGCTAGCAAAGCAGACTCAGTCTGCGACAACGGCTGATTCACAGCTTCACCAGGGGAACACCCTTCCCTCTTCCTCCACATCCGGAGGGAACCCTAAGGACGCCAAGTCCCTATAAACCAGGAAACAATTTCCTCTTCCTCCAACCGAAGGGAACACTAGTGATCTGCAGTCACTAGAACCAGAGACCAAGGTCTCTCTTCCTCTGAATCCCAGAGGGAACACCTCTTCTACGAGAGGGAACAATACTGCAACCTCTGTTGCAAGTAAACTAGAGAGAACACGTCTCTCTCTTCCCTTGAACACCAGGAGGTAACACAGAGAACTTTCAATCAAGAAAGAAAAACATATAAAAATGAAAACAAGAAAGAAGGAATCCAAAACTCAGAAACTGGAAACAATGTAGCTCAAACTGAGCAGCAGACTTCGGATTTGATCCGTAAGTCAATACACATCTTCTGATCACTCTTCTGCTCTCTCTTCTCTCTCGACTGGAACACTCTAGTTTCTCAGGGAGGCTCTTTTCAAGGGAGGCTCTTTCTCTTCTGCTCTCACTCAAATTTCTTCACTGTACCCTCGGAGCTCCTCTCCTCTTGCAGATGGTGAGGCAGTGCTTTTATAAGCGATCAAGAGGGTGCATGCAAGGCGTGTGCTTCCCGCGCTCGATCCAGAACCTTCTTGCCACGTGCCCTTATAGCATTGGTTCCTTTAGTATCGGATCACGTGCAGCCCAGACACCAGTGAATGTTCTTCCTCGGACCACCTTCTTCTTTTTGTTTTTCTTCTTCTCCTATAAAGAATTAAAACGATTAAAACTCAGGGCCACAAAAACTAAAACTGCACGAGGTAAAAAGAGAACGACACGAAGTAGACAATAATAAAGTTAACACTACAAAGAGAACGACACGAGGTCAGATGAGAACATCATGAAGTGAGAAGGAAATAACACGGAGTAAAACGGTAGTAAGACACGCGATCAGAGGAAACCTGGACGAAGATAGAAAGAAGCAACATGAAGACACAAATACAAAGACAACATGAAGACACAAAATCAACACGAAGACATAAACACGGAAGCAACACGAAGACATACAAAATGACTCGAATACGAGGACTGCACGAAACGACACGGACTGAAACCAACTCGAAGACGAAAATCGAAACCGACACGAAGTGTGGTCACAAAGCAAGACAAACACTTCCAACGTACAGCCTTCATATGATGTGAGGCGATGTGTAGACTTGCATTCAACTGGATGTATAGACTTAGAAAAGCTTCAAGGCAACGCAATCGAATGTATGGACTTTCACAAGGTATAGACTTGCCAAAGAACTGGACGATGTACAGACTTGAACAAGGTAAAGTCTGTACAGACTTGAGGGTTCACAACACATACTTTGGCAAGACAATGGCTGTACATACTTGAAGTGAAGACTAATGTATAGACTTCAAAGTTTCAGCTGCCAATGAATAGACTTGGAAACTTAAACCAGTGTATGGACTTAGCTTCGAACATGCTACAGTGCATTATATGGACTTTGAAGACTGATGCATGACGCTAAGATAATGTGTAGACTTTGGCTTGGAACGAAGGTAAAGATGAGGCTGTATAGACTTGGCCAGAACATAAGACACGAGGACATAGGGATGACACAGATGGAGCGACACGAGGTGGCACATAAAGCAACACGAGATGCTGCAGTGTTCAGCACGCGATGGAACAAATAACGACACGAAGATAACCAACAAACATAGTTGGAACAACACGACGTACAAAAGGACAACACGAAGTGTAGTGAACATAAACAACACGAAATATGAAGGGAACAGTACGGACATGCAAGGAATTATCTCATGGTAGTTTTCCTGTTAATCATGGAAATTTCAAATGCATAACATTACTCAATATATCTGATTAAAAAGGACAATATTTAACATAGTGATGCTCATCATCAAAACACTAGGGAAGTCACAAAAATCCAACAATCTCCCCCTTTTTGATGATGGCAACACTATATTAAATAACAGAGATGAAGTGTAATGAGATTATGTGAAGATAAGCTGTGAGGATAAGCAATGCAGACACACAACACACTCGCCTCCTCTGACGACTCCCAAGAGCTCCCCCTGAACACAACAACTGCCTTCCTCTGACTAGATAACTCAGGGCACTTATCTTTCGCTCCCCCTCATCAAAACACAACTCCTCCTCAGCCCTCAGCAAAACACAACTCCCCCTCAGCAAAGCACAAGCAAGACACTCTCCCCCTTTGACATCATCAAAAACTAGGGGCAGGTCTGAAGATATCACGAAAAGAAAATTGCTGACAGTGGAGAGAAAACAAGAGAGAGTATGGCTGATAAAGGAAAGTTATTGAGATGTTTAGGCAATTAAGAAAGCCATTAATTTTATGTGAGGATTTTGAGGATCAGTTAGTCAGACTGTGTGCAAAATGGTGAATGAAGATCCGCTCCATACACAGAACCAGATTCTAAGCAAGTAAGGTACAAGATACCAGTATGGTCAGAGTAAGTCTTTACTCAGAGAGTATAAAGCAAGGAAGTCAGGAAAACAAAGACCTGTGGTTTTGAAAATAAACAAACCAAGACCTAAATGCCAAGTAAGCAGGATCTTGATACCAAGAGGGAGAAAATTTTTCAAAGATGGTCAAGATCAAAGGTAAATCTGTCAAGTACACCTTTGACATTAGGGAGACACCTTGTTTAGAGGCAGGAATCCCCAGTTACTTGGTGGCAAGACCACATTACCCCTTCTGACAAGAGGACATAGATAGTATTCTAACTGGTGTTGACATTAAGGTGACACCTTTACCAGAGGCCAGACACCCAAGTTACTAACCAGACATGTACCATAGCTCTGTATGATCAAGACAACTAATTAAGCCTGATTTATACTGCCATCTCATGACATGGGATTCTTTCACTACATTGATGAAAGTCCCAGCTTCTCAATGAACAGTTAACAAGGTTGTTAAAACTTCTTTCATGAATTTTTCATTAACCTGCACTTGAAACCTTGTAAATTAGTCTTGATTCAGTTTGAGAACAATACACCAGCTCCAATGTTTTCAGACAAAAACACTATATACCTCATTTCGGACTTAACTAGACTAAGTAGGTAAGCTATACTGGCTAGATCAGAAGTCAGTTACAGTGTAGGAAGATAGTCTTGAATTCAGATTTTGATCTCAGTGGGACTAACAACTGAAATTCCAACAAGAAATTAGATGAACAGTCTTAACGGATAAAACATCCAAAAATTTCTTTTATACACCTACTCAAATTGATTCTCTTATAAGGTCAGCAAAAATCCATTCAAAGTATGTTCAGATTTGGCCAAAAGAGCATGACACCTATTATTAATCTAGCTCCCCCTGAGACCTTGACTCCAACTCAGACTTAACCAAGACATACCTCAAAACACCTCAAAGAAAACAAAGTGATATCAATCAATACGAGTGAATCAGCAAACACTCATAATGAGGTTATTTTCAGCAACAGACAATGAGCATAGATAAGCATAAGAGCACATGACAGATTATTCAGAGATCAATTATTCAATCATGAAATTCTGTAAATACCTAATTCTCTGCGCAATGTGCTAAATTTTTCAGTATCTAGTGGCTTAGTGAAAATATCTGCAATTTGTGAGTTAGTGCCAACATGGATCAACTCAAAGGTCTTCCTAGCTACTTCATCTCGAATAAAATGATGCCTGATTTCGATGTGTTTAGTTCGAGAATGAAGTACAGGATTCTTTGCAATATTTATTGCACTAGTATTATCACAAAAGATGGAAGTGCAACCTAGCTCAACTGAGTAATCCAGAAGCTGGTGTTTTATCCATATAACCTGTGTGCCA
The DNA here is from genome assembly GCA_022559845.1 of Amorphophallus konjac. NCBI lineage: Eukaryota > Viridiplantae > Streptophyta > Magnoliopsida > Alismatales > Araceae > Amorphophallus > Amorphophallus konjac. The sequence continues at coordinate 167,092,422 of CM040119.1, read as the reverse complement.
GAGCTCCCTGCTGCCACATACTCAACTTCAGCAGTAGAAAGAGCCATAGAGTGTTGCTTCTTGGATCCCCAAGAGACTAGGCACCCTCCTAAAAATTCGCAGTGACCACTAGTACTTTTCCTGTCCAATTTACATCATGCATAGTCTGCATCTGTATATGCAATGAGATCTAAACTACATGATGCAGGATACCAAAGACCTAGATCATGGGTCGCAGATAAGTATCTAAAGATTCTTTTTACAGCTGCCAAATGCAATTCAGTAGGCCTAGACTGGTATCTGGCACACATCCCTACACTAAATTGAATGTCAGGCCTGGATGCTGTTAAGTAGAGGAGTGAGCCGATCATACCTCTATATAATTTAGCATCCACCTCTTTACCTTTTTCGTCTGAATCCAGTGAGGAGTTGGTGCCCATGGGTGTTGAGATAGTCTTGAGGTTGGTCATTCCAAACCTTTTCAGCATCTCCAGAGTATACTTGGTTTGACTTATGAAACAACCATCCTCCATCTGTTTGACCTGCAGCCTAAGAAAATACTTTAGTTTGCCAACTAAACTCATTTCAAATTCATGAGACATAGATTCAGAAAATTCTTTACACAATTTTGAATTATTAGATCCGAAGATGATATCATCAACATATACCTGGATCACTATTAAATCCTTTCCGAGATTTTTGGTGAAGAGGGTTTGGTCAACCTTACCTCGAGTGTAGCCCTTGCTCAGGAGGAATTCAGAAAGTCTCTCATACCAGGCTCGGGGAGCCTGCTTCAATCCATAGAGGGCTTTATTCAACCTAAAAACCATGTTAGGCTGAGCAGAGAAATTAAAACCTGGAGGTTGTTCAACATATACCTCTTCCTTCAATACCCCATTTAAGAATGCGCTTTTGACATCCATCTGCTGCAGCCGAATGTTCCTAGAGCATGCAAATGCAAGCAGAATTCATATAGCTTCCATCCTAGCCACTGGGGCATAGGATTCATCAAAATCCACACCAAATTCCTGACTGTAGCCTTGAGCTACAAGTCTTGCTTTGTTTCTAGAAATAGCTCCATTCTCATCAACTTTATTCTTGAAAACCCATTTAGTGCCAATGATATGAGTGTTATCAGGTCTGGGAACTAGTTCCCATACAATATTTTTCTCAAATTGATTTAATTCCTCACACATGGTGGATACCCAAGAATCATGTTTTAAGGCTTCTTCCACAGATTTGGGTTCCACCTGAGATACCAATGCAGCCAAGTCCTGTTCTTGGACAATTCTAAAATGAGACCTTGTCCTAGGAGGATCATGCAAATTGCCTATGACATTTTCACTAGGGTGGTCTTTGTGAAATATTATCTCACCTGAGGGTTCACCTACCTCAGCTGCTCCTTCTTGCTGTGAGTTTTCTGGTTGAGCAGCTGGCTGCATCTCTTCTTCTTCAATTCTCTCCAAGAAATCTCCCGCATTAGATGGCTCCATGTCATCATTCATCACTTGGTTAGAGAAATCATTTTCATCAAACACTACATGCGGTGTTTCTTCAACAGTTTGATCATCTTTATTGAAAACTCTGTAGGCCCTTGAGGTTTCTGAATATCTGAGAAAAATTCCAGGAGAGCTTCTAGCTTCAAATTTGTCCAAACCATTCTTACCATTATTGTGAATAAAACATTTGGAGCCAAAAACTTTAAAGTAAGAAATGTTTGGCTGCTTACCCTTGAGAAGTTCATAAGGAGTTTTCCTATGAGAAGGTCTTACCAAGGCTCGGTTTAGAATGTAGCATGCAGTATTCGCAGCTTCAGCCCAAAATCTCCTTGGAAGTCCACTCACAATCAGCATAGTCCTGGCCATTTCAATGATTGACCTGTTTCTTCTCTCAACAATTCTGTTCTGCTCCGGTGTCCTGGGAGAAGAGAATTTGTGAGTCACTCCCTCTCTTGAGCAAAATTCAGAAAATGAAGAGTTCTCAAACTCTCCTCCATGGTCAGACTGAATTGTAATGATATTATGTTCACCTTGCAGTTTGATTTTATTGAACAGCTCTTCAAAGTGACCAAAAGCATCATTTTAATTTGCTAAACAAAACAACCAAGAAAATCTAGTGAAGTCATCAACTATGACTAATCCATATCTCTTACCTGACAAACTTTGTATGCGAGTAGGACCAAAGAGATCCATGTGCAAATGCTGCAGCGGTTTACATGAAAGACTCTCAGTTCTCAACTTAAAAACTGCACGAGTCTGTTTACCTTGTGCACAAGTATCACATAGCTTGGACCCTAACTGAAATCTTATTCTGGGCAAACCTCTAAGTAGGTTATGCTTAGACAGTTTATTCATTGTAGACAAAATGGCATGGCCTAGACGCCTATGCCAGTCAAAAGCAACCTGTTCAGAGTTAGTAGACATACACAAGTTAGTTTCAGGATTATCATCCAGGTCTACGATGTATACGTTGTTTACTCTATGACCTTTGAACATGACGTTATCAGAATTCAGCTCAAAAATAGTGCAGGAATTGTGGTCAAAGAGTACCTTGTGTCCTTTGTCGCAGAGTTGACTTATACTTATCAAGTTGTGCTGAAGTCCTTCTACAAGATACACATATTCAATGGAGTTAGTAGAGGACTTACCAACTGTACCAATTCTAATTATTCTTCCTCTGTTATTTCCACCGAATTTGACCAGGCCCCCAAACTTCATTTTCAGTTTGCTAAATTTGGACCGGTCTCCTGTCAAGTGCCTGCTACAGCTGCTGTCAAGATACCACTTGTTATGCTCGACTGCCAGGCTAACCTGCGAGAGTTCAGACAAAGTAATGTGGGATCCAATTCAAATTGGGTCCAAAGACAGTTTTCAATTTATCCAAATCACACTTAGGAATCCACATTTGTTTTACTGTTCTTTTCAGTGATTTCATGTAGATTGATTCTTCCTTCTTGGCATTTCTCAGTGGGTGTTGAATGAGCCTATTCTTATTAAAATTATGCTGTTTCCAAGCAGAGAAATTGTTGTTTGGCCTCTTAGAGGAAACACGTGTGTGCTGAACATAATTCATGTAATCATCTTTGTTCAAATGAAAATTGTACTGAAGGTGGTGCATGTTTGCATGCTTTCCTTGATAACTAGCATGCTGAACTTTCTCAGCAAAGCTGTTCACCTTTCTAGTGACATCAATAGGAATGGTCCTGTGAAAACCTTTGTTCCACAACTGTTGCACAGGAACAGTTCTAGTCTCAGGATTTCCTGACTTAGCCTGCTGACCAGTGGATTGAATAGATTTGCTGGTCGAAACTTTCAATGTAGAGACAGATTTGTAATTGGATGGGGTTTCCAATTTTTCTTTGCCCTTGGCGGGGCAGAACGTGATAGTTTTGAATTCAAAGGGTTTTTTACTAGTGAGATTGTATCCTAATCCCTCCATATTGAAGTTTACCCTTGACCCCAGAAGGGCATCCAGATTGTTTCTCCCCTCTGTAAATTTTTCTAGCATTTTTCCTTTGTCCTCAATCTCCTTCTGAAGTTCATTACATTGGTCCTGGAGTTCCTGATTAACTTTTCTAACCGCCTCATATTTTTCTGCAATCAGTCTAAACTCCTTTTTACTCTCTTCAGTTTTACTCTTCAGCTCATTCATCCTAGCTAGATTTTCCTCTCTTTCCATTCTAAACTTCTCGATCTCACTTCTAGCCTGATCTAGCTCAATGGCCATCTCCTTGGTTTTCATGTTGTCCGTAACAGCAATAGAGTGTTCCTCAGAAACAGAGTGAAACTTTCGTTTAAGCATTCTGTGCTCCTTGGTTAGAAAATTATATTTAGCTAACAGGTCGCCATAGGCGTCCTCCCAATCATCCAAAGTAAAATTCTCAAATAAGTTCGTTACCTCTTCCTCATGGTTGGCCATGAGGCAAGTCTTCTCTTCACCTTCACTGGACGAGGTGGCTTCTGGATCCTCCTCCTCGTCGCTCCATGTGCACAGCATGGCTTTCTTCTCCTTGTGCACCATCTTCTTCTGGTATCCGGGAGCCTTAGCTTGCAGCTCTAGACATTCACTTTTCATGTGACCAGGTTTCTGACAATGGTAGCATGTAACTTTCTTAACAAACCGATTCTTCTCAAGTTCTCGTTCCGGAGACTTCCTTGCAGCATTAAATCTCTTTCTCCTGTAGAATTTCCCTTTAGTTCTCAAGAACTTTCTGAATTGCCTGGTGAGCATGGCCTGCTCGCCCTTGTCCAGGTCTGAGAATCCGTCAGAGTCTTCGCTGCTACCACCACTACTGCTGCTGCTGCTACTCTTCTTAGTATGTCGTGAGACTTTCAGAGCAACATTCTTTCCCTTTCTGTCATGTCTATCATTCCCTTGTCTGAAGTTCATTTCGTGGGTCATGAGAGACCCAGTCAGCTAGGTTACTGACATGGCGGATAGATCTCTAGATTCCTCTATGACGGTCACCTTAGTATCCCAGATGGGAGTTAGGGACCTAAGGATCTTCCTGACAATGTCTTCTTGCTAAATCTCCTTTCCAAATCCTCTCAGACTATTGATGATCACAGACAATCTAGCATACATTTCTGTGATCGACTCCTCTGGCTTCATCTTAAACAACTCATACTGAGTTGTAAGCATATTGATCTTGGTAGCTTTCACTTGAGATGTGCCCTCATAAATTAACTGCAATTCATCCCACATTTTCTTTGCAGTCTTGCACGCTGAAATCCTCAAGTACTCTTCCGGGTGGACGACGCACTGTATGATGCTAAGAGCTGTCCAATTCAGTGTGGAAAGCTTAACCTGTTCCTTTGTCCACATGTCTTCGTTCGGTGGAAGTTGGTACGGACCATCTGTAATTACTCTCCAGAGCTTGTGGCTTTGGGCCCTGATGAAGACTTCCATCCTGTTCTTCCAAAAGAAATAGTTATTACCATCGAAGAAAGGGGGACGGGTGATTGACTGCCCTTCAACAATGTAGCTGCGAGGACCAGCGGATCCGTTTCCCTGGCCGTTGGACCACATATTGGGAAATACCCGCTCTGATACCAAGTGATACGAGAAATATAAAGTGATCTAGAAGGGGAGGGGATGAATAGATCACTATTTTCAACCGATTAAAAATTACTGAAGAATGATTCACTGAAAATAAGCAATCTCGGAGTTGAACCCACAAAAACCGCAGTGTGGACAATAGCTCGAGTGGATGGAAGGCACACCATAAAAACACCACAGACAATCACACGATTACTCGGAGGTTTTTAAGGTGGTTCGGTCAGACCTCCAGTCTGCCTACGTCCACCCCTCACTTCAAATCGAAGTGAGGCTTCCACTAGCACCTGCTAGCAAAGCAGACTCAGTCTGCGACAACGGCTGATTCACAGCTTCATCAGGGGAACACCCTCCCCTCTTCCTCCACACCCGGAGGGAACCCTAAGGACGCCAAGTCCCTAGAAACCAGGAAACAATTTCCTCTTCCTCCAACCGAAGGGAACACTAGTGATCTGCAGTCACTAGAACCAGAGACCAAGGTCTCTCTTCCTCTGAATCCCAGAGGGAACACCTCTTCTACGAGAGGGAACAATACTGCAACCTCTGTTGCAAGTAAACCAGAGAGAACACGTCTCTCTCTTCCCCTGAACACCAGGAGGTAACACAGAGAACTTTCAATCAAGAAAGAAAAACAGATAAAAATGAAAACAAGAAAGAAGGAATCCAAAACTCAGAAACTGGAAACAATGTAGCTCAAACTGAGCAGCAGACTTCGGATTTGATCCGTAAGTCAATACCCATCTTCTGATCACTCTTCTGCTCTCTCTTCTCTCTCGACTGGAACACTCTAGTTTCTCAGGGAGGCTCTTTTCTCGGGGAGGCTCTTTCTCTTCTGCTCTCACTCAAATTTCTTCACTGTACCCTCGGAGCTCCTCTCCTCTCGCAGATGGTGAGGCAGTGCTTTTATAAGCGATCAGGAGGGTGCATGCAAGGCATGTGCTTCCCGCGCTCGATCCAGAACCTTCTTGCCACGTGCCCTTATAGCATTGGTTCCTTTAGTATCGGATCACGTGCAGCCCAGACACCGGTGAATGTTCTTCCTCGGACCACCTTCTTCTTTTTGTTTTTCTTCTTCTCCTGCAAAGAATTAAAACGATTAAAACCCAGGGCCACAAAAACTAAAACTGCACGAGGTAAAAAGAGAACGACACGAAGTACACAATAATAAAGTTAACACTACAAAGAGAACGACACGAGGTCAGATGAGAACACCACGAAGTGAGAAGGAAATAACACGGAGTAAAACGGTAGTAAGACACGCGATCAGAGGAAACCTGGACGAAGATAGAAAGAAGCAACACGAAGACACAAATACAAAGACAACATGAAGACACAAAAACAACACGAAGACACAAACACGGAAATAACACGAAGACATACAAAACGACTCGAATACGAGGACTACACGAAACGACACGGACTGAAACCAACTCGAAGACGAAAACCGAAACCGACACGAAGTGTGGTCACGAAGCAAGACAGACACTTCCAACGTACAGCCTTCATATGATGTGAGGCGATGTGTAGACTAGCATTCAACTAGATGTATGGACTTCGAAAGGCTTCAAGGCAACGCAATCGAATGTATGGACTTTCACAAGGTATAGACTTGCCAAAGAACTGGACGATGTACAGACTTGAACAAGGCAAAGTCTGTACAGAGGTTCACAACACATACTTTGGCAAGACAATGGCTGTACATACTTGAAGTGAAGACCAATGTATAGACTTCAAAGTTTCAGCTGCCAATGAATAGACTTGGAAACTTAAACCAGTGTATGGACTTAGCTTCGAACATGCTACAGTGCATTGTATGGACTTTGAAGACTGATGCATGACGCTAAGACAATGTGTAGACTTTGACTTGGAACGAAGGTAAAGATGAGGTTGTATAGACTTGGCCAGAACATAAGACACGAGGACATAGGGATGACACAGATGGAGCGACACGAGGTGGCACATAAAGCAACACGAGGTGCTGTAGTGTTCAGCACGCGATGGAACAAATAATGACATGAAGACAACCAACAAACATAGTTGGAACAACACGACGTACAAAAGGACAACACGAAGTGTAGTGAACATAAACAACACGAAATATGAAGGGAACAGTACGGACATGCAAGGTATTATCTCATGGCAGTTTTCCTGTTAATCATGGAAATTTCAAATGCATAACATTACTCAAGATATATGATTAAAAAGGACAATATTTAACATAGTGATGCTCATCATCAAAACACTAGGGAAGTCACAAAAATCCAACACATGTCACTCTAAAGAAACATGGTATACCAGCCCTCATGATATGCTATTTGGATGTCATGAGAATATTCTTGAATTAGTGGAATGGGAAACCATGCCATTAATATTCCTTAAGAATTATGTGGCATACTTGTGGACACTAATTGTATCTACTTTATCATGTATGAGAATGAGCGACCATGTGGATATGCGCGCTCATTCTTAATGTCATGGCACTCAAATTGGGAGCGAATTCCACCTAGTTTTATCGTTAATCGTGATTATACCGTTATTATCATCCTTATACACCAAGTTCAATCCTTGAAATTCCATTCCATATGATCTAACTTAAAGTTCCTACAAGTTTATTCCGTTGAAATTCTATATTGGCTATAACTATAGTGGATGTCGAAAAATATACGATTCAATGCTAGCGTATATAAGGGCCCGATCTGGTCCTAGGAGGAGCACCCGAAAGTACTAGTGCCCATAGGAGTTGTAACGATCACGGTGTGACATTGCACCGAAGTGCTTGACGTTCTAGTTAAATGACATTCCACAAATCTCATACTTGACTCGACTTGACATGACATGACTTGCGTGACCCGAAAAGGGTATTTATTATATACTTGTTTGAAACTTGATAGCCAATTCTCGACATGACATGATGGATATACTTGCTTGAATATCTTGATATTTATTGACATGAGTTCTTGAAAGACATGCTAGTTCATTCAATCGTTTCTTGATATACACTCTCTATTGTCGTTTTCCGCGAGCATGCATAGCTTTAATGCATTCATGTAACTAGTAATCTACTTAAAGTAAGCTAGCACTTGAGATATAATTCCTTCTGAGTGTTCGCTAACCTAGTGTTTTCCCTTATTTTTCAAGTAAGTCTGATGACGAGACACAATCAGATGGGGAAAGTCAAGAGTGAAGAGATTAGAGCTATTCCATCTATCCATGCGTCTACTAGTCTTATCTTGAGTCAATCATTGTACTTTTCCTTTATTGAGTCTTAGCACTTTCATTAAGTGAATTGTAATAGAAGTACTTCGAGGTTATAATTGAATAAAGAATGGGGATATCTTTACTTTTGCACACTCTGTCTTTGTGTCGAATACACTAACGCTCTGATTGACATGATCGATATAAACTCGTCACGCACTCCGGGTTCCTTCCGCGCTCGGTGCGTGACACTGCATCAAATGCTTTAGATCTTATTTCTTACACTAATGCTGATTACTCTGGCTGCAAACTAGATAGGAAAAGCACTAGTGGACATTGTCAATTTTTAGGTGGGTGTCTGGTTTCTTGGGGTTCCAAGAAGCAACACTCTGTAGCTCTCTCCACTGCAGAAGTTGAATACATAGCTGCAGGGAGTTGTGGTACACAGGTAATCTAGACCAAACATCAGCTTCAGGACTACCAAGTAGACCTGGGCTGCACACCTAGTTACTGTGATAATACTAGTGACATTAATCTTGCAAAGAATCCTATCTTACATTCACGTACCAAACACATTGAAATCAGACATCACTTCATCAGAGATGAGGTTTCTAAAAACTCTTTTGAATTGATCCACGTAGGCACTGCACATCAGATACCTGATATCTTCACTAAGCCACTAGATAATGAAAAATTCACCACCATGAGGAGAGAATTAGGCATCTTTAAATCTTCCTGAATTCTAAATTCCTTGAATAAATTACATCCATGTCTTTGTGTCAACATTGAGCTACATATCGTTCTCATTTGTATACATCTACATTCAGCATTTGTCATATTTTAGTGAAATGCATTGGCATGCATAACGTGTTGGTATATCAAATGGAAAACTGGGAGAAGGTCAGATCTCTTCTGACTGGAAACCCACTTCATGTGTGAGGTGGTCTTATGACCTTCGTCCTCCACCTGGTATCACAAGTTCATTTTCATATAAAATCAGGTCTAATGTCCTTCAACATTTGTTATCTTGCATATCAGTTCATTCTGCATACAAAAGGGTTGCATTCCTGATTCTTTTTGTGAGGGGGAGATGTCTTCGTTAAGTCTTGTGTAGGAGGCATTTGCATGTGTTAAGCTGTTTGTTTTGAGTTCTTCAGTCAGTCATGTTGTCGGGGGGAGGTTCTTGTCTGACAGTTTGTAGTTTTAGTTGACTGTTTCAAAGGACGTTGAGAGATCTTGTCCTGTAAAAAGATCATTGAAAATCTTTGTAGAAACCCGATAATTTAAAATAAGAAATAAAATTTTCAAGTAAATTATACAATTAAAATTTTCATGAAATGATTAATTTTCATTGTTACTAAGTGAAATAAAGTGGATTATTGAATTTACTTGAATTTACTTAAGGTAAAGTGAAAATAAATGTTTCAACCCTTAGATGAATCATAGGAAGCCCAATAAAAGTCCATATAATGGACTAGGATTACAATTGGCCCATTGGATAATTCATAATGGGCTGGATTAATGGATTAAAGGATTTATTAAAGGATAATTAGACCAAAATTCGTAACACATGTTTAATATGGCATTTAAGGGATTATAATAACCCCATTTCTAGAAGATTGACTCAAGAATCAACCCTTACCTAACATATACTTTAGACCAGCCAAAATTACATTGTTTTCACACCAATTCACACCAAAAATGGGCTAGATTAAGAAGAGAAATTGAATTTTTCTTCTAAATTCGGACTTAATGGGTTAGGTAAAATTAGGTGAGGAATCTTAACAAAATTGGCCATATTTTGGCTATAAATAGAACCCCAATCAACCCACAAATCATCCCTGGAGGCCTAAGCTATGCTAGTTTAAAGATTGAAGGAGATTTGAAGGAAGATTTGGAAGAAATCAAGGGTTTCATCTTATTTGGGGATTTTTCTTACCTCTTCCTTAGATCCGCAAAAAGGTAGATATCTCTCAGGCTAAATTTTAATTAAAGCATGCTTGATTGTTCCTTTTTCAATACCCTTTCCATTGATACCTTATTCATCAAATTTCATTGAGAAATGAGTGAGTTATAGCCATTTTAGTGAAGAAAAATCGAAAGTAGCAGAAAAAGTGTCGACTCTTTGGGTCGACACTCGGGATCGAGTTTTCTGCCAAAAAAATGAAACTTAGTGAAAAGTGTCGACCTCCTGGGTCGACACTTTTTCACGGATGACAATTGTCGACCTCCTAGGTCGACACTTTTTCACGGCCGTTCTGTTTTAAGAACAAAATCGCACACAGGAAATAAGTGTCGACCCACTAGGTCGACACTTTCAGCCCGCAAACAAGAGTCGACCCTTGGGGTCGACACTTTTCCTGGCATATAAATATATATATATATATATATATATACACTTTTCTTGACATATAAAATATATATATATACGACTCGACTCGACTCGACTCGACTCGGTGCGGTGCGGTGCGGTGCGGTGTGGGACTAAAGGTTAGTCACTATACAATAGAAATTATAACATTTGGAAATCCACATTAATTATATGTATTTAGTTACCAAAAGTAAGGAAAGACGATATTAGCATGTTTTAATTCTTACAGCATGTTAAAAATTATTTTTTGTAGGATAAAAATATTTTTTTTGCATGTAAAAATCTATTTTTAACCATATTAGTAAATTAATGCATGAAAAATATTTTCAGCATGTTAAAAATGACTTCCAACATGATAAAATTATTTTATACATACTGAGATATAAAAACTATTTTCAGCATGTTAAAATCTATTTAAACTATTTTTTTGTATGCTAAACCTAATTTTTTCCTATTAAATAATTAATAAATTGATGCATGAAAATTACTTCCAAATATGATAAAATTTCTTCCAGCATGATAAAATTATTTCTAGCATGTTAGAATTATTTTTAGCATGTTAGAATTATTTTCAGTATATTAAAACTATTTTTCAACATGATAATTCTATTTTCTTATCAAATAATTAGTAAATAAATATAGAAAAATAATTTTCAACATGATAGAATTTATGTTGTTATCAGAGAATTTCTATAATCAGCATGGTAAACTTATCTTTATCATCTTATCAGTAAATTAATGTGTGAGAATTATTTTAGCATGTTAAGTATTAATTTTAGCATGTTAAATATTAATTTTCAGCATGTTAAAAATTAAATCCAGCATGAAAATTTTATTTTTATCATCTTATCAGTAAAGTAACGTATGAAAATTATTTTCAACATGTTACAATTATTTTCAGCAAATTAGAATTATTTTCGACATAAAAATCTATTTTCATAACAAAATTCTGATTTTTATAATAAAATCACCATTTTGGCTAAACTAATGCATCTTTAATGTACAAAAACTTCATGTAAACATGTGTAAACACTTGTAAATCAAATGCACGTAAGATTAAACTATGGAATTAAATTAATTCTATTAAACTCTACTTATTTGAATTTTCTTCCTAGTTACCGTTCTTTCTTGAATTCCACGACTTAATGTCGTTAAACATGATGCCTTAAAATTATTATTCACTTCACTTGCAACTTCTGAGATTTTTGCAAGATCTGTACTTTTTACAAATGAGCTTATTCTTAAAATTCATTGGCCATATACGTGGAATAAATATAGATAAATGTCAGGGGCTATGGGTCCCAATTAAATGACATTTAAATGCTATTTTATAAATGAGGGGTTTTGATCTGATCCCACGGGCGAGGTAAAGTCTAAATATAAACTGGTATTATAATGATCAGATGCTGGCATTCACCAATACATGGTCTATTACAATTAGGGGCAATCATACAGTCGTGAGAACCCCTAAGTGTGTAGCCAAATAGTGACGTTCCATGGGGGGCTGTCATATCGTCGTGATCCCCCCTTAGTGCATTGGCCAATCCTATCGAGTGTTGGTAGAAGTGATTGTTCTACTTCTATATTGTTTAAAGTTCAAGTGATTGCTCTACTTCGATATTGCTTAAAGTTTATCATGAATGTTCTTGAATTATCTTAATGATAGTACCCATCATCTCATCATGAAAGTTCTTGATATATCTCTAGAAATGACCATTGTCTTGTCTACTATCATGATCTTGAAATTATTGATATCTTGTTATGTAATACCCCGATTTTTTTTGAGAAATTAATTAGCAATTAATTATAATAATTCCTTAATAAATAGAATAAGTTATATTTTGACTATTTTATAAAAATCCATAAAAATTATATTCTTTTAGAGGATAACACGTTTAACAAACTTGTCTACTGTAGCCAACCCAAATAAAATCTGTAAGTAGGCCGAATTAGTGGATTAAGCCCAAATTAAACACTTAGTTAACCATACCTTAAAACGTGAAATTCGAGCCCAATACTCCATCAAATGAGCCAAAGCCGGTGGCAAATGAAAGGTCAGGATGAGAGGATCATTTCCCCTCTCTTAATCTCCCGAAACCCTAACCCTAGGAGATGCAATCGGCGGAGTTTGGATCCAGTCAACTTTTGCTGCGGCGTTCACATTAACCCGACTTCCGTGGACGAATTCTCCTTGCATAGAACACTCTAGAAGGTGTGCGACCTATAAAAATGCTCCTTAGGAACCTTAGTTTCATTTGGAAGCTCTGGCAGCCGACGAGAACCTTGGACGAGGGCGAATTCCAGTGATCTCCGACGTGGGGTACCTAGCCCGTCTTCCTCCTTTTTCTTCCTTTCTTCCCTGATTGAGGTAGGTTCTCTCGGGCTCAAACCTCAAGTAATATATCAAAATGTTCAGCATCTAGTCCTCTTTCCTTTGGTATATAAAGCCCCAAATATCATGTAGTATCCTGCGAGTATTTTTGAGGTTTAGTAGAAGCATGTCAAATTAGGGTTAACTTTGTTCCTCTTCGATTTAAGTAGAGACTTAAGAGAGTAAATATGAAATTGATTCATGCATCTCGTAGAGTTTTTCATGCTCTTTCTTTTGGTAGTAAAAGCCCCAAATATCATGCTTTATATCGTGCAAATTCCATGTTTTAGTTCTGACCCTAGAAACCTCGCCAGAGTCGGGCAAGGCGAAAGGGCAGCGACCTGTCTGGACTTGTGCGGCCACACGATAGACCGCACATCCAAGACAGGCGGCCTGTCATGGACCATTTAACGGTTTCTATCTCTGATCATTTCCATGGTACGTGCGGCCGGATACCAACCGCATGTCTGTCCTGCGGCCAGTTCCAGACCGCACATCCCTTCCAACGGCACCCTACCGACCATCCATCTCCAGCAGGCCTTCGGACCTGAGGGGGCATGAGCGGCCTATCTATGACCATCCATGGGGATGTAAGGTCTAGAATCGACCGCACATCGTTAGCAGAACAGATCAAATTGTCATTTCAGTATGTTATGTTAGTAGATTAGTGTTAATTGCATGTTAGCAACACACCTAATAAACTGTAATTCATGACAGTAAATAATTCTTGCTGATTTATTTAATTTAAGCTTGATCTTGATTCATGTTTCCAATGAATGCCAATCTTATGTGTGAATCATTTATAATTAAAATGACTATTAGGTTTACACTTGTTAACCGTAGACCTGAACCGTTAATCTTGAACCATTATTATCCCTTAGAATTGATTTTGGACTCAATCGAACCACTGTGATTTGAGTCATTGTCCAAATTAGACTAGCAGGGACCTGAGCGGCCGCTAGTAGACCACATATCTCCCTGAACGGCCCAGTGGAGACCGTTTATATCTGGCTCATGGCCATTTAATCTTGGTCGTTTATCCTTGATCTATCTTCGACTGATTCCCAATTTGCCTGACCCAATAGACCCTAGGCCGATCAGCAGACAGTGGGCTGGATCTGGCTCAGTTCCACCCTGCCTATGGTAGCCCGGGAGTCCACTTGGGCGAATTTCTAGCCTATTGATAGGCCAGTGTTATGCGGACTATAGTTGCCCGTACAACTGACATGCGGCCCATTCTGGACCGTTCAGACTATGAGCGGATCTGTCTGGACCGTATATCCTGTTCTTATACTTCAAGAACTTCTAGCCCTGTGCGGCCTATTTCTGACCGTTCATCTTTTTGCGGCCCTTTGGAGCCCGTTTATCTCCTTCTTGAGCTTTAGTCATTCTGGCCTTGTGCGGCCCATGCTTGACCGTGCTTGTGGTTGAAAGGCCCATCTTGGACCGTTTATCCTCGACCTCGTAGAGGCTGATCTCCAGCCTAGTTCCTAATAGTGCGGCCCATATGAGATCGTATAAGTATTGAGCGGCCCATTTCCGACCGTGTATATTACAGTTTTTCGAAAAGTGATTATTTCATGATTTCGAATTATGTGAGCTACTCTAGCCTATCTAGGCTATGGTATTTCATGATATGACCTATTGTTAGGTCTATTGATCGTCAATTATAGTCATTTGGAATAACTATTCCTCTCGATTAAGGAGCTTATTGTTTGGACTCTTAAGAATCATTATTCTTACGTCCTTTACCTTGACTACATGAATTTGACCTTGGAACTCTTGGCCATTAAATATTGTGGATGTCTAGATTCGTGGGATCTGCGATCCAAACAAATCAATGTCAAGGTAAACAATGAAGGGCCCAGTCTGGTCCTGGGAGGAGCACCCGAAGAGTACTTGATCCCTGGGGAGGTGAATGACTAGGTGTGGCATTGTCACCGGTGCATGAGTAGCTTGTTAAGTCTAGGGCATTCCACATTCTCGTGAAACTTATTATTCATGCTTAAAGCATGAAGTACTTGCTTGCTTGACATGACTCGAATTGACTTGTAAATGGCCATTCACTAGAAAATCTTGTTAATCTTGCTTGATATCTCGACATGCAATTATTTCTTCCATTTAATTATCATTACTCTTTGAATCTTGATGATTACTTAGTTCTGCTTATTTTTCTCGCGTTAATCATGCATATTCAATAATTGGTTAATCACTTAAACTATGTCTGACGATAGAGTATAATTCCTACTGAGCTTCTTGCTCACCCCTACTTCCAATCCGTTTCAGGTATCGCGGTAAATGGAATGTTGCAAATGAGGATCGGGTCAGTGTGATTGAGTGAACCTGGAACCTAGAGATCGGAGTCTGTCTTTTTATCTTCTTAAGTCTAGCTAGTGTCGTGAGTCAAATTATATTTTAAATTTCAAATATTAATAAAAGTTCGTATCTTCACAATGTGTATGGCCTCCATATGTTTAATTGTGGTTATTTATTTTCGCTCTTGTTATCATGACTATTAACTGCCACGTTCCGAGGATCGCTTCCCGCTGCTATCGGTTCGGGGCGTGACATGTTATCTTGAAATTACTTGAAAATTCCTTATACAAAATTTTCTACTTGAAATTCATGATCAATTACTTCATGACACGAATTGTTAAATTGTTAAATACTTAAAGATTGTTTGGCTTTAGGGATATAAAATCCTACTGAGCTTTTTGCTCACCCTACGTTTTGGTTAATGGTTGCAGGAAATGAAAATGAACAAGGGAATGGACAAGAGTGAAAGAGTGAATTTTTCCTTTTTACCTAGGTTTATGTAGATCATTAGTGTTTTTACAAGGATTATGTATTTTGAAAAATTAGAAGATTGTATCATGCCTTTATGGCTTATAAATTAGTGATGTAAACATTTATTTTGTTAGAATAAAATTAGCAATTTCATCTTAGCTCTCTATCTTTAGAATTAAATTGGTACATGCTCTGATCGACACAAGTGCCTCGTAACTGTTCGCGCCCTTGATTTTCCGCATCGGGGCATGACAGTTTTAGTGGTATTAGAGCCTAGGTTACATAAAACCTAAGATTCTTAAAACTTTGGTTTCCCTTGATAGAAACTTGGTTAGAAATTTAAACTTTACCGATAAGATTGGGTAGAAACACGGGTTAAGTTTTAAAAAGAATGAATTATCAAGAAATAAATACTAAGGAAAAATAAGTAAACCCTATAACAATGGTTTCAGGCTAAATCTCGCAAATGGCCGCCGAGAGAGCTCAATGGCGCTAGATGTAACGTACTATCCAAGGATTAACACAAGCCTTGCAACAGGTTGCGCAAGATGGAGCACAGAATGAAGTCGGGGATTTACATCGAAAATTCCAAAAGATGAATCCCCCGAAGTTTAGTGGATCTACTGACCCGGATGAAGCGGAGAATTGGGTGCAAAAAATAGAGAGAACCTTTAAAATAATGCAATGTACCAATGAAGAGAAGGTACTACTAGGGACCTATCAACTAGAAAAGGATGCCCGAGCATGGTGGGTATCCGTCGAAGCGATCTTGCCTAATGAACAAGTTACATGGGACGAGTTCTTAGAACATTTTAATGAGAAGTATTTCTCGAAAAAAATCCGCGAGAAGAAGGCCATGGAGTTCGTGGCATTAAACAACGTAGCTTATCCGTAGTAGATTATGAAGTGACATTTTCTAGATTAGCTCGGTATGCCCCATACCTAGTTTGTACGGAGAAAATGGGAGCAAGAATATTTATGAATGGATTAAAGGTGGAACTCATTCCTCGATTGGCTCCATTGGAGATTCAAACTTATACGGAAATGGTTAGAAAAGTATAAATTTTAGAAGATGCTATGGATATGGTGGAGCGAATCAAAGGGAAAGTCGCCAAGAAAGAGTTAGTCGATGGATCCAAAAGGAAGGAACCGGTGAGTGACAAGAAGAGGTTAAATGGAGGTAACGATTTCCGTAAGGACAAGAAGCCCCGGAATAATGATCAATAAATTATTCCAGTCAAGGAAAAATGTGAGCATTGTAAGAAAGGAAGGCACAACCCAGATGAGTGTTGGTATAAACTTGGGAAGTGCATCCGTTGTGGAAGCATGGATCATAAAATTGCCCGTTGTCCACTCTTAAAGAAAGAAGCGCCGCAAGCATTGGAAGGTAACTTTATAAACCTATCTTGTCCATAAATTTGATATGGTGATCTTAGCACTTAGCATGTTATAAAAATGATCTAGTTAGAATGCATAGTTTGGATTGTTGTCCTCCTGGTTTTGATGATGACAAACATGATTAGATGTATGCTAAATGTATTTGTGTTTCTTGAAGTAAGATTGAAATAGGGCAAAGTACTAACGAGTGCGTCAACGCTATCATCAAGCAGCGTGGACGCAACAGTTCAATAATTAGTACAAGGCAGCTTCTGTAATGCATTGATGCGTCAACGCTACGAACAAGCAGCGTGGACGCAGCCGTTCAAACAATCTGAAGTAAAGCTTCTGAAGAACCTTGGCAGAGTCGACGCAGCAACTCAATGGGTCGATGCTGTAGTTCATAATAATGTTTCAAGTAGATGATGAGTGGACGCAGCAGCATCCTGCGTCAACGCACCCAGCATGACATGAAGCGTACGATGGTTAAGTCACTAAGACGATCAGGCAGGGGCCCACTGGGTACACACAGATCGTGGTCAACGTGCTTCGTACAGGTATAAAAAGAAAAGAAGAGAAAAATCAAAGTGGCGAAAAATAGAGCGGGAAGTGAGCAGAAGAGTCTGAAGATGAAGAGCATCACAGCAAAGGAGCGAGGAAGATCGTGAAGAACTTGAAGCTGATCCAGTGAATCTGAGAAGCAAAGATCGATCTGCTGAGAAGAGATTTCCTCCAGAGATCCAAGCACGCTCTAAGAGTATATTGTGTCTCAGATCTGAAGATCAGCTTTTCCTTTTCACCGTTGTGTGAATCCTTTGTTTCAGGTTGTTTGTTTTTAAGTCGAACTCAGTCCCTTGACAATTATCTCTCTCAGATTGTTCTGTTGAGAGAGGGTGGTTTTTCTGATCTAGCGTATTGTGCTGAGATCAGAAGTGGACAGGCTTTTGTGCCTTCAAGCTGTTCGCCAGCGGTTCAGGATTTAGATCCTGGTGTAGTTGAGCTGGATCACTCAACTGTGTTGAGGAGTTTGATCCTCAGTTTAGCCAAGCTGTAACGCTCAGCAGGATTCCTCACTGATTGAGTGAGGAGGTGGACGTAGGCCTCTGGAAGGAGACCGAACCACCTTAAAACTTTAGTGTTCTTCTGTGGTGTGATTTGATTTTGCGTTCAGCTCAACGCTAGGTGCATGAATAGGAACGTTTATAAATTGGCGCAATCAGATTGAATTAGTTCAATTGATCGAATTTGTATCTAGTTATTCTCTTTTGTTCCAATTAATAATAAAACTTTGTGAAAGTCAATCTATTCACCCCCTCCCCCTCTAGCTTGACTATCCTCTGCACTCAACAAGTGGTATCAGAGCGCCAGGCTCTCTAATATTGGTTTAACCACCTAGAGAGATTTAATGGAGAACAGAGGTCTCATACCAGAGGGATATGCAATTAATAGACCACCATTTTTTGATGGAACTAACTATTCTTATTGGAAAAATCGAATGCAAGTTTTCTTAACAGCGCAGGATCACGAAATCTGGAGGGTCGTGAGCAAGGGACCTTATCAGATCGAAGGAGATGAGGAGCTATGGGTAAAAGAGCAGATTCGCAAATCCAATATTAATTGGCAAGCGATGAATATTATGCAGTGCTCATTGCATCCAAAGGAATTTTCTCGAATATCATCATGTGCCAGTGCTAAAGAAATGTGGGACAGACTTGAGGTTATCTACGAAGGTACCTCAGATGTAAGAGAAACTAAAGCAAACATGTTA
The DNA here is from genome assembly GCA_022559845.1 of Amorphophallus konjac. NCBI lineage: Eukaryota > Viridiplantae > Streptophyta > Magnoliopsida > Alismatales > Araceae > Amorphophallus > Amorphophallus konjac. The sequence goes on along the minus strand of CM040119.1, from coordinate 167,073,519 downwards.
ATTTCTGAATATGAGTCTTTTAGAATGAAACCTGATGAGAACATATCTGAAATGTGTAGACACGATATTTAGCATTATGCTGAGCAGATCCCGTATTACACTAAGACGCCCCAAAGCAGCTCGCACGGTTAAGTTAGTTGAGTAATCTCTAATTTAATCTAATAATCTGTGGCTTCTTGAATAATTCTTGTTAATGGGCTTGTGATCATTCCTACACAAAATAAAAAAAATGTTAATGGGCTTGGTCCATCTTTTTAATCCTAAAAAAGGGTGAAGGTTCATCGTGTGGGCTTGGCCCATTCCTATTCAAAAAATATACCAAAAGAAAACATTTGTGCTAATGGGTTTGGCCCATTCCTATTCAAAAATAAAAATATATATATATAGATGTGTGCTAATGGGCTTGGCCCACTTTTGTTCTAAAAAATAAATAAAATTTAATGGATATGGCCCCATCTTTTATTACATAATTTATTTCCTCACTCCCCTCCCGGGTCTCTAGGATCTTGCCCCCTCTCTTTAACACACTCTCTCTCTCTCCCCTTCTCACCTCCTCTGTAACCCACCACCCCATCGGAAGCCCCTGGAATACACACACACCCCCTTCCTCTGCTAACACCATCGCAGCCCCCCCACAGTCGACCTCTCTCCCTCCACCCACCACACACACTCTCCACCCTCTCAACCCCCTGGACCTCCAGCCATCCTCCTCCTCACGACAACCACCTCCACCGTCTCCCCTCCCTCCTCTCTTTTCCCATTCCCTGCTAAGTTCCACCTCCAGCCGCGTCCACCTTGCCACTACCCCCGTGCTCAGCCGCGACTACGCTCCCACCTCCTACCCTTGCTAACCCACCATCGCAGCACTCCCACGACGTCCACCTGCACCCTCCCTTTCTTTTCTCCCAACAACAGCCATCCCTCCTCTCCCCACCTGCAACCGGCCACCATCCCTCTGCTCCCCCTCTCACTCTCGTCTTCCTCTCTCCCTCTCCATCTCTCTGCTCTCCCTCTCTCTCCATTTTCTTTTCTTTCCCTCAATCTCTCTCTCTCTCTCTCTCTCTCTCTCTCTTTCGCGTAAAGGAAAATTTAAAAAAAAAGTTTTTTTTTAATTCGCAAGGGGGGGGGGCCTCGTCGTCCGTGCCCCCCCTTTGAACTGCGCGGCCGCAACGGTCCGCTGCGGCCACCACCTTCGATGCCGCTCCCGCCTCCGACGCCGCTCCAACCACCGTGCCGCTCCCGCCTCCGACACCGCTCCTGCCTCCGGCCCGCCTCGACCGCCGCTCCCGCCACCGGACCGCTGCAGACGTGCTCCGGCACCCCTGCTCGCACGCCGTCGCCCGCCCACAGTGCACCCGCTCGCCTCCGGCCGCCTGCACGCACCCCCCACGGCCACCGCCTCCGGTCGCTCCCGCCTCCGGCTCCGTCTCCGCCCGCGGCTGCCTTCGGCCCCGCCTGCGCCGCTCTGCCCCCTACTCCGGCCGCCGCTCCAACCACCTCCAGCCCCGCCGCTCCAGCCGGCCCCCGCCTCTGGTCCCGCCTGCACCGTCGCTCCGGGCCACCTCCGCGCCGTCCTCCGCCCGCAGCGCCCTCGCCTCCGGCCGCCTCCGGCCTCGCCGTCGGCCGCCTCCCGCCTCTGCACCGGCCGCTCCCGCCGTCGCCGTCGGACCCCCCCTCTCTCCCGCTCTCTCTCTCTCTCTCTCTTCTCTCTCTCTCTCTCTCTCTCTCTCTCTCTCTCTCTCTCTCTCTCTTCCTCCTCTCCCTCTCGTTCTCTGTCTCTCCCTCCCTCTCACTGTCTCTCTCTGCTTCACTCTCCCTCTCTGTTCCCTCACTCTCTCTCTCTCTCCCTCTCTCTCTCTCTCTACCGTCCCCTCCCTCTCTTCCTCTCCATCTCTCTCCCTCTCGATCCCCCCCTCTCTCACTCTTTCTCTTCTTTTTTTTAATCACTCTCCCCACCGTCTCTCTCTCCTTCTCTCTGCTTTTCTCCCCCCTCTCTCTTTCTTTCTGCCCTCTCGATCACTCTCTCTCAATCTCCCTCTCTTATTTCTTTTTTTTCCTTTTTTTAATCTCTTCTCCCACCATCTCTCTCTCTTTTCGCTCCCTCTCTCTCCCCATCGTCTCTCTTTTCCCTCTCTCTCTGCTTCTCACCCTCCACCTCCTCCCACCGTCTTCCTCTCTCTCATTCTTTTATTTTTTTTATTAATCCCCTCTCCCTCTCTCTCTTTTTCTCCCACTCTCTGCATCTCTCCCTCCCTCTCTTCCTCTCTATCTCTCTCCCTCTCGATCTCCCTCTCTCTCACTCTTTCTTTTCTCTTTTTTTTTAATCCCCTCTGCCCACTGTCTCTCTCGATTCTCTCTCTCTCCGTTCTCTTCCTCTCTCTCTCTCTCCCTCTCACTTCCTCTTCCCCTCTCTGCCTTCGCCACCCCCCGTTTTTTCTTTCATTTTTTTTATTGTCCTTTTTTTCCCCAATTCTCTTCATCCCTCACTCTCGGGTCACTCTCCCTCTCTTATGTATATATAACATATATACATATAATATATATATATATATCTTATATAGTTCATATTCTCTCTCTCTCTATATATATATGCTATATATGTAAAACTAAAAAAATCTCTAAAAAAAAAAAGAGTTCTTCTCCTCTTTCTCCCTTTCTTCCTTTCTCTCCAACCCTCTCTCTTTCGATCCCCCCTTTATAGATGTATTCCCGTACATGTATATAGGTGTGTATGTGTGAGTGTTCTTGCAGGTGCGTGTGTCAATGCTTGTACGTGTCCGTACGGAATGGAAAGAGATGCTCCAGTCCGGTCGGTGTTGAAGTCCGTGAAACAAAGAAGGTCGAGTTCCCTGGGCGGTCCAGTGCACTAGGACAGTCGTTCTGCTGCGCTACATGCCTGCTTCACTCCCACCTTGCCGAAGGAGCTCACCCTCGAGCCCATCATCTATATCTGAATAAGTTTTCTCCCCCTCTTTTCTGTCTCATTTTCATTCAGTTAGCTGCATGCATGCATCATTTGCCATCCCCATAACATTTCTCTCTGAGATAGAATCTTACTTATTCATCCATCATATTGTTTATCTACCATTTCGTGTCTAAAAGGGGTTTTAAATACCACCAACCAGGTGCGTACTCGTCTATGCTATTTTCAGTGTCATTTTCTAAAGAATCGGTACTACACCACCGTCGTTCTCACCAACCAGTTCTACTCTGTTTGTTCTTTGTCTAAGGGTAACCGAAGGAAGCCCTCTTCGTCGGCCGGCCGACAGAAGAGGAAGAGAGAACCCGCTCTGCTCTCGCCCTGACGGCAAACGCGATCAGAACATTTCCTGTGGGGCTCTCAGCCCCTGGCGATCACATCCCCTTCCCACTTTCTTTCCTGTCAATTTTCCCTTTTGTTTAAATCCTGCGACGGAAGTCATTCCTTGCGAAGGTGTACGTGACGGAAGTCATTCCGCGCGAAGCCTTTTTCATTCTGTCATTTTATTCCCTTGATTTTTGTCTAAACCCTGCGACGGAAGTAATTCCTCGCGAAGGTGTACGTGACGGAAGTTATTCCTCGCGAAACCTTTTTCATTCTGTCATTTTATTTCTTTAAATTTCTGTCTAAACCCTGCGACGGAAGTAATTCCTCGCGAAGGTGCACGTGACGGAAGTAATTCCTCGCGAAGCCTTTCATTATATATATTACAGTAAAAACCCCGCGGAGAGTAATATCTCGCGGTGGTCTTATGTATATATACTCATGTTTATTATCTATGTTGCAATAAAACCCCGTAAGGCCAATGTCTTGCGGTGGTCCTAATACGTACATATATATTCATTAGTGTTGATATTATTGCATCGCTGTTAGAACCCCACAAAGACCAATGTCTCGTGGTGGTATGTCTTGGTTCGTATTGTCTTTGTAATTTTCTGGAGAACGATGCACCGCTGCAGTTTCTGAGTCTTCGTGCCTCCCCATTTCTGTTACTTAGATTCTCGAATTTTCTGGTATATGGAAAACTGCTCGTGGAACGGAAAGTCACGCTTACCGGGAAGGGGTTAGTTTACGCGAGAGGGTCTTCCGACCCCTATCTCCGCCACGTACCGGAGTTCGTTTCGCATCATTCTTTCCTTTCTCTCCTTTATGTTCTTTCTCTTCTTGAGTTGATCTCGTCATTTCCATCTCTTAGGACAGACGAGGGTGGACGTCCCTTGCCATCTCCACCTCTCTGACAATCACCTTTTCATCATTACTTTGCATCATTGTTTCTTTCCCCCGAGGGTGGACGACGCTTCTTTTGCCGTCTACACCTTTTTTGGCGATCACGGTGGGACATCTTTTGTTTCCTCTGGTTACCCACATATTTTCGGCACCCACGTGTGCCCCTCCATTCGGCACCCACGCGTGCCCCTCCATTCGGCACCCACGTGTGCCCCTCCACTCGGCACCCACGCGTGCCCCTCCATTCGGCCCCCACGCGTGCCCCTCCATTCGGCACCTACGCGTGCCCCTCCACTCGGCACCCACGTGTGCCCCTCCTGATTGCGCCCTCGTGCGCTACATTTGTGCTCTCAGTAGCACCCCCTCCACTTGGCACCCACGTGTGCCCCTCCTGATTGCGCCCGCGTGCGCTATATTTGTGTTCCCGCTATCACTCTTGGCATTCCAATTTCACCCCTCGTGCACTACGTGCATTACTCCAGAGTCCCCTTGAAGTCTGAAGAGATTCTTATCATTGCAGAAAAGGAGTGTTGTGATGTTTGTTTAATTTCTTTTATTGCATATATTTGTTATCTGTTTATATATCTCCTGTTAAATTCAGCACTGCATTGCATATCATCTCCCTTTTATTTTTATTTCTTGTTCCATCTTTTAGGATCACCTTTTCCTGGTGAAGGAAGGACTCTCCGTCGGGAATTCCTCTCGACGGACTAGGATCTCCTCCACTGGGACCTCCGTAAGTCCCCGACATCGAAGGATTCCCTCTTCGTTCACTGGGCTGGTTGTACCACTGAAGTTCCCTGGAGATAGTTAACCCATTCGTGGTGAGTCGAGTGTCCTTAGATCACACGGCGAAAATCAATATTGCAACTAAGGTCCCTCCTGTGGTGTGAACATTAGATTAGAAAAAAAAAGAAAAAAGGGGAAAACCAAAAGAAAACAAAAAAGGCGTTAAACATCAACTTGTTTGTTAATCTTTGCTAATGGTTTGAGTGTGTATGTTATTACATTTTAATTAGAAAGAAAAAAAAAAGGGAAAACAAAAAGAAAACACAAAAATGCGTTAAACATCAACTTGTTTGTTAATCTTTGTTCTTGGTTTGAGTGTGTATGATATTGCGTTCCGGCAAAATCTCACGTTCCGAAAAAGATCAAGAAATGTCCGGGAACGGTCAGAATCCGACCCCGAGTCACCAGGGGACACATGTCCCTGCTGAGGACGCAGGTTCCTCCCGTGAGCCCTCATATGAGGTGCGAGCCGCCGTCGGGGAAGCATCCCCGCCACAAGATATTTCCTCCTTGCTAGGTGTTCTCGCGAACACACAGCTCAATTCCGATCAGATCCGAGCCTTTCAGGCCGTCTTAAAAGGGAAATCTGTTGATCCTACTCCTCAAAATCCAACACCCTTTGCTCTCTCTATTCAAGAACCCGCACAGGCAATCCCTCCCTCATTCCCTCTTGTGCAGACAAGTTTGCAGCCTCCCTCTTTCCAATTACCTCCCCAGTCTCAAGTTCCACCAATTCTTCATCCAACATTTCAGTCAGTTCCATTTACTGATATGCCACATCTGCAACCTCTCCCTTTCCAATTACCTCCCCAATCTCAAGTCCCACCAATTCCTCATACGACATTTCAGTCAGTTCCATTTGCTGATATGTCACAACGTCTCTCTCATCCGGAATTCCCTTCTCAGGCTTCTGCAAGGCCTCAGTGGCCACCACAACCTGCTCCTTACAATGAGGTCACTCAATCTCTCCTTCATAGGATGAACAAGATGGATGAACAATTCCGAGATTTCAAAAAGATCGTGGATGTCAAATCCGCGCCTGAGATCTCTTTACCAATCCTTCCAGTATTCCATCTCCCTCCTTCTGAAATGCCAACGTATCGACGGTACACCGGCACAGGCAACCCCCTCATTCATCTGAAGGACTTTATGTATGAGTCCTCGTTTTGGCAGAACGATCAAAGATCCTTGGCATACCTCTTCAGGAGATCATTGGATGGTCCCGCCTTAGAATGGTTCTATTCACTAGAGCCGAGTGAGGCTGAGAACTTCGACGTAGTGCAACGGAAATTCACACAGAAATATCGAGATAGGGTCGGTCCCTCCTTCTCTATTACCGACCTAGTGGCTGAAAAGATGAAGCCGGACGAAGATTTCACCCAATTTGCCGATCGATGGAGATCCTTGGCAGAGAAAGTGAGAGACCCCATTTCAGAATCGGAGCAAGTAAGGATGGTCGTGTCTAATGCCACTCCACAATTTAGACACGTCCTGGCAATGAACAAACTCACCACTATGGAGGAACTGTATGAGAGAGCTCGATATATCCAAACACAGCTGAAAGATTCTCCCCTCATGCATATGTTCGAGCCACCAAAACCAAAGGTGTTTAGGAAGCCGGGCACGGGTGCCCAAGGTGGGGTAACAGAAGGGGTTGTAACAAATGAACAAGTGGGCGCGGTTGGCTATCCCAACCAGCAAGCTAATCCTAGGCCCCCACAACCCCCACAATTCCCCTTTCATCAGGAGCAACAAGGTCAGCAACCCTATCGTCCTCCCCCACAAAACAATCTCTTCCAGAACAATATGCCTCAACCGCTTCATCTCCAACAACAACAACAGCGGCCTCCTCAATATAATCAGGTTCCACCACCCGGGATTATGGCCTCCAACAACAGAGAAGGCCGATCGGCCCTAGGAGAGCTCATTACCCACCTTTGCCGGAGTCATTGCCGGACATCTTTAATGCTCTCATGGCTGCTAATTTCCTCACCTTGCCTAAGGAAAAAGCCATATGGCCCACGAACGTCGACACTTCCAGATATTGTGTCTTCCATAGACAGCCGGGTCATACAGTGGAAAACTATTTTCATTTCAGAGATTATATCTATGATATGAACGATGAACATCAAATAGATTGGGATGAAATGAGGCGATGCGTCACCATGATGAAGGCCAGGAGACCTCCTCTTAGACAACAACAACAACAACAACAACAACAACAACAGCAACAACAGCCTCAGCAGTCACCACAACAACAGCCGAATATGGGCATCCTCCAGAATCCGTTACCGGCGCACCAACAACCTAACCACCAAGTCAACCCCATCTCTTCCTTCCTGGAGGTTGGAAGAGGGCAGGATTGGCATACGGAAAGCGGCTCTATCCTTGTCACCAATCACGTTCCTATCCAATCCCCACGCCTTATTCGTCCCGCACCTGTCTATCCTCCACCCGTAGCACAACCCGCAGTAATACCTTACTCATTTCCACTGACATCACGTCCTCTCATCCGTGTCGCTACTGATGACCTCCCTTCGAGTCTCCAGCAAACACCCTCCACTTCCACCATGACACCGTTACCCCCAAAACCTCTCATTATCCCTCACGCCTCCACTTCATCATCCGCCTTCATTCTGCCTCCACTAAACAAACCCATTATTGTCCAACACCCTTCTGAGACACCATTTACCTCCACCACAACCCCTTTACCCTCGAAACCCCTCATTATTCATCACCCATCCGGGACACCATCAACCTCTACTATGCCTCCACCTTTTAAACCCCTTATCATTCGCCGTCCATCTGAGGCTTCACCCACTCCCACCATGCCTCCACCTAACAAACCACTCATCAGAGCCCCTACACCTATTGTTGCCCCTGCTTCATCAATTGTTCCTTCACCACTACCCCTCGAACCCTTGCTAAACCCCATATCTAACTCTATAAAGGTGCCGCCAAAATCGCAAGCCATGGTGCTCCGTAGTGGAAGGATGTTCCATCGGATTTTTCCCCAAAATAGTCAGGTCCCCGAGCAACCTCAGCTGGAGAAAGACACCGAAGAACAGCCAGAGGAGTCTATCCCCGGGACACAATATGACATGTTGAAACATTTGGATAAAACACCAGCTCGGATCTCCATTCTCGAGCTAATCAAGAGGTCAAAAACCCATCAAGACGCCTTGATGGAGTATCTCCAAAAGGTCATGGTAAACGAGGATCTCCCAGTGGAAAAGATCTCATCGGTATTAACACCGACTGATACACAACCGGCTATTATATTTCACCACCATGAGCTTGCCCCCAAGGAGGCTCGAAAATATGCTTTGTGTATTGCAGTCAAGATCAATGGGGTGTCTGTAGACCCGTGTTTGGTGGACACTGGTGCGTCTATAAATGTGATCTCTATGATCACCCTCCAATCATGTGGGGTTGACACGGAACAGATAAGGCCTTCATCAATCACGGTTACGGCCTATGATAATAGCAAAAAGCCGCCAATGGGGATGGTCATCTTGAATGTAGAATTGGGCCCTGCATCAGTCTTCACGGAATTCCATATCCTTGATATGGATCTCACATTCAAGGCCATACTGGGCCGCCCTTACATTGAGGTTATGAATGCGGTGCCTTCCACCAATCATCAGTGCTTGAAGTTTCCGTACAAGGCTTGGATTATCAAGGTAAATAGCATGCCCATCTTTTCTACAGTGGATGCTATTAATACCTCATTGCCTTCTGTTTGGCCAACTCACCGGCCAATTCTTTCACTGCTAGATGTGTGTGACCCTCGTCGCACCCATTCTACACAAAAGCCACTTCCAACACCAAAGTCATGTCACCCTTCCCATGCTAAGGGATGAGAGATCATGAGAAACATTGGCTACCAACAGGGCAAAGGTTTGGGGGCACAATTACAAGGGAGACTGAAGTTGCCAAAGAAGACAAAGCTAACCCTTAGAGCCGGCCTAGGCTTTGAAGGGCCACTTGAAGCATATGAGGGACCTCTTACATGGACCTTGTACTCTCATTTCAGAAAGGGTCCGGTTATACAGTTGGGGGATTACCCGCGACAATCACATGGGAAATTGCATATTGCCTACTTGGCTGAAGGTTGCTTGAGAGCTGTAAAAAAGGGGAAACACGATGACCCGGATTGTGAGTGGAATAAGTGGATTGATATACAGGATATTTCCATGGCACTACAACAGATGTTCTCATCTCCAGACTTAGAGGGGCCACTTTTGATCTCTGAGGTACCAAAAGATGTCGTTGACATTGCTGAAATTCCAAGTTTTCCTCGCCAAGAGGAAGTTGCCACTGACGGATCGCTTCCCGTCATTCTCTCTGATCATCCTCCTCAGCCGTTGCTGCTGACTCTTTCGTGGACCCGACGTTTATCTGATGATATTCCCAGGTCCCCTTCTCTACTCACATTCTTGCGTGGGTCTTTCAGCCCATGCCAAATTTTCAACCATGATCTGCTCAATGAGCCATGCAACCCCCTAGCTATAGTTCCCTCCTCCCATTCTCTAATTTCTTTCAATTGTTTTGTAATTGAAAATGAAAATGAAAAAAAAACTTCGATTTTCAAACTCCTCAACAGTGCATCTCCTTTGAGGAGACCTCCTACCTCTCTCACGAGTGTGCCCCGACTTACAGGCCACTCATTCAAGGTCCCTTGAGCGACCTTCTTTACCCCTCTATCGAGGGGTCTCTTCCTGTACATTCTTCAACTTCTTCTTCGTCTGTAGAACAAGTCAGTCAGGTTAGGAATAGCGATTCAAGGGTAGTACCTAGAAGAAAATCCAAAGGCAGGGAAATTCCTCGTCGATTCCTTCTAGATCTAGCCAATAGGTGTCAAGCCTTTCTTGCCATTCCTCAATTGCTAGAAAATCCCATCCATCTGCCGGAGTTAGAATGTGAGGAGGATTGCACAATTGATGAGGGATACGGAGTTTATGAGCTCACAGATGAAGAGTACCCTATTGAAGACGGGGACGAAGAATATGTGGACGCGGCTGACGCATATGCTAGCGGAATGAGGAGGTTTGACGAACCATCAGCCGCTATAGAAGAACCCACCAAAGAGATCAATCTGGGGACCGAGGAAGACCCTAGGATCATCCTCATAAGCGATAATTTGCCGACATCTGAAGAGGAGGAATTGATCAAGGTTCTAAAGGAGTACAGGGACACGTTCGCATGGAGCTACGAGGATATGCCGGGATTAGATTCCACCCTGGTCGAACATCGCCTAACGCTAAAACCAGGGTCCGTCTCGGTAAAGCAAAGGTTAAGACGTTTTCACCCCCAAATGGCTTTAAAAATGAAGGAAGAGGTCGATAAGCTCCACAAAGCCAGGTTTATTAGAGTCGTCCTATATCCTCAATGGGTGGCAAACATTGTCTCGGTCATGAAAAAGGATGGAAAGGTGAGAATCTGTATCGATTTTCGGGACCTTAACCGCGCGTGTCCAAAAGATGATTTCCCCTTGCCTCACATTGACGTGTTGGTTGATAATACAGCGGGCTATGAAACTCTCTCGTTTATGGATGGATTTTCGGGGTATAATCAGATCCGTTTGGCGGAAGAGATCAGGAGAAAATATCATTCACCACACCTTGGGGAACTTATTGCTATTTGGTCATGCCATTTGGTTTAAAGAATGCTGGAGCTACTTATCAAAGGGCTATGATGGCAATATTCCATGACATGATGCATGTGTATTTAGAGGTATACGTGGATGATTTATTGGTCAAATCTAGGACTAGGGCAGAACACCCGAAAGTTCTAGCTAAGGTGCTGCAAAGATCCAGAGAGTTCAATTTGAAAATGAATCCAAAAAAGTGCGTATTTGGTGTTTCGTCAGGCAAATTGCTTGGTTTCATGGTGAGTAAAAGGGGTATTGAAATAGATCCCAACAAAGCTAAAGCAATCAGGGAGATGCCACCTCCGAGAAATCTGAGAGAAGTTCGAGGTTTGATTGGAAGGTTACAATTCATTCGTCGATTTGTGTCACAGCACTCACAAAGGTGCAAACCTTTCTACGAGTTAACTAAGTCAGGAGTAGAATTCCTTTGGAGTTCTAAATGCCAAAAAGCTTTTGAAGGATTGAAAGAGTATCTGGCCAATTCACCCGTTCTAATTCCACCCACGTCAGGCAGACCTTTAATCCTTTATGTCTCAGTGCTGGACGACTCCGTGAGAGCTGTCCTAGCACAAGCCGATGAAGCGGGCAAGGAAAGGGCGACCTATTACTTGTCCAAACTCCTCAACCCCTATGAGCAGAAGTACACGGCTATGGAGAAAACTTGTGCCGCCCTTGTCTGGGTAGTGCAGAAGTTGAAACATTACTTTCTAGCTCATGAAGTCCATCTGATTGCCCGAATGAACCCTATCAAGTTCCTTCTAGAAAAAGCTGTCCTTACGGATAGATTAGCACACTGGAAAAGTTTTCTCTCTCAGTTTGACATCGTCTACGTCCAGCAAAAGGCGATTAAAGGGTATGCTATAGCCGAGCATCTCGCTCACCATCCTCTTCCCAGATTCGATCCTGTCCAATCAGAATTTTCAGATGAGGAACTAATGTCCATCAACCAATCAAATGATTGCATGTGGACGTTATATTTTGATGGAGCTCTGAATTCCCAAGGGAAAGGAATCGGCATTGCCCTCCTATCGCCTAAAGGCCTTACATTCCCACTGGCATATCAGCTCAAATTCCCCGTTACCAACAACATAGCTGAATATGAAGCTCTTCTAGCTGGCCTAGAACTCGCTCATTCCTTTCGTATCACTGAATTGCGAGTCATAGGTGATAGTCAACTCATTCTTCGCCAGGTGCTCACCAAATATCGCACTCACGATCCCAAGCTCAAGCCATACCAAGAACTCACTGCTGCATTTGCCAAATTGTTCGCCAAATTGATCTTTGTCCATGTCCCTCGTCATCAGAACATTCTGGCCGATGCCCTCGCCTCACTGGCATCATCTCTAAGGTTCCCTCTAGGAAGATGGTTTGATACCATTCACGTCTACAAGCGTCACGCCCCTGCAATCGATGACGCTTCATACGTAAATATCAAGGACAGGATAGCAAGAAAGGCCCTACAGGAAGAAATCCTTGAGAAAAGAGAAATTATGTTGACAGAATTAGAAGAAGAATTGGCTGATGAGGAGAAGCCATGGTTTTACGAAATTACCAAGTATTGCAAAGATCAATCCTACCCTGAAGAAGCCACATCAGAAGATAGAAAAGCCATAAGGAGGGTGGCACAGAGGTACGTGCTGGTCGGAGAAGTGCTATACAAGAGAAGTCTTACTGGTGTTCTTCTAAGATGTCTCGACGAAGAGGAGGTATGGAAATGCGTCGAGGAAGCACACTCTGGTGTGTGCGGTGGCCATGTGAACAGCCAAATGCTTGCCAAGAAAATCCTTCGGCAAGGCTTTTACTGGCCCACCATGGAAGAGGATTGTGCCGTCTATGTCCGTAGGTGTGTCAAGTGTCAACTTCACGCCGATAAAATTCATTCCCCATCTTCTTCACTTCATCCAGTATCCTCCCCATGGCCTTTCTCCATGTGGGCTTTCGATGTCATTGATCCTCTCGGTAATCCTTACTCCCTCACTAAGCAAAAATCATTCATCCTTACTGCAACGGAGTACTTTACCAAATGGGCCGAAGCCGAAGCTTACGTGGAGGTTAAAGCATCAACAGTCTGCAAATTCATCATGAAGAACATCATCGCCAGGTTCGGCATTCCAAGCACGATCATCACCGACAACGGACCGCAATTCATATCTCAGGACCTTCAGGACCTCTGCAAAAGGTATAAAATTGCATTACATCATTCGTCACCTTATTATCCACAAGGTAATGGCCAAGCAGAGGCCACTAATAAAACACTGATTAAAATCATAAAAAAGACCTGTGAGTCAAACAAGTTCTCGGATTGGTCAGAAAAGCTGATTGAAGCTCTATGGGCCTATCGCACCTCAATCCGTACCCCCACCGGGCAAACTCCGTTCGCCCTTACTTATGGGATGGAGGCGGTAGTTCCGTACGAAATTCTGGTACCCTCTCTGAGAGTACAATTGGATAAGGATCTCCCCCTCGACGAACGTCGTGATTCACTCCTTGCCCAATTAGAACTCTTAGATGAGAAACGGCTGGCCGCTGCCGAGCATGCACGTGTATATCAAAACAGACTCACACGTTTTTATCAAAAGAAGGTCATTGAAAGGAAATTTCAAGTCTGTGAAATGGTTGTGAAAAGAATATTTGTAAAACCTGGTGGCCCGGGTTCTAAACTCCAACCCAATTGGGAAGGACTGTATGTGATTCAGGCTGTGCATCCTGGCAACGCCTATAGGCTAGTCAATGCTGAGGGGATCGAGTTATCCCACCCTTGGAATGGGCTTTATCTTAAGAAATACTACCCTTAGATAGGTGTACATAGTGTCAAAAAATGATGAAACAACAAAAATAATAAAAAGCAATGAAAATAACAAAAATATGTATATATACAACAACAAAAGACAAAAAAATAGAAGAAAATGAAAAGAAGAAAAAAAAATAGAAAATTCAAAATTGCTAATGCCCGGAGATCACCATGTAGTTAAGTCATTGCATTCAACCTCCGTGTTGGGATAGGGCCTATTAAGACTTGGTAGGTTCCGGGTCTTGGTTTGCCAGAACCGTGGGGATCCCTGTCCGGCTAGTTCGGCTTATGCCCCCCTCAAAAGGGGGCAACATACATGTACACATGTGTTCTATGAAAGATCGGTAGCATCGCTCATGGTGAGGCCTCACCCAGAAGGTCTCCAGAAGGCTTAAATCTTTATTCTCTCTCTCTTCGACCGAATGAGACACCCGGCGCCCTTAAAACGCTGAGCATGGAAAACACGAACACAACCCCTAGGGCAAGAGTAGGGCCCAATTCTTCGAGCATGGGTCAGAGCACGAGAAGAGGGCAGTGTCCCCGTAGGCATCCAAGAGGGATTCCATAATGTCAAGATACTATGTCCCTCGTAAAAATCTGTCAAGAAAAATCAGAAAAGAAGAACAAAATCAAAGTCAAGTGAAAAGCCTGGTCGTAACCGTGCCTGATCCCACAAATGAAACCCCTTTGACTGAAAGTCAAATTCTATACAAGAGGGGCCATGAGATGTAAATGCTCGAGATTTGGTCTGAAGTTGTCCGAAAGGGAGAGTTAAGTGTGCCCCTACTGGCTCGCCGGGTTAACGGTTTTGCCGGTCCTCTCAGGAGGTTTGCCCCTAATACTCTTCCTTCTTCCCCTGAAGATGAAGGCTCAATGGAGTTCCTGAAGGGTGAAACTCACCAAAGTCTGCAACCACCTTTCAATTGTTTTGTATGATTGTCCATCTTGGAAAGCAGAAGTCATTGTCGTGAAAGAATCTCCGTGTTTCTGGCCGGTCAAGACCCTTATCTACCATCTTAATGTCTTCTAAGTCTAACCTCGGGCTTAGACCAATGCAAGCGCGTCACCTACAGGTGTGACGGCGTCTGATTCTGGGTCAGCGTCGCGCGGTTGGCCATTTGGGTTCCAGGGTGTTCCATTACATATCGTCTAGAGTTGTGAGGAAATAGACCCGGGTCGGGCAAATCATTTACCTTGAACACTTTTTGGGTGAATCCCTTGGTCGGAAGCAACTGGGAGCCTAGGCATGGCATGACGGTATTGTCATCAGGGTAAGTCTTAGCCGGCGGGATTATCATTCGAGGAGTCTAGAGGCCCAAATCAACTTAGACGTGCACTTAGGATGCCTGGGAGGTTAGCAAGAAGCCCTCGTTCTCATGCAGGTTAGATGTTATATCAAGTGATCATCATGCATTAGCAAAAATAAAAAAAAATAAACAAACCAAAAACAAATAAAAATAACAAATCCAAAATCCAAAAAAAAAGAGAAGCAAAAAATGTACATGCACAAAAAAAATGGAAATGTAAAAGACCAAAAAAATAAACAAACAACAAAATACAAAAAAATGAACACACCTACAAAAACAAAGAAAATCACATCTTCGCATGATCGCATTTGTATGCACCATTCATTTTAAATTCTCGTTTGCATCCGTATGCTTGTCTGTCGCATTCATTATCCTTTATTATTGCCTTTGTTAATAAAGGCTTGCCCCTTGACTCGTTATCAAGGATAACTCAAAATCACGTTTGTTTATTGAGCAAGGGGCAAGTCAGAGCAGAAATGCTAACTTGTTTGCTTAGATGTGTACAGGGATTCGAGAGATCAGAAAGAAGCAAAGAACCAAGCACAAAATATTTTATTCCACTCCCACTCAACAAAAATGAACAACAAGAGAGAGCTTACATTAGCTTCCACCCTCCTTCTCTACATTACTCGTCTCGCCGCTTTTTGGACGAGAAACTCTAGAAGGTGTTATCCAACCATGAAAAGCGGTACTTCTACCGCTTTGTGGTCCTCTTCCTATCTCCACTCCCTGACGTCGATCTGCGGGAGCAGCAAAGAAGCTACTAACACGAAAGCCACGCTCTCGTGCCCTTCGGTAGCGTTCCTCGCCATCCTTCAGCCACTGCTCGGCGAGACCGAGACTGGTCCTCAATTCGAATAGTTGGGCCTCCAGGGCCCTCCTCTCCTCTTTCTCGACTGATCTTTTGGCCTTCTCTCTTTTCCTGTCCTTTTCCCTCTCAGCACGTTCTCTCTCTCTGTCATCCCTTTCCAGCTGAAGGGTGATCCTCAACTCCATGGCGTCCCGAGAAAAATTGTCATCTGAGCGACGTTGCAATTCCTCCTCCAACTCCGCTATCCTGGCCTTCCCTTGTGATGCATGAGCAAACATCTCTTGCATCTCTTCAGCCTGCCATATCCGTCATTTCAAGGGTGTGATGAGACATAAACAGAGAAGCTCGGATAAGAGGAACCTTCACCTGCACAGAAAGCATTCCCTCTGCCTCCGCGGCGCGCTGTGTTACACGGGCGAGCTGCTCGTGGAGCGAATCTAGTTCCGACGAAGGAATCCATAGACTGGAAGAAGCACCCTCTACCCCTACTGCTGGTAGGGTTGCGTCGAGCCGAGCACGCTATGATAGCAAGAAGTGACAGTGAGTGTCTAAACACCAAAACCTAGGGGTATAATTAGGAATATACGTTTGCATACATACTCACCGAGACATGTAAGGCCTCACAGATGTCACCCAACTCTCCCTCCGTGTCCGCCAATCGAGCCCGCAAGTTCGCTATCATGGTATCACGGGCATCCTAAACCCATGTCTTAGAGTCAGCATTACATTTAGAAAAATGCTAAAAAAAAATAATAAATAAAAAAAATGATCAAAAAGTGAGAAAGGAGATATACCTCCACAAGTCCCTCAGGATGGAGTCGCTATGCATACATCGCCCTATAGAGACGTAGATAATCTTCACTATCCCGGGCGTGCGACTCCACGAGCGTGCCACCCCGCTGCCAATCTTCATATTGTTCGGGGAAGCGCACCCGCCAGTCGACACAGGTTACCGGCCCACGTGTCTTCCTCCCGACGCGGGGTGGTGCGGTCATATCTACCCATTCCTGGGCAAGCCCTAAAGTCCTCATGACCAATCGTAGCCGGAGTGGCTCGATTTCATTCAGGCAGTGGACCCAAAGGTCCCGACCAAATCGAGGGCGACCTGCGAGGACCCACGGTTGGTCGACATCGACCAAGCCCGAGTAAGGCCTCCAGATCACCTGCGTTGGCATGCGTATGTCTCCTTAATCACTCAAAAGAACCGAAAAAAAAAGAAAAGACAAAAAAATGGAGTCCTACCATCTCTGCGGGGAACTCTTGCAGCTCACGCCTTAATACCATCAGCTGGTAAGATAGAGAGGTTGTGCTCATAATGGGTTGCCACCGCCGAGCTAGTGGTGCCACAGCCACACCCCACTGTCGAGCTCGCCCCATTGGGATGTAGTAATAACTCCATACATGTGTCGTCACATGTCATCAGCATTTCATGAAATAGATTAGTTGCATAAATAAATAAACAAATAATTACCTGGAGAAACGGTATGAAGCCACTCACAGTCACCTCTCGATCTGTCCCTTGGGACAGACTTGCGAACAGATGCGCCAGCACGGCGGCTCCCCAGGCATATTGCCCTACCCTCTCTAGGTCCACCAAAAATTCTAGGAAACGACAATGGATGTCGTCTCCTTTGGAACCCAGCAGTAATTTTCCCAGCAGGAAGAGGAGGAATATCCTCAAGTCCATGTTTGATCTCTCCCAGCTACTGGCATCCACGCAGTACACAGCGTGGGACCCTCTTTCCGCTCTCTCCATGAACTCCTCCAAGGACTCGTTATCACGGTGACGAGTGTCAGTGAGCCCCAGTGCCTCCATGATAGATGCCTTGGCTATTGACCTATTCTTTTGGTCCTTTAATTCCAGACCAAGAAGCTTCTGAGCCACTTCGCGATAATCGGGGTAGGTGACCCCGGTCACCGCCTCACCATCCACTCTAAGGCCGGTGATTCGGGCCACATCTTCGAGACTGGGCACCATGTGCCCCCAGGGCATCAAGAAGGCACGACTCTCTGGGTCCCATCTCTCGCGCAGTGCTTGGATGAGGGTGAGGTCGAGCTTAATGGGTTCGATCCGGAGGAATGCACCAAACCCCATCGCATCTAGTCGAGCTTTCTGGAAGTCAGGCAAGCCTCGATAGGCGGCCACCACTAACTCCCATGAGATGTGTGACCTCGTCATACTCTGTGGATTACACAGGAAGTGAGAAGCGGGTGCATCATTGAAATAAAAATAGAAAGAGAATGAGAAAGGAAGAAAGGGATCATGAAGAAATATGGGCAAGAACTGGCTCATTTACAAGCTCCGATTGGGTCCTCTCACTGAGTGGCCTTTCAACATCGGAGAGTCTCCTGGAACTACCACTGGATCTGCTCCTCTTCGAGGAGCGGGAAGACTCGCCCTCCACCCTGAAACTGGACTCTCCCTCCATCTCAGAGAATGAGAAACTCTTACTCCCTCCTGTCGACTTTTCACTCTTCTAACTAGTCTCCACACCTCCGTGCTTTCAAGTGAAGCAGGCGGGGGGGAGTATTTATAGGATTGAAGGGATATGATCCAGATCTGTCTCAGTTCCTCTTGCAATGGGCCTTGTAACAAAGCACCCATCTTTCACTCGAAGTGAACGAGGTCGGGAGCGTAGCGGGTTGATTCACACCCTACACATCTAGGTTCCCTGTGTTCATCATGACTCAAGTAAATCTGAGATGAGGTCATCCACATGGAGAAAGGATAATGCAGGTCGACCTCTTCGAATTTGGGAGTGGACTCATCCACAGGAGAAAGGACAATGGAAGTTGATATCTTTGAATCCGGGAGTGGACTCATCCACAGCAGAAAGGACAATGGAAGTTGATATCTTTGAATCCGGGAGCGGACTCGTCTACATGGAAAGAGGACAGGAGGGCGGTTGGCATCTTTGAATTCGGTGGTACATCATTAAAATTTATGATGGATTCTCCTGAAAGAAATGCCCAATGAGTCTGAGACACGATCCGTTATCTCAGGGGAGATCTGTTAAACACGTCACATGAGGATGGCATGGAAAGAAGAGGCGTAGAAGAGAAGGAACGCATGGCGGGCAAACCCGTCGCATGAGAGCATGTCGTTCCATTCATACGTCTATATAAACTGTCGTGTTCACCGTGAGAAGAGAGCGGGTGTATGAGCAACTTGCCAAATCTCGCACTACCCCCTTAGTCGTCCCTCTCCTTTCAGGGAGGTCCCTGGGAGGTCATCTACAGCTCTGCGACGTTGCAATTGTCACATCGTATCGCGCATTCTCACCCTCTCCGGTGGCGCTCGTCGCCCTCCTCTGGCCTCTCTCGCAACCCCGACGGCCGCGAAGCTCTTGAACCCGAGGCTGTTTGCTGAGCCGCCCCCTACTCTGCAATGGGGACTACACCAACCCCAGGAGCTCCTCTACCGTGAGCTCCAACTCTCCTCCAAACGGCAGTGACTCTGAAGGAGTGACATGTCCGAGCGCTGTGTCTTCCGGAGCTTCATCACTTGGGCCTCACGTGCCCTCCTCTCGTCTCGATCCCGATGTCGCTTTATCCACTCCTCTTTCCATTCTCTCCCAGTTTACTTCCCTCCTCGCCACCTGAAGAGAAATCCTCAGCTCCATGACATCTCAGGGCATCTCCGCATACTGTAGTTGCCTCAGTCCCCCAGATCCTATTCGGTAACGGCCGACCATCACCCGACGTCCGCCATTCCAGTCACAAAGAAAAGGAGGGGAGAGACTGAAACAACATGTAATGGCATTAAGGCTTCGCATTTATTTCAAAACAAGATAACATACATCAGGGTTTGGGCACCTCAGGCCTCAGTTTCCTGAGCTCCATTACATAAGTCTCCCATAGCTCTCGATCCTCACTCACGAATGTCGTCACCTTCCTCGGAATGCTTGCCTTCCACGAAGCTTTGATCACCTTCTCCTGTATTGATGTGCGGAGGTCCTGTACAGTTGAATGTAATTTTACTTCTTATGAAATAAATCATTCTTCACTGCTTGCTGTTCGGTGCAGGTTCCAAGAACAAAATAAGAAAGCAAGAGGGCGCCTTTGCCCTACCATGTCCCACCATCAGTCACCCCGGTGACTGACCCCACTGTGTCATGCATCCTACTATATGATATCTACGCTATTAGAGTACGTCAAGGACCTTATACCTTGGATGAATCTGGAGTTTGAGTTCCCCTCTAACAAAAACAGTGATAACTCCAGAGGAGTTCAGGACATAAGGATAGGCCGTTAGGTTGTGATAGCTTGGGGATGATGGTTCCATTCGGTGAAGTCGATGCGTGGATAAACGGGTCCCCGGCTCAGTATCGGCTCATCGAATCGGTATCCTGACCCGTCCTAAGCAACTTAACAATATTATCCTTGGCTATTTTCTACTTTTAGTTTGTTTTAATTTTTCCTTTAAACCCAGCATGCATTCATGTAGGACTTTGATATCACTGTGAAAGATCATTCATTTAACTCGACTGTGAGGGCCGCTGTGCTTAAATTCTTGATTAATACGGGATATTCCATTCTGAATCAAGTAGTGAGTTTCTGTGAAACCACCTTGGGCTGGCTGGCTGAAAGAGACCTTTGTTTGGATTTATTAGCTACCCATTTTATTTACTCCATTGGACCCACCTTGGTCACAACACTTCCACATTGGCTGGTAACCGCTCCCCATGGTGAAACATACGGGTCTACGACTCAGGTACTTCCACGCCGAGAAGTTGGTCCCTCTTTCTGTTAGTCTTTTGTTATTTCCAGCCAGACAATCGTTGATTTCGGAGGACCTCCTTCAAGGTTGTTTTGTTGAAACTCAGGAAAGATTCCAATCACGTAGTGTTAAAAACGTGTCTCATCACGTCTTGGCATCCACTTTTCAGTCCATTCTCCACTCCACTTCATTACACTGCTATGTCATTCCACTCCGTGTCATTCCCCTGCAAAGCAGACGCTAAGGCGGGGCAGCTGTAGACACGACATTTTAGCATTATGCTGAGCAGATCCCGTATTACACTAAGACGCCCCAAAGCAGCTCGCACGGTTAAGTTAGTTGAGTAATCTCTAATTTAATCTAATAATCTGTGGCTTCTTGAATAATTCTTGTTAATGGGCTTGTGATCATTCCTACACAAAATAAAAAAAATGTTAATGGGCTTGGTCCATCTTTTTAATCCTAAAAAAGGGGGAAGGTTCATCGTGTGGGCTTGGCCCATTCCTATTCAAAAAATATACCAAAAGAAAACATTTGTGCTAATGGGTTTGGCCCATTCCTATTCAAAAATAAAAAATATATATATATAGATGTGTGCTAATGGGCTTGGCCCACTTTTGTTCTAAAAAATAAATAAAATTTAATGGATATGGCCCCATCTTTTATTACATAATTTATTTCCTCACTCCCCTCCCGGGTCTCTAGGATCTTGCCCCCTCTCTTTAACACACACTCTCTCTCTCTCCCCTTCTCACCTCCTCAGTAACCCACCACCCCATCGGAAGCCCCTGGAATACACACACACCCCCTTCCTCTGCTAACACCATCGCAGCCCCCCCACAGTCGACCTCTCTCCCTCCACCCACCACACACACTCTCCACCCTCTCAACCCCCTGGACCTCCAGCCATCCTCCTACTCACGACAACCACCTCCACCATCTCCCCTCCCTCCTCTCTTTTCCCATTCCCTGCTAAGTTCCACCTCTAGCCGCGTCCACCTTGCCACTACCCCCATGCTCAGCCGCGACTACGCTCCCACCTCCTACCCTTGCTAACCCACCATCGCAGCACTCCCACGACGTCCACCTCCACCCTCCCTTTCTTTTCTCCCAACAACAGCCATCCCTCCTCTCCCCACCTGCAACCGGCCACCATCCCTCTGCTCCCCCTCTCACTCTCGTCTTCCTCTCTCCCTCTCCATCTCTCTGCTCTCCCTCTCTCTCCATTTTCTTTTCTTTCCCTCAATCTCTCTCTCTCTCTCTCTCTTTCGCGTAAAGGAAAATTTAAAAAAAAAGGTTTTTTTTTAGTTCGCAAGGGGGGGCCTCGTCACCCGTGCCCCCCCTTTGAACTGCGCGGCCGTAACGGTCCGCTGCGGCCACCGCCTCCGACGCCGCTCCCGCCTCCGACGCCGCTCCAACCACCGTGCCGCTCCCGCCTCCGACGCCGCTCCTGCCTCCGGCCCGCCTTGACAGCCGCTCCCGCCACCGGACCGCTGCAGACGTGCTCCGGCACCCCTGCTCACACGCCGTCGCCCGCCCGCAGTGCACCCGCTCGCCTCCGGCCGCCTGCACGCACCCCCCGCGGCCACCGCCTCCGGTCGCTCCCGCCTCCGGCTCCGTCTCCGCCCGCGGCCGCCTTCGGCCCCGCCTGCGCCGCTCTGCCCCCTACTCTGGCCGCCGCTCCAACCGCCTCCAGCCCCGCCGCTCCAGCCGGCCCCCGCCTCTGGTCCCGCCTGCGCCGTCGCTCCGGGCCACCTCCGCGCCGTCCTCCGCCGGCAGCGCCCTCGCCTCCGGCCTCGCCGTCGGCCGCCTCCCGCCTCTGCACCGGCCGCTCCCGCCGTCGCCGTCGGACCCCACCCTCTCTCCCCCGCGCGCTCTCTCTCTCTCTCTCTCTCTCTCTCTTCCTCCTCTCCCTCTCGTTCTCTGTCTCTCCCTCCCTCTCACTGTCTCTCTCTGCTTCACTCTCCCTCTCTGTTCCCTCACTCTCTCTCCCTCTCTCTCTCTCTACCGTCCCCTCCCTCTCTTCCTCTCCATCTCTCTCCCTCTCGATCCCCCCCTCTCTCACTCTTTCTCTTCTTTTTTTTTAATTCACTCTCCCCACCGTCTCTCTCTCCTTCTCTCTACTTTTCTCCCCCCTCTCTCTTTCTTTCTGCCCTCTCGATCACTCTCTCTCAATCTCCCTCTCTTATTTCTTTTTTTTTCTTTTTTTTTAATCTCTTCTCCCACCATCTCTCTCTCTTTTCGCTCCCTCTCTCTCCCCATCGTCTCTCTTTTCCCTCTCTCTCTGCTTCTCACTCTCCACCTCCTCCCACCGTCTTCCTCTCTCTCATTCTTTTATTTTTTTTATTAATCCCCTCTCCCTCTCTCTTTTTCACCCACTCTCTGCATCTCTCCCTCCCTCTCTTCCTCTCTATCTCTCTCCCTCTCGATCTCCCTCTCTCTCACTCTTTCTTTTCTTTTTTTTTAATCCCTTCTCCCCACTGTCTCTCTCGATTCTCTCTCTCTGCGTTCTCTTCCTCTCTCTCTCTCTCCCTCTCACTTCCTCTTCCCCTCTCTGCCTTCGCCACCCCCCGTTTTTTTCTTTCATTTTTTTATTATCCTTTTTTTCCCCAATTCTCTTCATCCCTCACTCTCGGGTCACTCTCCCTCTCTTATGTATATATAACATATATACATACATATATATATATATATATATATATATATATATCTTATATAGTTCATATTCTCTCTCTCTATATATATATATGCTATATATGTAAAACTAAAAAAATCTCAAAAAAAAAAAGAGTTCTTCTCCTCTTTCTCCCTTTCTTCCTTTCTCTCCAACCCTCTCTCTTTTGATCCCCCCTTTATAGATGTATTCCCGTACATGTATATAGGAGTGTATGTGTGAGTGTTCTTGCAGGTGCGTGTGTCAATGCTTGTACGTGTCCGTACGGAATGGAAAGAGATGCTCCGGTCCGGTCGGTGTTGAAGTCCGTGAAACAAAGAAGGTCGAGTTCCCTGGGCGGTCCAGTGCACTAGGACAGTCGTTCTGCTGCGCTACATTCCTGCTTCACTCCCACCTTGCCGAAGGAGCTCACCCTCGAGCCCATCATCTATATCTGAATAAGTTTTCTCCCCCTCTTTTCTGTCTCATTTTCATTCAGTTAGCTGCATGCATGCATCATTTGCCATCCCCATAACATTTCTCTCTGAGATAGAATCTTACTTATTCATCCATCATATTGTTTATCAACCATTTCGTGTCTAAAAGGGGTTTTAAATACCACCAACCAGGTGCGTACTCGTCTATGCTATTTTCAGTGTCATTTTCTAAATAATCGGTACTACACCACCGTCGTTCTCACCAACCAGTTCTACTCTGTTTGTTCTTTGTCTAAGGGTAACCGAAGGAAGCCCTCTTCGTCGGCCGGCCGACAGAAGAGGAAGAGAGAACCCGCTCTGCTCCCGCCCTGACGGCAAACACGATCAGAACATTTCATGTGGGGCTCTCAGCCCCTGGCGATCACATCCCCTTCCCACTTTCTTTCCTGTCAATTTTCCCTTTTGTTTAAATCCTGCGACGGAAGTCATTCCTCGCGAAGGTGTACGTGACGGAAGTCATTCCGCGCGAAGCCTTTTTCATTCTGTCATTTTATTCCCTTGATTTTTGTCTAAACCCTGCGACGGAAGTAATTCCTCGCGAAGGTGTACGTGACGGAAGTCATTCCTCGCGAAGCCTTTTTTTTCATTCTGTCATTCTATTTCTTTAAATTTCTGTCTAAACCCTGCGACGGAAGTCATTCCTCGCGAAGGTGTACGTGACGGAAGTAATTCCTCGCGAAGCCTTTTTATTCTGTCATTTTATTCCTTTGATTTTTGTCTAAACCCTGCGACGGAAGTAATTCCTCGCGAAGGTGTACGTGACGGAAGTTATTCCTCGCGAAACCTTTTTCATTCTGTCATTTTATTTCTTTAAATTTCTGTCTAAACCCTGCGACGGAAGTAATTCCTCGCGAAGGTGCACGTGACGGAAGTAATTCCTCGCGAAGCCTTTCATTATATATATTACAGTAAAAACCCCGCGGAGAGTAATATCTCGCGGTGGTCTTATGTATATATACTCATGTTTATTATCTATGTTGCAATAAAAACCCCGTAAGGCCAATGTCTTGCGGTGGTCCTAATACGTACATATATATTCATTAGTGTTGATATTATTGCATCGCTGTTAGAACCCCACAAAGACCAATGTCTGGTGGTGGTATGTCTTGGTTCGTATTGTCTTTGTAATTTTCTGGAGAACGATGCACCGCTGCAGTTTCTGAGTCTTCGTGCCTCCCCATTTCTGTTACTTAGATTCTCGGATTTTCTGGTATATGGAAAACTGCTCGTGGAACGGTAAGTCACGCTTACCGGGAAGGGGTTAGTTTGCGCGAGAGGGTCTTCCGACCCCTATCTCTGCCACGTACCGGAGTTCGTTTCGCATCCTTCTTTCCTTTCTCTCCTTTATGTTCTTTCTCTTCTTGAGTTGATCTCGTCATTTCCATCTCTTAGGACAGACGAGGGTGGACGTCCCTTGCCGTCTCCACCTCTCTGACAATCACCTTTTCATCATTACTTTGCATCATTGTTTCTTTCCCCCGAGGGTGGACGACGCTTCTTTTGCCGTCTACAAAATGTATGCTAGATTAACCGTGCTGGTAAATGGCCTTAAAGGACTAGGAAAAGTCTATAGTGATTATGAATTGGTGAGGAAAATTCTTAGATCCCTTACACCAATTTGGCATACTAAGGCCATTGTTGTAGAGGAATCCAAGAATCTTCCCACAATAACTCCTGATGAGCTTATTGGGTCACTAATGGCCTATGAGTTAAATTTTAGAAAAATTGATGAAGGTTTCAAGAAGAAAAAGCCTCTTTCTCTCAAGGTAGGTCCTAGTAGCATGGAGAACTCAGATGACAGTCAATCTTCCTCGTCCGAAGATGACTCAAGTGAAATTGCCATGCTCACTAGGAAATTCAAGAAATTCCTAAGAAAGGAAGGTAAATTTGCAAGGGGTAGCAGAACTCAGGTAAGAAATAATTCAAGAGTTAAATCAGAAAACTTTAAAAAATCTGACAAGGTAGTGTGTTACAAATGCAGGAAGCAGGGGCACATCAAATCTGAATGTCCTGAGAACTTAAAGAAAAGTCAACCAAAATGGAGGAACAATAAGCCCAAGGCTATGATAAGTACTTGGAGCGATGAAGAAAAGGATGAAGATGAAGAGAACAGTTCATCCGAAGATGAAGGTGACATAAAGCTATGTTTCATGGCAAAAGGAGATGACCAAGATGAGGTAATATCTCCATTTGAAGATTTTACTTGTAGTGATTGGGAAGATGCTTTTAATGAACTTCTAGATAAATATGAAAATGTGAAGAAAGAGAATAAATCCCTCAAGAAAAAGAAAAGTCAAACCAACCTGGAAACCTCATTGAGTGAGAAGGTTAAAAACCTTGAAGCTGAAATTACTCATTTAAAAGAGACTCTAGAAGAAAATGAAGAAAGCGAGGCTCAATTAATTGAGATGAAGAGGGAAAATGAATTTTTATTAAAAGTGCATGATGAATTAAATGAAAAATCTAAAATCGAGCAACATTGCAGGGACGAAGAGTCAAGAGCAAATGAAGACCAAGCGGAATCGAGTAACCGAGGCAATGCAGGTATAAATGAAGGTAATCCTCTAATCAATGTTAGAACATTAAAGGATCATCCTTTATCAAGTATTATTGGAAATCTGCATGACCCTACAAGAACTCGATCACATTTTATGAATATTGAAGAAATGGACAATCTAGCTCTTGTCTCACAAGTTGAACCTAAAAATGTAGGTGAGGCCTTAAAAGATGAATCTTGGATAAATGCCATGCATGAAGAACTAAATCAATTTGAAAGAAATAATGTATGGCATCTTGTACCTAGACCCAAGGATCATGCTGTGATTGGGACTAAGTGGGTCTTTAGAAATAAATAAAATGAAAAAGGAGTTGTTATGAGGAATAAAGCTAGACTGGTAGCACAGGGATACAATCAGGAATTTGGAGTCGACTTTGAAGAATCCTTTGCTCCAGTAGCTAGATTAGAAGCTATCAGATTGCTTCTTGCTTATGCTAGCAGTTATGGAATAAAGTTGCAGCAAATGGACGTAAAAAGTGCTTTTTTGAATGGTCTAATAAAGGAAGAAGTGTATGTAGAACAGCCCCCTGGATTTGAATGCACAGAAAATTCTAACCATGTGTACAGGTTGAATAAAGCCCTCTACAGGCTCAAACAAGCACCTCGAGCATGGTATGATAGACTCAGCTTATACCTCACTAAAAATGGGTATTCAAGAGGTAAAGTGGATCAAACTTTATTCACAAAGGTAAGAAATTCAGACATAATTCTGATTCAAATTTATGTTGATGATATAATTTTTGGAGCCACTGAATCTAGTATGTGTGAGGAATTTGCTAGGCTAATGACTACTGAATTTGAGATGAGTCTAATGGGTGAACTTCAGTTCTTTCTAGGTCTACAGATTACTCAAAGCAAGGAAGGGTGCTTTATCAGTCAGGCAAAATACATCTCCGAATTGTTGAAGAAATACAAGATGGAAAACTTGAAGGCCATGAGCACTCCAATGAGCATTAACACAAATTTGGATGCAGATCTGAAAGGTAACCAAGTAGATGCAAAAACTTATCGAGGTATGATCGGATCACTCCTCTATCTTACAGCATCTAGACCATATATTCAATTTAGTGTGTGCATGTATGCTCGTTTTCAATCTGATCCTAAAGAATCCCACTTATGTTCTGTCAAGCGTATCTTTCGATATCTTGCTGGAACTCAAGATTTATGGATTTGGTATCCTGCATCTTGCTCTTTTGATCTTGTATCTTATTCAGATGCAGACTATGCTGGATGCAAACTTGACAGGAAAAGCACAAGTGGTTATTGCCATTTTTTGGGAGGTTGTTTGATTTCTTGGGCTTCCAAGAAGCAACACTCAGTAGCACTATCCACTGCAGAGGCAGAATATGTCGCTGCAGGGAGTTGTGGAACTCAAGTGTTGTGGATCAAACACCAACTCCAGGATTATCAAATTAATCTTGGATGTGTCCCAATATTGTGTGATAACACAAGTGCCATAAACCTGGCCAAAAACCCTATCCAGCACTCTGGGACTAAACACATTGAAATAAGACATCATTTCTTGAGAGATGAAGTGAATAAAGGCAGCTTTAAATTGGTATTTGTTGAGTCTCAAAACCAACTAGCTGATATTTTTACCAAGCCTCTGAACAATGAAAGATTTTCTTTTCTTAGAAGAGAGCTTGGGTTGTGTTATAATCATCTGAATGCCTGATCTGATAATTTGCTTCTCAAGAAATCTGCTTGATCAATTTAGTCTTGGAATGAACTGACCTTACCCGATCTAAATTGAGTAGTGCATAAGATTGAATGAATCGCACATTCAGGGGGAGTCTAATCTGGTTGATTACATCATAAATAAAAGCAACTTAACTTCTCTCGAACATAGTCTGAAGGGAAGTAAATTGTTTTATCACATTTATCAAAAACTGTTGGTCTAAGAATGTGTTGTGAGTTCCTTCTTTTCAACTATGATGAGTTGACGCTGTGAAGTAGTTGAGTTGACGCTGTGAACAACCTTGTTCGGAAACAGAACATATTCTAAAGCTGAATACATGGATGTGTTGACGCTGTTGTTCAGATGAGTTGATGCTATTATTAGGAAGAGTCGAATATACTATGAGGTTGAGTGGACGCTTTGATGAGGATGAGTTAACGTTGAGGGTGATATGAGTTAACGCAGTGACTCACATCCTTTAGTTATTTGGTCTTGGTTCATTGAAATTCATGCAAAAGATTAACGCAGCCCTTATGTGGAGTCAACGCAGCTATGGTTCATTGAAATCCTTCTCCAATGTCTTCTTACCTTGGAGATTTCTTTATCTTGATTCATCTTATCATGTCTCTCTATCTCGTTTATTCTACTCATACTCCTCTATGAAGCTTATATTGACATTCCTGAATGAGGGATAATTTCCTTTGGAACTGAGATATGAAGATAATATCATATATTCAGGGGGAGTTAATGTGATAGTTCCTAATGAGTTTACGATATACTCTAAATGATTCCATGAAATTCTAATGATTGGAGATCTTTTGTTCTTATGATACTTGAAAGTTAGAATTCTTGAATCTAATAGTGCCTTATGTACGGAAAAAATACTGAACAATTTAATATAACAGAGATCTCTTCATGTCTTGAACCTTATTTGTTAAAAGTAAAGAAACCACTGTGAGTAAAGGAATTTAATATTTGTGTTGGGTTTAAACTAACAAAGGGCCTTATATTCTAGAGAAATACACCCCACACATATTGTAAAACTCAGAGCAATGGCAGATATACTGAGAAACTAACTCTTTGCACCAAAGAAGTGCAAAGAAGGAAGTCATGAGGTTGCCTGCTATCTCTGGTATAAAATAAAAATTAACTCAGTACAGAGCAATGGTATGTGACCACTGAGAAACCATCTTCATGCACCTATGAAGTGCTTGAAAGGCGTGTCATGAGGTAAGTCACCAACTCTGGTGCTTTAAGGCAGAATGGCCAGCTATGCTGAGTAACCAGGGACTCTGGTGTCCGATAAACATGTGTACCTATGTAAAAAGGCTAGCTGTACTTGACTGTGACAGAGAATGTTGAAAGTAAGAATCAAATGAATATATGTGGGTGTGATGGATCTAAAAGATATGTGTTCCCTATAGGTTGTTCACAATACTTGTTAAACTTCTCTCTCTCAGTAAGGAGTTCTTGAAATTTAAAAATACAGGGGATTGAAATGAAAAGTGCTCTCTGTATGAAAAGAGTTCATTATTTATTCCCGATTTGGATTATAAGGGTTCATGAATTTAAAATTCAATATCTTAAGATCACTTCACCTCTTTATCATTAAATGGATTGGTATCAATCTTAATATATCTTTCCTCATGAGAACTTGATCTACAACACTTAAAAATCCATGAATATAAGTATGTCTATTCATTGTCTCAGCATCTTAAGAAAACCCTTTGTTCGGATGTCTCTTAAGCTTCTTACCTTGCACTTGTTAGTTCACAATTGCTTCACTGCGTCGACGCAACATTCCTTGGCGTCAACGCAATACAACAAGTGTTAAATCTTCAAACCGGTTCACCGACTTAAATCGGTTGAACCGCTCACTAATAAGGGTTTTCGTAGAGTCTTTAAACGACTCAGCGTGAACGCTATCAGCCTTATATTTATCATGCTCTCTGAAAAACCCTCGTACCTTCAGTCTCCGTGTTCCAAAAAAAACCTTGTCTCCACTCTCTTCTCTACTTTCGTTCATCCTCGCTACGATGGCTCCACCGAAGGGCTCTCTGAAAGGAAAGGAGAAGATGAATATTGAAGAACAGTCCACGGTTGAGCCGCGCATAAAAGGCACGCATGATATTCAAGAAGCCGCACATGATGTACAAGAGGCCAATCTGTTGGAAGAGTCACCGCCACCAGCTATCTCTCGGAAGCAAAAAGAGAAGAAGAAAATGAGGCACCATCGGAGCCCCAGTCCATCGGCCAAAAGGAGAAAGCTCTCAAAATCAAGGTCAGCCAAACTGAGAAACCCTCATCAGAAAATGACATCCGGGTCTTCTGAACCCACCTCGGTCATGAATATTGAAGAACCCCTAAAGGTTTTAATTCCCAGATATATTCTGAGTACAGATACTAAGCTTTTTGATGCTTTTCCAGAGCTCCGTCCTACTTTCGAATTTCAAGGGTGGTGGGATTTTGTGACCAAGCACAAAAGTTATTATCCTACTCTCGTAAGAGAGTTTTATCAGAATTTAAAGTACGATTTACAGATCCCCAAATTGTCTTCATCTGTCAGAAATGTCTCTTTTGAGCTAACGAGTAGTCTGTTTGCTCGAGTGTGGAAGATTCCCAAGGAAGGGGCAGAACTCCATTCATTTGAGTTAGACAACTATGAGGCATTTGAAGTTTTGACAGGGAAACCCAAAGATACTTCTGATGTGAAGCAAACCTATCTATCAAGTCTGAAAGCAAATAGGTTTACGCCATCTATCAGATTGTTGCATCACATATGCACATCTATTATCACTCCTCAAAGCAGTGGACGGGAAAGGGTTACAGAAATGCAAAGATTCCTGCTGTATTGCATGATAAAGGAGATCAAGATTTCATTGATCGATGTAGTAATCCAGACAATGGGTACGTGCTTGAACCATTCTAGAACTTTACCTTATGCAGCACACCTTACTTCTATATTTAGAACAGTAGGAGTGAATTTGTCAACTGAGAAAAAATGTGTAATTCCCAGAGGCAACTTGTATTCTTTGGATTATGTTCAGAAATTTATGGGATTTAAAATTATCGATGGAAAACTTGTCAGAATTCTTCCTAGTCAGAAAACGGCCCCCTTGGAAATAAGTAAGGAAACAAGGACAGAGGCACCACTTTCTTCTGGAGTCAAGGATGTAGGAGCAGAAGATAGTAGTGTAAGAATCCATTCTCCTATGAGGGAATGTGACGACCCAGAGTTCAGGATACCGATATACCGATAACATCAGTATACCGACACCAAGAACTGGGGAGGCCACCCAAGAGGCTGATGAGGCCCCTGAAGGGTTAGTGGGGGGTTAGCTGAGGAATATGCATAATTAATTGCGAATTGGGGCGCGCAATACAAATAAGTATTTAAGATTTAAACACAAGTGCGGAAGCAATTTAAAATAACCAGAGTGATATATATAACTAGTCCAGAGTCACAAACACTAGTCCACAGGGCACAACTACGCGGGGCATACCCCGGCAAAAGTACAACACAAGCCTCAAAAAGGCAGCTCGTGCTCAGCTGGCAGCTAAGGAATGGTCCCGAAACAGCACGCTAAACTCCGGGAGATGTCGGGCGCGGCTCACCTGAAAGGAGAAGGGTGAGTCACAGCCAGACTCAGTAGGGGTCACGCGGATCCCTACCTCGCACTAAACAAGCGAACATGCATAATTAACAGCAATTAAAGCATGCATTTAAATAAACACACAGGCAATGGCATGAATATCTAATCACAAGAAAGCTGTAAACTCTATCTAAGCAAGTATAACAGCTAACACATGCCGCTACTAATTAAATGCAAGCG
Source organism: Amorphophallus konjac (assembly GCA_022559845.1). Taxonomy (NCBI): domain Eukaryota; kingdom Viridiplantae; phylum Streptophyta; class Magnoliopsida; order Alismatales; family Araceae; genus Amorphophallus; species Amorphophallus konjac. The sequence continues at coordinate 167,042,023 of CM040119.1, read as the reverse complement.
ATTGAAGCTAAAACTACCAATTAGAATGAGCTGCAACTAGTCCAAGCAACAAGGAAGGACAACCACTGGAGCAGAAACCAGAAGCGTCCACTGACGGCTTACACTGCGTCTCAAGCACTCGCAGTCGACAAGCGACAAGCTAAGCGCGCAAACAGTACCAGACCAAGTGACCAGTCGGAGTGGCACCCGTCGGCGTCAGTCCACAGTCTCCGACCACGTGTGCACACACTGACTCTAGCCTGAGCCAGGCCCTCTAACTAGTTTTCTCCCTTGGCAGGACGCTACCATTGGCTGGGAGCCCACGGAACTAGCTTACAAACCGTGAATGGGAAATATACCCCTCCGCCATCCTCAAGCGGGTCGGTACTCAACAGACCTTAGGGCAACAACAGTGGCTCCATTGCCTGGAAAGAAAAGCTACTCTATTGGCACATAAAACACGCCACAATATAGTAAAACAATACAACTATGGCATGAATATAGAACGGAACGCATAAGCAATGGGCTGGGAATATATTGCAGCCATCAGGGAAGTGGCGGTCAAGGACCCACGCGCCACATGCAAACGACGGTCGGGGGTCGGCGCGTTACTTCAAGAATGACGCTCCAGTCCCCATCCGTCACTCCCTTCAGGATTCCAGCTCAAGAGGCACCAAAGGCATGTAACGGTGGGGGCCCTGCGCGTTACTTCGAAGCGACGCGTGGGGTCACCGCCGTCACATCCACCCGAGGCTCAAACCACCTATCAGCGTTCTAAATGGTAGCAGGCGAAGTAACGCCCCGGTCTAGGCGCGCCGGACCGAAACGACGGTCGGCCGACTGGCCGCCGGGCGCACCGCCTGACCAAAATCACGGAAAACAGTTGATGAGTAACGGATGGGAGCCCCACCGTTACTCTCCAAGTAACGCACCCCCATTGGGCCGCTATTTGGTAGTGACGCGTCCACCTTGGACCGTCGGGCAAGTGACGGTTCCTGGCAGGACCGTCACTGCACCTGGGTTACGGGCGGGTACGGTTTGTAAACCGAAGCCCTCCCGGACGGCTGAAAACGCCGGGTATCGACGAGAAACCTAATAACCTGTCAAACCACGCATGCTAGACAACAATCTAACATCTAAATCTAGCACATGCAAGGCCTAAAACGCATTAAACTCAAGATTTAGGCTAAAACCCCAAAAAATGGAAATATGAACATCATGCATGCTACGGGGTGCTAATCAACAAGCGAGCTAAAGGAAACGATCCTAGCAAGATCGAGGTTCCATCCCCCTACCTTTCGCAAGCCGAAACCGTCGAACGGGCCGCATGCAAGGAGGAATAGCCACGGAGCTTCCACGCTCCACCTCGCTCCCACGATCACCGATCCACGCCGAAGTGGACACCCACGCGCTCTACTCGACGCGAGGAATCCAACGGTGCCAACCTCGTCTCAATCCGACGCCGTCTCGACCCCGATCCCTAAGAGAGGAGAGGAGGTGGCCGCACGGAGGAGAGAGAGAGGGAGAGGGTGAAATGAGAGATCGACGGGGGAGAGAGAGTGAGGGTGAGAGATATAAAAAAAATAAATAAAATTAATATATATATAATATAATCATTATATATATAAAAATCTTATTAATATTCAATAACCCTCAAACAGCTCCGAACAAATCCGGAAAAATGCCAGACAAATTCCTAAAAATCCAGGAAAATAGCCGGAATTTCCAGAACAATTAATAGAACAAATACCACGAAAGATCCGTTAAGGCACGGGCCTTACAGTCCCTCCCTCCTTACAGAAATTTCGCCCTCGAAATTTACAATAACCGAAAAGGAGGAAACTGAGAAAGGACTTATACCTCACTGGAACAAGAAAGGAAAAAGCTGACGCATCTCATCTTCACGCTCCCAAGTAGACTCGTTACCAGAGTGACGCTGCCAAGCAACCCTTACCAGAGGAATAACCTTATTTCTCAACCGCTGCTCACGACGGTCTTCAATTCGGATAGGAAACTCTGGCGTGGACAAATCAGCAGTCACCTCGGGCCACACTGAATCATCGAGAACATGAGAAGCATCAGACACATATTTCCTCAACTGAGACACGTGGAACACATTATGAATAGCTTGCATGGCCGCCGGCAGTTGCAAACGATAAGCCACTGAACCAATAGCTTCAACAATCGGAAAAGGGCCAACATACCGCGGACTAAGCTTTCCACGCTTCCCAAACCTGGAAACACCCTTCATTGGAGATATTTTAACAAACACCATATCTCCTGGCTCAAATTGTAGTGGACGTCTGCGCCGATCTGCATAACTTTTCTGTCGACTCTGAGCCGTCAACAATCTCTGTCTGATCAGACGAACCACATCAGAACACTGCTGTACCATGTCCGGTCCTGTCAACAGTCGGTCCCCAACATCAAACCAGTTCAGAGGAGTACGACAAGGATGACCATACAGCGCTTCATAAGGAGCCATGCCAATACTGGAGTGAAAACTGTTATTATAAGCAAACTCAACAAGTGGCAAATGCTGACCCCACGAACCTTGCCAATCAAGGCAACACGATCTCAGCATGTCTTCCAAAGTCTGAATAGTTCTCTCTGACTGTCCATCTGACTGTGGATGATACGCTGAACTGAAAGCTAACTCAGTGCCCAAAGCTTTCTGGAAACTACGCCAGAAGCCAGAGGTAAAACGCGGGTCACGATCTGACACAAGTGAAACAGGAATTCCATGCAATGGCACGATCTTCTGCACATAGAGCTCGGCCAATCTCTGCACACTCCAAGTAACTTTAATTGGCAACAATCTGGCGGTTTTCGTCAATCTGTCGACAAGCAGCCAGATTCCATCAAAACCTTGAGAAGTTCGAGGCAAACCCACCACAAAATCTGTAGTAACATGGTCCCATTTCCACATCGGAATTTCCAATGGCTGAAGCAGACCACCTGGCTTTTGATGTTCGGCTTTAACTAATTGACAAGTCAAGCACTTAGAAACAAAAATAGCCATGTCCTTCTTCATGCCGGGCCACCAGAACTGCTTCTTCAAATTCTGATACATCTTGGTGACACCAGGGTGAATAGCAAAACGGGAACCATGGGCTTCACTCAAAATCTCATTCCTCAAATCATCATCAACAGGAATATACAATCTGCCCTGGAAACTGACGACCAGCTCGTCATCAAATTCCACATCATATCTTGATATAACACGGGCCAAATCAGAATCAGCTTGTTGGGCTTCTAGAATCTGCTGATACAAAGCTGAACCCAAAACCAAGCTAGCACAAACTGCCATCCTCGGATCGGCAGGAATCTCTACACACAATGCCTCGCTCGGAAGCTGTTCCCACAATTTCCATTCATGAAGCAACAAATGACTGACTTGTACTTTCCTGCTCAGAGCATCAGCCACAACATTCATTTTACCTGGCTGATAGGAGAGTGTAAAGTCATAATCTTTCATGTATTCCATCCATCGCCTCTGCCTGAGATTCAGATCTTTCTGGGAGAAAATATACTGTAAACTCTGATGATCAGTAAGAATCTGAAATTTCTCACCATACAGATAATGTCTCCAGATCTTCAAGGCAAAAATAACTGCAGCTAGCTCTAGATCATGAGTGGGATAATTTCCTTCATGCTGTTTCAATTGCCGAGATGCATATGCGATAACCTTACCATGTTGCATCAGCACTGCACCCAAACCTACTCGAGACGCATCTGTACAAACAAGAAAACCACCCGAGTCGGAAGGCAAAGTCAACACTGGAGAAGAAGTCAACAGCCTTTTCAATTCAACAAAGCTAGCCTCACACTGATCCGACCAGACAAATGGCACACCCTTCCGTGTCAAATTAGTCATCGGTGCTGCAATCTTCGCAAAATCCTGAATGAATCTGCGGTAATATCCAGCCAATCCTAAAAAACTTCGTATCTCCGTGATGGTCCTCGGTCTCTGCCAACTCAAAACGGCATCAATCTTTGCAGGGTCTACTGCTACTCCATCACTAGAAATCACATGGCCAAGAAAATGAATCTCCCGAAGCCAGAATTCACATTTACTGAGCTTCGCATAAAGCTCGTGATCTCTTAGAGTCTGCAGAACGATCCTCAAATGCTGCACATGATCATCAACAGAGGCAGAATATATCAAGATATCATCAACAAAGATCACCACAAAATGGTCCAGAAATGGACGAAAGATACGCTGCATTAGATCCATGAAGGCTGCTGGGGCATTAGTCAAACCAAACGGCATGACTAAAAATTCAAAGTGACCATATCGGGTACTGAAAGCAGTCTTCTCCACATCAGATTCCCGGATCCGCAACTGAAAATAGCCAGACCGGAGATCAATCCGTGAAAAGACAGCAGCAGACTGTAACTGGTCAAACAAATCATCAATCCTGGGGAGCGGATACTTATTCTTGATAGTCGCCTGATTCAGCTGCCTGTAATCAATACAAAGCCTCAGGTTTCCATCTTTCTTTTTCACAAACAGTACTGGGGCACTCCACGGAGAAAAACTGGGACGAATATAACCCTTCTCCAGTAACTCTAGTAGCTGTGCACGCAGTACTTTCAATTCAGCTGGAGCCATTCGGTACGGCGGCTTTGCTAAGGGGCCAGTACCTGGAATCAGTTCAATCACCATCTCAATCTCTCGCTCTGGGGGCAAGCCTGGCAACTCGTCAGGAAACACATCAGGGAACTCACAGACAACCGGAATATCACAAACATCCCGTCGTGGTTTTTCAACAGCCACCACTGAAGCAAGGAATCCCTGACAACCTGTGCTAAGCAACCTATAGGCTCGAATAGCAGAAATAATCATACGAGAAGAACGGGATCGAATACCTTGAAAATAAAAGGCTGATTTTCCCTGGGGCTGAAAATAGACTTTCTTCGATCTGCAGTCAACCACAGCTCCATAATGCTCCAACCAATCCATTCCCAGAATAACATCATAATCTGCCAGCTGCAACGCATACAATCTCGCCGGCAACTGGTGATCATCAATCATCACAGGAGACTCATCCAAACACAAGGGAGTAACCATGAAATCTCCAGAAGGCAATTCCACAAACAACTCACAAGACAGCTCAGAAGTTGGTTCCTCAATACAAGCCATAAAATCCTCAGAAATAAAAGAGTGAGAAGCACCAGAATCAAATAAGACATGAGCTGAATGACCATAAAGCATAATCGTACCTTCCACAAGATGGGACGCAGCAGCATCAGCTCTTGTCAAATGAGAAACTTTGCCTTTCTGCTTCTTAGAACCAACTGAAGATTGCTGAGAAGACGCCGACGCCTGAGAGAAAAATTGCTGTGGAGCTTGAGGTGCAGGAGGTCTAAACTGCGGCTGAGGTTGAGAAAACTGAGGAGCTTGCAATGGATTCGGCCTCAGCGGGCAATCTCGAACCACATGACCTGGCTGGTCACACCTAAAGCAAACAACAGGAAGAGAACACGGTTGGCCCTTATGATGACCACCGCATCTCCGACACGTCCACGGCTGACTAGCAGCTGAGCTCTGCCGAGTCTGAGAAGAAGGTGCTGTCGGCTGCTGAACAGAATCTGCACCGGACGGCTGCTGAAAAAACTTCTTCTTCTTCTTGAACCTTTTGAACTTGGGCTTAGAAGGAGAGGAAGCACTGGAAACCTCTGACTGGACCGAAGGAACACTAGGCACGGGCTGTCGGTAAGCCTGCTGAACCTGAGCCACCGGCTGCACTGACCCTGCCTGGGGATATCCACCCGGTCTCGCCATCTCCAGCTCTAAAGCTACAGCTGTCTGGCACGCAGTATCGAGATCCGCAACACGACTCGCTATCAACGGCATCTTCAACTCTGGCCTCAACCCTCGCAAGAATTGCTGGGTCTTCAAAGCTTCGCTGGCCAGCACATGGGGCGCATACTGACCCAATTCCAAGAACTTATTCCTGTACTGAAGCACGGTCATACTGCCCTGGGTCAATTCCATAAACCGATACATCTTATCCATCTGCAAGCAGGCAGGAGTATAGGCACGCTCAAAAGCAGCAACGAACTCTGCCCAAGTGATTTGCCGAAGAGGTCTGGATCGAAAGGAAATCTGCCACTCGGCTTTCCACCACGCAATGGACGTACCCTGGAGTTGAAAGGCAGCGAGCATGACTTTCTCATCTTCAGCACACTCCATCGAGACAAAAACACGCTCTATCGCATCCATCCATTGCCTCGCGACTTCTGGATCAGCTTGGCCATCGAAAGCAGGCGGATTGAACATCAGAAATTCCTTCAAAGCCTTGCCTCGACTGCCAGGCACTTCAGCTTGAACGATCGGCACTGGAGGAGCAACTGGAACGACAGGAACAGCGGGAACTGCAGGAGGAGGTGCAGAACCGCTATCTTCCCTGGGCGCATCTCGAGGAACACGAGGAGCTCGAGGAGGTCTTCCTCGACGAGGCGGCATAATTATGCTGCCAAAAACACAATCAACAATGAAATCCATCAATCATACGAAAAACATCCTATGCCAGCAAGAGACGACAACAGGACTAGCTCTGGACCAAGCGTCAATTCCAATTCTTTACGCAAATCCTCAACTTCAAGCTCTGATACCATCTGTGACGACCCAGAGTTCAGGATACCGATATACCGATAACATCAGTATACCGACACCAAGAACTGGGGAGGCCACCCAAGAGGCTGATGAGGCCCCTGAAGGGTTAGTGGGGGGTTAGCTGAGGAATATGCATAATTAATTGCGAATTGGGGCGCGCAATACAAATAAGTATTTAAGATTTAAACACAAGTGCGGAAGCAATTTAAAATAACCAGAGTGATATATATAACTAGTCCAGAGTCACAAACACTAGTCCACAGGGCACAACTACGCGGGGCATACCCCGGCAAAAGTACAACACAAGCCTCAAAAAGGCAGCTCGTGCTCAGCTGGCAGCTAAGGAACGGTCCCGAAACAGCACGCTAAACTCCGGGAGATGTCGGGCGCGGCTCACCTGAAAGGAGAAGGGTGAGTCACAGCCAGACTCAGTAGGGGTCACGCGGATCCCTACCTCGCACTAAACAAGCGAACATGCATAATTAACAGCAATTAAAGCATGCATTTAAATAAACACACAGGCAATGGCATGAATATCTAATCACAAGAAAGCTGTAAACTCTATCTAAGCAAGTATAACAGCTAACACATGCCGCTACTAATTAAATGCAAGCGATTGAAGCTAAAACTACCAATTAGAATGAGCTGCAACTAGTCCAAGCAACAAGGAAGGACAACCACTGGAGCAGAAACCAGAAGCGTCCACTGACGGCTTACACTGCGTCTCAAGCACTCGCAGTCGACAAGCGACAAGCTAAGCGCGCAAACAGTACCAGACCAAGTGACCAGTCGGAGTGGCACCCGTCGGCGTCAGTCCACAGTCTCCGACCACGTGTGCACACACTGACTCTAGCCTGAGCCAGGCCCTCTAACTAGTTTTCTCCCTTGGCAGGACGCTACCATTGGCTGGGAGCCCACGGAACTAGCTTACAAACCGTGAATGGGAAATATACCCCTCCGCCATCCTCAAGCGGGTCGGTACTCAACAGACCTTAGGGCAACAACAGTGGCTCCATTGCCTGGAAAGAAAAGCTACTCTATTGGCACATAAAACACGCCACAATATAGTAAAACAATACAACTATGGCATGAATATAGAACGGAACGCATAAGCAATGGGCTGGGAATATATTGCAGCCATCAGGGAAGTGGCGGTCAAGGACCCACGCGCCACATGCAAACGACGGTCGGGGGTCGGCGCGTTACTTCAAGAATGACGCTCCAGTCCCCATCCGTCACTCCCTTCAGGATTCCAGCTCAAGAGGCACCAAAGGCATGTAACGGTGGGGGCCCTGCGCGTTACTTCGAAGCGACGCGTGGGGTCACCGCCGTCACATCCACCCGAGGCTCAAACCACCTATCAGCGTTCTAAATGGTAGCAGGCGAAGTAACGCCCCGGTCTAGGCGCGCCGGACCGAAACGACGGTCGGCCGACTGGCCGCCGGGCGCACCGCCTGACCAAAATCACGGAAAACAGTTGATGAGTAACGGATGGGAGCCCCACCGTTACTCTCCAAGTAACGCACCCCCATTGGGCCGCTATTTGGTAGTGACGCGTCCACCTTGGACCGTCGGGCAAGTGACGGTTCCTGGCAGGACCGTCACTGCACCTGGGTTACGGGCGGGTACGGTTTGTAAACCGAAGCCCTCCCGGACGGCTGAAAACGCCGGGTATCGACGAGAAACCTAATAACCTGTCAAACCACGCATGCTAGACAACAATCTAACATCTAAATCTAGCACATGCAAGGCCTAAAACGCATTAAACTCAAGATTTAGGCTAAAACCCCAAAAATGGAAATATGAACATCATGCATGCTACGGGGTGCTAATCAACAAGCGAGCTAAAGGAAACGATCCTAGCAAGATCGAGGTTCCATCCCCCTACCTTTCGCAAGCCGAAACCGTCGAACGGGCCGCATGCAAGGAGGAATAGCCACGGAGCTTCCACGCTCCACCTCGCTCCCACGATCACCGATCCACGCCGAAGTGGACACCCACGCGCTCTACTCGACGCGAGGAATCCAACGGTGCCAACCTCGTCTCAATCCGACGCCGTCTCGACCCCGATCCCTAAGAGAGGAGAGGAGGTGGCCGCACGGAGGAGAGAGAGAGGGAGAGGGTGAAATGAGAGATCGACGGGGGAGAGAGAGTGAGGGTGAGAGATATAAAAAAAATAAATAAAATTAATATATATATAATATAATCATTATATATATAAAAATCTTATTAATATTCAATAACCCTCAAACAGCTCCGAACAAATCCGGAAAAATGCCAGACAAATTCCTAAAAATCCAGGAAAATAGCCGGAATTTCCAGAACAATTAATAGAACAAATACCACGAAAGATCCGTTAAGGCACGGGCCTTACAGGGAACCTCCAGTTCAGGCACATTCTGCGGAGCAAACTTCACAAGAAAAAAGTGGTGAAAGGTCTTCAAGAACTCAAATGGAAACTGGTGAACCCAGTAGCTTTGCACCCACAGAGGAACCTAATATGTGCAGAGTTCTTGGATCTTGCAGCAGACCTTCTTTAGCTTCTAGTGAAATTCCAATTCCAGCAACCGTTGAAGAAATGTTTGTTAATCTAACTATGATGATGCAACGGCAAGATGCTAAGATGGACAAATTGATGGAGTTCACAAACTTTCATATCAACCGATTGCATTCTAGAATTCTGAAATTTGAAGTTTCAGTGTTATCTGAGTGGCAGAAATTTTTGCTTACCAAGATGGTAACTGACCAGGCTTCCAGGCAAGTACTGAAGGGTATATCCACCCTCCTAGAAAAAATGGCCAACCTGGTGCATGATTTGCATAGCAATCAACCCTCGTTCTTTCAGTCGTTTGCCAAGATCATTGATGTATGCTATGATGTCAGGATTGCAGTTGAAACATTTAAAGGATAGATTAATTCACTGCCTCTTAGCATCAAAGCTGTATTTGATAAGATTGACAAAGTAATTGCTGAACTTTCCTCCATTGGCAAACAACTAGAAAATTCAAAACTTGTTCAAGATGATATGTCTTCTACCATAGCTCATATGAGGAATTCACTGAACATCCAGCTTCCTGAGATATCACAAGAACTTCGCTCCTTGCTGTCCAGAGATCGACCTCAAAGTCACACACCCAGGGCTCGTGGGTCCTCTTCTCGACCAGACCGGTTTTTTCACTGAGGTCTTATGGTCGATGTTCTCTTTTGCTTTGCCCCCTTCTTGTTGATGTCAAAGGGGGAGAAGATTTTGAATATGGGAGGAATATGGAAGAAACTTGAATTTGAAACTTAAGCATACATGAAATTTTGAGTACATGAAGTAATTTCTTTTTGTGATGTCTCTATAGTGAAATGTTGATAATACCTATGATTTTGGATGTCAAATAGTCATGTGTATGCCTTAAATCATATTAGTTGATAATACCTATGATTTTGGATGTCAAATAGTCATGTGCATGCCTTAAATCATATTAGGGTTGCCATCATCAAAAAGGGGGAGATTGTTGTCATCCTGATTTTGATGATGACAAACATGATTAGATGTATGCTAAATGTATTTGTGTTTCTTGAAGTAAGATTGAAACAGGGCAAAGTACTAACGAGTGCGTTAACGCTATCATCAAGCAGCGTGGACGCAACAGTTCAATAATCAGTACAAGGCAGCTTCTGTAATGCATTGATGCGTCAACGCTACGAACAAGCAGCGTGGACGCAGCCGTTCAAACAATCTGAAGTAAAGCTTCTGAAGAACCTTGGAAGAGTCGACGCAGCAACTCAATGGGTCGACGCTATAGTTCATAATAATGTTTCAAGTAGCTGATGAGTGGACGCAGCAGCATCCTACGTCAACGCACCCAGCATGACATGAAGCATACGATGGTTAAGTCACTAAGACGATCAGGCAGGGGCCCACTTGGTACACACAGATCGTGGTCAACGTGCTTCGTACAGGTATAAAAAGAAAAGAGGAGAAAAATCAAAGTGGCGAAAAATAGATTGGGAAGTGAGCAGAAGAGTCTGAAGACGAAGAGCATCACAGCAAAGGAGCGAGGAAGATCGTGAAGAACTTGAAGCTGATCCAGTGAATCTGAGAAGCAAAGATCGATCTGCTGAGAAGAGATTTCCTCCAGAGATCCAAGCACGCTCTAAGAGTATATTGTGTCTCAGATCTGAAGATCAGCTTTTCCTTTTCACCATTGTGTGAATCCTTTGTTTCAGGTTGTTTGTTTTTAAGTCGAACTCAGTCTCTTGACAATTATCTCTCTCAGATTGTTCTGTTGAGAGAGGTTGGTTTTTCTGATCTAGCGTATTGTGCTGAGATCAGAAGTGGACAGGCTTTTGTGCCTTCAAGCTGTTCGCCAGCGGTTCAGGATTTAGATCCTGGTGTAGTTGAGCTGGATCACTCAACTGTGTTGAGGAGTTTGATCCTCAGTTTAGCCAAGCTGTAACGCTCAGCAGGATTCCTCACTGATTTAGTGAGGAGGTGGACGTAGGCCTCTGGAAGGAGACCGAACCACCTTAAAACTTTAGTGTTCTTCTGTGGTGTGATTTGATTTTGCGTTCAGCTCAACGCTAGCTGCATGAATAGGAACGTTTATAAATTGGCGCAATCAGATTGAATTAGTTCAATTGATCGAATTTGTATCTAGTTATTCTCTTTTGTTCCAATTAATAATAAAATATTGTAAAAGTCAATCTATTCACCCCCTCCCCCTCTAGCTTGACTATCCTCTGCACTCAACATGGATATAGTAATTTTACCCCACTATTACGGAAAGAAAATCATGTGAATTTGGGGACCAAATCCTTTTAAGTGGGGGAGGATGTAGAAACCTGATAATTTAAAATAAGAAATAAAAATTTCAAGTAAATTATACAATTAAATTTTTCATGAAATGATTAATTTACATTGTTACTAAGTGAAATAAAGTGGATTATTGAATTTACTTGAATTTACTTAAGGTAAAGTGAAAATAAATGCTTTAACCCAAAGATGAATCATAGGAAGCCCAATAAAAGTCCATATAGTGGACTAGGATTACAATTGGCCCATTGAATAATTCATAATGTGCTGGATTAATGGATTAAATGATTTTTTAAAGGATAATTAGACCAAAATTCGTAACACATGTTTAGTATGGCATTTAAGAGATTATAATAACCCCATTTCTAGAAGATTGACTCAAGAATCACCTCTTACCTAACATATAACTTTAGACCAGCCGAAATTACATTATTTTCACACCAATTCACACCAAAAATGGGCTAGATTAAGAAGAGAAATTGAATTTTTCTTCTAAATTCGGACTTAATGGGTTAGGTAAAATTAGGTGAGGAATCTTGACAAAATTGGCCATATTTTGGCTATAAATAGAACCCCAATCAACCCACAAACCATCCCTGGAGGCCTAAGCTATGCTAGTTTGAAGATTGAAGGAGATTTGAAGGAAGATTTGGGAGAAATCAAGGGTTTCATCTTTTTGGGGATTTTTCTTACCTCTTCTTAGATCCACAAAAAGATTGGTATCTCTCAGATTAAATTATAATTAAAGCATGCTAGATTGTTCCTTTTTCAATGCTCTTTCCATTGATACCTTATTCATCAAATTTTATTGAGAAATGAGTGAGTTATAGCCATTTTAGTGAAGAAAAATCGAAAGTAGCAGAAAAAGTGTCGACTCTTTGGGTCGACACTCGGGATCGAGTTTTCTGCCAAAAAAAATGAAACTTAGTGAAAAGTGTCGACCTCTCGGGTCGACACTTTTTTACGGATGATAAGTGTCGACCTCTGAGGTCGACACTTTTTCACGGACGTTCCGTTTTAAGAACAAAACCGCACACGGGAAATAAGTGTCGACCCACTAGGTCGACACTTTCAGCCCGCAAACAAGAGTCGACCCTTGGGGTCGACACTTTTCCTGGCATTTAAATATATATATATATATATATATATATATATATACACTTTTCCTCACATATAAAAAATATATATATACACCACACCACACCACGACTCGACTCGGTGCGGTGTGGTGTGGTGCTTGGGTCCTGACCCAAGGGTTAGCTCTCCAACATATAAAGCCAGAAAAGTTTTCAAAACTTCCAATGTGGGACTAAAGGTTAGTCACTATACAATTAAAATTATAACATATGGAAATCCACATTAATTATATGCATTTAGTCACCAAAAGTATGGAAAGGCGATATTAGCATGCTTTAATTCCTACAGCATGTTAAAAATTATTTTTTGTAGGATAAAATTATTTTTTTTTGCATGTAAAAATCTATTTTTAACCATATTAGTAAATTAATGCATGAAGAATATTTCCAGCATGTTAAAAATGACTTCCAACATGGTAAAATTATTTTATACATACTGAGATATAAAAATGATTTTCAGCATGTTAAAATCTATTTAAACTATTTTTTGTATTCTAAACCTAATTTTTTCCTATTAAATAATTAATAAATTGATGCATGAAAATTACTTCCAGAAATGATAAAATTTCTTCCAGCATGATAAAATTATTTCTAGCATGTTAGAATTTTTTTTAGCATGTTAGAATTATTTTCAGTATATTAAAACTATTTTCAGCATGAAAATTCTATTTTCCTATCAAATAATTATTAAATAATTATAAAAAATGATTTTCAGCATGATAAAATTTATGTTGTTATCAGAGAATTTCTGTAATCAGCATAGTAAACTTATCTTTATCATCTTATCAATAAATTAATCTGTGAGAATTATTTTAGCATGCTAAGTATTAATTTTAGCATGTTAAATATTAATTTCTAGCATGTTAAAAATTAAATCTAACATGAAAATTTTATTTTTATCATCTTATCAGTAAAGTAACATATGCAAATTATTTTTAACATGTTAAAATTATTTTCAGCAAGTTAGAATTATTTTTGACATAAAAATCTATTTTCATAACAAAATTCTGATTTTTATAATAAAATCACTGTTTTGGCTAAACTAATGCATCTTTAATGTACAAAAACTTCCTGTAAACATGTCTAAACACTTGTAAATCAAATGCACGCAAGATTAAACCATGGAATTAAATTAATTCTATTAAACTCTACTTACTTGAATTTTCTTCCTAGTTACCGTTCTTTCTTGAATTTCACGACTTAATGTCGTTAAACATGATGCCTTAAAATTATTATTCACTTCACTTGAAACTTCTGAGATTTTTGTCAGATCTATACTTTTTACAAATGAGCTTATTCTTAAAATTCATTGGCCATATACGTGGAATTGGTATAGATAAATGTCAGGGGCTATGGGTCCCAATTAAATGACATTTAAATGCTATTGTATAAATGAGGGGTTTTGATCTGATCCCACGGGCGAGGCAAAGTCCAAATATAAACTAGTATTATAATGATCAGGTGCTGGCATTCACCAATATAGGGCCTATTACAATTAGGTGCAATCATACAGTCGTGAGAACCCCTAAGTGTGTAGCCAAATAGTGATGTTCCATGAGGGGCTGCCATATCGTCGTGATCCCCCTTAGTGCATTGGCCAATCCTATTGAGTGTTGGTAGAAGTGATTGTTCTACTTATATATTATTTAAAGTTCAAGTGATTGCTCTACTTCAATATTGCTTAAAGTTTATCGTGAATGTTCTTGAATTATCATAATGATAGTACCCATCGTCTCATCATGAAAGTTCTTGATATATCTCTAGAAATGACCATCGTCTTGTCTACTATCATGATCTTGAAATTATTGATATCTTGTTATCTTGAAATTACTTGAAAATTCCTTATACAAAATTTCATACTTGAAATTCATGATCAATTACTTCATGACACGAATTGTTAAATTGTTAAATACTTAAAGATTGCCTGGATTTAGAGATAAAAAATCCTACTGAGCTTTTTGCTCACCCTACATTTTGGTTAATGGTTGCAGGAAATGAAAATGAACAAGGGAATGGACAAGAGTGAAAGAGTCATTTTTTCCTTTTTACCTAGGTTTATGTAGATCATTAGTGTTTTTACAAGGATTGTGTATTTGGAAAAATTGGAAGATTGTATCATGCCTTTATGGCTTATAAATTAGTGATGTAAACCTTTATTTTGTTGAAATAAAATTAGCAATTTCATCTTAGCTCTCTATCTTTAAAATTAAATTGGTTCATGCTCTGATCGACACGAGTGCCTCGTAACTACTCGCGCCCTCGATTTTCCGCATCGGGGCGTGACAATCTTATACAGTCTATTCACAACAGATAGAAACTCATGACTCTCTTAATCTTTTAAGTTTGACTAACTAAAACATAGCTAAGAAGCTTCTACCTAATAATCCTGTAAAGACCTGAACAAAGAATCTGAAGAATATCTTCCTACAAAATTAATGAGCATGGATCATAGTTAAAACTCTTATGTCATGAAATCTCCTAAAAGCTTGAAACTTAGATTTCTGGAAGTACATTCTCTGAAGTTCAGTACATGCTGTATTATTCTCAAACATCTCATATCAAATAACATAATTTTTTTTGGGGGTTTCAAAAATTTCAGAGCAACGATCTGGTTACTGAGAAACTAGATGACTCATCAAAGAAATGAAAAATATTCTATGTCATGAAGTGCAAGATTATCTCTATTTAAAAGAGTTGTGGAAAATAGAAATTCATAGTATCATAGCAGGCCAAATGACCCAACTCCTCTTGCCACCTCCACCCAATTAATGTCCACGGCCCATCTTGGCCGTGAGGGGGAGTGTTGGAATTTGGGCATAGTCCCGTATTGGTTAAATGAGTTGTGGTTCATGTGCTTATGACCCTGGGTCCTTGTATCTCAACACCACGGTTTTGTGGATTCAACATGGTATCTCAACACCTTGTCTATCCTGATTATTAGACTTGAAACACCTGAGCTTAATTCAGTTCTCCTACTTATTCCTTTAAGAGATGGATCTGAAGCTTTCTATATTATGAATTTACTATATTTGAATTCAGTTCTCACTTTGCTCCTTTTGATGATGTCAAAGGGGGAGAGAATCTCTGTGTGTTGCTGTGTGTTGAGAGAGCTTTGCATGAGTATGTTTGGTCAAGGAGTCTGCGTGAGTTTAGTCTGGCATGGCATGAGAAAAGTCTGGCATGTGTTGTTGATTTGTGCTATCTTTAGTCTATGAAGCATACTGCATGCTGTTGCATCCTTGATTTCTCTAAAGGGGAGTCTGATAGCCTTCCCATCATCCTCATTATGTAAATTGATGACTCACAGTGTTGCCATCATCAAAAAGGGGGGGATTGTTGTGTCCCTATGATTTTGATGACAGCAAACACTATAAGTCATCATGTGTTTGCATGGAAACTGAATGATGATGATTGTTTTTTTGGTTACTGCACTATGCATGACTGTGTTTTGATTACTCTGCATTGGATTCAAGAATGTCATTGCACGATAATTTTTAGCTTAACAAGTTTGATGCATCCTCATGTCTCATAAATCTTCATAGTAAGGTCAATGTTAATTGTCTAAGCATGCCATATAGAGTCGGTGCACTTTCAGACCTTAGTCACACCAAGGGCGATGCATGTTCTGGTCCATGCATATATATGGTCGATGCTAGTTTGCATATGTGTTAGAAAGGTCGGTGCATATCACTGTTCAAATGCATATATAAGGTCGATGCTAGTTTGCATATGTGTTAGAAAGGTCGGTGCATATCACTGTTCACATGCATATATAAGGTCGATGCTAGTTTGCATATGTGTTAGATAGGTCGGTGCATATCAATGTTCACATGCATATGCAAGGTCGTTGCATGTTCTGGTCCATGCATATATAAGGTCGATGCAAGTTCAAGTTCTTATTAAGTAAGGTCGATGCACCTTCAGTTTGCACGGAACAAAGGTCGAGGCACATCATGGCAACGAAGAAGGAAGGTCGATGCACCTTTGTGATTTCAAGTTGGGAGGTCGGTGCACTTTTAAGCAACCTCAAGAGAAGGTCGATGCACATTTCTTTTGTGCATATAGAAGGTCGATGCACATTTCCTTTATTCATATAGAAGGTCGATGCACATCTCATTTGTGCATGTAGTAGGTCTGTGCATGTTTTTGGTATGTGCATGTTTTAGGTCCATGAAGTCCATGCACATTCTGGTCTAAGCATGTTTAGGTCTGCCAACATTACTGTTCACGCATATAGAAGGTTTGTGCGCATCCGTTTACCAGGTCTGTGCACATCTGTTCACATGCACATTAAGTCTGTGCATGTTTGCATATCATGTTACACGGTCTATGCACCTTTTGCTAGTCAGCACATAAGGTTGATGCTTCTTTTGCTCTCCAGCATATAAGGTCTGTCCATGTTTTGGTTTATGCCATATTCAGGTCGATGCACATTATGACCAACGTAGAATAAAGGTCGATGCTTGTTCTGAGGGTCGGTGCTAGTGACCCAACTGAGGTTGATGCACATGTTGCATCTTATTCATTAAGGTCTATGCATCTTGTGATTAATAACAAATTAACTTTTATCTCATTTTGCCAGATAAACTATATGATCGAACACGTGGACAGCGTAAAGGCAATCTGAACTCAAAAGACACGTGACCACTCTAATGCTGTAAAGGTTATCTGAGGAATTTCACCCAACACTTCAGATGCATTATTGGCGCCCATCACACGTGCAGATACTTTTGGCACGAAAAGGCATGACCATGTGGTAGAAACTCCAACAATGATGGGCACGTGATCCAAGAGAGGATGGCACGCCGTTTCGGTGGTTTCCAGAAGAATGTTCAGGAGGACCAATTAGAGTCCACTAGTTCCTTCTGCCATTTACGGAGCCCCTGTTCTATATAAGGCTGCCTTCCCCCTTCGAAGAAGAGTGCTGAAAGCTGTAAGAACCTGCGAGAGCCCCTGCTATGTGAGAATCCCACTAGAAGGAGAGCAACGCCAGAAGAAAGAAAGGGAGAAAATAGGATTTGAGAGCAGCCAGCCAGGATATCTGAAATTACTTCATCGAAGCTACATTCTGTTTTGTTTTTTCTACTTTTTGTTTTTCATTTAATCCCATCCTTGCGTTTTATGCTTTCTGCTTCCCTCTGATTACTCTTGGAGGAAGGGAGATATTGTCTCAGTTGCTAGTGACTTGGGGTCGCTCATGGGTTTCCCTCTGGTGTGGAGGAAGGGAGGACATTGTAGACGGCAAAAGAGGCGTCGTCCACCCTCGGGGGAAAGAAACAATGATATAATAATAATAAACAAACAATGACAATGATGAAAGGGTGATCGGCAGAGAAGGTATCGGCGGCGGGAGTCGTCGTCTACCCTCGTCTGTCTTAGGAGATGGAAATGACGAGATCAACTCAAGAAGAGAAAGAGAATAGGGAGAGAAATGAAAGAGGGATACGGAACGGACTCCGGTACGTGGCGGAGATAGGGGTCGGAAGACCCTCTCACGCAAACTGTCCCCTTCCCGGTAAGCGTGAATTACCGTTCCACGAGCAGTTTTTTATATACCGGGAAATCCGAGAATCTATGTAACAGAGGTGGAGAGGCACGAAGACTCAGAAACTGCAACGGAACATCGTTCTCCAGACAATTACAAAGACAATACGAACCAAGACATACCACCACAAGATATTGGTCTTTATGGGGTTCTAACAGCGATGCAATAATATCAACACTAATGAATATATATGTACATATTAGGACCACCGCAAGACATTGGCCTTACGGGGCTTTTATTGCAATATAGATAATAAACATGAGTATATATACATAAGACCACCGCGAGATATTACTCTCCGTGGGGTTTTTATTGTAATATATGTAATAAAAGGCTTCGCGAGGAATGACTTCCGTCACGCGCACCTTCACGAGGAATTACTTCCGTCGCAGGGTTTTGACAGAAATTTAAAGAAATAAAATGACAGAATGAAAAAGGCTTCGCGAGGAATTACTTCCGTCACGTGCACCTTCGCGAGGAATGACTTCCGTCGCAGGGTTTAGACAAAAATCAAAGGAATAAAATGACAGAATAAAAAGGCTTCGCGAGGAATTACTTCCATCACGTACACCTTCGCGAGGAATGACTTCCGTCGCAGGGTTTAGATTGAAATTAAAGAAATAAAATAACAGAATGAAAAAGGCTTCGCGAGGAATGACTTCCGTCACGTACACCTTCGCAAGGAATTACTTCCGTCGCAGGGACCTCCGCGAGGAATTACTTCCGTCCACGGGGTTTAAACAAAAGGGAAAGTGACGGAAAAGGAAGGGGGAGGGGATGTGATCGCCAGGGGCTGAGAACCCCACAAAAAAAGAACTGTGATCGCGTTCGCCGTCAGAGCGGGAGCAGTGCGGGTTCTCTCTCCCTCTTCTGTCGGCCGGCCGACGAAGAGGGCTTCCTTCGGTTACCCTTAGACAAGGAACAAACAGAGTAGAGCTGGTTGGTGAGAACGATGGTGGTGTAGTACCGATTCTTTAGAAAATGACACTGAAAATAGCATAGACGAGTACGCACCTGGTTGGTGGTATTTAAAACCCCCTTTAGGCACGAAATGGTAGATAAACAATATGATGGATGAATAATTAAGATTCTATCTCGGAGAGAAATGTTCTGGGGATGGCAAATGATGCATACATGCAGCTAACTGAATGAAAATGAGACAGCAAAGAGGGGGAGAAAACTTATTCAGATATAGATGATGGGCTCGAGGGTGAGCTCCTTCGGCAAGGTGGGAGTGAAGCAGGCATGTAGCGCAGCAGAATGACTGTCCTCGTACCCTCGAACGGCCAGGATTTCAACCTTCTTTATTTCACGGGCTTCAACACTGGTTGGATCCAATTCTCTCTTTTCCACTTTGAGTCGACACGTGCGTGCACTCATAGACACGTACCCCTACACGAACACACACATACACATATACATGAACATAAACATATAGATGCTTTATATACGTAAATAATATATATATACATATATATATCTAATAGGTGCAGAAGAGGGAAGAAAAAGACAGAAAAGGAGAAAAAGGGGGAGATGGGCAGAGAGGGAAAGAGAGATGTGAGGCCGGGAGAGAGGAGAGAAGGGAGAACAGAGAGAAAAGCAGAGGGAAAAGAGATAAAAAAAAGAAAAGAAAAAGAAAGGGTGAGAGGAAGTAGAGGGGAAGAGAGAGAGAAGAATTAAAGAGAGAAAAATGTGTACAAGAAGAGAAAGAAGGGGTCGGATGGTGAGAGAGAGAAAGAGAGAGAGAATAGTAAAAAAGATAAAAGAGTGAAGGGGAGACGGTGAGAGAGAGAGAGTGAGAGAAACAGGGAGAAGGGGAAAGAGAGAGAGTCAGAGAGACGGTGGTGAGAGGGAATAAAAAAAGGAAAGAAAAAAAGTGAGAGAGGGAGATCGAGAGAGAGAGAGGGGGAGAGGGAGAGTGAGAGGAGGGTGGTGAGATGCAGAGAGATGAGAGGGGGAGAGAGAGAGAGAGAGACCCGCGGTGGGGGGAAAAATAAAATAAAAAAAAAGAGAAGAAGAAGTGAGAGAGATCGAGAGGGAGAGAGGGAGAGAGAGCGAAAGAGGAGGGAGAGAGAAGACGGGAGAGAGAGAGAGAGAGAGACGAGTGAGAGGGAGGGAGAAAAAGAGAAAGAGAATAGAGAGAGGGGGAAAGAGAGATAACGAGAGGGGGAGATAGATGGTGAGAGAGAAGAGAACAGAGGGGGGGGGAAGAGAAAAAGAGAGAGGCCGGCGTGAGAAAGAGAGAGGAGAAGAGAGGGTGAGAGGGGGACCGCGACGGGGGGAAGAGAGAGAAGGAGGGAAAGAGAACGGCGGGGGGAGAGGGGCAGAGAAGAGAAAAAGAGAGAGAGAGAGCAGGGAGGGGGAGCTCGAAGGCGGTGGCCGCGGCGGTGCACGGCGAGCGGGGGCGTCGGCGGTGACGGGGCCGAAGGTGGCCGGGGCGGAGACGGAGCCGGAGACGGGAGCGGCGGGCGAGCGGGTGGCATCGCGAGGGCGCGGGCGGCGTCGCGGCGGTGGCTGGAACGGCAAGGGTGCTGGAGCGGCAGGGGGCGACGGGGGCGGCGACGGCGGCAGTGCAGAGGGGGCACTGGGCGACGGCGTTCAGGAGGCGGGGCCGGAGGCGGGAGCGGCCGGGGGCGCTGCGGGCGGGCGACGGAGTGCAGGAGGCAGGGCCGGAGGCGGGAGCGGCCGGGGGACGGTGAGCGGGGGCGTCGGCGGTGAAGAAGAATAGGCCGCAACGGCCTCTTCGTTCAAATGGGGGGGCACGGGCGACGAGGCCCCCCCTGCGAACTAAACAAAAACTTTTTTTTTTATTTTTAAACGCTAGAGAAGGGAAAGGGGAGAGAGGTTGAGGGAGAAGAAAAGAGAGGGAGTGGGGGAAAGAGGGAGGAGATCGAAGGGGGGAGGGGAAGAGAGGGAGAAGGCGTGAGTGAGAGAGATGGAGGGGGAAAGAGAAGGTGGGGGTGGTGGTCTCAAGAGGAGGGTGGCTGTTGTGGGGAGAAAAAGAAGGGGAAGAGGGAGGCAGAGGTGGCAACGTCGGAAGTCCAGAGGGGGTGGCTTCGTGGGTGCATGCAAAAGGGGGGGTGTGTGTATTGTCAGGGGATTCAATGGGGTGGTGGGTTACGGAGGAGGTGAGAAGGGGAGAGAGAGAGAGTGTGTTAAAGAGAGGGGGGCAAGATCCTAGAGACCCGGGAGGGGAGTGAGGAAATAAATTATGTAATAAAAGATGGGGCCATGTCCATTAAATTTTATTTATTTTTTAGAACAAAAGTGGGCCAAGCCCATTAGCACACATATATATATATATATTTATTTTTGAATAGGAATGGGCCAAACCCAATAGCACAAATGTTTTCTTTTGGTATATTTTTTTAATAGGAATGGGCCAAGCCCACATGATGAACCTTCCCCCTTTTTAGGATTAAAAAGATGGACCAAGCCCATTAACACACATTTTTTTGTTTTGTGTAGGAATGGTCATAAGCCCATTAACAAGAATTACTATTCAAGAAGCCACAGATTATTAGATTAAATTAGAGATTACTCAACTAACTTAAACGTGCGAGCTGCTTTGGGGCTTCTTAGTGTAATACGGGATCTGCTCAGCATAATGCTAAAATGTCGTGTCTACAGACATGTCCTCCGGTTCTGGTCTTACTGGTAGCAAGGCCAGGTCTCAAGTTCTGTGGGGTACAGGACCTGGATTGAGGGATTTATCTCCCTCAGGGCAAGCTGTTAGGCAGCATTGTGTCGCAGACTGAGTCTGCTTCTTCTCCAGCATTTGCTAGTGAATCCTAGTTCGGTGTGAGCGAGGGGTGGACGTAGATTGCTGTTGGCAATCGAACCACCTAAAAACTCCTTTGCTTCCTGTGTGATTGTTGGTTTGATCTTTATTGTTGGCATGGAGTTTTCAGTATCCAGTTGGTATATAAAAAGGACCCAGTCAAAACGATAGGTCAACCCTATCGGAAGATTGGCTTCTTGCGTGAGAAGACTCCCAAGTTCAATCTCCGCCGAGTGCCACTGGTTATCTGCTGAACTCATTTTTTCTCCACCTTTGCTCGCCTATGGATCGTTTGTTGCTAAAGGGTTAGGTTCACATTATCTTTCAAGACCCATCTATTGTTCGATCAATCACCTGATCATCTATCTCTGCTTTCATTGTTTATCATATCGTTTGTTGAGTTTGCCCTCAGCTGTGTTTTTAATTGGTCTGCATCTTATCACTGGACTAAACGACTGTGTTCCTTCGATTAGTTTTTAAATTGGGGTGATCTATTCATCCCCCCCTTCTAGATCACTCTCTAGTACTTCTATCAGATATCATGTTCTGCTCCCTCGACCAAGTGCCTTCATCTTCACGAAGATCGAATGGTCCAGTGGTGATGACCCTCCAGAGTTCATGACTTTGCGCACGAAGGAACACTTCCATCCTGTTCTTCCAATACAAATAGTTAGTGCCATCGAAGAACGGTGGACGATTGATTGAATGACCTTCAGGAATGAAACTACGAGCACCGCTAGATCTAGGTCTTCCTTGGTCATTGGACAACATGATGGGAAACCTGCTCTGATACCAATTGATAGACTCGAAGGAGGTGATCTAGAAGGGGAGGATGAATAGATCACACCAAATTAAAATCAAATCAATGTAACTAGAAATGTAAGCTTAGACCAATAATGCAGATCACTCAGAAATACCGCTGAGCATAATCTCCACAAGCTAATAGATGATAAGGTAGCACAAATAAACTGAGAGACGTAGTCAGACTTTTGATCGAACAGTAAGTGGGCTTGGAGAGACAAAGTGAATGAAGCAATTTAAACCACACAGAAGAACGATCAGACAATCACACCAGAAGATAGAAGAGTTTTTAGGTGGTTCGATCTCACCCCGAGATCTACATCCACCCCTCGCTCACACAGAGCAAGGCTTCCTTGCACAATAGCAAAATCAAAGTAGACTCAGTCTGCGGATAAATGCTGCCAAACAACTTGCCCAGAGGGAAACAAATCCCTCGACCTAGGTCATGTACCCCACTAAATCGGCACCCTGGCTTGTAGACCGCAAGACCAGGACCAGAGGACTTTCCTTCCTTCCTCTGAATAGAGGGAAACCCACGAGTGACCCCAAGTCACTCGCTACTGGAGACTCTGTCTCCCTTCCTCCAAGAACGCTTGGGGGGGAACAAAATAAAAAACCCAATCAAGGAACAAATGAGAACAGAAAATAGAAATTAAAAACAAGTTGTAGCTTCGATGAAGCACTTTCAAAGACCAGACGACTAGCTGCACTCAGATTTTCTTTTCTCTCTCTGAGCTTCTCACTCTCTGGAGCCGCACTCTTCTAGATGTATTCTTCTCTCAACAGGAGCTCTAAGCTTTTTGGCAGTCTCCACTCTACTCCTGTGATCGGGGTTGCTCTCTATTTATAGAGCAGAGTACCGTAGATTAACGACCCCAGCGAACTAGACTCTTCCACGTGGAGAGGAATATTCTCCAATCATTGTCCCCAGAGAGTATGCCACGTGGACATATCTTGTCGCGCAAAAAGGAAGTCCCAGGTAAGCTTATAGACTTGTCACGTGAGTTGGATTGCGTGCCTAGATGGTCACGTTGTCAGTTGATCTTCAACGAACTCTAAGTGTTTGTTAATATGCCTATCTCTTGTTGCTCATTCAACTTGTTTAGCTGCTCTGACTTTAGGAGTTGTTTTAGCTCTTGAAGATGTGCTTCGACCTTGTATGCATAAACTTCTTCAGTTGCATAGACCTTATCTGCATGAGGCTCTTCATCTGCTTTGACCCTAAGTGCAAGTAGTTCTTTATCTGCATTAACCTCAGCACATTGTCCTTCATATGCTTCGACCTTGTATTCTAATTCTTCATTGCCAGGATGTCCTTCGACCTTTGTTTGCTGAAGGACCAAAGGTGCATCGACCTTCTTATTTGAAGTTGTTCAAATGTGCACCGACCTTTCTTCTTGAAATCACAAAGGTGCATCGACCTTACTCCTTCGTTGCCAAGATGTGCTTCGACCTTTGTCCCACCCAGACTAAATGTTCATCGACCTTCTTTGCTGACGAACAAAAGGTGCACCAAACTTGTCCTGCGTTGAAGAGATGTGCATCGACCTTTCTTTGCTGAAGAACCAAAGGTGCATTGACCTTGGTTTTGCACCTTGCCGATGTGCATCGACCTTACTCCTTCGTTGCCAGGATGTGCTTCGACCTTTGCTGCTAATCTTGTCATACAAGCATCAACCTTAGTTTTATGAGCGTAGACATTATGCTTCATACTCAAGCAACTAACATCGACCTTACTATGCATGTGGTTCATGTGTTCTGCACTAGCGTCGACCTTAGCTGCATGTGGTATATACTAGCATCGACCTTACTCTACTCATGACATACATATGCATTGACTTATGGTGTTTGTCTTATGATGTTTGACTCATGGTGTTTGTCTTATGATGTTTTACTTAGGGTGTTTGTCTTATGATGTTTGAATTATGATGTTTGTCATCATCAAAACTACAGGGATGCAACAACATGCACTTCAAGGAATAAAATATTCCTCCTTCTTCAACCCCCGAGCTAGCCTCCCCCAAAACCACGAACAAGCCAACCGTCCCTTCATCTCACGATGGGTCTAGGGTGATTAGGTTTTTAACAGAAGGCACGGGAAGCAAAAAAGATGGTGTACTTTTAGGGTTAAAACCTTACTAAGAGTCCTACTTAACTAGGGTAACATGGAGATAATCTAAAACCAAACCTATCGTAACATCTAGATGAAGTCCTATTAAATTAGTAGTGGGGAGGTAACCAACCCAATTACTGCCGCGGCCAACCTATCCCTCATCTTATTAACCCAATTAAATGGGCTTATCCTCCTATTCACTTTAGTTTTATAGTTTACGTATAAATCACTTGTAGCATTGTTGGAATTTTTCTAGGATTTTTTTGAATTTTTTCAGAAATTAAATTAATTTATTTAAGAATTTAATAAAGCTTAAAGACTTAATAGGCTAATTAATTGATTAATAGGTTAAGGCCTTTGGTAAATAGGCCTAATTAATAACCAAGTGGATAAGTCCACTTAAAATGGGCCTTAAACTCAGAAATTTAAGTCTTTTGGCCCTAGCCCAACCCTAGAAACGTAATAGGGTATATTTCCCTAATTAAAGTAGATAAATAGGGAAATTAAGAGATAATTAGATAGGAGTTTGAGTTAAATTCAAATTTTAGAAAGCCAGGCAAGTCGTAGTCTATCGGGTGACCGCTACCTGGAGATAGCGGTCCTGACCCGACCGCTACATAGTTCCATCAATGGAAAGAGATAAACCCCAAAAAGTTTAGATTTTTATCGACCCAATCACCAAGGATCGATGTGATCTGGCATGGGAACTTGCCTAGGACTCTTAGAGGATCGAATTGACACTCCATAGTACTCCTAATTCTATCTAAAATCTCAGCCCTAGGTCATTCCCTATAAGTAGACCCCAGATTCGTCCTGCGCAAACCTTAATCTTGGATCATGTGGTTCGCAGGTATGGTGTCCTCTTCTCGAGTTTGTCATTTAGAAGTTTTTATTCCCCTTGGTATTTTCTAACTCGTCTCCGAATTTGGTGTTAGGAGATCAAGAGGTCAATGAGATAGAATGCTTGGAAGTAGCTGGTTCCACGTAGGACGTGCAGGAACGGGGGTGTTCTTTCGACGAGAAATTCATAGACTAGGAGGTAACCCAGAGGTAGGTTATCTGATGATCGGTATAAACATCAAGTTAGGATTAAAAGTCCTCTAGTCCTGCTTAATTTCATGCTTTATACGCAGAGAATTTCATGATTTACTTTGATCACACAATAGGGCCTTTTGTTCATGCAGTCCCTGCAACCTTATTGGAAAAGATGATAACTTTGACTAAATTCATGCCCTCTCATGCATTAGTTACATGATTCATGCTTTATCTTTCTATTTTATATAGTTTTCATGTTTATTGGCCATTCAATAGGGCTCTACAAGGCTGGGCTTGATTTTTGTCTGCAGACAAAGAGATAGCAGTCACGCAGAGACCGCGACTCCCTTATAGCAGTCTTCGACAAACTATGATCTGGTTTCTGTAATCAGATCAAACCCTATTCAATCCCTATTATATCTGATAGTAATCATGTCATTTCTTGTTTATTTATGTTTCCTGAACATGGCATGACTTTATAGTTAGTGTTGGCATGTTTTTAAATTAAGGTTAATTTCATTATATGTTAATTTCATGCCAAACTTTATAATTTTGTATTTAAGGGAGTTTCAATGACTTAGTTATACCTTGATTTATGTTCTTACTCGTTCCCTACACATCTTATTTCTATTTCCTATTACTTATACATAGCCCGTACTCCGGTACGACGCTATTAGTCACTGCACTTATTAGGAAACTTTCTTGGACTTGAGCACCTCTCCGTTGGATATTCCTTCCACCGGACTAGGTTATCTTGTTTCAAGGCCTCCGTAAGACTCCGCGAGCGTAGGATTCTCACTAGGACATCGAGCTGGTTGTACCCTAAAAATACAAAGTCTAGAAGATCACTTGAGTTTTTTATGTTTTTCTGCACTCTATGTTGATCACGGCCAGGAAGCGACCGCTACCTGATGATAGCGGTTGGCCAATAACCGCGACCTTGTTCTGTTAACAGACTTCTAGCTGAGTCGACCCCTTCCTTTTCTACGTCGACTCCACTCTTGATCGCGGCCTGGACTTGACCGCTACCTCATGATAGCGGTTGTCACTGAATAGCGTTCTGCCAGCATGTTCATTGTGTCGACCCAGTCTCCATCCTGAGTCAACTCACCTTTAGTGCACTGCCATATAGCGGACCACACTAGACCGCTACTTCCTAATAGCGGTCCTGTCACAACTGCATTCTATCAACTTTCTGTCCACCCGAGGTTTGACTCTAGGGTTGATCATATCTTGTTCCAGATGGCCTTATGACTGTCTGACATCTAAAAGCCTAATCAAGACACTAATGAACTATGGTAATTGATTAATGTACCATTATGCTGCCGAATTCCTCCCGTAGCGTAACATTCTTATTAATTCATTCTTGACCTCTCATGTTCATTTTGGTACGTTCTTACCTTGGTTATTATCGCCATAAAGCTATTATTTGAACTTGATATTATTGGCCAACTTTATTATTATTTCTCATGGAAGTAGCTTTATTTATAACTTGAGGATGTAAGGGTGGGCACGGACGGTGTCCAAGTGCTCCAGTCTAGTCCCCTCGGCAGATGGCTAGAAACATACTATTAACCATGGGGTATGATGATTACTGCCATTGCATTGCACTAGGAGTATTTTTTTTAAAACGGGTGAAATCCACGAGGCAATCTCATGAAATTATACATGCTTTCTTGTTACATGACTTTCTAGTGCATAGCCTTTTCAAGGTTATGAAAAGTACATTCTTGTTACATGATAATACATTCTCGTTCTTGAAAGGCCTTATTATAGTATTGCTTGATCATGCTCTCATATCTCTATAGTTTATATCTTGTTACTTGTTGTATTATGGTTTATCGTATGTTTTTATCGCACTCTCGTTATCTTACCTTCTAGAGCTAACATATTAATCATGTAAACATTGCCATCATGTTGATACGAAGATACCTACTGAGCGAGTGCGCTCATTCCCTACTTTTTTCTAATCTTTTCAGGAAACTCTAGCGGGTCAGAATCGGACTACTCAAGTGGCGAGTCCGAGAGTGAATGAAGACCGAGCAAGCCTAGAGTGTCATGAGTCTATTTATGTTAATTAAAAGTTCTGTCGATGTAATTTTTCACTTTATTGAGTCTAGTAAGTTGTTGTGTTAAAGAGAGTCAAGTGTCAATTGTAAACTTGATTTATTATTCAATAAAGTTGAGATTTTAGTACATGGTATTGTGTTCACTATTCTATGTGTGGATGTCATAGTGCTCTGATTGTCTTGCTAGCTTGAGGCTTATTTTGCTGGCTGTTCACGCTCTCGACTTAATTCCGCTACATATCTCGGGGCGTGACAGTTAAGGTGGTATTAGAGCCTAGGATTAATAAGTCTTAGGAAGATGTCAAGTCATAGGCCAAATCCAAAGTTTTAAAGATTTTCAACCTATGAACTAGGTAGAAATTTTCTATCCCACGTGAGATTGGGTAGATCCCAGGATGAGATAGTTCTCTAATAAAAATTAACTTCTAGGAATAAACCCTCATGAATTCCAAAGAAAATGACATATTGATTATTTTCTCAGGAACCTTACTTTCCAAATGGTCGCTAACTGTGTGAACTGGGAAGCCATGCAGCAAACTATTGCGGGTCTCACCCAGGCCCTTCAGACGGTAGCTTAAGCAGGTCTGGGAGTTGGCGTCGGCGATTTACATCGGAACTTTCGGAGCATGAATCGTCCATGGTTCTCAGGATCGTCCAACCCGAACGAGGCGGAGAACTGGATAGATGAAATGGACCGGATTTTTCATGTGATGCAATGCACAGACCAGGAGAAGGTCCTGCTAGCTATATTTCAACTCAACATGGATGCCCGTACATGGTGGAAAGCCACCTCAGCTCATCTTCAAAATGCACAACTCACCTAGGAGGAGTTTCTTGAACTCTTCTGTGAAAAATATTTCTTAGAGCATGTCCACGAGAGGAAGGCGGTGGAATTTGCCTCCCTCAGGCAAGGCATGATGTCCGTGGTCGAGTATGAATTGTAATTCTCAAGGCTGGCACCATATGCTATGCATCTTGTTAGCACGGAGCTTCTCTAGGCCAATCACTTTATGGATGGGTTAAGGCCTATCTTCATCAAACAACTTGGCCCGCAAATTATCCGAACCTATATGGAAATGGTGCATAGGGTCCATTTATGTGAGAGGACGCTTGAGAAGGTCGAGACATTCAAGTGTAAGGGAGAAGAATCTAGCCGCAAGCATGAGAAGAGAGGAAAGAAAGAAGAAAAGTTCAGCATTATGGGAACCTACAAATTCTGTGACAATAAGAAGAGGTCTCGCAATGGCAACGGGAATGGCAAGAACAAAAGGGTGAAAGAAGAGGAAAAGCAAGTCATGGCGGCTTACACATTCTGCGAGAAGTTTGGTCATTCGGCTGAAGAATGTTGGAAGTGCCTCGGCGTTTGTCTACGTTGCAGTAGCCGGGAGTACAGAATGCCCGATTGCCCTCTTATGAAGGAACAACCCTCCAAGAATGATGGTGGGCGCAAGCGGAAGGCTCGTCTAAACGTCGTAATGGAGGAGGAAGCTACAAAGGAAAGTGATATGATCGAAGATACCATCCAAATTTATTCACATCCTGCCTTTGTTCTATTCGATACTGGTGCTTCACATTCTTCTATATCCACTGCTTTTGTAGCACCCTGTCTTTTTCTACTATAATATTTCCACAATTAATTATTTATTGGCTCAACTTCTAAAGAAATTATTAAAATTTTAGAAAAATATGAAACTAGTGTAAAATTGAATTTGTAATAACTTTGTCTTCAGGTAAGAGCCCAAAATAAAATTCGTGTAGGCCCAATTTCATGTTTTTAAGAGTTTTTCGTGGGTTAGAAGACCTAGTTTAGCCATCACAATTTGGGCCCAATTGTGCTCCAATTCGAGCCAAACCCTAGCCCATTGATAGGTCTTTACTTTCTCTTCGAAAACCCTAACTCTAGATGCTTCTACCGGCGGCGGCGGCGGTGGATTAGAACCTTATCCGAAGTTTTCGCCGGAATTTCTTCATAGGACTCTTCAACCAAATTCGATCTTTAGGAGTCCCTATAGGTTCTATTTATAGAGGGCTTTCGATACCTTAGAACTCTATTTGCACCAGCAACAGGCGGTGGGACCGATCATGATCGGACGAGAGAGAATTTGGGCGTTCTAGGAGCGGTACCTAGGGTTCCGACGACCCCTCTTCTTCGTCCTTCTTTCCTTCAAGCAAAGGTAGGTGTCTCTCAAGCCAAACAGACATATAATAATATCGTATTGTGCGTCTCCATGAGCTCTTTCTTTTGATACCTAATTGCCCAATTCTCGTTCATCATGCTGTTCGAATTTCACGTTTTTCTCCGAGGTGTATAAAAAGGGCAACTTTCATGATTATTAGTTAAAGATTGAATCTTGTTGTGTTAGATCTAAATCAAAGCATGCTATTTTATACGAATTTTTACGCTCTTTCGAATGGTAGCATTTTCCCTAATTTTTATTCATTCTATCATAAGCAATCGAAGTTTTAGTGTAAAATGTCGAAGTTCATCATCGGCGGGTTCCAGGTCATGTGACGCATCTTCTAGAGGTCGTTACAGCCTGACGGCCGCACATCAGACCGTCACATGAGCCTGACGGTCCCACGACAGACTGTCACATGTCCCTATGTTTTAAAATTTTAAAATTTTAATCTATTTATTTTCTGGTACATAACGCACCTGCTATAGAGCGTTACATGCTTGTAACGCCCCTTCCTTAGACCATCACGTTCTCCTGACAGTATTTTTTTAAACTATTGCTTATGTATTTTTAAAACCAGAAACTTACTATGTTAGTATGATATCTTGATCTATAAGTAAGGCAGAACGTGATGTTAATATTGTATTATGATCATAAACATAAATTTTTCATTGTTCTACATGAAAGATGTTAGAAAATCCTAAGTTGAATGATCATTAAGAATTTGATAAAAACCCTTAGTTAAACTTGTATAAATTTTGATTTATGTAAGATATATATTTGATCTTAGCTTTATTGTTTGACAGTCATGCCACTCCGGTGGGATTGACTGACCGCATCGCTTTGGTTTCTGTGTTTATTAGCCTCAATTGTTGTAATAGATGAGACTCTCCGCCGGATATTCCTTCCGTCGGACTAGGACCACTATTATGAGACCTCCGTAAGACCCCGTGAGCCTGGGGTTCCCACCAGGACGCCGGGCAGGTTGTACCCTAAAGACTTCAACCCATGAACGTGGTTTGAATCATGTTTTTGGACCAGCTCAAATTAAACTGGTCTGTGTCTTGTAAGGGCCCAAGATTGGACCGTCACAGCAACGTAACGACCCTGTGTACGACCGTCACGTTCCTGTAACGGCCCTATTATAGACCGTCACAGATAAGATAGTAATAAGGTTTTTCTTATTTTATCATCATGAAGCAGTTATCAAGGTTGGCCTTGAACTGTGAGATTATGTGCAATCCTTGTTTACATCCTTGTTACCTAAAGACTCATAGTCTTTCTACTTGATGTCATTCCATTTTTGTTGGAATTTCTCTTGATCTTAGAAGTAAGTTCATGAGCTTAACCTTGGAACTCTTGGCCATTAATGTGATGAATGTCTAGACTAGGATCATTGATCCAAACCTTCAATGCCAACGCATGATAAAGGGCCCGGTCTGGTCCCCGGAGGAGCGCCCGAAAGTACTTATGCCCCGGGGAGTTTGTAATGACAAGGTGTGGCATTGCACCAAAGTGCATGACTAGCGTGATTGGTCAATGACATTTCCACTTTTACTCAATTACTTGAAATGCGTGCTTGATATGGCCAATTCCATTTATCATTTCATGACATGAAAAGTTCTTGTTATACTTGTGTTTACTCTTTACTTGAAAGCTCATGTTCTTTTCCCTATCTATGTCTTGTCATTTATTTATCATCGCTTTTGTTACAACGTTATTCATAAATGGTTAATCACTTTAATTATGCCTGATGATAGAGATATAAAATCCTACTGAGCTTTGCTCACTCCTACTTTCCAATCCTTTTCAAGTAGCTCGGATGAGGACGGGCGTTCCGATGGGGACGGGAGCGAGTGATTCCAAGAGTGAGCCATTTAGAGTTTATGATCAAGTCAAGTTTGGATTAGTTGTTATCTAGAGTTGATGTATTTTCCATTAATGAGATAGAAGTCCACAAGGAGTTGGGTGTAATTGAATACTTTCTCTTATTATTATTATTATTATTATCAATAAAGTTGGGTTAATTATTTCTTTATTATTAACCTGGTGGTTAGTCTCTTGTGGCAATGTATGCTCTGATTGACATGATTGATATAAACTGCTACGTTCCGATTTTCCGCGTCGGGGCGTGACAGTTTTTGTGGTATCAGGCCTAGGTTTTCTTTAGACCCTAGGTTGCTAGTAGTGTTATAGAACCTTTAAACCTTAGTAAAGTCAGAATTTGACCCAGTGAGTTGGGTAGAGACTTGGGCTAAGATTAGTTAATTAATTAACTAGCTATAAGAAGATAGATCCAATAGAACGTTCTTAATTACTTCTTTTATGTTGTAGGAATTTCTGTGATGGCGGCAGAACGCGCTCAATGGCGAGACATGCAACGTACAGTGCAGGGCCTGACCCAGGCCTTACAGCAAGTAGCCCATGGCGGCGGACAGCAAGGAGTAGGCAATCTACATCGAAACTTTCAGGGCTTGAATCCCCCGCGTTTTAGTGGATCTTCGGACCCGGATGAGGCTGAGAACTGGCTGAAGGAGACGGAAAGAATCTTCAGGGTTATGCAATGTGGAGTTCAGGATCGCGTCTTACTAGCGACTTTCCAATTAGAACGCGATGCTCGTGCTTGGTGGGAAGCCGTGGAAGCCACACTTGGGAATAGGCATGCCACGTGGGATGAGTTCAAGGAGTTTTTCAATAGCAAGTACTTCTTCGATCGGGTGCAGGAGAAGAAGGCGGCCGAGTTTGCTACTTTGAAACAAAGAAACCTGTCTGTTGCGGAATATGAAGCACAGTTTTCCAGATTTTGTAAGTATGCCCCACACTTGGTGTCCACTGAGAAAATGAAGGCTAAAAGATTTTTGAATGGTTTGAAGCTTCAGTACATCAATCAATTGGCACCCTTGGAAATCCATATCTATGCTGAGATAGTAAGGAAAGCACAAGTTTTGGAGGATACAATGGAAATGACTGACCAGATCAGAGGTCGGAATGAGAAGAAGGAATAGACTACCAGTTCCGGGAACTTCAGACCCGGTAATGGTCAGAAGAGGCCCAATGGTGGGCCGAGTTTTTCTAAAAACAAGAAACCCAAGGAAGGCGAGAAGAAGGTTGGACCAGTTGTGCCGTCTAAGGCAGTTTGCAAGTACTGTGACCATCCAAGTCACAAGATGGAAGAGTGTTGGCGCAAGTTAGGTGCTTGCTTAAGGTGTGGTAGCAAGGACCACTGAATTCCAGAATGTCCCCTTATAAATGAACCGGCAACATCTGATAAGTCGCAAGGAAGTTACAAGCGGCAAGGCAGGCTCCAAGCCCTCCAGGAGGCAGAGACCGAGAACCAGACTACCGAGGAAGGAGGCATTATCGAAGGTACTCTTACTATTCTTTCCAAGCCAGCATTCGTACTTTTCGACACTGGAGCCACTCATTCTTTTATATCTCTGACATTTGCTAAGACTTTATCTGTGGAACCGGTGTTGTTGGATTCACACCTTATGATATCCACCCCTATTGGTTCGGGATCTGAGATTAAATATTATTATCCCTCTAGTGAAGTTTTGATCAATGGTTGTAATTTATCTGCTGATCTGGTATGCATGAAGATGAAAGATTATGATGTAATCTTAGGGGCTGATTGGTTATCTAAGCATGGTGCTAGTGTTCATTGTAAGTCAGGAGTAGTGTCTTTCCCTGGACGTCCGGAGCTTTCTTTCTCTGGCTCTAGGCTATCCAAGTCCGTGCCACTCATTTCGGCACTTCGGGCAGATAAGTTGTTAAGAAAGGGGTGTCCAACATTCTTGGCTTTAATTTCTTTAACTGATAAGAAGGAAGTGGAGTTGAAGGATATCCCTGTTATTCAAGATTTTTCGGAGGTATTTCCAGATGAATTGCCAGGTCTTCCCCCTGAAAGGGAGGTGGTTTTCTCTATTGACCTGATTCCTGGTGCCTCGCCTATTTCGAGAGCTCCCTACTGTATGTCCCTGGCTGAGTTAAGAGAACTAAAGATGCAGTTGTTAGACTTGCTAGAAAGAGGGTTCATTCGTCCGAGTACTTCCCCGTGGGGTGCTCCTGTTCTTTTTGTAAGGAAGAAAGATGGTTCTTTAAGGCTGCGTATCGATTATCGTTAGTTGAATCAGCTCACCGTGAAGAACAAGTACCCATTACCAAGGATCGATGAATTATTTGATCAGATATCAGGAGCCCAGTATTTCTCAACGATCGATCTTAGATCTGGGTATCATCAGTTGAGGATAAAAAATGAGGATATTTTTAAGACGGCATTTCGTAGCAGGTATGGGCATT
This sequence comes from Amorphophallus konjac, assembly GCA_022559845.1. NCBI lineage: Eukaryota > Viridiplantae > Streptophyta > Magnoliopsida > Alismatales > Araceae > Amorphophallus > Amorphophallus konjac. The sequence continues at coordinate 167,007,662 of CM040119.1, read as the reverse complement.
TTGAATTTGTGGTGATGCCGTTTGGACTAACAAATGCTCCTGTAGCTTTTATGCAGCTAATGAATAGTGTGTTTCGACCCTACTTGGATCAGTGGGTCGTGGTATTTATCGATGATATTCTGATATATTCAATGAGCAAGGAGGAGCATGAACAACATGTAAGAATGGCGTTGCAAATATTAAAAGAGCATCAGCTATATGCCAAGTTTAGTAAATGTGAGTTCTGGTTGCAAGAGGTATCTTTTCTGGGCCACATTATTTCTAAAGAGGGAATCGTAGTAGACCCTTCTAACGTTGAGGCTGTACGTAATTGGGAAAGACCTGTGAATGTAACTGAGATCAGAAGCTTCTTAGGCTTGGCAGGCTATTATCGAAGGTTCATCAAGGATTTTTCTAAGATTGCAGTGCCCTTGACAAGGTTAACTCGTAAGGAGAATTGTTTTGAATGGACGGATGATTATTGAAGAGGCGAAATCTCGCGCTGTATCCTAAGCGGGCTGTGGATCACCAGAAGATGAACTGCAAGACAGGGAAACGTATCAGAGGGCCCAGGGGGTTTCCCTGGGGAAAAACCCTCCGATGGCTAAGTCAGTAGAGCTGTGGTGGAAGCAATAATGGGGAGGAGAAAAACTAGTGCGCGAGATTCCTCTCCACCAGAGGGTGAAGCTGATTGCTCAGGAGTTTGGGTGTATGAGTACCTTAATGGCTCTCTCTTTCCATCGGTGGGTATCCCTGGTTTAAATAGTGTGCCGCCTTCAGGAGTCCTGCAAGCTGAGGGGTCTCCGGCGGGAGTTACGTCCTCATCGTGGGCTTTCATGGCCTTATCGTGGGAACGTTATCGCCTCGAAGTCTGGCGGCTTCTTGATTCCCCTGTCCGTTGGGGACTCTTAACGGCAGCACGAACGGATGATATCTGGTCTGGCCGAGCTTCTGAAACGCCAGCCCTGTCCGGGCGATGAGCATAGCTCGGCGAAAGAGGGGTCGGATAGGTCGGCGAATGCCTGTCTCTCCCGGGCGGGAAAACGGCTTGGGCCGGACCTTCCTTATGACCTGACCATCACTCGGGCTCTCCGAGCATAGGGGCCGCCGGGGAGAGTTGGTTCCTCGAGTGTTTGTTCATTGGGCTTTTCTTTCTTGAGTGGGCCCTGTGGGCTGTCACTCAGGTGAGCTTGCCTCGTTGGACCCTGTTGGGTCTTGTTGGGCTGCTCTTTGGGTGGGTTACAGAAATCCCCCTCTCCACTTATCCCCCTCCTACTCCCTAGCCATGGAGGCTCGGTCGAGTAGCTTTTGAGGCTTTGGACCGGCGTGGCTCAGGTGGATGGAATTCTGTTGGCGTTATGGAGCCACGTGTAGTGGTCGCCTGGGCCCGTAATGATGATCCTAGCAGATTTGAAACGAAGGGGCCCCCCTTTTCTCAGAGCACGGAATGACGCGCCACCTTCCTCCAGGGTTTTATAGGCGTTGGGCGCTGTTCATCGTTCTAGGCTTCGCAGGGTTTAGGCTTTCCTTAGTTTCTTTACTTCTGGGGCTCCTTGATGCGCCGTGAGGGCACAGTGGAGACGCAAAGTCTTGCGGCGGCATTTGAGGAGTTGGCGAGGATAACCTCGGGGGCGGTCCGGCAACTTCCTTCCCCCCGGAGTCTTCGAACTCGCGCGAGGGATCATCTTCCAGCTCGATGGCGGATCTGCCTTTAGAGATCGGGCCAGTGAGGCGGGAGCCCGTGCCCAACTACAGTGAGTTGGGGGAGGCCGAGGTGAGGAAGCTGGAGCATCGCTTTCGCTTGCCTCTCAGGTATAGCTTCACTGTCGCCGCCCCATATGAGACGAGTCTGGACAGCCGTACGGGGCACATTTGCACTTTTCTTCTGGCTTGGAAGAGTGGGTTCCACCTTCCCTTCGAGCCTCTTGTGCTTAAGCTTCTCGAGTTTTTCCGGTTGGCGCCTATTCAGTTGGTGGCCAACTCGTATCTCCTTCTCTCCGCCTTTCGAATTCTCTGTCGTCAGCACGACATTTTTCCTTCCGTGGACCTCTTTCACTATTTTTTCGAGTTGAAAGCGCACCCATCGGCGGGGAAGGGCTTCTACTTCATCCAGGTGAGGAGGAATAGGAGTTGCATCTCCCTCGCAGCGAAGGACTCCTCGCACAAGGGGTGGAAGACCCAATTCTTCTGGGTGAAGGCGGAGGCGACGGACGAGTCTTGGAGATGCCTGGACTCGCCCAATTTTCATCCGAATCTTCCCCCTCACCAGGAGGAGTTCCCTCCCCACGTGGAGCGGCATGCCGCTCATCTGCTGGATAACCGCCAGTCGACCGAGGAGCTGGTGACGCCGGAGAACATCGAACGGTGTTTGCTTATGTGGTTGACGTCGACAGGTACCGCTCTCGAGGTTCTTCTCCTGGGATGGTAGTTACTTTCTTTCTCCTGACCGGGTCTTCTCCCTTTGTGGCAGACGTTAGGCGGGAACCTCTAGAGGAAGCTACTGAGGTCATTGATCTAGGAGATGACTAGGCGGCCGATGAACCAAATGCTTCTGCGAGTCGCGCCCAAGCCCGAGACAAGGGCAAGGGGGTGGCTCCCGAGGGATCTTCACGGCCAACTGGTACGAAGCGCAAGGATCCCACGGCGGGAAAGTTGCGGGAGGCCGCGAAGGCCAATAAATGGGCCAAGAAGGCAGGTCTTCCTCCTACCACCGGGGGTGACTCCGGCTCGGCTGCGCTCCCCTCTTGGGGGCAAGATGGGGCCGACCCCTCGGGGCCAGCTCCCCCACCTACCTGGCGAGAGGGGGCCGAGGAGACCGGGGGCCCTTCAGAGGGCGGCGATAGGTCGGCTCTCCCCCCCACGGGGGTAGAGGGGGCCGATGTTGAAGTAGCTGACGCCGAGGCCGGGGGATCGGCCGGAGGCGGAGATGTCCCGGTCGGCGAGGTGCGGGCCGAGACAGGCAGGGCTGGGGGTTCGCCTACTAGGGCGTTGCAGCCCCAGGTGCTTGGAGCTCCCGGTGTGGTCGGTCCTGCGGCGCCGGTCGAGGTTGGGGGTTCGCCCGGGGAGGCGTCGCAACCCCAACCGACCGTGGCGCGCGAGGCAGTTGGTTCCGTCGCTCGAGCGGAGTCTTCTGGCGGGGTGCTCCAGGCGGAGCGGTCCCCTCTGTCGGAGCCCTTGGAAAGGCTCGGCATTACGGGCGACCTGTATCGGGTCTGCCGGTCGATTGCCGCAAGGACGAAGGGGGGAGAAAGGTGCGATACCCCCCCCCCCCCCCCCCCCCGGGGATCCTTGATGTCCTGATGGAGGGCGGCCTGGTCATAGCTCGGTCGGCGGCTTTGATGGCGGAGGCGCACGCCCGGACGGAGGCGGAGCGGTCGAACCTTGCCTGGACCCTTGGGGGCTGCGAGAGGAAACTGGCCCGACTCAAGGGGCAGCATGAGGGGCTCCGGCAGGAGTTCTCCGCGTTCCGGGAGGTGGCGCGGGCGAGCCGACTGGAGGCCGGGGTGCTCACCGAACAGCTCGCCAAGACCCGAGAGTCTCTCGAGAGGACAAGCCGGTCCCTGGAGGAGGAGCGTCTGCGTCACCTCGAGCTAGACAATCGCTGGGAGCTCGAACGCGCCGAGCTTCTAGATTGGGCGGAGGTGGCGGAGCATCTCCGAGCTGAGGCTGAGGTGGATCGGGCCCGGGCAGAGGAGCGTGCGGCCGAGGCGGAGCGGGCTCGGGTCGAGCTCGTCGGAAGGGCGGGGCAGATCGAGGCGGAGGCAATCGAGCGTTACATGAGCTTGGATGCTTACTCAGCCGACCTGGTGGAAGCCGCCCTACCCTATTACGAGGTAGCACTACGCCGGGGTGCTCGAAAGGGGTTCAAGCAGGGCTATCGCCAGGCAGTAGACTACGCCGATGAGCAAAACTCCGCGATCGAGTTCCCCTTTGGCCAGTGTTATGACTCAGATGAGTCGGTTTCCAGCTCTTCCTCGTCGGTCGGGGGAGATTCGGAGGGGTCGCCTCCATCGAGGTCACCGGCTCCGGGCGTTTCGGGAGGGCTCACGGCCGAGACAGTTCTCGCACAGGCGAGGTCAGTGTCCGAGCCGGCCGTCACCGAAGGCGCCGGGGGTGACGCGTCTCCTTCTGCCGTTCTCGAACGTCAAAGTGGGCCCGAGGGCTGATGTATTTTGCCTCTTTCCCTTTTTGTCTCTCTTCCCTCTTTTTAGAGGGTTTCCTTTTGGTGTGATAATAAATGACTTGCTCTGTTTGAGTACCATCCTTACCGTGATTTGGTTGGCGGATCTTGAGTAGTTGGGAGGTGTCGATATGTCCTGCGTGGTTTTCGCACGCTGTTTTGGTAGGCTTCTGACGGGGCGTCCTTCCGTTCCCTCATGCTTTGAATGTCAGGCCGCTTCATGAATCCCGCTAGGGCGAGAAACGAGGAGTTGGAGGTGACTGTTCAGAGGAGAAATCCTTTGGCGTGTTTTCGAGGGGGGGGTCATTTAAGGCGTGTAGCCTCCTTTGGCCTATAAGAAGGACTGAAAGGCGCCCTTTCCTCTTTACTGCTTGGGATTTTCTCTAACAGTCTTTCCTCACTCCTTCCTCTTCACTCTGCGTTGTGCCCTTGCATTCGGAGCATGGAGGATCCTTCGGAGGGTGATGCCGCCGACGACGGGGAGCGGAGGGCTCTTGCCGTCCCAGCTTGTTGGACGGGTCCCACGGTCGCCGCGCGAGTTCGAGACGGGTCCGACGGTCGCCGCGCGGATCTGGAGAGGGCTTCGACGTGTGAAGGCACGGTTCTTTCCCTTTCTCAGTTCCGGCGTGGCTTCCGGGCGGGCGCCGAGGCGGAGGACGGATGGGGGCATCAGGGAAGCCTGCCGCCACTCCCCTCCATGTGAGGGGAGGAGGCGACTCTAGCTCCCTCCTAACCTCTCCCAGCAGCCTCTTTTTCCCTCTTCTGCTCTTCATTTCTTTCACTCTTCGGGGGCTGCTTGCTCTCTCCTACCTTTCAAGGAGTTGGCAGATTGGAAGTGGGGAGGCCTTCACGGCGCTCCTTTTTCCTGGTTGTTGCCAACTTGGGAGGAAGCTTTCCTCAATGTTTAAAGGTGGCCTCCCTTCTGCAGTCCCTCTGTCACTTTTGTCACGGGCCACCCGAGCCAACTGGCTCGACCACCTTTGTCCGAGCCAGTTTCCACAAGAGGCAGAGTTAGTGGCTGGACGCGAGGAGATCAAGACCGAGTCAGTTGAGCGATGACCCCTTGAAGCGGTGTTAGACGGATTTTTGCTTTTTGCTATGTGATGTACTGGCATTTGCCTATCTGATGTACCAATGGTTTGGAATGAAAAGAAAAGGGATTTATTCCATCCATCATGCTGTACAATTTCAAAAATAGAATTTGCGTAGTGCGGCTGCGTTCCATGTCCGAGGAATAGGTTCCCCTTCCATTGTCGCTAACCTGTACGCACCTTTTCCGAGCATCTCGACCACTCGGTAGGGGCCTTCCCAGTTGGGGGATAGCTTGCCCGCCGCCTCTAGTGGTCGAGAGGCTTCGGCCTTCCTGAGGATGAAGTCCCCCGGTTGGAAACGTCTGTCTCGGACCTTGGTGTTGTAGTATCGAGTGAGGCGGCGCTGGTACTCCGTTGCTCGGACGTTCGCGATCTCTCAGAGTTCGTCTGCCAGGTCGAGGTTCTCGAGCAATTTTTGCCCGTTTGCCTCGAGTGAGAAGCTGATCACTCGGAGAGACGGATTGGCGATCTCCAATGGAACGACGGCTCTGGTGCCATATACCAACTGAAAAGGGCTTTCACCGGTTGCCGTCCTGGGGGTTGTTCGGTGCGACCACAGTACGCTAGGCAATTCCTCGAGCCAACTACCCTTAGCCTTGCCGAGTCTGGTTTTTATGCCTTTCAAGATAGTCTTGTTGGCATTTTCAACCAGCCCATTGGCCTGAGCGTGGGTGACCGAAGTGAAGTGGTTGCGGATATTTAGGTCGGCGCATCTGTCTCGGAAATACCGAGAGTCAAATTGCCGGCCGTTATCGCTCACTATCACTCGGGGGACGCCAAAGCGACAAATGATCGATTTCCACACAAAGCCCCAAACGACTGTCTCGGTTATCCTTGCCGTAGCCTCGGCCTCGATCCACTTGGTGAAGTAGTCGATGGCGACGATGATGAACTTCTTCTGGGACTGGGCCATCGGGAATGGCCCAAGGATATCGATTCCCCACCGAGCGATAGGGTAAGGCTCGGCAAGGGTGACAAGTTCCATGGCCGGCCGATGGACCAAGTGGTCGAACCGCTGGCATCGGTCGCATTGTTGAACATAGGCCGAGCAGTCGCGCTGCAGGGTGGGCCACCAGTACCCCTGTCGTAACAGGATTCTGGCCAGTGACCTTGCCCCTGAGTGTGCTCCGCACAGGCCTTCATGAATCTCTTGGATGGCTCGGCTTGCTTCATCGGGACCGAGGCACTTCAGGAGGGGACCGGAGAATGATCTTCGGTAGAGAGTGTTGTCGAGGATGACGAAGCGCCGAGCTTGATACTTCATTCGGCGGGCCTCTCGAGGGTCGGAGGGCTCTTGGGAGTCTTGTAGCCAGGACAGGTAGGGGGAGCGCCAGTCACTTGGAGTGGTCGAGTCAACAGCGAGGAGCTCCGTGTCGATGCTCGGGCACTCTAGCTCTTCTAGGAGGACCGATCGTGTACCTTCCGGGTCTAGGGAGGAGGCCAATCGAGAGAGGGCGTCCGCCCGAGAGTTTTGCTCCCGAGCTATCCAGACTACCCCAAATTCCTCGAACTGTTGGGCCAGGCTCCGGACCAACTGAAGGTATTTGATCATGGGTTCCTCCCGAGCCTCATACTCGCCGTTGACCTGACCTGCGACTAGTTGAGAGTCGGTGTGGATCCTGACTCGCTCGACCCCCAGCCGTCGGGCCATGCGTGCTCCCGAGATAAGGGCCTCATACTCGGAAGCATTGTTGGATGCCTGAAAGTTGAATTTCAAGGCGTACTGTAGCTCTATCCCTTCGGGGGACCTCAGGAGGATCCTCGCACCGCTGCTCGCCGAATTGGACGATCCGTCGACGAATAGTTCCCAGGTTGGCCCGGTCGTGGTCGGAGGTGCCTTGCGGAGGTAACCAACGCTAGCACGAGTTTCTCGGTTGCGGGGTACCTCCGTTCGGCCTCATTGAGCACCTTGCTGGTGTAGTAGACCGGTCTTTCGATTCCCGAGTCATTTCTGACTAGGACCGAGCTGACTGTGGATGGCGTCACCGAGAGGTAGAGCAGCAAGACTTCGCCTCGGACGGGCTTGGAGAGCGCCGGTGGCGAAGCCAGGAACTCCATATGCTCGGCGAACGCTGTCTGGCACTCCTCATCCCATGCGAACGTAGCAGATGCTAGCTTGGGTCCCCTCATCAGTTTGAAGAAGGGCAAGCATCGTTCGGCCGCACGGGACAGGAAGCGGCTGAGAGCGGCGACACGCCCTGTTAGACGCTGGACGTCTTTCACGCACGTGGGCGGGCGCATGTCCAGGATGGCCTGGACTTTGTCGGGGTTGGCTTCGATCCCGCGCTGAGTGACCAGGAAACCTGGGAACTTCCCGGATTTTACTCCAAAGGCACACTTGGCGGGGTTGAGCTTCATGTTGTACTTCAGGAGGGTTCCGAAGGTTTCGGCAAGGTCGGTGAAGTGGTCTTGGGCCTTGGGGGTCTTGATGAGCATGTCGTCAATGTAAGCCTCGACGTTCCGACCTAGCTGTCCCTCGAACATGTGATTTACCAGTCGCTGATATGTGGCTCCGGCGTTCTTCAACCCGAAGGGCATCCAAGTGTAGCAGTACACACCGCAGTCGGTGATGAAGGCGGTCTTCTTGACGTCTTCTGGATTCATTCTGATCTGGTGATAACCCGAATAGGCATCCAGGAAACTGAGTATCTCGTTGCCCGAGGTTGAATCAACCAATTGGTCGATGCTCGGTAGCGGATAGCAGTCCTTGGGGGTAGCCTTATTCAGATCGGTGAAGTCCATGCACATTCACCATTTGCCTGTGGTTTTTGGCACCAGGACGACATTGGCTAGCCACGTAGGGTACAGGACTGGTCTGAAGAGGCCAGTCTCTTGTCCCTTGGTGACCTGCGCCTTGATGATCGCCTGCTTCTCAGGCGCATGCTTCCTTCTCCGTTGCTGTACAGGCCTCACGGTGGGGTCGAGGCTGAGCTTGTGCATCACGGTCTTCTCTGGTATGCCAGGGAGTTGATCATCGGACCAAGCGAAGACCTGAATGTACTCAGAAAGAAATTTCTTGTATTGCTGCTGTTCCTTGGGCGGTAGGTAGGCTCCGATCCTTACTCCGAGGGCCGGGTCATCGTTTAGGAATACCGTTAGCAATTCGCCACCGGGCTCGGCGGTTACGGTCTTCCCTTCGATTCCCTTGGGGCCCTTATCTCCCCCGTCCGGCCTTGAGGCTTCCACCGAGATGTTGTAGCACCTTCTAGCCGTGGCCTGGTTACCTCGGACTTCCCCCAACCCGTTTTTGGTGGGAAACTTCATTTTCTGGTGATAGGTAGATGGTACGGCCTTTATTCGGCTGAGAATTTTCAGGCCGAAAATGGCGTTGTACGCTATCATACCCTTAATCACTATGAAGTCCACCATGACCGTAACGGTTTTGGGTGGGGTGCCGATGGTGACCGGATGGCTTAGGGCTCCCTCGGGGTAGGTGGCCAGGCCGTTAAACCCGCAAAGGGGTGTTCGGATCGGGCGGAGCTTGGATGGGTCTTCCCCCATCTTGAGGAAACAGTCATAAGATAATACATCGGGGGCGCTCCCATTGTCAACCAGAATTATATCTACGTTACAATGGTTTATTGTGGCTGAGATAACGAGGGCATCATCATGCGGGGTGTTCAGCCCTTCCAGGTCTTGGTCATAGAAGACTATGACCTGGGGCTCCCTCGGCGGGCCGCTGGAGGGTTCTAAGACCTGGCTGGCCCGCTCGGCATGACGCTTCCTTCCTCGGCTGGTGTCGCCACCCGACGCCGTTCCTCCAGAGATGACGTTGATGTGGACCCCTCGGGGGGCGTTGTTAATCTCCTCGGCGGCGTCTCGATCTTCTTTGCGCCCAGCTACGAACCGGGCCAGGTGCCCCTGTCGGATGAGACGCTCGATCTCGTCCTAGAGCTAGTGACAGTCACCGGTGTGGTGCCTGTGGTCACCGTGGAACAGGCAATGCCTGTCGCGCTTGCGGTTCTTCGATCTCATTGGTTCGGGCCGGCGGAGGAGTCCCGAGTCTTTGATGTCTTCATAGATCTCGTAGACTGGCGCGGTCAACGGGGTGTACCGCTCATACTTCCGTTTGCGCTCCCCTTCCCGATCGCGCTTCTTGCCCGAGCCAGGATTTGGCTAGGAGGTCCGCTTCTTGTCCCCCTCCTGACCCGAGACGGTTGTGTCTCGGCAGGTGCTGAGTACTTCCTCGCACTCGGCGTGGCGCAGTGCCAGAGTCACTAGCTCGGCAAGGGTCGAGGGAGGGTGGAGGACCAATTCGCGGCGGAGATTCTCGTCCCGGGTGCCCCCGGTCAGAGCGGTCGTGGTCGAGGCCACATCCAGGCGGGGAATTCTGAGGGCTTCCGATTTAAATCGGTGGACATAAGCCCGGAGCGTTTCCCCTTGCGCCTGTTTGAGGGCCAGGAGTCCCGCTATTGACCTTGGGGGGGCGCTTCCGGCGAAGCTCTCTTTGAAGACACGCCCGAATTGCCTGAAGTTCCGGATGGACCCAGGGGTGAGGGCCCGGAACCATGCCCGAGCGCCTTGGACCAGGGTGGCCGTAAAGGCTCGGCATTTGATAGGATCCGGCGTTCCATGCAGAGTTACTAGGGCGTCGAAACTGTCGTAGTGGTCGGCTGGGTCGCCCTGGCCATCATAGAGCTTGAAGGTCGGAATGGAGGTTCTGGGAGACACCTCTGCCTTCAAGATGTATTCGGAGAAAGGGGATTTCTCCTCATCCTCCGAGAAAGAGGTATTTTGCAGGGCGCGGAGGGCGCGCTCTTGCTCTGCAAAACGTCTTTCAAAATCCCTCAGTCGGAGGGATAGTTCCGGCTGCGGTCGTGCCGTGGGACTGGGGGGAGCGTCGTGGCGATCCTCAGGAACGCCAGCGCTCGGGCGTGGAGGCCTCGCCCCCTGTTTCCCTTTCCTAGGCGTGGAGGAAGCCTCTTGCACCGGGGGCGGAGCTTGCGAGGGTCCTCCCACGTTGTTGCGGATGAGCTGTTGACCACGGAGGGTGAAGCAGCCCCCAGCGGTATGTTGGGACGTGCTTCGACAGGGGGGGCTCCCGGACGGGGCGCGGGACCTGGCATCCCCTGCCGCCTGGGCCCTCATGAGCTCCACGAGGACGTCAAGCTTCTTAATGAGGGCCTGGAAGACCTCGTCGCCGCCGTTGGGGGGTGCCCCTGTCGCCGTCGGAGGGGGCGGCGGCTCGTTGGTGGGGATGCTGGAGTCGAAGGGAGGGTTCTGTGAGGCCCTAGAGGGGCCATCTCCTGCCGCCACCATGGCCTTACCCTTCTCGACGGCGGATCTCCTCCCTGAGCTTCTTCTCACCATCTTGGCTCTTCGTGCGTTTCCCACAGACGGCGCCAGATGAAGAGGCGAAATCTCACGCTGTATCCTGAGCGGGCTATGGATCACCAGAAGATGAACTGCAAGACAGGGAAACTTATCAGAGGGCCCAGGGGGTTTCCCTGGAGAAAAACCCTCCGATGGCTAAGTCAGTAGAGCTGTGGTGGAAGCAATAATGGGGAGGAGAAAAACTAGTGCGCGAGATTCCTCTCCACCAGAGGGTGAAGCGGATTGCTCAAGAGTTTGGATGTATGAGTACCTTAATGGCTCTCTCTTTCCGTCGGAGGGTATCCCTGGTTTAAATAGTGTGCCGCCTTCAAGAGTCCTGCAAGCTGAGGGGTCTCCGGCGGGAGTTACGTCCTCAACGTGGGCTTTCATGGCCTTATCATGGGAACGTTATCGCCTCGAAGTCCGGCGGCTTCTTGATTCCCCTGTCCGTTGGGGACTCTTAACGGCAGCACGAACGGATGATATCTGGTCTGGCCGAGCTTCTGAAACGCCAGCCCTATCCGGGCGATGAGCATAGCTCGACGAAAGAGGGGTCGGATAGGTCGGCGAATGCTTGTCTCTCCCGGGCGGGAAAACTGCTTGGGCCGGACCTTCCTTATGACCTGACCATCACTCGGGCCCTCCGAGCCTAGGGGCCGCCTGGGAGAGTTGGTTCCTCGAGTGTTTGTTCATTGGGCTTTTCTTTCCTGAGTGGGCCCTGTGGGCTGTCACTCAAGTGAGCTTGCCTCGTTGGACCCTGTTGGGTCTTGTTGGGCTGCTCTTTCGGTGGGCTACAGAAATCCCCCTCTCCAATTATGAAAAGAGTTTTCAAATTTTGAAGGAGTGTTTGACCACTGCCCCAGCTTTGGCCTTACCCTTAGGTGAAGGAGGTTTTGAAGTTTATACCGATGCTTCAGGAATCGGTTTAGGTTGTGTATTGATGCAACGAGGGAAGGTGATAGCTTATTCCTCCAGGCAGTTGAGAAAACATGAAGAGAATTACCCTGTGCATGATCTGGAGGTAGCAGCGATTTTATTTGCTCTTAAGATATTGAGGCATTATCTTTATGGAGAAACTTTCATCGTGTACTAGGACCATAAGAGCTTAAAATACTTATTTTCTCAGAAGGAGTTGAATATGAGACAGAGAAGGTGGTTAGAGTACTTAAAAGATTTCGACTTCTCCATTGAATATCATCCCGGAAAGGGGAATGTTGTAGCAGATGCTTTATGTAGGAAGCCAACAGCTAGGCTAGCCAGTTTGATGATTCAAGATTGGAAGTTGTTAGAACAGTTTGCCAATTTAGATATTACAGAAAAGGAAGATCGAATCTTGGTGGCTCATGTCCAGCTTCATTCAGAATTGCTAGCAGAAATTAAGCAGTTGTAGGATAATGACCATGTGCTCGTTGGAATTAAAGAACAGATGGCTAATCGACCAGATTTTATGTTAGCTGATGATGGGAGATTGTTGTTTCGAGGGAAAATATGTGTCCCTAATTCCATGGAAATAAAGAAGAAGATTCTTGTAGAAGCGCATAGATCTAAGTATATAATACACCCAGGAGCTACAAAGATGTACAGAGATTTGAAGAGGACTTTCTGGTGGCCGAACATGAAGAGGGAAGTGGCCAATTTTGTAAGCAGGTGTTTAGTATGTCAACAAGTTAAAGCAGAGCATTTCAGACCTACTGGGCAGTTAAAACCTATCAAAATACCATAATGGAAGTGGGAAAGTGTTGGTATAGATTTTATTATGGGTTTACCCCGAACACGAGGAGGCCTTGATGGAATTTGGGTGATCATTGATCGACTGACAAAGTCTGCACACTTTTTACCTATTAAGTCAAGGTGGATAGTGGATATTTTGGCTGCCCTGTATATAAAGGAAGTAATAAGATTGCAAGGAGTGCCTGTGTCCATCATATCTCACAGAGACCCTAGGTTTACATCTCACTTTTGGAAAGGTGATGGAGGCATCACCCACGATTCCCTTTGGCTCGGGTCCACTTCTTCATATTCAGGAGCTGGTTGAGTTTGGGCCTCACTCTATTAAGGCCCCTTATCCATTTTGTAGTTTTCCTTTGTGTCATTTTGATGTATTTTCATTTTATTGGAGTCATTTCCCTAGGTCTAGCACTTACTTTCCTATGTTTTTGTATCATCATGCTGTCTAATGAGGCTATTGGGCCCAATTCGTTGGGCTAGGCCCATTGGCGCCCCCACCCCCCCTTGGTTATTTGTAGTTGCTTATTTTGTCAGGGACTTCTTGTAAAGAGTGGGTTGCCTATAAATAGGACCCCACTCCCTCTCATTTGAAGTTAATGAATGAATGAGTTAAAATTGTCATTTGAGTTCAAATTGGAGTGATTCCTCTAGTTTTTGGGTGAGAGACCCTAGGGGAGAGATTCCTCACCTATTCCCCTCTTAATCTCTCTATTTCACCCCTCTTTCTCTCTCCTCCAACCCCAATTTCGAATTTTCTTCTCTCTCCTCCCCTCCCCAACCACCTCCACTAGCTACCCACCTCATTCAATACCCCTCCACTTCCCCAAGTTGCCATTACTCCACTCCCATTGTCCCAAGGAGGCATCTCCCACTTTCCAACACAATCCCACCCATTCCCACACAATCTCCCCTAGTTCCCACACAATCCCCCCACTCCCAAGACCATTTCAAATTTGAAATCCATCTCCCTCCACTTCTTTTGGCCACCCCCCTCTCTCCCCCATAGCTAGGTCCGCCCCCCTCCTCTATTCTCCACACCATCTCCTCACCCTACCCTAACTGCAACCTGCGACCCCAGCCCTCTTCCTCCTCACTCCCCATCACCATTAGCCCCCTCCATCACCCCACAAGAACCCCCCTTCACCATTAGGCCGCCCTACATCAACCCTCCACCAAAAGAAGCCCCTCTCCCTCTCCTTTCAATTTCAGGTTGTTGCAGTGCAGGCCTGCAGATCAGCACCGAGTTGCAGCATCGTCCACATCTTCATCTTGAAGCTTCTGGGGGCGTGTCCTACATCACTGGAAAGGCCCCTCTGTCTTCTTCGCAGGCGAGGTGGAACCAACTTGTTCTGAGGTCGGGGCCAGCCGTAGGAGCCGTTCTCCCACGATTGCGCAGAGAGGTCTTCATCCTGGACCAGAACCGGAAAGATCATTGTGCCACGACGTACCCCAGCGGATTCAGGCTGAAGCCCCTTCATCAAAGTTCTCCCCCTGCCAGTCCTCTTCCAAGATCAAGAAACAGAACCTCGTTCGGCCACCGGAGGAAGGAGTTACAAATTTTCTCCCCCGAGCTCTCCAGTCCTGTCTTCTGCAGTCTGCTCCGACCAGTGCCCACTCTTCAAGGTACACCGACCGCTCTCGACCTCTGATTGTAGCCCAGTCACCTCCTGCGGAAAGCTACTTCGACCACGAAGATGTCGCCGCCAGTTTCGTGCTGTTCGGAGCTCGGGAGTGCGAACGGTGATCTCTGCAACCTGCTGTTCCAGTCCAGGCAGAACCTGCGGCCAGACAGAGAGGTCTCCTCCCAGCTACTGGTTCTGCAACCTCTGACCCACTGAGCATCCCCAAAAATTCTGGAGTCAACCTCTTCAAGTCAGGAAGCTTTAGGAGGTGGTCTCGCTCAATTTGGAGTCCGGACGAGTCCGTGGCGACCACAACATCATCACCCTATCCTGCAGGCCAGAACAAGGCTCATATCGCGCCGGACGCCACTTAGTGAGTGAGAGCTTTTGTCCCCTCCCCGCTTGGCCGGCTGAAGGCCCCACCCTGCGTGGTGGTAGTTTTGGTTGTAACACTTTAACCCCCACCCCAAGATCCCCCTCCTGCGTGAGGTGTAGTCTTGTACTTCTTTGGGCAGGTCAAGCGACACCGCCGCGGCGTGTGGGGAGCCACCGCCTCCCCGCTCGCCCTCGTCTCCGACCGGGACCGGTTTCCTCAAACCGGTCGAGTAAGTGTCTCATCCTAGCTCATTAGTGTTGCTCTTTCAATATTTACTTCATGCGCCGCTGAATTTGTGAGGGAGCGCCCGATCCTCAAGTCCATGACTTAGAGTGGTCGCCGTGGGATAGTGTGAACCGGTGCCTTTGCGCACTTTGTCGGCCCCAATTGAATTGGACATCCAACCCTTGGGAGTCAAACCTTGGCCTTGCTGGCCCTCTACCAGCAAGGGCCCATTCCCATACTTCACACTTGGCATCGCCAAGTCACTCCGGGTATAGAGTGCGACGGGAGAGCGGTGGCCCATTAAGGCCCATTTGAATGCTATTTGTGATTGCTTGCCTAAGTCCGAGGTTGTGTCACGTCAAGTGGTATCAGAGCAAGTCCTTGACTTGTCTATATCAAGTCTAAGTCCTAGGACCTTTGCATAGTGTGTCCAACCACTTTGGCCCTTTGTCTTGCATGTCCACCCGTAGTGGTGCTAGCTATCAACCCGGTTCATCATCTTCGGCTCCACCAATGGATCCCAATCCTCACCAACTCAACCAAGATGTTCCTAGGGAGGAACCCCAAGGCCCCATGGATAGGGTAGATGCTGCCCTCACAACCATCCTTGCCCAACTAGAGTCCCTTACCAACCGAATTGCTCGGTTAGAAGACCAAGAGTTCCGCCCAAGGAACAACGAGCCTAGAATTCCCCCTCCGCATGATGAGCCTCATAGGGAAGATTCTCACCCAAGGATCAATGAGCCAAGAGCCCCTCCACCACATGGTGAGTTCCATAGGAATGGTTTTCCCCAAAGGAACCAAGGCCCAAGAGTCCACCCTCCACATGTAGAGCCTCATAGGGATGAGTTCCACCCAAGGAACAACGGCCCAAGAGCCCATCACCCACATGCAGAATTTTATAGGGAGGATATGGACCATGACCATTATTATGACTATGAGAGGCCTCGCCCCCATCAAAACCATGACCGGCGTCCACGGGATGATCCGGATGACCCCCTTTTAAGGATGATCAAGGTAGAGGCCCCAAATTTTGATGGTTCACATGAACCTAGTGTTTACCTAGAATGGGAGACCGCCATGGACCAATACTTTGAATGGTACCCCATGTCCGACCAAAGGAGAGTTAGATTGGCTAAGATGCATCTCACTAAGTTGGCCAAAACTTATTGGCTAAACCAAGAGGGTCTAAGACGGGTTAGGCGGGAAGATCCTATTGACACTTGGGCGGATATGAAAAACCAACTTAGGAACAAATACCTCCCCCGAACCTACCACCAAATGCTCCTAGATGAATGGCAAAGCCTCACCCAAGAAGGGAAGACCGTGGTAGAGTACATTGAAAAATTTGACTCCTATCTTTTAAAGTGTGGAGTCCATGAGGATCCGGACGTCACCTTATCCCGCTTTAGGAATGGGCTTCAAAGCCACATCAAGAGGGAACTATTCATGAGAGACGTTGACAACCTTGAGCTAGCTTACCAAGTAGCTAGAGATGTGGAAAGGTTTTCTAAGAATTCCCGATTTATCACTCCCCGACCAACCGATCCCAAAAACTTGGGACCACGTCCCATTCCACCCACTCCCATGAGAGCTCCTAGCCCAAGTGGGAATGCCCCTTTAAGGTCCTACAATCCTCCCCCACCCATCACTCCAAACAAGCCGGCTCCTAGTCATCCTCTCCCACGGAAGGATGACAACCCCAAAGGACCAAGTGTAGGAGCCACCCCGGGAAGAGGGCGCCAACAATGCTATAGGTGTCAAGGGTTTGGTCATTTTGCGGGACAATGTCCATCTAAGGGGTTATCTAGTTTGCTTATTGAGGAAGAAGTTCAACCCCAAAAGGAACAAGAAAATGACGTTGAGGAACATGAAGCCTCACTAGATTGGGAAGAGGAGTATGAAGCCCAATATCTAGAGTCGGGTCTAGATCACTCCACTCCTTCAAACAACTCCCATCTAGGAGTCATTAGGTGCATCCTCACCCAACCTCAAGAAGAGGATTGGCGTCGGACCTCAATCTTCCACACCTTTATCAAGATAGAGAACCATGTGAGGAAAGTGATCTTGGATAGTGGTAGTTGTGTTAATGCCGTGTCACCCGACACCGTCAAGCTCCTTGGGCTTACTCTCACTCCCCACCCAAGTCCATACCGGGTCTCATGGATCAACAACAACTCCATCCCGGTCAACACCCAATGCCTAGTGCCTCTCACTTTCTCTTCCTACCATGGCCAAATATGGTGTGACGTCATACCCATGGAAGTGGGTAGCATCCTTTTAGGAAGACCTTGGCTCTATGATGTGGATGCCACCATTTTAGGGAGAAGCAACATATGCACCTTTGAGCATGAGGGTAAGACTATCCGTCTTAACCCCTCCCCACCTCGACCCATGCCCAAGAAGGACCCTCTCCCTCAAGGATCACACCCCACCACTCCACAAGTCTCGGGGAACTCCACCCCTCCAACCCAAGCCCTTATCCAAACCCCAAAACAAACTAGAACCACGGGGTTGATCAAAGGTCTTCATCTCATCACTAGGAAAGAGCTTGAAGAGGAAATTGCTCAAGGGGTGCCATTGTGTGCGGTAGTCATCTGCTTAGGGGAACCTACCCCTTCTAACCCCCATCCCATAGAGATCCAACAACTTTTGGAAGAATTCCATGATGTGTTCTCGGAAGAGCTCCTGGACCAACTCCCTCCCATGCATGATGTGCAACACGCAATCGATCTAGTACCGGGAGCCACCCTTCCAAACATCCTCATTATCACCTCAATCCCACGGAACATGCCGAACTTAGGAGGTAAATAGAGGAACTCATTAGGAAGGGCTTCATCCGCATTAGTAAGAGTCCATGTGCCGTCCCGGCCCTCCTTACCCCCAAGAAAGATGGATCATGGCGGATGTGTGTGGATAGCCGGGCCATTAACAAGATTACCGTCAAGTATAGGTTCCCCATCCCTAGGCTTGATGACATGTTGGATATGCTAGCCGGAGCCACCATCTTCTCTAAGATAGATCTCAAGAGTGGCTACCACCAAGTTAGGGTAAGGCCCGGGGATGAGTGGAAAACGGCCTTCAAGACCAAGGATGGTCTCTTTGAGTGGTTAGTCATGCCATTTGGACTTTCTAATACCCCAAGTACTTTCATGCGTCTTATGACGGAGGTACTTAGGCCTTTCATTGGGAATTTTCTAGTGGTATACTTTGATGATATTCTCATCTATAGCCAAACCCATGAGGCCCACCTTGACCACCTTAGGAAAGTTTGCACCGTCCTCTGGCAAGAAAGCCTATTTGCCAACCTAGGAAAGTGTCATTTCATGACCACTTCCATCACCTTCCTAGGATTTGTGGTGTCAACCAAAGGAGTCTCCATGGACCCCGACAAGGTCCAAGCTATTCTTGATTGGCCGGAGCCCCACACCCTTCATGAGGTTAGGAGTTTCCATGGGTTGGCCACATTCTATAGGAGATTCATTCGAGGGTTTAGCACTATCACCGGCCCAATAACTGATTGTCTCAAGAAGGGAACCTTTGTTTGGACCAAAGCCGCCTCTAAAGCTTTCCTTGAGCTTAAGGAAAAGTTGACCCAAGCCCCGGTCCTATGCCTTCCCGATTTCTCCAAAATTTTTGAGGTCACTTGTGATGCATCCGGGACAGGGATAGGAGGGATTCTTAGTCAAGAGGGACACCCGGTCGCCTACTTTAGTGAGAAGCTATGTGATGCTAGGACTAGATACTCCACCTATGACAATGAGTTCTATGCCGTGGTCCAATCCCTCCGACACTGGAGACATTACTTGCTTCCCAAAGAGTTTGTCATCTTTTTCGACCATGAGGCCCTCAAATACCTCAATTCCCAACAAAAGTTGAATGCCCGACATGCCCGATGGGTTGAGTTCATCCAATCCTACACCTTTGTCATCAAACACAAGGCCGGGAGTGAGAATAAGGCCGCGGATGCCCTTAGTAGGAAGATGTCCTTGTTATCCACTATCCAAGTGGAAGTGATTGGTTTTGATAAGGTCAAGGACGAGTACCCTGGTTGCCCCAACTTTGGGCAAATCTATGCCAACTTGACCACTCATTCTAGCAAGGAGCATGAGGGATTTATTTTAGAGGATGGGTTCCTCTTCAAGGGGCCAAGGCTTTGCATTCCCTGGACCTCTCTTCGAGATTTCTTGGTTTGGGAATTACATGCCGGAGAGTTAGCCGGTCATTTTGGGGTCCACAAAACCATTGCCTTAGTTGAGGGTCAATTTTATTGGTCGAGCCTCAAGAGAGATGTAGGAAAAATAGTGGGTCAATGTCGCACGTGTGC
This sequence comes from Amorphophallus konjac, assembly GCA_022559845.1. Taxonomy (NCBI): domain Eukaryota; kingdom Viridiplantae; phylum Streptophyta; class Magnoliopsida; order Alismatales; family Araceae; genus Amorphophallus; species Amorphophallus konjac. Next base: position 166,988,821 of record CM040119.1, on the reverse strand, counting down.
TTCGGCCAAGCAGGTGAAGCAAAACACTGGCCTATACACCCCACTTCCTATTCCCGACCGACCATGGCAAGATTTGAGCATGGACTTTGTGCTAGGCTTACCCAAGACCTCTAGGAAGCATGACTCCATCTATGTGATGGTTGATAGATTTTCCAAAATGGCCCACTTCATCCCATGCTCCAAAACATCCGATGCCTCCCATGTAGCCCGATTATTCTTTGATGAGGTAGTCCGCCTCCATGGGCTGCCCAAGACCATAGTATCCGATAGAGATGTCAAATTCACTAGCTATTTTTGGAAGACTCTTTGGCACATGATGGGTACCCTCCTCAAATTCTCCACTACCTACCACCCCCAAACGGATGGCCAAACTGAAGTGGTCAACCGGAGTCTAGGGAACCTCCTTAGGAGTCTTGTTGAGGATCAGCCAGGAAATTGGGATCTCATCTTACCACAGGATGAGTTTGCATACAACAATTCCATCAATAAGTCAATAGGGATGAGTCCATTTGAAGCCGTGCATGGGTACAAACCAAGAAAGCCATCCGACCTCATTCCCCTTCCCCAGCATGCTAGAGTGTCCATTTCTGCCGAGTCTTTTGCACAACATATTAGGCAATTGCATGAGGAAATTCGCAAGCACATTAGCATGAAAAATGAGGCTTATAAAAAGTTGGCTGACTCTCACCGGTGTCACTTAGAGTTCCAAGTGGGTGACTTTGTGATGGTAAGGACGGAGAGGCTCTCCCCAGGAGCCAACTCCAAGTTGAGGCCACGTGGGACCGGGCCCTTCCAGGTCTTGAGGCGCATTGGTGCAAATGCTTATGAGTTAGATCTTCCTGAGGATTATGGGGTAAGTCCTACATTCAATGTCGCCGACTTAGTGCCATACAAGGACCCCACGGTGGGACCTAGTGAGGAGATTGAGCCTACTTCTTCCTTTGAGAGAGTACCCACCCGTGAGGAGAGTCCACTAGCCAAGAGAGCTCAGCGCGATCGCATTGAACGAATATTGGATGAGCAGGTCACTACCACCCGGAGCATGGTATATGAGCGCTATCTCGTCAGGTGGAAGGATCGGCCTCCGTCGGAAGACTCATGGGTGAGTCGGGAGGACCTCCAGCGATTGGATCCGGACCTCCTCGAGCGATACCTTAGCCGGATGGATCCTTACTCGACGGAGTCGAGCTCTTCGCGGCCCAGGGGATTTGATGGAGGCATCACCCACGATTCCCTTTGGCTCGGGTCCACTTCTTCACATTCAGGAGCTGGTTGAGTTTGGGCCTCACTCTATTAAGGCCCCTTATCCATTTTGTAGTTTTCCTTTGTGTCATTTTGATGTATTTTCATTTTATTGGAGTCATTTCCCTAGGTCTAGCACTTACTTTCCTATGTTTTTGTATCATCATGCTGTCTAATGAGGCTATTGGGCCCAATTCGTTGGGCTAGGCCCATTGGCGCCCCCACCCCCCCTTGGTTATTTGTAGTTGCTTATTTTGTCAGGGACTTCTTGTAAAGAGTGGGTTGCCTATAAATAGGACCCCACTCCCTCTCATTTGAAGTTAATGAATGAATGAGTTAAAATTGCCATTTGAGTTCAAATTGGAGTGATTCCTCTAGTTTTTGGGTGAGAGACCCTAGGGGAGAGATTCCTCACCTATTCCCCTCTTAATCTCTCTATTTCACCCCTCTTTCTCTCTCCTCCAACCCCAATTTCGAATTTTCTTCTCTCTCCTCCCCTCCCCAACCACCTCCACTAGCTACCCACCTCATTCAATACCCCTCCACTTCCCCAAGTTGCCATTACTCCACTCCCATTGTCCCAAGGAGGCATCTCCCACTTTCCAACACAATCCCACCCATGCCCACACAATCTCCCCTACTTCCCACACAATCCCCCCACTCCCAAGACCATTTCAAATTTGAAATCCATCTCCCTCCACTTCTTTTGGCCACCCCCCTCTCTCCCCCATAGCTAGGTCCGCCCCCCTCCTCTATTCTCCACTCCACCTCTCACACCATCTCCTCACCCTACCCTAACTGCAACCTGCGACCCCAGCCCTCTTCCTCCTCCCCCTCCATCACCCCACAAGAACCCCCCTTCACCATTAGGCCGCCCTACATCAACCCTCCACCAAAAGAAGCCCCTCTCCCTCTCCTTTCAATTTCAGGTTGTTGCAGTGCAGGCCTGCAGATCAGCACCGAGTTGCAGCATCGTCCACATCTTCATCTTGGAGCTTCTGGGGGCGTGGCCTACATCACTGGAAAGGCCCCTCTGTCTTCTTCGCAGGCGAGGTGGAACCAACTCGTTCTGAGGTCGGGGCCAGCCGTAGGAGCCGTTCTCCCACGATTGCGCAGAGAGGTCTTCATCCTGGACCAGAACCGGAAAGATCATTGTGCCACGATGTACCCCAGTGGATTCAGGCTGAAGCCCCTTCATCAAAGTTCTCCCCCTGCCAGTCCTCTTCCAAGATCAAGAAACAGAACCTCGTTCGGCCACCGGAGGAAGGAGTTACAAATTTTCTCCCCCGAGCTCTCCAGTCCTATCTTCTGCAGTCTGCTCCGACCAGTGCCCACTCTTCAAGGTACACCGACCGCTCTCGACCTCTGATTGCAGCCCCGTCACCTCCTGCTGAAAGCTACTTCGACCACGAAGATGTCGCCACCAGTTTCGTGCTGTTCGGAGCTCGGGAGTGCGATTGGTGATCTCTGCAACCTGCTGTTCCAGTCCAGGCAGAGCCTGCGGCCAGACAGAGAGGTCTCCTCCCAGCTGCTGGTGCTGCTACCTCCGACTCACTGAGCATCCCCAAAAATTCTGGAGTCAACCTCTTCAAGTCAGGAAGCTTTAGGAGGTGGTCTCGCTCAATTTGGAGTCCAGACGAGTCCGTGGCGACCACAACATCATCACCCTATCCTGCAGGCCAGAACAAGGCTCATATCGCGCCGGACGCCACTTAGTGAGTGAGAGCTTTTCTCCCCTCCCCGCTTGGCCGGCTGAAGGCCCCACCCTGCGTGGTGGTAGTTTTGGTTGTAACACTTTAACCCCCACCCCAAGATCCCCCTCCTGCGTGAGGTGTAGTCTTGTACTTCTTTGGGCAGGTCAAGCGACACCGCCGCGGCGTGTGGGGAGCCACCGCCTCCCCGCTCGCCCTCGTCTCCGACCGGGACCGGTTTCCTCAAACCGGTCGAGTAAGTGTCTCATCCTAGCTCATTAGTGTTGCTCTTTCAATATTTACTTCATGCGCCACTGAATTTGTGAGGGAGCGCCCGATCCTCAAGTCCATGACTTAGAGTGGTCGCCGTAGGATAGTGTGAACCGGTGCCTTTGCGCACTTTGTCGGCCCCAATTGAATTGGGCATCCAACCCTTGGGAGTCAAACCTTGGCCTTGCTGGCCCTCTACCAGCAAGGGCCCATTCCCATACTTCACACTTGGCATCGCCAAGTCACTCCGGGTATAGAGTGCGATGGGAGAGCGGTGGCCCATTAAGGCCCATTTGAATGCTATTTGTGATTGCTTGCCTAAGTCCGAGGTTGTGTCACGTCAAAAGGACTGCAAGCATCATTAGGCACTCGTTTGAACTTCAGTACATCTTTTCACCCTCAGACTGGCGGACAGACTGAGAGAGCAAACCAGATTGTTGAAGACATGTTGAGAGCATGTATAATTGATTTTGGAGGCAGTTGGCATGATGTGATACAAGCTAATGGGAATGCAGCAGCTAGCCGAGATCCCTCGGACCTATATCGCAAACACAATCGTAAGAGTTGAGATTATTGAAAATCGCCAAAACCACCGTACACACACGCTTCCCGGGGTGACTCGGTGATGCCGAGTGGCGATAGTGGAACAAGGCACTTGTTGGTAGAGGGCCAGCAGGGTTATGGTTGCCCTCCCAAGGGTACGGTGCCCATAATCAAGGGGCTGGCTAGGTGCCTAAGGGCACCGGGTCACTCTCTCGCACAAGTCCACGGTGACCGCATGCAAATTGGAAGCTTCGGGGGTCGGGCGCTCTCTCACCGTCCAGCGGAGTAATTCCACGGATATTAAATGAACAAATACTGAAATGGGAGCAAGGGATAGAGTTTACCCAGTCGGTTTGAAGAAACCAACCCCGTTCGGAGATGTGGGCGAGCGGGGAAGTGTGGGTTCCCCGCACACTGCGTCGATGAAGCTTCACCCTGTGTAAATATTCACATGCACAACTCCTCACGCAGGAGGGGGAACTCGGGGTGGGGAGAGTAAAGGTACAGGCAAACACTACCTCCACACAGGGAGGGGCGGTAATGTGACGACCCAGAGTTCAGGATACCGATATACCGATAAATCGCTATACCAATACCAAGAACTGGGGAGGCCACCCAAGAGGCTGATGAGGCCCCTGAAGGGTTAGTGAGGGTTGTTGAGGGGTTGCATTACGAATTGGAATTACAACGTGTAATATTGACAATTAGCAACAGAAATTAATATTAATGCGGAAGCAATTTAAAATATCAGAGTGGTAAATATATACACTAGTCCAGATTTACAACAGAGCACAAGTGCACTGTACAACTACATGGGGTGAAGAGGCGAAATCTCGCGCTTGTATCCTGAGCGGGCTGTAGATCACCTGAAGATGAACTGCAAGACAGGGAAACGTATCAGAGGGCCCAGGGGGCTTCCCTGGGGTAAAACCCTCCGATGGCTAAGTCAGTAGAGCTGTGGTGGAAGCAATAATGGGGAGGAGAAAAGCTAGCGCGCGAGATTCCTCTCCACCAGAGGGTGAAGCGGATTGCTCAGGAGTTTGGGTATATGAGTACCTGAATGGCACTCTTCTTCCGTCGGAGGGTAGCCCTGGTTTAAATAGCATGCCGCCTTCAGGAGTCCTGCAAGCTGAGGGATCTCCGGCGGGAGTTACGTCCTCAACGTGGGCTTTCATGGCCTTATCGTGGGGACGTTATCGCCTTGAAGTCCGGCGGTTTCTTGACTCCCCTATCCGTTGGGGACTCTTGAACGGATGATATTTGGTCTGGCAGAGCTCCTGAAACGCCAACCCTGTCCGGGCGATGAGCATAGCTCGGTGGAAGAGGGGTCGGATAGGTCGGCTAATGCCTGTCTCTCCCGGGCGGGAAAACGGCTTGGGCCGGACCTACCTTATGACCTGACCATCACTCGGGCCCTCCGAGCCTAGAGGCCGCCGGGGAGAGTTGGTTCCTCGAGTGTTTATTTATTGGGCTTTTCTTCCCTGAGTGGGCCCTGTGGGCTGTCACCCGGGTGGGCTTGCCTCGTTGGACCCTATTGGGTCTAGTTGGGCTGCTCTTTGGGTGGGCTACAGAAATCCCCCTCTCCACTTGTCCCCCTCCTACTCACGAGCCATGGAGGCTCGGTCGAGTAGTTTTTGAGGCTTTGGACCGGCGTGGCTCAGGTGGGTGGAATTCTGTTGGCATGATGGAGCCACGTATAGTGGTCGCCTGGGCCCGTAATGATGATCCTGACGGATTTGAACTGAAGGGGCCCCCCTTTTCTTGGAGCACGGAACGACGCGCCGTCTCCCTCCATGGTTTTATAGGCGTTGGGCACTGTTCGTCGTTCTAGGCTTCTCAGGGTTTTGGGCTTTCCTTAGTTTCTTTGTTTCTGGGGCTCCTTGATGCGCCGTGAGGGCACAGTGGAGGCGCAGAGCCTTGCGGCGGCGTTTGAGGAGTTGGCGAGGATAACCGCGGAGGCAGTCCGACAACTTCCTTCCCCTCCGGAGTCTTCGAGCTCGCGCGAGGGTTCATCTTCCGGCTCTATGGCTGGTCTGCCTCTGGAAATCGGGCAGGTGAGGCGGGAGCCCGTCTCCAACTATAGTGAGTTGGGGGAGGCCGAGGTGAGGAAGCTGGAGCATCGCTTTCGCTTGCCTCTCAGGTACAGCTTTGCTGCCACCGCCCCGTATGAGACGAGTCTGGACAGTCGTACGGGGCACATTTGCACTTTCCTTCTGGCTTGGAAGAGTGGGTTCCACCTTCCCTTCGAGCCTCTTGTACTCCAGCTTCTCAAGTTTTTCCAGTTGGCGCCTATTCAGTTGGTGGCCAACTCATATCTCCTTCTTTCCGCCTTTCGGATTCTCTGTCGTCAGCACGACATTTTTCCTTCCTTGGACCTCTTTCATTATTTTTTCGAGTTGAAAGCGCACCCGTCGGCGGGGAAGGGCTTTTACTTCATCCAGGCAAGGAGGAACATGAGTTGCATCTCCCTCGCTGCGAAGGACTCCTCGCACAAGGGGTGGAAGACCCAATTCTTCTGGGTGAAGGCGGAGGCGACGGACGAGTTTTGGAGATGTCCGATCTCGCCCAATTTTCATCCGAATCTTCCCCCTCGCCCGGAGGAGTTCCCTCCCCACGTGGAGCGGCAGGCCGCTCGCCTGCTGGGTAACCGCCAGTCTATTGAGGAGCTGGTGACGCCAGAGAACATCGAACGGTGCTTGCTTACGCGGTTGACGTCGACAGGTACCGCTCTCGAGGCTCTTCTCCTGGGACGGTAGTTACTTTCTTTCTCCTGACCGGGTCTTCTCCCTTTGTGGCAGACGTTAGGCGGGAACCTCTGGAGGAAGCTGCTGAGGTCATTGATCTGGGAGATGACTCGGCGGCCGATGAACCAGATGCTTCTGCGAGTCGCGCCCAAGCCTGAGATAAGGGCAAGGGGGTGGCTCCCGTGGGGTCTTCATGGCCAACTGGTACAAAGCGCAAGGATCCCATGGCGGGAAAGTTGCGGGAGGCCGTGAAGGCCAAGAAACGGGCAAAGAAGGCCGGTCTTCCTCCTACCGCCGGAGGCGACTCCAGCTCGGCGGCGCTCCCCTCTCGGGGGCAAGATGGGGCCGACCCCTCGGGGCCAGCTCCCCCACCTGCCAGGCGAGAGGGGGCCGAGGAGACCGGGGGCCCATCAGAGGGCGGCGATGGGTCGGCTCTCCCCCCCACGGAGGCAGAGGGGGCCAATGTCGAAGTAGCTGGTGCCGAGGCCGGGGGATTGGCCTAAGGCGGGGATGTCTTGGTCGGCGAGGTGCGGGCCGAGACAGGCAAGGCTGGGGGTTCGCCCGCTAGGGCATCGTAGCCCCAGGTGCTTGGAGCTCCCGGTGCGGTCGAGGTTGGGGGTTTGCCCGGGGAGGCGTCGCAACCCCAACCGACCGTGGCGCGCGAGACGGTTGGTTCCGTCACTCGAGCGGAGTCTTCTGGCGGGGTGCCCCGGGCGGGGCGGTCCCCTCTGTCGGAGCCCTTGGAAAGGCTCGGCATTACGGGCGACCTGTATCAGGTCTGCCGGTCGATTGCCACAAGGATGAAGGGGGGAGAAAGGCACAACACCCCCCCCCGGGATCCTTGATGTCTTGATGGAGGGCGGCCTGGTCATAGCTCGGTCGGTGGCTTTGATGGCGGAGGCGCACGCCCGGACAGAGACGGAGCGGTCGAACCTTGCCTGGACCCTTGGGGGCTGTGAGAGGAAACTGGCCCGACTCAAGGGGGAGCATGAGGGGCTCCGGCAGGAGTTCTCCACGTTCCGGGAGGTGGCGTGGGCGAGCCGACTGGGCGAGTTCTCCACGTTCCCTGGAGGAGGAGCGTCTGCGTCGCCTCGAGGTAGACAATCACTGGGAGCTCGAACGCGCCAAGCTGCTAGATCGGGCGGAGGTGGCGGAGCGTCTCCGAGCTGAGACTGAGGCGGACCGGGCCCGGGCAGAGGAGCGCGCGGCCGAGGTGGAGCGGGCTCGGGTTGAGCTCGTCGGAAGGGCGGGGCAGGTCGAGGCGGAGGCAATCGAGCGTTACAGGAGCTCGGATGCTTACTCAGCCGACCTGGTTAAAGCCGCCCTACCCTACTACGAGGTAGCACTACGCCGGGGTGCTCGAAAGGGGTTCAAGCAAGGCTATCGCCGGGCGGTGGACTACGCCGATGAGCAAAACTCCACGATCGAGTTCCCCTTCGGCCAGTGTTATGACTCGGATGAGTCGGTTTCCAACTCTTCCTCGTCGGTCGGGGGAGATTCGGAGGGGTCGCCTCCATCGGGGTCACCGGCTCCGGGCATTTCGGGAGGGCTCACGACCGAGACAGTTCTCGCACAGGCGAGGTCAGTGTCCGAGCAGGCCGTCACCGAAGGCGCCGGGGGTGACGCGTCTCCTTCCGCCGTTCCCGAATGTCAAAGTGGGCCCGAGGCCTGATGTACTTTGCCTCCTTCCCTTTTTGTCTCTCTTCCCTCTTTTTAGAGGGTTTCCTTTTCGTGTGATAATAAATGACTTGCTCTGTTTGAGTACCATCCTTGCCGTGATTTGGTTGGCGGATCTTGAGTGGTTGGGAGGTGCCGATATGTCCTGCGTGGTTTTCGCATGCAGTTTTGGTAGGCTTCTGACGGGGCATCTTTCCGTTTCCTCATGCTTTGAATGTCAGGCCGCTTCGTGAATCCCGCTAGGGCGGGGGACGAGGAGTTGGAGGTGACTGTTCAGGGGAGAAATCCTTTGGCGTGTTTCCGAGGAGGGGGGGGTCATTTAAGGCGTGTAGCCTCCTTTGTCCTATAAGAAGGACCGAAAGGCACCCTTTCCTCTTCACTGCTCAGGATTTTCTCTAACAGTCTTTCCTCACTCCTTCCTCTTCACTGTGCATTGTGCCCTTGTATTCGGAGCATGGAGGATCCTTCGGAGGGTGACGCCGCAGACGACGGGGAGCGCCGAGCTCCCGCTGCCCTGTAATGTTGGACGGATCCCACGGTCGTCGCGCGTGCACGAGACGGGTCCGACGGTCGCCGCGCAGATCTGGAGAGGGCTTCGACGTGTGAAGGCACGGTTCTTGCCCTTTCTCAGTTCCAGCGTGGCTTCCGAGAGGACGCCGAGGCGGAGGACGGATGGGGGCATCAGGGGAGCCTGCCGTCACTTCCCTCCGTGTGAGGGGAGGAGGCAACTCCAGCTCCCTCCTAACCTCTCCCAGCAGCCTCTTTCTCCCTCTTCTGCTCTTCATTTCTTTCACTCTTCGGGGGCTGCTTGCTCTCTCCTTCCTTCCAAGGAGTTGGCAGATTGGAAGAGGGGAGGCCTTCACGGCGCTCCTTTTTCCTGGTTGTTGCCAACTTGGGAGGTAGCCTTCCTCAACGTTCAAAGGTGGCCTCCCTCCTACAATCCCTCTGTCACCTTTGTCACGGGCCACCCGAGGCAACTGGCTTGACCACCTCTTCTCCGAGCCAGTTTTCGCATGAGGCAGAGTCAGTGGCTGGACGTGAGGAGATCAAGACCGAGTCAGTCGAGCGATGACCCCTTGAGGCGGTGTTAGACGGATTTTTGCTTTTTGCTATGTGATGCACTGGCATTTGCCTATCTGATGTACCAATGGTTTGGAATGAAAAAGGGATTTACTCCGTCCATCTTGCTGTACAATTTCAAAAATAGAATTTGCGTAGTGCGGCTGCGTTCCATGTCCGAGGAATAGGTTCCCCTTCCATTATCGCTAACATGTACGCACCTTTTCCGAGCGTCTCGACCACTCGGTAGGGGCCTTCCCAGTTGGGGGATAGCTTGCCCACCGCCTCTAGTGGTCGAGAGGCTTCGGCCTTTCTGAGGACGAAGTCCCCCGGTTGGAAACGTCTGTCTCGGACCTTGGCGTTGTAGTATCGAGTGAGGCGGCGCTGGTACTCCGTTGCCCGGACGTTCGCGATCTCTCGGAGTTCGTCTGCTAGGTCGAGGTTTTCGAGCAATTTTTGCCCGTTCGCCTCGAGTGAGGAGCTGATCACTCGGAGAGACGGATTGGCGATCTCCAATGGAACGACGGCTTCGGTGCAATATACCAACTGAAAAGGGCTTTCACCGGTTGCCGTCCTAGGGGTTGTTCGGTGCGACCATAGTACGCTAGGCAATTCCTCGAGCCAGCTACCCTTAGCCTTGCCGAGTCTGGTTCTTATGCCTTTCAAGATAGTCTTGTTGGCATTTTCAACCAGCCCGTTGGCCTGAGGGTGGGCGACCGAAGTGAAGTGGTTGCAGATGTTTAGGTCGGCGCATCTATCTCGGAAGTACCGAGAGTCGAATTGTCGACCGTTATCGCTTACTATCACTCGGGGGATGCCAAAGCGACAAATGATCGATTTCCAAACAAAGCCCCAAACGACTGTCTCGGTGATCCTTGCCGTAGCCTCGGCCTCGATCCACTTGGTGAAGTAGTCGATGGTGACGATGATGAAATTCTTCTGGGACTGGGCCGTTGGGAATGGCCCAAGGATATTGATTCCCCACCGAGCGAAAGGATAAGGCTCGGCTAGGGTGACAAGTTCCGTAGCCGGCTGATGGACCAAGTGGTCGAACCGCTGGCATCGGTCGCACTGTTGAACATAGGCCGAGCAGTCGCGCTGCAGGGTGGGCCACCAGTACCCCTGTCGTAACAGGATTCTGGCCAGCGACCTTGCCCCTGAGTGCGCTCCGCACAGGCCTTCATGAATCTCTTGGATGGCTCGGCTTGCCTCGTCGGGACCGAGGCACTTCAGGAGGGGACCGGAGAACGATCTTCGGTAGAGAGTGTTGTCGAAGACGACGAAGCGCCGAGCTTGATGCTTCATTCGGCGGGCTTCTTGAGGGTCGGAGGGCTCTTGGGAGTCTTGTAGCCAGGACAGGTAGGGGGAGCGCCAATCACTTGGAGTGGCCGAGTCAACAGCGAGGAGCTCCGTGTCAATGCTCGGGCGCTCTAGCTCTTCTAGGAGGACCGATCATGTACCTTCCGGGTCTAGGGAGGAGGCCAATCGAGAGAGGGCGTCTGCCCGAGAGTTTTGCTCCCGAGCTATCCGGACTACCCCAAATTCCTCGAACTGTTGGGCCAGGCTCTGGACCAACTGAAGGTATTTGATCATGGGTGCCTCCTGAGCTTCATACTCGCCGTTGACCTGACCTGCGACTAGTTGAGAGTCGGTGTGGATCCTGACTCGCTCGACCCCCAGCCGTCGGGCCATGCGCGCTCCCGAGATAAGGGCCTCGTACTCAGAAGCGTTGTTGGATGCCTGAAAGTTGAATTTCAAGGCGTACTGTAGCTCTATCCCTTCGGGGGACCTCAGGAGTATCCCCGCACCGCTGCCTGCCGAATTGGACGATCCATCAACGAACAGTTCCCAGGTTGGCCCAGTCGTGGTCGGAGGCCTGTCCTCGGCGGGGATGGTGCTTTCGGCAATGAAGTCGGCGAGCGCTTGGCCTTTGATTGCTGATCGCGGCCGGTACGAGATGTCGTAGGCCCCAAGCATAATGGCCCATTTGACGAGTCGCCCCGAGGCCTCGGGGTGGGCCAGAATCTTCTTCAACGGCTCACCGGTTAGCACGGTGATGGGGTGCCCCTGGAAGTAGGGGCGGAGACGCCTTGCGGAGGTAACCAACGCTAGCACGAGTTTCTCGGTTGCGGGGTACCTCCGTTCGGCCTCATTGAGCACCTTGCTGGTGTAGTAGACTGGCCTTTCGGTTCCCGAGTCATTTCTGACTAGGACCGAGCTGACCGTGGATGGCGTCGCCGAGAGGTAGAGCAGCAAGACTTCGCCTAGGGCGGGCTTGGAGAGCACCGGTGGCGAAGCCAGGAGCCTTTTAAGCTCGGCGAATGCTATCTGGCACTCCTCATCCCATGCGAACGTAGCAGACGCTAGCTTGGGTCCCCTCACCAGTTTGAAGAAGGGCAAGCATCGTTCGGCCGCACGGGACAGGAAGCGGCTGAGAGCGGCCACACGCCCTGCCAGACGCTGAACGTCTTTAATGCATGTGGGTGGGCGCATGTCCAGGATGGCCTGGACTTGGTCGGGGTTGGCTTCGATCCCGCGCTGAGTGACCAGGAAACCAAAGAACTTCCCGGATTTTACTCCGAAGGCGCACTTGGCGGGGTTGAGCTTCATGTTGTACTTCAGGAGGGTGCCGAAGGTTTCGGCAAGGTTGGTGAAGTGGTCTTGGGCCTTGGGGGTCTTGACGAGCATGTCGTCAATGTAAGCCTCGACGTTCCGACCCAGCTGTCCCTCGAACATGTGATTTACCAGTCGCTGATATGTGGCTCCGGCGTTCTTCAACCCGAACGGCATCCGGGTGTAGCAGTACACGCCGCAGTCAGTGATGAAGGCGGTCTTCTCGACATCTTCTGGATTCATTCTGATCTGGTGATAACCTGAATAGGCATCTAGGAAATTGAGTATCTCATTGCCCGAGGTTGAATCAACCAGTTGGTCGATGCTCGGTAGCGGATAGCAGTCCTTGGGGGTAGCCTTATTCAGATCGGTGAAGTCCACGCACATTCGCCATTTGCCTGTAGTTTTTGGCACCAAGACGACATTGGCTAGCCACGTAGGGTACAGGACTGGTCTAAAGAGGCCTATCTCTTGTCCCTTGGTGACCTGCGCCTTGATGATCGCCTGTTTCTCGGGCGCATGCTTCCTTCTCCATTGCTGTACGGGCCTCACGGTGGGGTCGAGGCTGAGCTTGTGCATCACGGTCTTCTCTGGTATGCTAGGGAGTTGATCATCGGACCAACCAAAGACCTGAACGTACTCAGAAAGGAATTTTTTGTATTGCTGCTGTTCCATGGGTGGTAGGTCGGCTCCGATCCTTACTCTGAGGGTCGGGTCATCGTTCAGAAATACCGTTAGCAATTCGCCACCGGGCTCGACGGTTACGGTCTTCCCTTCGATTCCCTTGGGGCCCTTATCTCCCCCGTCCGGCCTTGAGGCTTCCACCGAGATGTTGTAGCACCTTCTAGCCGTGGCCTAGTTACCTCGGACTTCCCCCAACCCGTTTTCGGTGGGAAACTTCATTTTCTGGTGATAGGTAGATGGTACGGCCTTTATCCGGCTGAGAATTTTCAGGCCGAAAATGGCGTTGTACGCTATCATACCCTTAATCACTATGAAGTCCACCATGACCGTAACGGTTTTGGGTGGGGTGCCGATGGTGACCGGCAGGCTTAGGGCTCCCTCGGGGTAGGTGGCTAGGCCGTTAAACCCGCAAAGGGGTGTTCGGATCGGGCAGAGCTTGGATGAATCTTCCCCCATCTTAAGGAAACAGTCATAAGATAACACATCGGGGGCGCTCCCATTGTCAACCAGAATTCTATCTACGTTACAATGGTTTATTGTGGCCGAGATAACGAGGGCATCATCATGCGGGGTCTTCAACCCTTCCAGGTCTTGGTCGGAGAAGACTATGACCTGGGGCTCCCTCGGCGGGCCGCTGGAGGGTTCTAAGACCTGGCTGGCCCGCTCGGCATGACGCTTCCTTCCTCGGCTGGTGTCACCGCCCGACGCCATTCGTCCGGAGATGACGTTGATGTGGACCCCTCGGGGGGAATTGTCGATCTCCTCGGTGGCATCCCGGTCTTCTTTGCGCCCGGTTGCAAACCGGGCCAGGTGCCCCTGATGGATGAGACGCTCGATCTCGTCCTGGAGTTGGTGGCAGTCGCCGGTGTGGTGCCCGTGGTCGCCGTGGAACAGGGAATGCCTGTCGCGCTTGCGGTTCTTCGATCTCATCGATTTGGGCCGGCGGAGGAGTCCCGAGTCTTTGATGTCTTCATAGATCTCGTAGACTGGTGCGGTCAGCGGGGTGTACCGCTCATACTTCCTCTTGCGCTCTCCTTCCCGATGGCACTTCTTGCCCGAGCCAGGGTTTGGCTCGGAGGCTCGCTTCTTGTCCCCCTCCCGACCCGAGCCGGTTGTGTCTCGGCAGGCGCTGAGTACTTCTTCGCACTCGGTGTGGTGCAGTGCCAGAGTCACTAGCTCGGCAAGGGTCGAGGGAGGGTGGAGGACAAGTTCGCGGCGGAGGTTCTCGTCTCGGGTGCCCCCGGTCAGAGCGGTCGTGGCCGAGGCCACATCCAGACGGGTAATTCTGAGGGCTTCCGATTTAAATCGGTGGACGTAAGCCTGGAGCCTTTCCCCTTGAGCCTGTTTGAGGGCCAGGAGCCCCACTATTGAGCTTGGGGGGGCGCTTCCGGCGAAGCTCTCCTTGAAGACTCACCCGAATTGCCTGAAGTCCCGGATGGACCCAGGGGCGAGGGCCCGGAACCATGCCTGAGCACCTTGGACCAGGGTGGCCGCAAAGGCTCGGCATTTAATAGGATCCGGTGTTCCATGCAGAGTCACCAGGGCGTCGAAGCTGTCGTAGTGGTCGGCTGGGTCGCCCTGGCCATCATAGAGCTTGAAGGTCGGAATGGAGGTTCTGGGAGACACCTCTGCCTTCAAGATGTATTCGGAGAAAGGGGATTTCTCCTCATCCTCCGGGAAAGAGGTTTTCTGCAGGGCGCGGAGGGCACGCTCTTGCTCTGCAAAACGTCTTTCGAAATCCCTCAGCCGGAGGGATAGTTCCGGCTTCGGTCATGCCGTGGGACTGGCGGGAGCGTCGTGGCGATCCTCAGGACCGCCGGCGCTCGGGCGTGGAGGCCTCGCCCCCTGTTTCCCTTTTCTGGGCGTGGAGGAAGCCTCTTGCTCCGGGGGCGGAGCTTGCGAGGGTCCTCCCACGTTGTTGCGGATGAGCTGCTGACCGCGGAGGGTGAAGCGACCCCCAGCAGTATGCTGGGACGCACTTCGGGGGGGGGCTCCCGGACGGGGCGCGGGACCTGGCATCCTTTGCCGCCTGGGCCCTCATGAGCTCCACGAGGACGTCAAGCTTCTTATTGAGGGCCTAGAAGACCTCGTCGCCACCGTTGGGGGGTACCCACGTCGTCGTCGGAGGGGGCGGCGGTCCGTTGGTGGGGACCCTGGCGTTGGAAGGAGGGTTCTGTGAGGCCCTAGAGGGGCCATCTCCTGCCGCCACCATGGCCTTGCCCTTCTCGACGGCGGATCTCCTCCCTGAGCTTCTTCTCACCATCTCGGCTCTTCGTGCGTTTCCCACAGACGGCGCCAGATGAAGAGGCGAAATCTCGCGCTTGTATCCTGAGCGGGCTGTAGATCACCTGAAGATGAACTGCTGGTGAGGACACGCGCCGCATCACTCGACGGAGCACACGGAGCATGCCGGCATCCCTTTGGCTCGGCGACCACTTGGCAGACTAGTAGAGCTATCTTTAGTTATTTTATGCTTTAGGCCATGTTGGGCCTTAGATTAGTCCCTGCGTGGACACTTTTATTAGTTGTGTGGACCTTTGTAGGCCATTTGGAGCAAATTAGGCTTTAGTTGGACCATTTTATGCTTCTTAGATAGGAGATAGGGCTATTGGGCCATTTTTTTTGGTTCAATCTCTGGCCCATATGGGCTGGCCACCCACTCCCTTGCTTAGCCCACCTAGGGTTAGGGTTTTGGGCGCCCAACTCTTTTCCCTCCTCTTGGAAGGTGGCAGCCGCCCCTCTCCTAGATTATAGGAAGAGGGGTGCGGCCCTCCCCCCCCCTTGCCTTGTTGCGCCCCCCCTTTTCCCCATGCCATGTGGCGCATCCCCCTCCCCTCCCTCTTGGCTAGGGTTTCAACCCTAGCACCTCCCCTCCCCATATATAAACCTTGTATTTTTTCCTTTGAAAGATAATGAAGAATTAATTTGTGAGAAACCTTGTGCGCAGCCACCACCAAGGAGAGGGCGACCTTCTCCATCCTTCCCCAAGGGGTGCGACGCCCCTCTCTTCCCCTATCCCCCATCTTCTTCTTCCTCCATCTCCAACTCCTGGGTGCGACTCCCTTGAGAAGGAGGTCCTGGTGAGGTGAGGATCGTGCTGTGAAGCGAGTCTCTTCATCCCATGTCGGAGAGAGATCCAAGCGGCGAGACGACGTCAAGCTCGGTGGCGTTCAATCCAATCTCGGATGCACCTGCTCTGCCTGCAAGCTAGGGGTCCAAAGATCACGTCGGTACGAACCCTTTCTGTGGGCAAACCGTCTGGCTTTCTTCTAGACTTTTCTTCCCCTACAAGTCCCCCTTCCAACCCCACCGGCCTTGTCCCAAAACTCGAATCACAGAGGAAGTTGTCTTTGTAGACACTTTCGTCGCGCAGGCTGCTCCCGGGACAGACTCGCCTGTGATCAGAGTCGCCTTGGACACCCGTGTGCACCCCCGTTCCTTCTCCGATCGACCACAACCTCTTCACATAAGTTGTTCCCCTCCCTGTCCCCGAACCATTCGTGGTGGTTTCATCCCAAAACTCCATTGGGGCTGAAACTTCCCTTTGTGGCTACTTTCGGTCCTCCTCTGGGCGCTACAGTAACCCGGCGGGACAGATCTGCAGTACCCTCCAAAGGGACCACCACCTCCCCTTACTGGAATGGCCTGAAAATTGGAGGGCTATCTCCACACACACCACTCCATCTCCAGTGGCCGCCCCTGGTCAGAATTCCATCCGCACCCCTACGCCCTCATATCCCATCTCGGGTTCACAGACCTGACTGCCCTGAAGTGCAGGCTGCGACCCCCACTTTCCACCCCGCCCACGCCCAAATCCTCCAAGGCACCGCCCCCGCTACCTTGGTCATCTGTTAGCCCTACCTGTAAGCTACCCACCAGAGAAAACCCCATCCCTAAATCTGTCCGGAAGCCTGCGTACCGACTGTTCTCCTGGTCTCTACCGGTGTGGGCAGACAGGCAGTCCGACTGCACGCCAGGTGTTTGACGAATTGCCACGGTCACCATCGGCCTCGACTGCAGTTCTCCTTCCACGGGCGCCTGTGGGACATCCCCACCAGCGCCCTCGCTGAATTTCGCAGGTCCAGGACGTGATTAAGGGCGCTTACCGGAGTCGCCCCCGGGCTGTTTGGCGGGCTTGTGCAGGTTGGCCAGCAACCTGTCCCCTCCTTCCGAACGCACTCCAGAGGCTTCCCCGAGGATCGGCGACATCCTTCTTCTTTCCGGAGGAGCGACCCCACGACAGCAAGGTACCGGGGACTCCTGCCACCTCAGCCCCTCCAGAGGTGGACGTTCTTTCAGCAGTTCGCAGAGCTACCCGGGACCTCCTCGCGGCCCACCCCTTCACCGAGTGCTGCCCGTCAGCCCGTGCATCGGCAGCCCCGACTCCTCTGTTTGTAGCCTGTTACCTCCCTGCGAGGAGTGGGCATTTTGGGTCAATTGTGTATTATTACTTCTACGTGTATCGGGGTTGTTGGTCTCGGCCGGGGTTCCTTCCCCACGCCTAGGCGTGGAGGTACGTGCGACGTTCCTTCCCTTGGCATTTGCTTTGCTAGTATGCTCTCGATTATGCAGCGTGCGAGTGTAGGATCCTAGCTACATATTCAATTCACCGTGGGTTTTGCGAGTTGAGAGCACCATTCCGTGGCCCTAGTCGAGCACCGAGCTCGGACTAGACTCCCATAGTTGCGCGTCGGCTCCCTTTGCCGCTTTGATCCACTCGTTTCCCTCATAGGGACGGCCGTGGACTTGGGTTTCTTGTTGAGAGACGCCTCTCTTCGGAGGAATAGTATGGAGGTCGATCTCTCGGCTTGCCTTGTCACGTGTGAGTGCTGGCCGCCCTTGGTCTTCATAGTAGGTCCAGTCCTTTTTAGTCCCGTTCCGCATCAAATTTGGTATCAGAGCCTAGGGAACCAGTTTGTTCTAACAAATTGGGGTCTTAGGTCATTCGAGTCTTTAGGTTTTCTAGGGTGCAATTGAGGCCATAGAGTTATCTAGGTTGCATTGAGTCTCTTAGTTCATCTAGGTAACCCACCATTGCATTGTAATGTTAGGTTTGTGTCTAGTTAGAGTTTTGTCCTTGTCTCGTTGAGTCTTGCATGTCCAGCTCCGCGCCAACCCCATGGTGGTTCCTCGAGACCACATGTCAGATTAGTCATCCCTATTGGCCCGATTCGATGCTCTTATGGTACGACCCCTAAGTGTCGCCCCTACCACTCAGTCGTCGGGAGACCCGATCCCTATACCGATGACCGAGTCATTCCAGCGCCCTGTCATGTCCACTGCCGTCCTACCTAATGGGATGCATACGGAGATCGACTTCATCAGTAGGGTGTCGTCTAACTGTGTCTCACAAGACATTATTGAGTCACTCTCTAAGACTGGGGAGATTGTTCTCCGTGATGGTTTAGCTTTTATCGAGTTTCAACGGTGGTTTGGCCCCGTTAAATATTTCGATGGCGCTTGGTGCAAGATCAGCACACTTGCTGGTCCATGCATCATTTTAGGGCGAACTTGGTTGGAGGAAAGAAGTGCGACCATCGACCTGGATAGGAGGACCTGCACCTTACACCCATCTCACCTTCCCGGTGAGTTTGTCTTCCATGACGGCGTTACGCTGACCACCTCCCTGTCATCACCTGGGTTTATTCCAGTGAGTTACGAGGCTGAACAGGAGTTGATTGAGGAGTACCTAACTGAGGTTGAGGAGTTAGGGAGTGATCCCCTCCACATCATAGAGGACTCCGTTTCCCCTCCCGAGAGAGAGGCTTCACCCTTAGACCCTCATATAGAGACATTCTTACCTTCCGAGGGTGAACTGGTCATTGGAGAGTCTTTAGCTAGCTGGCTAAGGGAGGGTCCACTTCTAGATGTCTCCATTCCTTGCTATACACCCATGGGACCAGCCCTCCCAATAATACCCCTTAACTCCTTTCACACCACTTTTCGGTCCTTCTGCTTTCTTGAAAATGTGAAGGACTTCCTTAGGAGTTTAGATTATCAATGGGAGTTGACTTACATGTTGACCTTAGGGTCTGACCAACCCTATAGTCATAGCTTTACACTCCCTGCTTTGGGGTCTATTACCTCGGTCTACACCATAGGACATATCACATCCGAGGTCCTTTTATTATTTCCTATACCCGTGGAGGTTGATTTTGTCCCCGCTTATGGTTTCACGGTCCCGAGGGAGGAACCTTGCCTTCCTTGCCTTCCTCATGAGCCCCTTGCCCCATACATGAGAGTGCCTGAAGGTGATTATCTGCACCTGGGCGAATGTCGCACATGGGCAAGTATAGTGAAGGGACCTGTCGGGAGGGGTCATCATTTCTTTGACCCTTTCGATCCCCTCCCTAGTGAGCCTCTCGACCCATATTCTTTTCCCCACCTTGTCGAGGAGGTCCACTATCATACACCACCTAGGCCTTCTAGTCAACACCTCACCTTACCGGCATCCAGATGCCCGAGCTTAGGAGGCCAGGGACACATGTCTCTTCCCCATGTTTCTGCATGTCCACCATCATATAGGGGTTTGTCTCATATAGGGAATGTCATGAGTGAGTTTGGGCAATTTAGTCCCCATGAGTCTACCACATTCCGTAGGACACCCATGCATGATAGATACAACTTTGGTTGTCCTGGTCCTCCCCGTGTTGTCCAATCATGTAGGAGTCATAGGCATGCTAGGTCTGTGTTTGGATGTCCAGGACCACCACTGCATTCACATAGGTATGAGTCAACACAGCTAGTTCGGAGTCTACATCATCATCACCCCCTCGAGGCCAGCAACGCACGTTATAAGGAATTCGCTGACGCGCATCGACGCACCCGTGAGTTCCAAGTGGGAGAGTACGTCATGATCAGGGTTAGACCTGAACGGTTACCTTCGGGGGCCGTGAAGAAACTCCAGGACCGCGGTGCAGGACCCTTCCGAGTTCTGAAGCGAGTAGGGTCGAATGCGTATGAGATTGAGCTGCCAGATGACTATGGGATCAGCTCGACGTTCAATGTCTCAGATCTGGTGGCATATCGGGATCCCGCGGTGATTCCCAGCGAGCTTTTTGGGCTTACCCCTCCTGTTGAGAGCATTTCACCTTCTGAGCGCCCACCTCCTCCAGCCCCTTTACAGACACGCGAGCATATAGATTGCATACTGGATGAGCAGGTGACCACGACCAGGAGCGGAGCCTACCAGCGCTTTCTAGTGCGTTGGAGAGGGCGCCCTGCGACAGACGACACCTGGATCACACGTGGAGAGCTGGAGCGGATCGACCCGGACCTGCTGGAGCGTTACTTGAGCGACCGTGACCCTTACTCGACGGGGTCGAGTTCTTCCCACCCGGGGAGAATTGGTGAGGACACGCGCCGCATCACTCGACGGAGCACACGGAGCATGCCGGCATCCCTTTGGCTCGGCGACCACTTGGCAGACTAGTAGAGCTATCTTTAGTTATTTTATGCTTTAGGCCATGTTGGGCCTTAGATTAGTCCCTGCGTGGACACTTTTATTAGTTGTGTGGACCTTTGTAGGCCATTTGGAGCAAATTAGGCTTTAGTTGGACCATTTTATGCTTCTTAGATAGGAGATAGGGCTATTGGGCCATTTTTTTTGGTTCAATCTCTGGCCCATATGGGCTGGCCACCCACTCCCTTGCTTAGCCCACCTAGGGTTAGGGTTTTGGGCGCCCAACTCTTTTCCCTCCTCTTGGAAGGTGGCAGCCGCCCCTCTCCTAGATTATAGGAAGAGGGGTGCGGCCCTCCCCCCCCCCCTTGCCTTGTTGCGCCCCCCCTTTTCCCCATGCCATGTGGCGCATCCCCCTCCCCTCCCTCTTGGCTAGGGTTTCAACCCTAGCACCTCCCCTCCCCATATATAAACCTTGTATTTTTTCCTTTGAAAGATAATGAAGAATTAATTTGTGAGAAACCTTGTGCGCAGCCACCACCAAGGAGAGGGCGACCTTCTCCATCCTTCCCCAAGGGGTGCGACGCCCCTCTCTTCCCCTATCCCCCATCTTCTTCTTCCTCCATCTCCAACTCCTGGGTGCGACTCCCTTGAGAAGGAGGTCCTGGTGAGGTGAGGATCGTGCTGTGAAGCGAGTCTCTTCATCCCATGTCGGAGAGAGATCCAAGCGGCGAGACGACGTCAAGCTCGGTGGCGTTCAATCCAATCTCGGATGCACCTGCTCTGCCTGCAAGCTAGGGGTCCAAAGATCACGTCGGTACGAACCCTTTCTGTGGGCAAACCGTCTGGCTTTCTTCTAGACTTTTCTTCCCCTACAAGTCCCCCTTCCAACCCCACCGGCCTTGTCCCAAAACTCGAATCACAGAGGAAGTTGTCTTTGTAGACACTTTCGTCGCGCAGGCTGCTCCCGGGACAGACTCGCCTGTGATCAGAGTCGCCTTGGACACCCGTGTGCACCCCCGTTCCTTCTCCGATCGACCACAACCTCTTCACATAAGTTGTTCCCCTCCCTGTCCCCGAACCATTCGTGGTGGTTTCATCCCAAAACTCCATTGGGGCTGAAACTTCCCTTTGTGGCTACTTTCGGTCCTCCTCTGGGCGCTACAGTAACCCGGCGGGACAGATCTGCAGTACCCTCCAAAGGGACCACCACCTCCCCTTACTGGAATGGCCTGAAAATTGGAGGGCTATCTCCACACACACCACTCCATCTCCAGTGGCCGCCCCTGGTCAGAATTCCATCCGCACCCCTACGCCCTCATATCCCATCTCGGGTTCACAGACCTGACTGCCCTGAAGTGCAGGCTGCGACCCCCACTTTCCACCCCACCCACGCCCAAATCCTCCAAGGCACCGCCCCCGCTACCTTGGTCATCTGTTAGCCCTACCTGTAAGCTACCCACCAGAGAAAACCCCATCCCTAAATCTGTCCGGAAGCCTGCGTACCGACTGTTCTCCTGGTCTCTACCGGTGTGGGCAGACAGGCAGTCCGACTGCACGCCAGGTGTTTGACGAATTGCCACGGTCACCATCGGCCTCGACTGCAGTTCTCCTTCCACGGGCGCCTGTGGGACATCCCCACCAGCGCCCTCGCTGAATTTCGCAGGTCCAGGACGTGATTAAGGGCGCTTACCGGAGTCGCCCCCGGGCTGTTTGGCGGGCTTGTGCAGGTTGGCCAGCAACCTGTCCCCTCCTTCCGAACGCACTCCAGAGGCTTCCCCGAGGATCGGCGACATCCTTCTTCTTTCCGGAGGAGCGACCCCACGACAGCAAGGTACCGGGGACTCCTGCCACCTCAGCCCCTCCAGAGGTGGACGTTCTTTCAGCAGTTCGCAGAGCTACCCGGGACCTCCTCGCGGCCCACCCCTTCACCGAGTGCTGCCCGTCAGCCCGTGCATCGGCAGCCCCGACTCCTCTGTTTGTAGCCTGTTACCTCCCTGCGAGGAGTGGGCATTTTGGGTCAATTGTGTATTATTACTTCTACGTGTATCGGGGTTGTTGGTCTCGGCCGGGGTTCCTTCCCCACGCCTAGGCGTGGAGGTACGTGCGACGTTCCTTCCCTTGGCATTTGCTTTGCTAGTATGCTCTCGATTATGCAGCGTGCGAGTGTAGGATCCTAGCTACATATTCAATTCACCGTGGGTTTTGCGAGTTGAGAGCACCATTCCGTGGCCCTAGTCGAGCACCGAGCTCGGACTAGACTCCCATAGTTGCGCGTCGGCTCCCTTTGCCGCTTTGATCCACTCGTTTCCCTCATAGGGACGGCCGTGGACTTGGGTTTCTTGTTGAGAGACGCCTCTCTTCGGAGGAATAGTACGGAGGTCGATCTCTCGGCTTGCCTTGTCACGTGTGAGTGCTGGCCGCACTTGGTCTTCATAGTAGGTCCAGTCCTTTTTAGTCCCGTTCCGCATCAACTGCAAGACAGGGAAACGTATCAGAGGGCCCAGGGGGCTTCCCTGGGGTAAAACCCTCCGATGGCTAAGTCAGTAGAGCTGTGGTGGAAGCAATAATGGGGAGGAGAAAAGCTAGCGCGCGAGATTCCTCTCCACCAGAGGGTGAAGCGGATTGCTCAAGAGTTTGGGTATATGAGTACATGAATGGCTCTCTTCTTCCGATAGAGGGTAGCCCTGGTTTAAATAGCATGCCGCCTTCAGGAGTCCTGCAAGCTGAGGGATCTCTGGCGGGAGTTACGTCCTCAACGTGGGCTTTCATGGCCTTATCATGGGGACGTTATCACCTTGAAGTCCGGCGATTTCTTGACTCCCCTATCCGTTGGGGACTCTTGAACGGATGATATTTGGTCTGGCCGAGCTCTTGAAATGCCAGCCCTGTCCGGGCGATGAGCATAGCTCGGTGGAAGAGGGGTTGGATAGGTCGGCTAATGCCTGTCTCTCCCGGGAGGGAAAACGGCTTGGGCCGGACCTACCTTATGACCTGACCATCACTCAGGACCTCCGAGCCTAGAGGCCGCCGGGGAGAGTTGGTTTTTCGAGTGTTTGTTTATTGGACTTTTCTTCCCTGAGTGGGCCCAGTGGGCTGTCACCCGGGTCGGCTTGCCTCGTTGGACCCTGTTGGGTCTAGTTGGGCTGCTCTTTGGGTGGGCTACAGAAATCCCCCTCTCCACGGGGCATACACCGTCCAAAAGTACAACAAAAGACGAACTGACTACAGCTGGCTACCCTACACGCGATCACCAAACGGACGCGACGACGAAGCGGCGGGAGGCTGGGGCGGCTCACCTACAAAAGTGAAGGGTGAGTCACAGCCAGACTCAGTAGGGGTCACGCGGATCCCTACAACGCACTAACACACAGGCATGCAGAAAGTAAAGGCAACCAACATGCAATAAGCATTTAAATGGGCAAATGGCATAATTAAAACAATAATAAAGCTGTAAATCTAACTACGCAGTAAAATAAAACAGCTAACACCAAAATCTCACAAAACACCAGTGCTGAAAATAAATCTACTCACTCCTTCCAAGTGACAGGAGAAGTCTACTCCGTCGTAGAACAAGAGAGCCTCACTAGAAGAAAGAGACCAGATGCGTCCCTGACGACTTACTCTGCGGCATCCCGCAACTCACGTGTAAGCGTCTACACGGAGAGGCGTGACAAAACCAGTACCAAACTGAGTAACTAGTCAGAGCGACACTCGTCAGTGCCAGTCCCTGTCTCTGACCACGTGTGCACACACTGGCTCTTGCCTGAACCAAGTCCTCCAGCTAGTTTTCCCCCTCCATAGGACGCTACGGCCAAGCCGGGGCCCCACAGAAACTAGCTTATAAACCGTTGATTGGGATACCCTACCACCCCTCCCAGGTGGGTCGACCCGCGTCGTAGGGCTACGACTAGTGGCTCTATCACAAGGAACGTGAGGGAAACAACCCTATTCGCATCATAAAACACATTAAAACCCATTTCGAACTTTGCAAAGAAGGGCGGTCCAACCTTGGCCGCTCGACATATATGCGGTCCTCCTTTAACCGCTCAAAGGAGTTAAACGGTTTACACTCAACCGCACGAATCAACATAAATGGCTGGCACTTAGCCGCAAGACTAAACGCTCTAAAAGAAGGGCGGTTCTGCTCTCACCGCACAAACCACATATACGGTCACCACGTGGCCGCATAACATGTCGAGCGGTCGGCCTCCGGCCGCTCGAGCCACAAACGAATTTAACCAAAATTGCATAAAATAAATAAATCTAATAGAAAATACATATACGGTCTTACGACAGACCGCACAAGGGGTAAGGATGGTATAGTCAAAGCCGTTCTGACGAACCGCCATAACTGGTCAAAGGGATATACGGTCCTGGCAGGGCTGCACAAATAGGTAATACGGTTTAGGTCAAACCGCACACTGGACAAACGGTCTGAGGTTGACCGTTGGGCAAACCACTTCACAGTGGTTCCCAAAGATGGACGGTTCACATTATACCGCCTATGGTCTTGGACGGTAGGGCTTCTACCGCCTAAAGGGGATATGCGGTCCAATGCTAGCCGCACAACGATGGACGGTCTCCCATCAGCCATATTGACGGCGTGACAGTGGTTCGGGTTCGGTCTCGGTCGAAACACCGCCCGGAAGGGCCTAAACAAATAGAAAACAAAAATAAACCAATCAACACATGACGTACAATCATTCTACAGCTAAACATGCAATCCAAACTCAAAAGAAAGCCCAAATCATGCAATTTCACAAATTGAACTAAAATGGGCCTAACATGTAAAAATGCACGAAAACCTAGGAAAATGAGCTCGGATGCCGATGCATGTGCTACCTATGCGCTCCTAGCGAGGTAAGGATTCCATCCCCCTACCTTTTCACAGAACCGACGACAAAAATGGCACGAACTTCGAGAAATCACCACGGTGATCCTTCGCACCTATGCGACACCACGGCCGACGATCCACGCCCAGGCTAGCACCAACGCGATCCTCGTGTCGAGCCGGTCCTGTTGACTACCCCTGCACCTCGATCCGAGGTCCGCACGCATGAAAACCGAGAGAGAGGGGGGAGTCGTCGCCGTCGCGAGAGAGAAAGAGAGAGGGAGAAAGAGAGAAAGTGAGGATAGAGAGAGAGGCGTACGAGAGTTATATAAAAATTTTGTTTTATAATTTTTTTAAAAAAATTTAACTCTAATTGCAAATAAACCTCATAAGTTTTAAAAATCATGAATATGCCCTTATTTATTCAATTAATCTTAAACAAATTCCTATAAATGCCAATCGAACGCCTAAAAATCCGCAAAAATAGTCAAAATGCTCCTAACAAAACCAAGATCCAAACTGCTAAGGATCCAATTAAAACACGGGCGCTACAGGTAAGCCGGCCAGGCGGGGAGGGAGGAGAGGGTAAGGAAGAATCGAACGGCCCTTCATGGTTCTGCCCGCCTATCCGCCTATCTGATAGATGCTCGCTATTGATGCTTCCGAGGATACTCCCGAACTCAGAAGCTGACAAAACCAATGTCAAATCGTCACTGACTGGCTCGGGATGACTCCTGAATTTTCTCGGGAAGTCTTGTCACCATTGACGGTCGGGGCAGGCGCTGGACCGGTGCAGTTTGGCTGAATCTCAGACTAGTTACCAGACGCTATAGTAGGATGACGAAGTCCCCATGAACGCTACCGTGATCCGAATGAGACGGGACCATGACAGACGCGAGCATGGATGAGTCTTCTTCGATCAGAAACAAAGAACGGCACCATAGGATGTCGGGGTCGAAAGTTACAGCCTGAAGAGTGGGAAGATGTCGGGACTGCTTCTGGCTGATCTGGCCTGCGTCCCTGAGGTAGAAAAATTGGAACAGAATGCTCCGGCCTCCAAACGGCATCTCGCTAGTTGCGCTGGACAGGCGACTAGTAGAGCATTGCCCCGGTCAAATGGCGCAGCCAGGGGAGCTAGGGTGTGGTCGCAGGAGCTTCTAAAAGTCACTTCTGGTTGCAGGTCGGACTTGTTCTGCGCAGTCGGTGAAGAACGGCTCTCCCGGGCAGCTTCGAACTCGGGTTGAGGCAGGACCACCTCGCCTGCGAAGCCGACTGGAAGAGCTTTCCGTCTATGTATGACACACCTCTAGGGGCTCCGGGATGTGGTCGAGGTCGGCGTGCAACAGGCTGTTGATCGGCAGGTCTTCAGTTGCACACAGATTAGAAGAAAGAATGGTTGAAGGGGTGGTTTCTTTGGTGGAGGGGAATAGGATATGGAGGTATTGGTTGTTGGGAAGGGTTGGGAGGTGGAATGGGAAAGTGGGGGAGGATGGCAGGGGGGCGGAGCTCGCAGAGGGGAGAGGTGGGTGCGCTAGTGGCTTTGGAGGAGGTGGGGAGGGGGGCGCAAATGGGTTGGAGGGAGGGGAAGGGTTCTCTCCTTTATTTGAAATGGGATTAAGAAAGGAGTTAAGTCTAGTCTTGGGAATGGGAAGGGTTGTCTTGGGAGGGTGAAGGAGTGCTTAGGGAGTTGGGATTCTCCCTTGGGAGATGGAAGGAGTGGCTTGGGAATGGGGTGAGTTGCCTTGGAAGGTGAAAGGTTACTTGGGTAGTGGTGAGAGTAATGGTAGTATTGAAGGGGCCTAGGGGAGGTGAAAGGGTTGGGCTGATGTAGAGGATGAGGTGGCAAGGGGGAGAGGAGAGAGGGGGCTGCGAATTGAGAAGAGAGAGGGGAGGAGAGAGAGAGGGGTCACCCCCTTTAGAGAGAGAAAGAGATAGAGATGGAGAGAGAGAGATGGGTTCACACAAGGTTTTTTTGTGGAATGCTAAATTCAAACTTTTTCATTAGCTCACCAAGGGGGGTTTGGAGTCCTATTTATAGAGACCCAAACTTTTACATGATAAGACTACCCCTGGCTTTACACATAATGACCAAGCTGTCCAAAAAGCAACCAAGGGGTAGATGAAGACTAAAACATATGGAAATGACTTAGGACCTAGGATGATGACTCAAATAAATAGGAAAATTACATAAAAAAGACTCAAACAAAAAGTAAGAAATACTTCAAAATGATCTAGGTAGAAAAGCAAAGGGTCGGGGGGGGGGGGCCCTGCTCGACATGGAGCTCGATCCTATTCCTCTTCAGGAGGAAGTGAAGTCCCGAGCCAGAGAGAATCGTGGGTGATGTCCCCATCAATTCCCCCGGGCTGCAAAAAGCTCTACTCTGTCGAGTAGGGGCCCACCCTTCTGCGATACTGCTCCAATATGTCCGGGTCCAGCGACTGGAGATCCTCCCGACTTACCCATGTGTCATCCGATGGAGGCCGTCCCTTCCACCTAACCAGATATCGCTCATAGGCCCTGCTCCATGTAGTAGTGATCTGTTCATCTAATGTCCGCTCCACTTGCTCACGCTGGTTCCTTGGGCCTGGTGGAGCTCTCTTATGGGTAGGGGCTCTCTCAAAGGATGGAACAGGCTGGATGTCCTCACTGGGTGTCACCGTGGGACCCTTGTATGGCACCAGGTCAGCCACGTTGAAAGTGGGACTTACTCCGTATTCCTCAGGGAGGTCTAGCACATAAGCATTAGTGCCAACGCGCCTCAGAACCTGGAAGGGGCCTGCTCCATGAGACCTCAAATTTGAGATATTTCCAGGGAATAATCTCTCAGTCCTCACCATCACAAACTCACCGACACGGAATTCTTGGTGGCGGCGGTGGGAATTGGCTAATTTCTTGTATACCTCGTTGCTCTTGTTGATGTGTTTGCGAATTTCCTCATGCATCTCTCTAAGGTGTTGTGCAAAGGACTCAGCAGTGATAGACACCCTAGCATGTGGGGGTAGGGGAATGAGATCTGATGGATTTCTAGGTTTGTACCCGTGCACAGCTTCGAATGGACTCATTGATGCGGGACGAGACCACGGACACGACAAGCTCGCGGTTGCCCCTTAACGAGGGAAGCGTCGGACGTGCGCGGTTGAGAAACCGACAATGAGCTAGGGTGATCGGCTCTCTCGTGTGCCCGGATCGGGTCACGGGACGGTCTCGCACTCTCTCGCAGCAACGGTAATGAATAGATAAAGCGAGCTAGATATCCCTACACATGCTCTCTAGCAGTGGCATAAATAAGTATATATGAAGTAAGCAAAATGCCACGTAAGGGAGCGAATGCGTTAACTCAACGCGCTCGGCGTGAGGAAGACGGACCCGGCCGAAACTCGTACTCCCGGGACAATTAATACACCAAATCACAGCAAATGAATTACTGCCCACTCCACGCAGGGAGGTAAAGGGCTACATAAACGGGCCCGGGAGGACCGAATTCGGGTTGACGGGCGGCTTCTCGTGTCTCTTCGGCAGCACCCGAACTAGTGACGGTGGGACCCACGTGCTGTCCGGAGGGACCGTGCGGGACCCGGTGTCACCACTGTGGTGGGGACACTTGTGGAAGTGCTCCCTGGGCTGGCGGCACGCTTGTTCGCCGACGGGAGGCCGGGCGGCTCCGATCGGCACCGGTCGGAATAACCAGCCACGGACCTGCTGGTTCTATTTTTCAGCGTGCGCTCCGGCGAGAACGGACGCTGCGATCAGCCCCGACGTCAGAATGTGACGAAACTGGCTCCGTTGCAAAGGTGCTTCGAAGGGCTTCAACCCAAGGTGACTACAGAAAAATAATCAAGCCTTTACTTCTGATTGTCGAATTTTGAAGGTGGCTGTTGTACAGTTCCTGAAATCTCAGGTCAGCAGAGAACTTTCTTGTGGATTGCCTTTGACCGTGAGGTATACGTCCGAATCTGGGGTTGTGTTCTTCAGAAAAGTTGTGGGAAATCAAGTTACGAAACCATGAATATTTTTGGATCTGGATTTGGAGGTGGTGGTTATTTGTTATGATTTTGTAAGTGGAGGGTGGTCGGATCTGGGATCTGACTGACAACACTGTAGCGGAGGAAGAACACGAATTTCTAAAAATAGATAGAAGGCTAATAAAAAATTTTGAAAATTTATGGATGTAGGGGGTGATGGACAGAACTCCCAGTAAAATTGGGAGGGTTTGGAGACATCAAAAAGATGGCCATAGGTGGGAAACACAGGGCAACTATCACTATAAAAAGAGACAAAATAGAACTAGGAATGAAAGATGCACGAAAATGGGAAAATACTAAACGATGGAATTTGGCCGTGAAAATGTAGGTGGAGCTTGGGATATAAGGGAAGAACACACCATAAAAAGTGTAGCTTGAGATCGTCACGTGGTGGAGAGTAGATATTCAGACAAGAAGCCTCTATCTAGGATGGACAGAACACCGAAGGCGGCTCCGCGGCGGCGTGATGGCGGCACGAACGGCGGCGGCGGCGGCACCGATGATCACCGGAGGTGGGGGGAAGGAGATATCACTCTAGAATGGGGGTTGGGGATGAAGAAACCAGGGGGAGAGAGAGGAGAGGTCGAAATTCTCCAAGAGAGGGGTTCTTGCACAATGATTTTTTCACTTTCATTAATATTCAAATAGAAAATACAAGTATTTATATGCCTCCAATCTAATCCAATCTCCACCATTGGATCTAGGGATGGGGAATGAATGGCCTAGATTAAATGTGACCAACACACACACAAAAAATAAAATAACCCAAGTGGGAGACACGCTTGACATGGTAGGTAGCCTACCTTAGACTTTTTACTCTCTTTGTCTACCCATGTGGCATTTGACATTCAACCCTTCTAGATGGCCACCTAGGATGGTTGACCAGCCCCACATAGGTGACATGGACCAATGGGAAGGGGCTGAGGGCCCCCTTGCTGGTCCTACTATATAATTACATAAAAACTCACACAATCCATGGGAATGACTCCTTGACTTATAAAGCCTTATATTTGCGTACATACTTTCCCAAGGATATAAACACAAACTAAAAGGACATAAATGCAAAAGAAAAAGTACATGCTCGGCGTCGATTCCCATCAACTCTCCCCGGGTGGGAGGAACTCGACCCCATCGAGTAGGGGTATGGATGCTCGAGTACTCCGGCGGATCCGTCACTGTGCCAAGTAACGCTGGTACGCTCCACTCCGAGTGATCGTCACCTGCTCATTCCATATATACTCGATATGCACAAGCTGCTACGGGCTAGAGGTGGACACTCCAGGTGGGGCACTCTCAAAAGGGAAGGAAGCAACTCGAAGACTCACTAGGAATCACCGCTGAGTCCGTGTAGGTGACTGATCCGGGTATAGATGTAGAACCGATCCCATACTCATCGAGTGAGGTGACTCGCTTCACACTCATAAGGGACTGACATCGACGAGCTTGCACAAGACACATGCAGACACATAAACGACACACAAACCATGCAAACAAACCACACAAAGAAGAGACAATACGGACTCATGCATGACTCGAGACAAACCTACTGCTAGTCCGACCCGTACATGGGTGACGGCGGACCAGGACACCCGAACGTATGCCATGCATGCATCTGACGTAACCGGTGGTTGACGTCATGGAGAACTCCTAGACACCCGACGATGCACCAATCATGGATATTGGGCTTGGATGTGGGAAGTCCGGGAGGTGCGGGTGGTTTAGATGGATCGGGGAAACCAAAGTTTTCATTACCCCCAAATGAAGGTTCGGACCTATGACGATGTGGAGTTTGCTTGGCCCGAGTGGAAAAGGTGGGAGAGTGAACTCCGCGGAAGAAGGGTAGTGAGTATGAAAACTCGGGAGGTTCACTAGTGAAGGGGCCAAAAGGGTCGAAGAAGGTGTGACCCCATGAAGTGGGTTCCAACATGACATGGTCCCAAGTTTGGAACTCATAGTCACCGCCATACATTATGATCGGTGGGACGACAGACATGTGTAGAAAATAGGATTCCTCCCTTGGGCAGAAAGGAACGAAGTCGGACTCGGCCGGCATCGGGAGGAGTAGAAGAATCTCCGTGGTGACACACCCCACGGTACACACGGAGGTAATGGATCCTAAGGCCGGATGGGTGAAGCTAAGACTAGCGGGTTGGTCAAAGCCTCGGGCCAAAAGATGCGTCAACTTCCATTGTGAATCTAATCCCATAATAAGGTCATCCAAAGTATCGACATAGTGACTAGACCGAAAAGTTGTGTGGTAGGAGTTGACGGGTACTAGAGATAGGATGGGGTCCATGGATGGGAAGGGAGGTGGGACCAAGCCATCCTTGAGCCAACGAAGAAGCGGCTCGGCTATGAAAAGCGTACCCGTTAGAAATACGGGTGGCTCGGGCTCGGGTGGCTCCAAATGAGATGATCCCGAATGTGGAGTGGACCGTTGGGGTTGGGTGGCCGGACATGCGAGGGTGATCTTGCCGGGTAGGTAAGGTGGGTATAAGGTGCAAGTCCTCTTGCCCCAGTCAAGATTGGCTCTTCGTTCTCCTAACCACGTTTGCCCTAAAATGATGCATGAACCAGCAAGTGTGCCGATCTTGCACCATGCGCCATCGGTGTAGAGAACAGAGCCGATCCTCTTATAGAACTCAACACAAGCAAATTCACCATCACGGACAATCTGCCTGTCTTAGAGAGAGACTCCACGATGTCAAGCGAAACCCAATTATCCGACTCCTTATCGGTGAAATGGAGTTTCGTTGTGGATCCGTTGGGTAGAGCGACTTTCATAGTGAGAGGGGCAAAACCAAGGGCTCGGGCCATGAGGATATTGACTTTGGCCACAAAGGTTGACCATTCGGACGTATGGTCTTGGGGAACGGCCATGGGTGACGGACATGGACATGTATACACACGGTGACAAGACACTAGACCGACTATGCAAGTTTGGAATGTATGCACACTAAGGACCCTAGACGTAAACCAAGACTCGGTACGTGGCGGAGATAAGCGATTCGAAGATCACTCGCGCAAGTGTGCGGTCTTCCCGATAGGCGTAGCCTAACGTTTGGACAACACCTTTTGATATACCGAGTAAAGGGATGCAAATGCAAAAAGACACTTTTTTTTGTTTTAAAATAATAATGACCCTAAACACGACTTAGACAATGACTAATGACTAGACCTAAATGACACTTTTTTTTGTTTTGGACACCCTAGACTCAAACTCGCTCTGATACCAAATTGATGCGGGACGAGACCACGGACACGACAAGCTCGCGGTTGCCCCTTAACGAGGGAAGCGTTGGACATGCGCGGTTGAGAAACCAGCAATGAGCTAGGGTGATCGGCTCTCTCGTGTGCCCGGATCGGGTCACGGGATGGTCTCGCACTCTCTCGCAGCAACGGTAATGAATAGATAAAGCGAGCTAGATATCCCTACACATGCTCTCTAGCAGCGGCATAAATAAGTATATATGAAGTAAGCAAAATGCCACGTAAGGGAGTGAATGCGTTACCTCCACGCGCTCGGCGTGGGGAAGACGGACCCGGCCAAAACTCGTACTCCCGGGACAATTAATACACCAAATCACAGCAAATGAATTACTGCCCACTCCACGCAGGGAGGTAAAGGGCTACATAAATGGGCCCGGGAGGACCGAATTCGGGTTGACGGGCGGCTTCTCGCATCTCTTCGGCAGCACCCGAACTAGTGACGGTGGGACCCACGTGCTGTCCGGAGGGACCGTGCGGGACCCGGTGTCACCACTATGGTGGGGACACTTGTGGAAGTGCTCCCTGTGCTGGCGGCACGCTGGTTCGCCGGCCGGAGGCCGAGCGGCTCCGATCGGCACCGGTCGGAATAACCAACCACAGACCTGTCGGTTCTGTTTTCCGGCGTGCGCTCCGGCGAGAAGGGATGATGCGATCAGCCCCGACGTCAGAATGCGACGAAACTGGCGCCGTTGGAAAGGTGCTTCGAAGGGCTTCAACCCAAGGTGATTACAAAAAAATAATCAAGCCTGTACTTCTGATTGGAGAATTTTGAAGGTTACTGTTGTACAGTTTCTGAAATCTCAGGTCAGCAGAGAACTTTCCTGTGGATTGCCTTTGACTGCATGGTATACGTCCGAATCTGGGGTTGTGTTCTTCAGAAACGTTGTGGGAAATCAAGTTACGAAACCAGGACTATTTTTGGATCTGGATTTGGAGGTGGTGGTGATTTGTTCTGATTTTGGAAGTGGAGGTGGTCGGATCTGGGATCTGACTGACAACACTGTAGCTGAGGAAGAACACGAATTTCTAAAAATAGATAGAAGGCTGGTAAAAAATTTAGAAAATTTGTGGATATAGGGGGTGATGGACATAACTCCCAGTAAAATTGGGAGGGTTTGGACAAATCAAAAAGACGGCCGGAGGTGGGAAACACAAGGCTGCTGTCACTGTAGATAGAGACAAAATAGAACTAGGAATGAAAGATGCACGAAAATGGGAAAATAATAAACGATGGAATTTGGGCGTGAAAATTTAGGTGGAGCTTTGGATACAAGGTAAGAACAAACCATAAAAATTGCAGATTGAGATCGTCATGTGGTGGAGAGCAGATATTCAGACAAGAAGCCTCTATCCAGGATGGACAGAACACCGAAGGCGGCTCCGCGGCGGCGTTATGGCGGCACGAACGGCGGC
Organism: Amorphophallus konjac; assembly: GCA_022559845.1. Taxonomy (NCBI): domain Eukaryota; kingdom Viridiplantae; phylum Streptophyta; class Magnoliopsida; order Alismatales; family Araceae; genus Amorphophallus; species Amorphophallus konjac. The sequence goes on along the minus strand of CM040119.1, from coordinate 166,955,359 downwards.
ATCGATGATCACCGGAGGTGGGGGGAAGGAGATATCACTCTAGAATGGGGGTTGGGGATGAAGAAACCAGGGGGAGAGAGAGGAGAGGTCGAAATTCTCCAAGAGAGGGGTTCTTGCACAATGATTTTTTCACTTTCATTAATATTCAAATGGAAAATACAAGTATTTATATGCCTCCAATCTAATCTAATCTTCACCATTGGATCTAGGGATGGGGAATGAATGGCCTAGATTAAATGTGACCAACACACACAAAAAAAATAAATTAACCCAAGTGGGAGACAAGCTTGACATGGTAGGTACCCTACCTTAGACTTTTTACTCCCTTTGTCTACCTATGTGGCATTTGACATTCAACCCTTCTAGATGGCCACCTAGGATGGTTGACCAGCCCCACATAGGTGACATGGACCAATGGGAAAGGGCTTAGGGCCCCCTTGCTGGTCCTACTGTATAATTGCATAAAAACCCACACAATCCATGGGAATGACTCCTTGACTTATAAAGCCTTACATTTGCATACATACTTTCCCAAGGATATAAACACAAACTAAAAGGACATAAATGCAAAAGAAAAAGTACATGCTCGGCATCGATTCCCATCACTCATGCCTATAGACTTATTTACTGAGTTGTTGTATGCAAACTCGGCCTGGGGTAGAATGAGATCCCAATTCCCGGGGTGATCCTCGACAAGACACCGGAGGAGATTTCCTAGACTCCGATTGACAACCTCCGTTTGGCCATCGATTTGGGGGTGGTAGGCTGTGGAAAATTTGAGAAGGGTTCCCATTAGGTGCCAAAGGGTTTTCCAGAAATAACTGGTAAACTTGACGTCCCTGTCAGAAATTATGGTCTTTGGTAGACCATGGAGGCGAACCACCTCATCAAAGAATAGGCGGGCCACATGGGAAGCATCGGAGGTTTTTGAACAGGGGATGAAATGGGCCAATTTGGAAAATCTGTCCACTATAACAAAGATGGAATCATGCTTCCTTTGGGTTCTGGGTAGGCCCAAGACAAAGTCCATGCTTAAATCTTGCCATGGACGATCAGGGACAGGTAGAGGGGTGTATAGGCCGGTGTTTTATTTCACTTTTTTGGCCGTAGCGTAGGTGCGACACTGGCCCACAATCTTGGCCACGTCCCTTTTGGGACTTGGCCAATAGAACTGTCCCTCAACAAGAGCGATGGTCTTATGCACCCCAAAATGGCCAGCCAGGCCTCTTGCATGTAATTCCCATACCAAAAGGTCACGGAGGGAGGTTCGGGGTATACAAAGTCTAGGTCCTTTAAAAAGAAACCCGTCCTCAAGGATGAAGTCCTCACAGGCCTGTTGGGATTGGGTGGTCAAGGAGGTATGGATGCGCCCAAAGTCAGCGTAGTCAGAGTATTCATTCTTGACTCTCTCAAATCTGATGACTTCCACTTTCATAGTGGACAGCAAAGATATCCTCCTACTAAGTGAATCGGCTGCCCGATTTTTGCTCCCAGCCTTGTGTTTGATCACGAAAGTGTAAGACTGGAGGTACTCTACCCATCGGGCATGTCGGGCATTAAGCTTCTGCTGGGAGTTGAGGTATTTTAAGGCCTCATGATCTGAGAAGATGACAAATTCTTTTGGCAGAAGGTAATGTCTCAAGTGCCTAAGGGACTGAACCACAACATAGAATTCTTTATCATAAGTTGAATACCTTATCCTGGCATCAAACAATTTTTCACTAAAGTAGGCCACTGGGTGCCCTTCCTGACTAAAGATCCCACCAATGCCTACCCCTGAAGCATCGCATGTGACTTCAAAAACTTTGAAAAATTCAGGGAGGCATAAGACAAGAGCTTGGGTCATCCTCTCCTTTAGTTTTGAAAAGGCTTTGGAGGCTGATTTGGTCCAAACAAAGGTTCCCTTTTTGAGGCAATCAGTGATGGGGGCTGTGATGGTGCTGAATCCTCGGATGGACCTTCTATAGAACGTGGTCAACCCATGGAAGCTTCGGACTTCATGGAGGGTGTGGGGTTCTGGCCAGTTAAGTATAGCCTGGACCTTCTCGGGGTCCATGGACACACCTTCAGTGGAGACCACAAATCCTAAGAAGGTGATGGATTTAGTCATGAAGTGGCACTTTCCTAGGTTGGCATAGAGACTCTCACTTCGAAGGGTAGTGCACACTTGCCTAAGGTGGTCTAGGTGGGCTTCTTCGGATTGGCTGTAGATGAGAATATCATCGAAGTAGACCACCAGGAAGACCCCAATGTAAGGTCTAAGGACCTCGGTCATAAGGCACATAAAAGTACTTGGGGCATTTGAAAGCCCGAAAGGCATCACTAGCCACTCATAGAGCCCATCTTTGGTTTTGAAAGCCATTTTTCACTCATCTCCCGGCCTTATCCTAACTTGGTGGTAGCCACTTTTGAGATCAATTTTGGAAAAAATGGTGGCTCCGGATAGCATATCAAGCATATCGTCAAGCCTAGGTATGGGGAACCTGTACTTGACTGTAATCTTATTGATGGCTCCACTGTCGATACACATCCGCCATGTCCCATCCTTCTTAGGTGTGAGGAGGGCTGGGACAGCACAAGGACTCTTGCTAAGGCGGAGAAAGCCCTTCTTGATAAGCTCCTCAACTTGCCTCCGTAACTCAGCATGTTCTGTGGGATTTAGGCGGTAGTGAGGGAGGTTTGGGAGGGTGGCTCCCGGGACAAGATCAATCGCATGTTGCACGTCCCTCATGGGTGGGAGTTGATCCGGGAGCTCATTAGGGAACACATCCTTAAATTCCTCTAGGAGCTGGTGGATTTCCACGAGGTGGGGGTTGGAAGGGTTAGACTCTCCTAACCATATAACCACCGCACACAAGGGTGCTCCTTGGGCTAGTTCTTCTTCAATCTCTTTTCTTGTGATGAGGTGAAGGCCTTTGATCCCCCCTATAGGGTTTTCTTGGGTGGTCTTTTGGGGAACTGGTTGGATTGGTGGGGTGGGGATCCCTGGGTTTTGAGTTGGGGAGGAGTGGTGCTCCTGAGGGAGAGGTTCTTTCTTCGGTATGGAGCAGGGTGGGGAGGGGTTTAGAAGGATAGTCTTTCCCTCATGCTCAAAAGTACAAGTGTTCGGCCTCCCTAGGATGGTGGCATCAACGTCATAAATCCAGGGCCTCCCTAGTAGGATACTACCTACTTCCATAGGGATAATGTCACACCAGACTTGCCCATGGTAGGATGAAAAGGTAAGGGGCACAATGCAGCGAGTGCTGACCGGGATGGAATTGTTGTTAATCCACGAGACCCGGTAGGGGTATGGGTGAGGAGCGATGGTAAGGCCAAGGAGTTTGACAGTGTCGGGAGACACAGCATTGACACAACTTCCATTGTCCAAGATTACCTTCCTCACATGGTTTCCTAATTTGATAAAAGTGTGAAAGATGGTTGTTCGACGGCAGTCTTCTTCTTGAGGTTTGATAAGGGTGCACCTAATCACTCCTAAATTGGTGTTGGTGTAGTCCATACCCGACTCATGGGTTTGAGCCTCATATTCTTCTTCCCAGTCTAGAGCGGCCTCATGAACCTCAACTATTTCCTCATGTTCCCCTTGTGAAGGGGTTTGTTCTTCTTCAATAAGCAAACTAGGTAACACTCGTGACGGACACTGGCTGGCGAAGCGGCCATAGCCCTTGCACCGAAAACAACTTTGTTGACTACCCGGGGTTGTCCCTCCCATGCTAGGACCCTTGGGGCCCTCCTCTCTTCGGGGAAGTGGGTTGTTTGGGGTGACTCTTGTGGGAGTAATGGTGGGCGGGAGGTTATAGGGCCGGGCCTGGGTACTCCCAATATGGGTAGGTGTCTTTAAGAGGGGAGGAAGGTTAGGTCGAGGGCCCATAGCCTTGGGGTCAACCGGTCGGAGTGAGGTGAACTTAGGATTTCTAGAGAATCTCTCAGCATCTCGGGCTATTTGATAAGCCAACTCAAGAGAGTCCACATCCCTCATAAAGAGCTCTCTCTTGATGTGTGGTTGGAGGCCATTCCTGAATCTGGATAGGGTGACGGCCAATTCTTCATTGACTCCACATTTTAGAAGGTAGGAGTCAAACATTTCAATATATTCGACTACGGTTTTTCCCCCTTAGGTGAGGCTTTGCCACTCATCTAGGAGAACTTGGGTGTAGGAGTTTGGAAGGTACTTGCTCCTAAGTTGGGTTTTCATGTCTATCCAGGTGCGAATGGGTTCTTCCCGCCTAATCCTCCTTTGACTCTCCACACTCAACCAGTAGGTTTTGGCTAGTTTGGTAAGGTGCATTTTTGCCAACCTAACTCTCCTGTCTTCCGTCATAGGGTACCAATCAAAGTATTGGTCCATGGCACTCTCCCATTCTAAGTAAGTATTTGGGTTATGGGACCCATCAAAGTTTGGGGCTTCGACCCTAAGCATCTTTAAAAGGTAATCATCCGGGTCCTCCCGTGGTCGCCTCTCATTGGGTCGAGGTTGACGGGGCATCTCATACTCACGGTAATGGTCATTTTCCAAGCCCTCCCTACCATTTTCAGCTCGCGGAGGGGAAGCTCTTTGGACGTGGTTCATAGGTGGGGGCCCGGTTTCCTCAAGCCCAGTGATTCGGGTGGAAAGGGTCTCTACCTGATCAATGAGGTGGTTGATGGCAGCTTCAATTCGGTCCATTGGTACTTGGGGTGTCTCCCTAGGAGTGTCTAGGTCGCCTTAGGAATTGGAACTCATAGGGGGAGCCGAGGTTGAAGGGTCGGTCTGATACAAGGCACCACTACGGGTAGACATGCACAATTGGGAAATGATCGACACACAGATGATGACTATGCAATGGCCCTAGGACTTAGGCTTGTAGAGACAAGTCTAAGACTTGCTCTAATACCAAATTGATGTGACACAAGCTAATGGTAATGCAGTAGCTAGCCGAGATCCCTCGGACCTATATCGTAAACACAATCGCAAGAGTTGAGATTATTGGAAATCACCAAAACCACCGTACACACATGCTTCCCGGGGTGACTCGGTGATGCCGAGTGGAGGTAGTGGAACAAGGCCCTTGCTGGTAGAGGGCCAGCAGGGTTATGGTTGCCCTCCCTAGGGTGCGGTGCCCACAATCAAGGGGCTGGCTAGGTGCCTAAGGGCACCGGGTCACTCTCTCGCACAAGTCCACGGTGACCGCACGCAAATTGGAAGCTTCGGGGGTCGGCGCTCTCTCACCGTCCAGCATAGCAATTCCACGGATATTAAATGAACAAATACTGAAATGAAAGCAAGGGATAGAGTTTACTCATTCGGTTTGAAGAAACCAACCCCGTTCAGAGACGTGGGCGAGCGGGGAAGTGTGGGTTCCCCGCACACTGCGTTGACGAAGCTTCACCCTGTGTAAATATTTACATGCACTACTCCTCACGCAGGAGGGGGAACTCGGGGTGGGGAGAGTAAGGGTACAAGAAAACACTACCTCCACACAGGGAGGGGCGGTAAGCCGGCCAGGCGGGGAGGGAGGAGAGGCTAAGGAAGAACTGAACGGCCCTTCGTGGTTCTGCCCGCCTATCTGCCTATCTGATAGATGCTCGCTATTGATGCTGCCGAGGACACTCCCGAACTCAGAAGCTGACAAAACAAGTGTCAAATCTTCACTGACTGGCTCGGGATGACTCCTGAAGTTTCTCGGGAAGTCTTGTCGCCGTTGATGATCAGGGCAGGCGCTGGACCGGTGCGGTTTGGCTCAATCTCAGACTGGTTCCCAGACGCTGCAGCAGGATGATGAAGTCCCCACGAATGCTACCGTGATCCGAATGATACGGGACCATGACAGACGCGAGCATGGATGAGTCTTCTTCGATCAGAAACAAAGAAAGGCACCATAGGATGTCGGGGTCGAAAGTTACAGCCTGAAGAGTGGGAAAATGTCGGGACTGCTTCTGGCTGATCTGGCCTGCGTCCCTGAGGTAGAAAAATTGGAACAGAATGCTCCGGCCTCCAAACGGCGTCCCGCTGGTTGCGCTGGATAGGCGACTGGTAGAGCTTCACCCCGGTCAAATGGCACACCCAGGGGAGCTAGGGTGTGGTTGCCGGAGCTTCTGAAAGTCGCTTCTGGTTGCAGGCTGGACTGGTTCTGCGCAGTCGGTGAAGAACGGCTCTCCCGGGCAGCTCCGAACTCGGATTGAGGCGGGACCACCTCGCCTACGAAGCCGACTGGAAGAGATTTCCGTCTATGTATGACACACCTCTAGGGGCTTCTGGATGTGGTCGAGGTCGACACTGTAACAGGCTGTTGATCGGTAGGTCTTCAGCTGCACACAGATTAGAAGAAAGAATGGTTGAAGGGGTGGTTTCTTTGGTGGAGGGGAATAGGATATGGAGGTATTGGTGGTGGGGAAGGGTTAGGAGGTGGGAAGGGAAAGTGGGGGAGGATGGCAGGGGGGCGGAGCTAGCAAGGGAGAGAGGTGGGTGCGCTAGTGGCTTTGGAGGAGGTGGGGAGGGGGCCGCAAATGGGTTGGAGGGAGGGGAAGGGTTCTCTCCTTTATTTGAAATGGGATTAAGAAAGGAGTTAAGTCTAGTCTTGGGAATGGGAAGGGTTGTCTTGGGAGGGTGAAGGAGTGCTTAGGGAGTTGGGATTCTCCCTTGGGAGATGGAAGGAGTGGCTTGGGAATGGGGTGAGTTGACTTGGAAGGTGAAAGGTTACTTGGGTAGTGGTGAGAGTAATGGTAGTATTGAAGGGGCCTAGGGGAGGTGAAAGGGTTGGGCTGATGTGGAGGATGAGGTGGCGAGGGGGAGAGGAGAGAGAGGGGGTCGCCCCCTTTAGAGAGAGAAAGAGATAGAAATAGAGAGAGAGAGATGGGTTCACACAAGGTTTTTTTGTGGAATGCTAAATTCAATTTTTTTCATTAGCTCACCAAGGGGGGTTTGGGGTCCTATTTATAGGGACCCAAACTTTTACATGACAAGACTACCCCTGGCTTTACACATAATGACCAAGCTGTCCAAAAAGCAACCAAGGGGTAGATGAAGACTAAAACATAGAAAACTGACTTAGGACCTAGGATGATGACTCAAATAAAGGGAAAAATTACATCAAAAAGACTCAAACAAAAAGCAAGAAATACATCAAAATGATCCAGGTAGAAAAGCAAAGGGTCGGGGGGGGCCCTGCTCGACATGGAGCTCGATCCTATTCCTCTCCAGGAGGAAGTGAAGTCCCGAGCCAGAGAGAATTGTGGGTGATGTGCCCATCATGGCATGAACATTTACCTTTGATTGAATTTGCATACAATAATAGTTATCAATCCAGCATTCAGATGGCACCGTTTGAGGCCTTGTATGGCAGGAGTTGTAGATCTCCTCTTTGTTGGGAAGAAATTGATGAGAAGCAATGGCTCGGACCAGATCTTATCTCAGAATCGTCAAAGGACATCCAAGTTATCAGAGACCGTTTGAAGGTCGCCCAGTCCCGACAAAAGAGCTATGCAGATAATAGAAGAAGGGAGCTAGAATTTCAGATTGGGGACCATGTATTTCTGAAAGTGTCACCATCAAGAGGAATTAGAAGATTCAAAATTCGAGGCACGTTAAGCCCAAGGTTTGTTGGCCCATTTGAGATCTTAGAGAGGGTAGGCGAAGTTTCCTATAGATTAGCCCTACCACCACAGTTAGCTGGTATTCATGATGTGTTCCATGTATCTATGCTTCGAAAGTATGTGTATGACCCTTCGCACATTATCCAACATGCTGATTTGGAATTGAAGAAGGACTTATCTTACGGAGAGAAGCCTATCAAGATATTGGACTTCAAGCAACAGCAACTCCGGAATCGATCCATTTCGATGGTCAAGGTCCAGTGGAGTCGGCGTGGAGCTGAGGAAGCAACATGGGAATCCGAGGATGCGATCAGAAAATTATATCCCGAATTGTTTTAAGGTTGGTTGTTAGCAGATTCGGTGAATTTGGGGACCAAATTCCTTAAGTGGGGGAGGGTGTAGCACCATGTCTTTTTCTACTATAATATTTCCACAATTAATTATTTATTAGCTCAACTTCTAAAGAAATTTTTAAAATTCTGGAAAAATATGAAACTAGTGTAAAATTGAATTTGTAAAAACTTTGTCCTCAGGTAAGAGCCCAAAATAAAATTCGTGTAGGCCCAATTTCAAGTTTTTAGGAGTTTTTTATGGGTTAGAAGACCTAGTTTAGCCATCACAATTTGGGCCCAATTCTAGCCCAATTGTGCTCCAATTCGAGCCAAACCCTAGCCCATTGATAGGTCTTTACTTTCTCTTCAAAAACCCTAACTCTAGATGCTTCTACCGGCGGCGGCGGCGGTGGATTAGAACCTTATTTGAAGTTTTCGCCGGAATTTCTTCATAGGACTCTTCAACCAAATTCGATCTCTAGGAGTCCCTATAGGTTCTCTTTATAGAGGGCTTTCGACACCTTAGAACCCTATTTGCACCAACAACAGGCGGCGGGACCGATCGTGATCGGACGAGGGAGAATTTGGGCATTCTAGGAGCGGTACCTAGGGTTCCGGCGACCCCTCTTCTTCGTCCTTCTTTCCTTCAAGCAAAGGTAGGTGTCTCTCAAATGAAAATAAAATTAAAAAAAGGTAGGTGTCTCTCAGGCCAAACAGAAATATAATAATACCGTATTGTGCGTCTCCATGAGCTCTTTCTTTTGATACCTAATTGCCCAATTCTCGTTCATCATGCTGTTCGAATTTCACGTTTTTCTCCGAGGTGTATAAAAAGGGTAACTTTCATGATTATTAGTTAAAGATTGAATCTTGTTGTGTTAGATCTAAATCAAAGCATGCTATTTTATACGAATTTTTACGCTCCTTCGAATGGTAGCATTTTTCCTAATTTTTATTCATTCTATCATAAGCAATCGAAGTTTTAGTGTAAAATGTCGAAGTTCATCGTCGGCGGGTTCCAGGTCATGTGACGCATCTTCCAGAGGCCGTTACAGCCTGACAACCGCACGACAAACCGTCACATGAGCCTGACGGTCCCACGACAGACCGTCACATGCCCATGTGTTTTAAAATTTTGAAATTTTAATCTATTTATTTTCAGGTACGTAACGCACCTACTATAGAGTGTTGCATGCTTGTAACGCCCCTTCCTTAGACCGTCACGTTCTCCTAACAGTATTTTTTTAAACTATTGCATATGCGTTTTTAAAACCAGAAACTTGCTATGTTAGTATGATATCTTGATCTATAAGTAAGGCATAACGTGATGTTAATATTGTATTATGATCATAAACATAAATTTTTCATTGTTCTACATGAAAGATGTTAGAAAATCCTGAGTTGAATGATCATGAAGAATTTGATAAAAACCCTTAGTTAAACTTGTATAAATTTTGATTTATGTAAGATATATATTTGATCTTAGCTTTATTATTTGACAGTCATGTCACTCAGGTGGGATTGACTGACCGCACTGCTTTGGTTTCCGTGTTTATTAGCCTCAATTCTTGTAATAGATGGGATTCTCCGTCGGATATTCCTTCCGTCAGACTAGGACGACTATTATGAGACCTCTGTAAGACCCTGTGAGCCTGGGATTCCCACTAGGACGCCAGGAAAGTTGTACCCTAAAGACCTGAACCCATGAACGTGGTTTGAATCGTGTTTTTGGACCAGCTCAAATTAAACTGGTTTGTGTCCTGTAACGGCCCAAGATTGGACCGTCACAGCAACGTAACGGCCATGTGTACGACCGTCACGTTCCTGTAACGGCCCTGTTATAGACCGTCACAGATAAGATAGTAATAAGGTTTTTCTTGTTTTATCATCATGAAGCAGTTATCAAGGTTGGCCTTGAACTGTGAGATTATGTGCAATCCTTGTTTACATCCTTGTTACCTAAGGACTCATAGTCTTTCTACTTGATGTCATTCCAATTTTGTTGGACTTTCTCTTGATCTTAGAAGTAAGTTCGTGAGCTTAACCTTGGAACTCTTGGCCATTAATGTGATGAATGTCTAGACTAGGATCATTGATCCAAACCTTCAATGCCAACGCATCATAAAGGGCCCGGTCTGGTTCTGGGAGGAGCGCCCGAAAGTACTTGTGCCCCGGGGAGTTTGTAATGACAAGGTGTGACATTACACCAAAGTGCATGACTAGCGTGATTGGTCTATGAGATTTCCACTTTCACTCAATTACTTGAAATGCGTGCTTGATATGGCCAATTCCATTTATCATTTCATGACATGAAAAGTTCTTGTTATACTTGTGTTTACTCTTTACTTGAAAGCTCATGTTCTTTTCCCTATCTATCTCTTGTCATTTATTTATCATCGCTTTTGTTACAACGTTATTCATAAATGGTTAATCACCTTAATTATGCCTGATGATAGAGATATAAAATCATACTGAGCTTTGCTCACCCCTACTTTCCAATCCTTTTTAGGTAGCTCGGATGAGGACGGGCGTTCCGATGGGGACAGGAGCGAGTTATTCCAGGAGCGAGCCATTTAGAGTTTATGATCAAGTCAAGTTTGGATTAGTTGTTATCTAGAGTTGATGTATTTTCCATTAATGAGATAGAAGTCCACAAGGAGTCGGGTGTAATTGAATACTTTCTCTTATTATTATTATTATTATCAATAAAGTTGGGTTAATTGTTTCTTTATTATTAGCCTGGTGGTTAGTCTCTTGTGGAAATATATGCTCTGATAGACATGATTGATATAAACTGCTACGTTCTGATTTTCCGCGTCGGGGCGTGACAGCTTTTGCTTAAACTTTATCAGTTTCACCTATTCCCTTACCTTCGGACCTAGCTATTACTACACCTTTAGGTTCTGGAACCGAACTCAAAACCCACTACCCTAATAGTGAAGTAACCATAGGAGGCCATAATCTTCCTGTAAATCTTGTATGCCTAGACATGGAAGGCTACGATGCTATCCTAGGTATAGATTGGCTATCCAAACACTATACCAACATACATTGTCGCCATAGGAGAATCTCATTCTACAAGCCCGACCTTCCAAAGTTTTCTTTCCTTGGCATTAAATACAGGAAGCATCTTGTTCTTATCTCTTCTCTTCACGCCTGCAAACTCATCTCACAAGGTTGTGAAGCCTTTCTTGCCTCCGTAGTTATCACCAAATCTAAGAAACTTATTTGTGAGGAGATTCCCATTGTAAAAGAGTTTTTGGATGTCTTTCCTTCCGAATTACCCGGTTTACCACCCGCAAGGGAAGTAAACTTCTCCATCGAACTTAAACCTGGAGCAGCACCTGTTTCCAAAGCTCCTTACAGGATGTCCCCCACGGAACTCAAGGAGTTGAAGAAGCAACTTCAAGAACTACTGGAGAAGGGTTTCATTCGACCAAGCACATCCTCTTGGGGTGTGCCAGTTCTATTTGTCAGGAAGAAGGATGGATCCCTCGGGCTCTGCATCGATTACCAACAATTAAATCAATTCATAATTAAGAACAAATACCCACTGCCGCGTATTGATGAGCTATTCGACCAGATCTCTGGAGCAGAATATTTCTCAAAAATAGACCTAAGGTCTTGTTACCATCATCTGAGGATTAAAGATGAAGACATTCACAAGACCACTTTTCGTAGCAGATATGGGAACTATGAGTTCGTGGTTATGCCGTTCAGGTTAACCAACGCCCCTGCAGCTTTCATGCAATTGATGAACACCGTCTTCAGGCCCTATCTGATCTGATTTGTGGTCATCTTTATAGATGATATTCTTATCTATTCCAAGACATAGGAAGAGCATGAAGAACACTTAAGGATAGCTTTACGAGTACTTAGAGAACATCAACTCTATGTGAAGCTTAATAAATGTGAATTCTAGATGAAGGAGGTTTCATTCCTTACTCATATTATTTCAAAGGAAGGTATCTCTGTAGATCCTTCTAAGGTCGAAGCTGTCAAGAATTGGAGCAGACCAACAACCGTGATAGAAGTCAGGAGTTTTCTTGGTCTGGCTGGCTACTACAGGCAGTTTATTAAAGATTTCTCTAAAATCTCCGTTCCTCTGACCAGGCTTACAAGGAAGGAGAATACTTTTATATGGTCAAAGGTTTGTGAAAAGAGTTTCTTGACTCTCAAGGAACATCTTACCACTGCACTTGTGTTAGCACTATCGGTTGAAGGTGGTCGTTTCGAGGTTTACACTGACGCATCAGGCGTTGGTCTTGGTTGTGTTCTTATGCAAAATGATAGAGTTATATGTTATGCTTGAAGATAGTTGAAGCATCATGAGGGGAATTACCCGGTGCACGATCTGGAACAAGCTGCTATTATCTTCACCTTGAAGATATGGCGACATTACCTCTATGGAGAGAATTCACGGTATTTTCATACCACAAAAGTCTGAAGTATCTCTTTTGTAACGACCCAAGATCCGGATACCGGGAATAACTGGATACCATTCGAATCCTGACCCACCGCCCACGAGCCGGAGGGCTCGGAAGGGCTAAAAGGTGCGTGTGGAGGTACATAAAAATATGAAATAAAGCAGGAAACAACTATAATTGACAGAAATAAATAATCTAACTATAGAGTCTTGTCCAAATAAAGTACAGTCTACAGGGAAAAGAACGTACTCTAATGTCGAGTGAACACTCGGCCCGGTGAGCAGGCAACTACGAACCACCACGCTACACCTCCGAACCTCGAGGAGGAACTGCTACACCTGAAAAGTAGGGGGTGAGCCTCATCTCATTGGCTCAGTAGGGGTCCCGCGAAACCCCAACCGTAAAAGAACGGTAGTAAACGCAACGCTAGAAAGAACAACTATGATGTCCCGGACCCTTTTCGGATCCTTCTTCTTGGGTCCCGGATCTATGTTTTCGCTGAATTTGGCTCTGTTGTGTCCGAATTATGTTCTAGACATCTTTCGTGTTGGGATCCGTGCGATTCGGGTCAGTTCGGAGGCTCGGAACGTGTTCCGCGGCCTTTCCGCGTGTTTTTCCGATTCCCGCGTGTGTGTCTCGGAAACACCTACGGAACCCTGTAGCGGGTGAACCGGGTCGTTCATCTACCCGCGAGTGGTACCGTTGTGATCAGCACATCGAGAGGATCGAGGAGGTGTATTTTTCTATTTTTTTGGTATTTTTTTGATTTTCCAGATTTTCTATAAATACCAAATCTTTTTCTATTCTTTTCACATTTTTCTTTTTCTTCTTCTTTCTTCTTCCCTAGCCGTTGGAGAGCGCCCTCCCCACCACGCCATTCTTCTTCCCCGGGCGACCGAGACGCGGCCTCCTCCACTCCGGTAACGGCGTGGCGGCGACGGCGGCAACGAGGCGGTCCCGGCGGTGCCCTTCTCGCGGCGGGAGGCGGGGCGCGTGGCATTCTAAAAGCTTCTTCCTTAACTTCGGCGGTGATTCAGCTGAGCATTCGCTCCATTGAGGTAGGGGGACGAATCCCTATGCTCATCCTGTCATCCCCCGCGATTTGTAGGCCGAATGGGAGCCGAGAGGGGTGTATTTAGGTGGGTTAGGGCAAAATCATGCTTTGGGGAGAGTTCGCCCGATCTATGGATTTGAGCCGCGATTCGGCATTTTGATGGCCTAGAATCATGCTAGGGGTCCCATGGGGTCTTCCCCTTTGATTTCCCCCTCTCTTATGGAGGCATGGGGGCATGGTTAGATTTTTTGGGCGTTTCCCGCCATTTCACCCTCGGGCAGGTGTGACGGTCCTTCCAGTGACCGTCACAGAGTGTAACGCGCCTGGATGGGTACGTTACAGCCCTGTGTGCAGCGAGTGGGGTCTGTGGGCTGTGACGGTCCCACGATAGACCGCCACAGTGCTGTGATGCACCTAGGTTGGACCGTCAGGCTGCGTTCGACAGTTGGCTGCCGACCGTTGGTTTTTGACAGTTGGGGGGTCAAGGCCTGTGACGCACCTGGCTTGGCGCATCATAGCCTTGTAACGCCCCTGGGTGGGTGCGTCAGAGCAGGCGAACCCACCTCCCCTGACGCACCAGGGTTGGTCCATCAGGTGCTGTGACGCCCCTAGGTGGGTCCATCAGAGCCTAATTTCGCCTTGGCTTGTGACGCTCCAGGGTCGGACCGTCAGGGCCATGTGACGCTCCAGTGTAGGTGCGTCACAGCCTGTGACGCGCCTAGGTGGGTGCGTCAGGGCCGGTTTCTGCTTTGGCTTGTGACGCTCCAGGGGTGGACCGTCAGAGCCTTGTGACGCCCCAGTGTTGGTGCGTCACAGCCTGTGACGGCCCAAGGGTGGACCGTCAGGCTCTGTGCTACACCGTGTGTGTGCGGTCCCGTTTCTTTGGCGGTGGTTTCCGTCAGTTAGTCCTTACTGTCAGTGACCTGTCCACTAGTCGTAGCTTCCTGCACACGCGGGTGCGGACCCACCTGGGAGTGGTGGAGAGGGAGACCCAGTGAGAGGCGGTTTTTAGGCTGGTCACCGTATGGCCCCTTACCTTTGCCACCAGAGTCCGGTGGGGGGGAAAACCAGCTAGAGGACCCGACCTAGAGCAGATGGTATGTGTGTGCACACGTAGTTGGGGTCTTAGGACACGTGCTGGCAAGCGTGACCCCAGATAGTCCTTGTTGTGATACTTGTTGCGTGTCTGAGTCTCACGCCCGGGGCGTTGTAGCTAGACACTTGTGACGCGGTGTAAGACGTCAGGGGACACTTTCGGTCGTTCTTCTTGTGGGTAGTGCTCCTGTTCACTGGCAGGTGTGGACTCGGGTTTCGTTGGACCGAGGTTTAGTAGTGCGTGCTGTTAGAGTAGATGGTTTTTCCATTTAGTTACTTTAGCTTGTTGGTTCTACCGTACTCCAGTTAGGTAGGGTCACTTTTCTTCTTTCTGGCTTCCTGCCTTGTTTTCCGCGTGAGGTGGGGATTCGCGGGATCCCTACTGGGCCAATGAAATGAGGCTCACCCCTGCTTTTCAGGTGAGGCGGGGTCTTCGAGAGGTGCGACCGAGTTCCAGCGTGGTTCTTCTAGCCAGGGTGAGCCGCCAGTCTGCCGGAGCCGGGGGATGCCCCGTGTAGTTTTACGCCGGGGGATGCCCCGTGTAGTTGTACTTTCCTTTCTGTTGACTGTACTTTTATTTAGACATGAGATTCTGTGGACCTTGTAGCAGTTTATTTTATTTATATTATGTTATGCATTTTATTTTAGATCATTGTGCTATCTCTGCGGTCGTTTCAACTTCTCTGGTACTCCCACACCACCCCTTTTTACCCTTCCGAGTCTTCGGGCTCGTGGGTTGGCGGGCCGAGATTCGAGACGTGCGGTTCCTTTCCGGTACTCGGATCCCGGGGTCGTCACAGCTGGTATCAGAGCCAGGTTGTGGAGGTATATCAGAACTTGAAACGAATTGTGGTGGTACAGAAGGTCCATGAATGTCCAGCACAGTCGGCGAGTGGCTTAGGGCCGCGCGTGTTTTATTGATTTGTGGGTGTTTTCTTGATGCCAGGTGTGTTATGGCGCCATGGAGGAGGGCTCGTCCCCAGCATGGAGTGTCTAGTGGTGGTCCGGAGGAGCAGAGCAGGGCTTCAGTTTCTGACGGTGTAGCTGGAGATGCGAGAGCTCCGGGGATGGACGATTTCTTCCATGGTATGTTTAAGTATGTGCTCCAGCGACAGCTAGGATGTCAGCAGTAGGGCGGCGATGCTGGTGAGGACCGGGCTCGTGGTGGTCATGGTCGTGTGCTGAAGGAGTTCTTGCTGTTTCAGCCTCCTTCCTTCAGTGGGCAGCCAGATCCTGAGGTGGCCCGAGAGTGGCTGGATGATGTGCGGTGGATTTTCAGTGCGATGGATTGTCCTGAGGAGGAGCAGGTGGCGTTGGCTACTCATCGTCTTTCGGGAGCGGCCCGTACTTGGTGGACGTCAGAGTGGGGTTCAGTGTTCCAGTCCCGTCCTCTTCGACAGATTACGTGGCAGGAGTTCGTCACGACTTTGAAGCGTGCTTTCTGCCCGTCCTTTGTTAGGTCGCAGAGGTTGCGTGAGTTTATGGAGCTGACTCAGGGTGACATGACGGTGATACAGTACCGTGCCAGGTTTATTGAGTTGGGCTGTTATGCTCTTCATATTGTGGCAGATGAGGAGGTGAAGACCGATCAGTTTGTGGGTGGTCTGAGGCTAGAGTTGAGGCATCATCTTCTTGTGTCAGGTTTGACCACTTTGGATGCGGCATGTATGGCAGTAGCGGTGCTGGAGAGAGACTTGCAGAAGGTTCGAGGGCAGGGCAGTGCTAGTCAGGTGCAGGCAGATTTCAGGCAGCCGACGGGGATGCAGCAGCAGAGTACTGTCCAGCTCTCAGCAGGTGGGTCAGTGGCGACGCAGTCTGTGGCTCCTGTGCCATGGTCATCATCCTTTAGATCGAAGCTTAAGAAGTTGCTTAAGGAAGCTGGTTTTGGCAAGAGGCGTCAAGATCGTAAGGAGTCGAAGTAGGAGTCGATGGACAATGTTCAACAGTCGGTGGCTTTTTAGCGTTAGGGTTCGATGACTGGCTCTTGGGGCGGTTGTCCTAGGTGCGATGGTTCTCATCCGGGTAGACCATGTTCAGCGCTCATGATTTGCTTTAGGTGCGATCAGCCAGGGCACATGGCACGTGACTGTCCGCAGAGACCGAGCCAGCCGCACGAGTTTCAGCAACAGCAGCAGTTTCATCCCCAGCAGTTGTCATCACAGCCGCAGCAGTACCAGCAGTAGGGACAGTTTCCTCAGTTGTCACGGTCAGCTATTGGGGGGAGGCAGAGATCCCGAGGTAGAGTGACTCACATGACCAGGGTAGAGGCTGAGGTGTCGCATCTGGTGGAAGGTACTCTTTCGATTTTGGGTTGTGCGGCTCATGTTTTGTTTGATTCAGGTTCTTCTCATTTGTTTTTTTTTAATACAACCGCCTCAAAGGGTTACAGGAGAGTGCTCACCCCCTCAGAAAGGAGATGAGTTCATCACTCCACCACTACACACCTAGGAGGTGTAAATTTTATTAATAAAAAGGTAAGAATACATGATCAACGGGGCATTCCCCTGAGGGAACATGTTGACCAAACAGCCATCTAAACTCTTATAGACATTAGACCTAGACGGTCTGTGACAAGAGGACCAAAACTACATTTAGGAAGATCTTTGGGAGACAAAAACACCTTGTTTTCCTGAACCTGACAAGCATATGTAGCTAAGCTATCCGCAAGCTTATTAGCTTCACGATACACATGGGAGACAATAACCCCTGAAGAAACCAGAAACTCAGACACCTCCCGCCACCAGCGCAAGCCACTCCAAGAATGAGCAATCCCTGTCAGAAAAGATTTGGCTAGAATCGCAGAGTCAGTGGAGATGGCAGCAATGACAAAGCCATTCTTCTTGGCTAACCGAACACCATCACACATTGCACGAGTTTCAGCGACCACACTATTGCCATAACCATAGAAATGAGCAAAACCTAGCCGAAGGTTCCCAGCACTATCTCTTATACAGCCACCTCCGTTGCATATTCCCGGGTTTCCCTTACATGCGCCATCCACATTCAGAACCAACCCTTGAAGGGGCGGAATCCATCTGATGAGTTTCACCTTCACCGGAGAGTAACGAATGGTGAAACCAAAATTAGAAAAGTCCAGTAGCTGCTGCTTCGGAGGAAAGCAATGGAAAGTGGTCTTCTCTGAAGCTGCACTAATATTGTAGTGAATGGAATGCATGATAGAGGACGTGCTAACAGTCACTCCCTCAAAACGCTTGGTGCACCTCACCTTCCATACTTCCCATACAATAAGTAAGGAGGAGTAAAGAGCAATAAACCCTGAGGGAGAATGGGGATTACAATGCGCCCAGATATCCCATTGCCGGGAAGTGATCTGAGATTGGATGCCAATACCAGGCTCAAAAAAGGGGGAAATCCATGTTCAGAGCACCGACGCAACCTCGCTCTCTATAAATAAATGATTAAGATCCTCAACCTGAGGATTTCGACAGCAGCTACAGCAAGATGCCAAAGAAATACCACACGCAGCTATGCTCATGTCCACAGGAACTGCACGCTTGAATAGATGCCATGCAAACAAAGAAGCTCGACGAACAAAGAGGCTATGCCAAATATTCATGAATTGAGGTCTGTGAACACCAGCTTGCCGGAGTAGCTCATAAACACTCTTGGTAGAGAAATCCCCCAAGGAGGTGGTGCTTCTCATTCGTTCATCTCGGAGGATTTTGCTCAGAGTGTGGAGGCCCCAGTGACCGAGGTGTCCTGTGACTTGGCGGTGGAGTTGCCTACCGGTGACTTCATGATCACCCCGTACTGCTTTGAGAAGGTACCTGTGTGGGTGGAAGGGCGGAACTTGCCGGTTAGACTCTACGCGTTACCGCTTCAGGACTTCGATGTGATTTTGGGCATGGATTGGCTCGAGGCTTATCATGCCTTGGTGGATTGCGGCTCGAAGAAGGTCTACTTCCGAAAGCTTCATGGACCCACCTTCTATTTTCAAGGTATTCGGTCTTCCTCTTCCCGCTTGCTTATTTTGGCTATCCGTGCACGTCGCTTGCTTGATGCGGGTTGTCAGGGCTTTCTCGCATCCGTAGTTTTGGGTGATCGACAGTGTCCTGAGGTAGAGAACATTTCTGTCGTGTGCGAGTTTCCTGATGTTTTTCTCGAGGAGCTACTAGGGTTGCCACCACAACGAGAGATTGATTTCGTGATTGAGGTGGTGCCGGGTACGGCGCCTATGTCGAAGGCCCCTTATCAGATGGCGCCCGCAGAGTTGCGAGAGCTGAAGGCGCAGTTGCAGGAGTTGCTAGCCAAGGGATATATTCGTATTAGTTATTCCCCGTGGGGTGCACCGGTGTTGTTTGTGAAGAAGAAGGATGGTAGTTTGAGGCTGTGCATCGACTACCGCCAGTTGAACCAGGCGACTGTTAAGAACAAGTATCCATTGCCCCGGATTGATGACTTGTTCGATCAGCTTCAGTCGGCCCGGGTGTTTTCGAGGATCGATTTGAGATCGGGCTATTACCAGCTGTAGATTCGAGAGTCAGACATGGAGAAGATGGCGTTTCGATCGAGGTATGGGCATTATGAGTTCTTGGTGATGCCGTTTGGGCTCACCAATGCCCCCGCAGCGTTCATAGATTTGATGCATAGGGTGTTCTGTCCATACCTAGACCAGTTCATGGTCGTGTTTGTGGACGACATCCTTGCGTATTTACGGTCTGCTGAGGAGCATGTGCATCATTTGAGAGTGGTGTTGCAAACCCTGCGTGATCACCAGTTGTATGCCAAGTTTAGCAAGTGCGAGTTCTGGCTCCGAGAGGTGCACTTTCTGGGGCACGTTATTTTTGGTGAGGGTGTTTCCGTGGACCCGGCCAAGGTCGAGACCGTGGTGCAGTGGCCGAGGCTGAGTTCTGTCGCAAAGATTCGAAGCTTTTTGGGGCTTGCAGGCTATTATCGGAGATTCGTCCAACATTTTTCTCGTATTGCGGCCCCGATGACCAGGCTTACGCGGAAGGATGTGCCATTTGTCTGGACGAAGGAGTGTGAGCAGAGCTTCATGAAGTTGAAGAGATTGCTCACGACTGCTCCGGTGTTGGTATTGCCTTCGGGATCGGGAGGCTTTGTGGTGTGTACAGATGCTTCCGGGGTAGGTCTCGGTGTTGTGTTGATGCAGCATGGGAGAGTTGTGGCATATGCGTCCCGGTAGTTGAAGCCACATGAGGAGAACTACCCTACTCATGAGCTTGAGTTGGCGGCGGTGATTTTCGCTCTGAAGATCTGGAGGCACTATCTGTATGGTGAGAGGTTCGAGATGTTCACTGACCATCAGAGTTTGAGGTACGTGTTTACCCAGAAGGATCTTAACCTCAGGCAGAGGAGGTGGATGGAGTACATGAAGGATTATGATTTCACTCTGTCTTATCAGCTTGGCAGGATGAATGTCGTGGCTGATGCTCTGAGTAGGAGAGTAACGGTCAGTTAGATGTTGTTGAGGAAGTGGAGACTTTGGGAGCAGGTTCCGGCCATGACTTTTAGGCTCAAGGTCCCTCGGGACTAGGGTTCGACTGTCCTTGCATGTCTGACTGTCACGCCCGCGGTGCGTCGACAGGTGACTGAGGCTCAGCGAGCAGACCCCGAGCTACCTCGTATTCTGTCGATGGCCGAGGTGGAGTTTGGTGAGGATGGAGCTGTAAGGTTCAGAGGTAGGTTGTATGTGCCAACCGAGGAGCAGGTGCGGCGTACGGTATTGCGCGAGGCTCATGGGAGTCGGTATGCCGTACACCCCGGATCGGCTAAGATGTACCAGAACCTGAAGAGGCAGTTTTGGTGGCCTGGCATGAAGAGAGACGTGGCGGAATTTATTGCCAGGTGTTTGACCTGTCAGCAGGTGAAGGTTGAGCACCAGCGACCAGGAGGCACACTTCAACCCTTGGATGTTCCTACGTGGAAGTGGGACCACGTGACCACTAATTTCGTGGTTGGGTTACTGAGGACGTCCAACGGGGAGGATAGTATCTGGTTGCTAGTAGATAGACTGACGAAGACGGCGCGGGTGCTGCCGGTCAAGGTCAGTTGGAGCGTGCATCGTTTGGCTCATTTGTATGTGGAGTGAATTGTTCCGTTGCATGGAGTTCCCATCTCCATTGTGTCCGATCGTGATCCCCGCTTCACTTCTGGATTCTGGAGGAGCTTCCAGAAGGCTCTAGGCACTGAGTTGGCATTCAGCTCGGCCTATCATCCTCAGTCGGAGGGTCAGTCTGAGCGGACCATCCAGACTTTGGAGGACATGTTGCGAGCGTGTTGCCTAGAATGGCAGGGGAGTTGGACCCACCATCTGCCATTAGTGGAGTTTACCTATAACAACAGCTATCATTCGAGCATTAGTATGGCTCCCTATGAGGCGGTGTACGGGCGACCATGTCGGACTCAGCTTGATTGGTTCGAGGTGGGCGAGCGTGCCTTGACCGGGCCAGATTTGGTGCAGCAGTGTGTTGAGGTGGTGCATCTCGTTTGGCAGAGGATGTTGGCAGCTCAGAGCCGATAGAAGAGTTATGCCGATCGGAGGAGGCGACCTCTCAGCTTTGCTGTGGGAGACCGAGTTTTCTTGAGAGTTTCTCCCATGAAGGGTGTGATGCGTTTTGGTATGCGTGGGAAGCTGAGTCCCCGCTACATTGGTCCCTTTCCCATCGTCAAGCGTGTTGGGGAAGTTGCTTATCGGTTGCAGCTACCTCCAGAGCTTTCCGCCGTGCATGACGTATTCCACGTGTCGATGCTTCAGAAGTATATGCCCGATGATTCCCATTTTCTCGAGGATGCCGTTTGGCATGAGTTGACCCCAGATCTGTCCCTTCCAGAGTTCCCTGTTCGCATTGAGGATCGGCGAGAGCAGCGCCTGCGGAACAAGGTTATCCCTCTGGTTAAGGTGGTCTGGCAGCGTCATTCTGGTGGCGAGGTGTCTTGGGAGCGTGAGGATGAGATGCGAGAGCTATATCCTTG
Organism: Amorphophallus konjac; assembly: GCA_022559845.1. NCBI lineage: Eukaryota > Viridiplantae > Streptophyta > Magnoliopsida > Alismatales > Araceae > Amorphophallus > Amorphophallus konjac. Next base: position 166,933,922 of record CM040119.1, on the reverse strand, counting down.
TTTGTTTGTGTGAGTCTTTCCCCCATTCATGTCCCTTATTCTTGAATTTTGAGGATGAAATTTGTTAAAGGGGGGAGGGCTGTGATGTCCCGGACCCTTTTCGGATCTTTCTTCTTGGGTCCAGGATCTGTGTTTTCGGTGAATTTGGCTCCGTTGTGTCCGGAATTATGTTCTGGACATCTTTCGTGTTGGGATCCATGCGATTCGGGTCAGTTTGGAGGCTCGGAACGTGTTCCGTAACCTTTCCGCGTGTTTTTCCGATTCCCGCGTGTGTGTCTCGGAAACACCTACGGAACCCTGTAGCGGGTGAACTGGGTCGTTCATCTACTCATGAGTGGTACCGTTACGATCAGCGCGTTGAGAGGATCGAGGAGGTGTATTTTTCTATTTTTTGGATTTTTTTGATTTTCCAGATTTTCTATAAATACCAAATCTTTTTCTATTCTTTTCACCTTTTTCTTTTTCTTCTTCTTCTTCTTCCCTAACCGTTGGAGAGCGCCCTCCCCACCGCGCCATTCTTCTTCCCCGGGTGATCGAGACGTGGCCTCCTCCACTCCGGCAACGGCGTGGCGGTGACGGCGGCGACGAGGCGGTCCCGGCGGTGCCCTTCTCGCGGCAGGAGGCGGGGCGCATGCCATTCTAAAAGCTTCTTCCTTGACTTCGGCGGTGATTCGGTAGAGCATTCGCTTCACTGAGGTAGGGGGATGAATCCCTATGCTCATCCCATCATCCCCCGTGATTTGTAGGCCGAATGGGAGCCGAGAGGGGTGTATTTGGGCGGGTTAGGGCAAAATCATGCTTTGGGGAGAGTTCGCCCGATCTATGGATTTGAGCCGCGATTCGGCGTTCTGATGGCCTAGAATCATGCTAGGGGTCCCCTGGGGTCTTCTCATTTGATTTCCCCCTCTCCTATGGAGACATGGGGGCGTGGTTAGATTTTTTGGGCGTTTCCCGCCGTTTCACCCTCGGGCGGGTGTGACGGTCCTTCCAGTGACCGTCACAGAGTGTAACGCGCCTGGATGGGTGCGTTACAGCCCTGTGTGCAGCGAGTGGGGTCTGTGGGCTGTGACGGTCCCACGATAGACCGCCACAGTGTTGTGACGCACCTAGGTTGGACCGTCAGGCTGCGTTCGACCGTTGGCTGCCGACCGTTAGTTTTTGACCATTGGGGGGGTCAAGGCCTGTGACGAACCTGGCTTGGCGCGTCACAGCCTTGTAACGCCCCTGGGTGGGTGCGTCAGAGCTGGCGAACCCACCTCCTCTGACGCACCAGGGTTGGTCCGTCAGGTGCTGTGACGCCCCTAGGTGGGTGCGTCAGAGCCTATTTTTACCTTGGCTTGTGATGCTCCAGGGCAGGACCGTCAGGGCCATGTGACGCTCCAGTGTAGGTGTGTCACAGCCTATGACGCGCCTAGGTGGGTGCGTCAGGGCCGATTTCTGCTTTGGCTTGTGACGCTCCAGGGGTGGACCGTCAGAGCCTTGTGACACCCCAGTGTAGGTGCGTCACAGCCTGTGACGGCCCAAGGGTAGACCGTCAGGCTCTGTGCTGCACCGTGTGTGTGCGGTCTCGTTTCTTTGGCGGTGGTTTCCGTGAGTTAGTCCTTACTGTCAGTGACCTGTCCACTAGTCGTAGCTTCCTGCGCACGCAGGTGCGGACCCACCTGGGAGTGGTGGAGAGCGAGACCCAGTGAGAGGTGGTTTTTAGGCTGGTCACCGTAGGGCCGCTTGCCTTTGCCACTAGAGTCCGGTGGGGGGGAAAACCAGCTAGAGGACCCGACCTAGAGAAGATGGTCTGTGTGTGCACACGTAGTTAGGGGCTTAGGATACGCGCTGACGAGCGTGACCCCAGCTATTCCTTGTTGTGGTACTTGTTGCGTGTCTCAGTCTCACGCTCAGGGCATTGTAGCTAGACACTTGTGACGCGGTGTAAGATGTCAGGGGATGCTTCCGATCGTTCTTCTAGTGGGTAGTGCTCCTGTTCGCTGGCAGGTGTGGACTCGGGTTTCGTTGGACCGAGGTTTAGTAGTGCGTGATGTTAGAGTAGATGGTTTTTCCATTTAGTTACTTTAGCTTGTTGGTTCTACCGTACTCCTATGAGGTAGGGTCACTTTTCTGCTTTCTGGCTTCCTGCCCTGTTTTCCGAGTGAGGTGGGAATTCACGGGATCCCTACTGGGTCAATGAAATGAGGCTCACCCCTGCTTTTCAGGTGAGGCGGGGTCTTCGAGAGGTGCGACCGAGTTCTAGCGTGGTTCTTCTAGCCAGGGTTAGCCGCCAGTCTGCTAGAGCCGGGGGATGCCCCGTGTAGTTGTACGTCGGGGGATGTCCCGTGTAGTTGTACTTTCCTTTCTGTTGACTGTACTTTTATTTGGACATGAGATTCTGTGGACCTTGTAGCAGTTTATTTTATTTATATTATGTTGTGCATTTTATTTTAGATAATTGTACTATCTCTGCAGTCGTTTCTGCTTCTCTTGTACTCCCACACCACCCCTTTTTACCCTTCCGAGTCTTCAGGCTCGTGGGTTGGCATGCCGAGATTCGAGACGCTCCAGTTCCTTTCTGGTACTCGAATCCCGGGGTCGTCACAACAACAGCAACAGCAGGAGTAGCAACGACAACAACGGTAGAGGGAACAGCCGTAACCCAACAAAAAACCCAGTATCCGCTAGAACCACGGCTCTAAAAACTACTCCTAACGGTATAGAAAGCAAACACCGATATCGCAGTCGGGGGACCACCAAATTTATGGGAAAAACTTTGGCTACGCTATCAGAAGAACATCACAACACCTCTATCGTGGAGGCCCGTCCTTGTTGGGAGAATGTTGTGCATGTATGGTACACGCATGATTCTCTGCCTTAATGTGGTTTTGATGATGTCTGCCTATGAGTTACTGATGAGTCTATCCTGCATTTGATAAATCCATATTCGTACATTTCAAGTCATGAAAACATTGGGAAGATTCTGTGTAAGCAAAGTCTGAAGGAAAAATCAAGGCACATAAAATAAAGCAACTAGATGCACGGAAATCAAGGTTGAATTCAAGATATAGAAATCCAAGAGCAAGAACATTTCAAGTTGAAAGAGAAACTCAAGAAACATGGTTGAATAGAAATCGAGGCAACCAGATGCACAAAAATCAAGACAGATGATGGCAATTGGCAGCACAGAAATCAAGCTGAAAAGCTTCATGTTGATAAGGTCGGTGTAGCGATTACTGTTCACACAAGCAAAGGTCGATGCATATTATGCCTAGCACAAGCCAAGGTCGGTGCACCTTTCGCTAGCACAAGACAAGGTCGGAGCACCTTTTGCTAGCACGCAGCCAAGGTCGGAGCACATTCTGCTAGCACAAGACTAAGGTCGATGTATGTTTTGAAGGTCGATGCATATCATGCCAAAGCATAACAAAGGTTGATGCTAGTGACCCAGCTCAGGTCGATGCAGCTACTGTTGAAGGTCGATGCTACCTTAGTCTTCACAGAAGTATGGTCGATGCACATGCTGCGGTTCTAGAACTAAGGTCGACGCACATTCTTGGTTTGAAGAACTAAGGTCGATGAAGGTCGATGCACTTTTGCCTTGTGCATATAGAAGGTCGGTTGACTTCTTCCTTGTTCATTTAGAAGGTCGATGCATATTTGCATTTTGCATACTAAGGTCGACGCACATCTTGCATCATGCATACTAAAGTTGATGCACATCTGCATGATGGTATATCAGGTCGATGCATGTTTAGAAGTCATGCATATAAGGTCGATGCACATTTGCATTATAGCATTATCAGGTCGATGCAGATTCCTCTTGTTGCATACTAAGGTCGATGCATGTGCACAATGGTTGCATACCAAGTCGATGCATGTTCAACCTAGTGCATATTAAGGTCGATGCATATTCATCCCAGTGCATATAAGGGTCGATGCACATTAATCACATTGCATATAAGGTCTATGCATATACTATAGCACACATCATAAGGTCTATGCATATGATGCATCCAAGTCTGTGCACAAGTAAGTCTGTGCATGTCTATGGTCTACGCACATGCAGCATCCAAATCTGTGCATATAGGTCGAAGCATACTTAGGGTTAGTGTACATGTAAGTCTATGAATACATGTTTAAGCATACTTAGGGTCTGTGCATGTCTAGGGTCTACGCACATGCAGCATCCAAGTCTGTGCATATAGGTCGAAGCATACTTAGGGTCTGTGTACATGTAAGTCTGTGCATATAAGTCTAAGCATACTTAGGGTCTGTGCACATGTAAGTCTGTGCATGTCTTGAGTCTACGCACATGCAGCATCCAAGTCTGTGCACATTTGGAATTCAAGGTCTATGTATATGTCCAAGTCTGTGCACATGAAGGAACCAAGGTCTGTGCATGTTTGATGAAATGCCTCAATGAAGAAGAATGGTTTGTGCATGTTTTGGCCCCAACTTTACAAGGTCTGAGCATTACTCCGGACCAAGGTCTGTGCATGTTTGCCTTCAGCATAAGAAAAATAAAGTGTTTGATAAAATACCTCAATGAAGAAGAAGGTCTACCTTTGTCCTCCCAGAAGCATTTCAAGCCAATTTTCTATCAGATCAAATGGGCCATCCAGAGAGAGAAAATAGGTACCGCAAGTGTCCAAATACATGGATTTTGAGGTCTGTATGGAGTACCCAGATTTGACTTTTGTCCCTGTCATCATGTCTCATCTAATCTATCTTCTTGGAGCTACTTTTGTCAGATATCCAGCTGGAGAAAGGACACCTCCCAGTCTGCCACCTTATTTACTGTCACCCCATGTGACTCATGTCCTAGCAGTCCTCAGCAAGACAGAAATAACTCCAGCCAATGAGAAGACCACATGTCTAAACGGCATTTAATGTGAAGACCTGAAATTGACTAATGGAAGATTTGGTCAGCTCCCTTCTTCTCTGCCGCCACTGCTATATCCTTGGACTTGATGCCAGTCTGCTCAAGTTGTACTTCTGGTAGAGTATCTTCCTCAAAGAGATTTTGGAGGGAAAGTTCTTCACCACATTTGCTTAAGGCTTGGCTATAAATATGAAGCTTCCTCAAGAGAAGAAGCGGCTCCTGCCTTGAGAAAAAGCCACGCGCTTGAGCCTCTAAGAAGAAAACTTGTGAGAAAGAAAGGAAGGGAGGGAGAGCAACTCAGCACTAGTTTGACTAAGTCCAATGCTATAAGAGAAGAAGAAAAGAAGATCAGCCTTCAGAGAGAGAAGCCCTGCAGTCTACTTGAGCCTGAAGCATCAGATCTTTAGATTTGAAATTTGTAGCTACAGTCACCAGCCTCAAGATCATCATCTATAGCTTCAGCTGGTGTTTATTCTTTCTATTTTTGTGGTTTTTCCCACTGCACTTGTAGTGAGTTTTATCCTATGTTTTGTTAATCTAGAACTGTCCCTACCGATTTTGTGTGTAGGAAGACAGACGAAGGTGTGCTCTGGTCTGTGGAGAACCGTCCCTACCAGTTTTGTGTGTAGGAAGATAGAAGGGGGTGTGCTCCAGTCTGTGGAGAATCGTCCCTGCCGATTTTGTGTGTAGGAAGAGAGACGGGGGTGTGCTCCGGTCTATGGAGAACCGTCCCTGCCGATTTTGTGTGTAGAAAGATAGACGGAGGGTTCTCTATTCTGTGGTTTGGGGCATGTCCCCGGTCAAGCTGCGTGTCAGTAGGAAAGCCTCACCAGATTTTGTGAGGGGTGGACGTAGGTTGTGGCTTTGTAACCGATCCACCTTAAAAATCCCTGTGTTGTGGGTTGAACATCTTGTGGGTTTGCTCCATATCTTCTATCACATTCATAGGTTGGTGTGCTTGCTTCATCGTATGTAATCTTGTTTATCTCCATCGCACACTCAAGCTTTTTAGACTGCGCATTCTTGTATACACACCATTTATTCCTTGCACGGTACTAGCATTCCTTTGGCTGCCTGCTGCATCTTTGCACTCGGCACTAGGGAGCACTCTCCATCAAATGAGGATCACCTTGTTCACACACACATCAGAAGTTTGCTGAGCAGCACCTTAACTTGTACCTTGACCTGTGTAGTCTTTGGACCGTCGGTTCCATTTAAGCCATTCCGTTTAATTCTGTTGTGCATTGTGCCTAAGTGATTCATTTACTTTATAGGAGTGGTTTATGCTTTTGGTAGCCAAGTTTTTAAACAGGTCAAAGTTATTGATAGGATCCATTCAACCCCCCTTCTAGATCCGATTGCACTACGCAGGACCCAACAAGTGGTATTAGAGCCAAGCTCTGCCATTCCTAGATCCTACGATCTGCAGGGAAAGATCCCTATGCATTCTAATCAAATGGCTTCATTTGCTACACATGCTTGGATGGCTTCTCCACCTATTTATGATGGTTCAAATTTTTATATATGACTAGGGAGAATGTTTGTCTATGTCAAATCCATAGATCCATAATTGTGGAACCTTATATACATTGGTCCTCATGAGCTGCCATCAAATTCAGATTAATGGTCTGCTGAACACGAGACCAAACATATTGATAACCTTGCGTCATTCAACTTGATAAAAATTGTAGTTGATTTCAGGTTACTTAATCGTGTGTCCACCTGCAGCACAGCTAAGCATGTTTTGGATGTATTGGTGAACATCCATGAAAAAGGAGAACAAGAGCAGGAATGACTCATGGCCGACCGATCAGAGTAGTTAAGCAATCCATCCTTATCTCAGGTAAGCTTTGACTCTGAAGATTTCACTTTTGAAGAGCTTATGGATGCGTATGACCAGTTGATCAAGCAGTACAAAAAGGTGAAATCTGAAAACAAAAAATTGAAAAAGGATCTTAGGAAAAATAGTTAGAATGAGAGCTCCTTCTGTAATAACTGTTCTGCATTTGAGGAGCTCAATGACACTCTTATGATTTACATTGATGTGCATAAAGAAAGCATAGCCTGTTTAAGAGATGAAAACGGAATCCTTCAAGCTAAAATCACTAGGTTGGAAAAAATTGTGAGACAACATCAAAACCAACCTAAACCAATCAGCAATGATGAAACTACGCTTGAGGGGCTAATCCATGATGAGGGTATGATTGAAGAAAATAAAACCTTGAAAGAGCAAAATAACATGCTACTTGAAAGACTATCCATCTATGAGAAAGGCAAGGATATTGTTAATGATAGCTTTGAAAAATTGAATGAACTTCAATTAGAAACTGAAAATTACAAGGGGGTAAATATCATGCTCAATGAGCAGTTGGCTATGTGTGAAGAGGACCTCGTTGAATCCGAGTTGCACGTCTCGTCTTTGGAGAATGAAATCAAAGATTTAAAAATCTGTCTATCAAGGTTTGCTCAAAGCAAAGATAATCTAAAAAAAACTTTGGGGACTAGAGTGAACTTTCAGAAAGAAGGGTTAGGCTACAACCCGGTGATTAAAAAGACCTATGAGTACAAATTGCATACACCTTTTGTCTCTGGCTCACATGAAGGCAGTACCTCTTGTGGTCCCCCAAAATAGTTTAGTGCTAAAAAAACAAGTTTGGTTGTGTTGGTATTCATGCTAGGAAAGGCAATGTTAAGTACCATGCTTTTCATAAAATGAATCTTCATTGTTTCTATTGTGGTATGCTTGGTCACACTATGCATGATTGCCTCACCTTGAAGAATGATGAGCTAAGAGCAGGCCAAAACAAAAGGAACAATGTAAAGGGTCAATGCAAAGGACAAGTCGACGTTGGGACAAAGCATGATTGGCATGCTCATGCTCAGAAGCCCAGGTATGAACCTGTGTCGACGCACCCATCAGGACAGGTCGACGCACTCAAAGAATGTCAGAAGAAACCATCCTCCTTGCTGCTTCCACTGTGGAAAGATTGGCCACATAATTAAGGACTGTTGGTATCTGAAAGGTAAGACTCATTCTCATGGCCAACATGGTGGTATCCATGCTCACCCACCAAGGTTTAATGCACATGCACATAGGAAGAATGATAAATCATTTGTGCAATGCTTTTATTATGGTAAAAATGGAAATGTGTTCGACGACTGCCATTGGATGAGAATCGATGAAATGAACACAGCCAAGAAAAGAAACTCACATGATTGCAGTGCTGCCCGAAGAACTAACCCACAAGGACCCAAGCAAGCTTGGGTACCATAAAATTCAAAATGAGAATTGTGGGTGCAGGTGCCTTGGAGCCGAGCAAAGCTCAACCAGTAAATAAATGCTCAAGGCACAGGTATGTAAATAAACTTTTTAATTCATGTTAAATCTACATGTTAGGGTTATCATGAGTCATTGCATTTAGAATTACTCTCGCTCTCAATAAATCTTGCATGTCTGAAAACTTACATGCTCCATCTAAATTCCCCCATGGTGTGAGATGAACAACTAAGCTAGATCACTTGCTGACACCTTATTTGACCTCTGGTATATCAGATGGTGCAGAATAGAAAGACGAGTCAAGCTTGCCCGGAACTCTCACTATGCGTGAGCAGGGTCTCAGATCTAAACCTCCGCCTTTACCAGAGATCAATTATTTCGGCTGCATAATCCATGAAAAATTTGTCATGCTGATGGAATTGCTATGATGATGAGTTATTGTTTGTTTCTTGCCATCTTTTAGCAGCCATGTGAACTTCTTGCTTAACATTGATGATCATTGTTTTTGATGATGTCTTCCATGGCTGCATATATCCCAACTCATCACTCACATGGACAAATAAAATGCTGATTGTCGATCTTAACTTCCATGTGCATTCAACAAAGGGGGAGTTTAAGAGTTTTGCACCTTAGTGTAGACATGCATTGCACTTGTTTAAATCTGTATGTGTTGTAATCATTTAGCATAATCTTGAAATTTCATGCACTATCATGCATTTCATGATCAAGGGACCCAACTCTGCATGACCTCTTGGTATATAAAATGGTAAGCTGGGAGAAGGCCAGATCTCTTCTGTCTGGAAACCCACATTATGCGTGAGGTGGTCTTAAGACCTCAGTTCTCCGCAAGGTACCAAGGGTCAACCCATCATTAGAACAGTCTAGATGTTCATGTGAATAATTCATCAAATTCTTGGCATTGATTTCATTGCATGTGCTGCACTCAGAAATTAGACATTCAATGCATAAAGTCAGGGGGAGTTCATGCATTTCATAGTTTACCCATGTGCATTTGTTATCATGCATACACTGATTTCAGAATTGATTACATACCATATTGAAATCATCATAGAGAGGGAGTAAGTAGCATGCATCGATCTACACATTAAAAAATCCAGTCTGCATTTCAGTTTAGAATGCACTGCAAATAATCCATGATTGCATCATTTTGTGGTCTCATACACGCCAATGCACAACATGTTAAAGGGACCCAAAGATTGAATATCAAGTGGTATCATTTTTAATGAATCATGTCTTCACTTAAGTCATAGGTTGCATACTCCATTGTCAGCCCATGCACGTGTTGTGGGGGAGTCAACATCAAAATTTCATTCTGTTTGAAAGCTGCCTTCTGCTTGAGCTCAGGGTGTCGACACCATCTAGTGCAAGTGTCAACACTCCCTTGCATCCGATGGTCATATCTCACCCATTCCAATATGAGCTCTTTGCACAACCGTGGGGGGAGTGTTCACTATCAATTCTCTACCTTTCTACCTATCAACACTCTCTGCTTAACCCAGGACAATGCTCCATATGTTGATAATTCTATGCGGTTCACCTTGAATTCGAATTGCTTTGAACTTCTTGGAGGATCTTCTAACTGTGGTTGAGTTGTTTATCAGAGTATATCATCAAAAAGAATCTTCCTTTATGGAATTTTGTGACTGCCCTAAACATGAAAGCTTTTGGTTTAAATTTAATGAATTCTTGAGCTTTAAAGTTTAATTGTTCTGATAGTGGTTGCACTCGGTCTTAATAGATTTAAACCAGCTTTTCATGTTTTGACATGATATGCCTTCTTATATCTGAAAGTTTATCTTTAGTACAAAGGCTTTCTTGATTAAGAATCTTCAGCTAAGTATTATCTTTAAACAATCTCATTTGCTGGAATTTATAAGAGCTAATTGTGTCAAAGCAATGGCACTGGTTCACTGAGAAATATGTCTCCTCAAAAAAGAAATGAGGTAAGATATGTCATGAAGTGCCCTTGTTAACTCTGCAGTGATATAAAAGAAAAATCAAGGCAGAGCAATGGCAAAGCTACTGAGAAATATGTCCCCTCATCAACAATATGAGGTTCGATATGTCATGAGGTGAGGATGCTATCTCTGTTCCATTTGTGACATGACAAGTCAGTCACACCAAGTACCTAGGGATATTGGCGTCTAACCAACGTGTATCCTCAAGATACAAGGCATGACTGGACTTAAATGCTCGTAAAAATCCTCTTGTGCTCAATGAAAATTATGAGTGTGATAGCAAAAGGTAAAAGCAAATCTACTGAAATTCTAGAATTCCATTCAGTCTTCATGCTTGTTTAATCTCAACGCTTTTCGTAGTAACTCTCAAAGGAGCTAATGGAATTGAATGAGTAAGCTAAAAGAAGGTTAACCTTGTTTCAATATGTATTTCTAGTTCACTTCTATTAATATTGAAAGTAAATTTTTTCAAGCGATTTTATTGAGAAGCTTAGAATTCATTAGTGTTAAACCAATCTTATTATAAGGGTTGCTTTACTAAAGTTCTATAACTGAAAATTCTGAAAAATCTGTAACTCTGTATTTAGGAACTTGGCTTCAGAATGAGGAACCCTCATCTTATCAGTTCTTGGATTCTATGCCTCAAAAATCTCCAAGAGTAGACCCCTTACAACCAGAATTTGGTCCAGCTATCCTGGAATCTACCATTAAGGTAAATTGGCCTCTTGTTACTTCATTGCTCCAATAATTTCTGCCTTCCCTGGACATTTGCATAGCTAGTCTGGCTGCCATGAAAGACTCACATGTAGACACGCCATTTCCGACGTTACGGTGAGAAAATTTCATATTATACCATGATGCCCCAAAGTGGCTTACACTTTCCATTTATTTGAGTGATTTACGTAATTTTGGGTTATAATAAAAGGAGAGAGAGAGAAATTAAAAAAAACATATAAAAAATAAATAAAAAGAGAAAAATAAATCCCAAAAAATGTGTATAGTTGTGTTTACGTAAAAAAATAATATAATTGATTTTCTTTAATAAATTTATTTTCATAAAATATAAATAAATATATATAGGTGATTACTATATATAAAATAAATAAAAATATATTTATTAAAAAAAACAAAAATATAATAACCACAAAAAAACAAACAAATAAAACAAATAAAATAAAACAAATAAAATGCAACAAAACAAAACAAAACAAAACAAAATATATTTATTATTATTACTATCCCACCCGCATTCATGTACTCTTTCTCACCCTCTCTCTCTTTCTTTCCCTCTCACCTCACTGCACACACCCCTCTTCCCCACGGCACACACATACACACTACTGCTCACACTCCTCTTCCCCACGGCACACACATACACACTACTGCTCACACCCCTCTTCCCCACGGCACACACATACACACTACTGCTCACACTCCTCTCCCCCACGGCACACACATACACACTACTGCTCACACTCCTCTCCCCCACGGCACACATACGCACACACTTCTCACTGCACTCACCCTCCACCCCACGGCATATCTCTCTTCCTCTCCACTTCCCCACCCCGGTCGAACTCCTCTCACTCTCTCCCATTCCCGGTACCCACTCTCTCAACCCCACTCCCACCTGCAGAACCCAGCGCTCCACCTCTCCCTAACCGCCCTCCTCTCCTTACTGCGCACCTTGGTCACCTCCACTGCAGACGCCATCCACGTCCACCACCTCAACCCAGTGCAAGACCCCCTGCCAGTCTCCCCATCACGCCAACACCCTCTCCATCACCTACCAACCCACACCACCCCTCTCTCTGCCTCTCTATCCCTTGCATGCTCGCGCCAACCCGCTAACGCCAGCATCACCCCCGCGAGACGCCCCCGACTCCGCCCACGCCGCTGCTGCTGACGCCACCGACCCCGCCCACGCCGCTGCTGCTGACGTCCCCTGTCTCCGACACCGCCGTGAAGCTCACTGGCCACCGACCACCGCCTCCGGCTACCGTGACCACCGTCACCGATGTCCACCTGCCCCGCCGCGCAGCACCCTGCCGCTGCAACCTCGGCCCGCCACCAACACCGTCGCTGCTCGCGTTCTCTACCGGGGCACCTCCCACTGTCGACGTCGCTGCCATCGGCACCACCTCTGGCTGCCACCGTCTGCCTGCCTCGCCTGCACGACCGCCGGACGCCGTCTGCACCTCGCGCCCACGCCGCCGCCGGCCACCCCCGGGTTCCAATACCCACGACCATCTCCACGTCCGTGACCACCACCTTCGACCACACACGTGAGCCGCCGTCGTCAACCTCACCGGCCACCGTCCCCGCCGTCGCGACCACTGCGACCACCACGCCGGTGCACCCCCCGCGAGACCCCTAGCGCATGCACGTCGCTGGTGCACACCGCCAACGCCTCACCGGCCACCGTCCCCGCCGCGCTAACTCCCCCTCCACGGCGCGCTCTCCCTCTCTCTCTTTTCACCTCCTCCGCCTCTCTCCCTCCCGCTATCTTCCTCTCTCTCCCCCCGCCGTCTCCCTCTCTCTCCCTTTCCCTCTTTCTCTCCGCGACCTCCCTCTTTCTCTCTCTCTCCTCTCCTCTTCCTTATCTCTCCCCTCTCTCTTCCTCTCTCTTTCTTTCTACCTCTCCATCTCACTCTCTTCTCTCCCTCACGCCTCTCTCTTCCTCCTTCCCTGTCTCGTTCTCTCACTCTCTCTTTCCCTCTCTCATCCTCTCTCTTCCTCTCTCTCTTTTCTTTTACTTTTACTTTTATTTTTTTTATCTTTTCTCTCTCTCTCACCCTCTCTCTTTTCTTCTCTCCCTCACGTACTCTCTCTCACTCCCTCTCTTTTACTCTCTCTCCCCCCTCTCGATCCCTCTCTCAACTCTTCTCTTTTATTATTTTTTATCCCTTACCCTCTCACTCTCTCTTTCTCCCTTCCTCTCTCGATCTCTCTTTCCCCCCATTTTTTTTCTCTCTTTTATTTATATATATATATATATCTCCATTATTTTTTTTATCTTATTCTTCTCCATACTATTTTTTCTCTCATTTTTATATTTTCTTCCCTCAAAAACTAAGATATAAGAAAAAATTCCAAAAAAAAGAGAAAAAGTTATCTCTCTCTCTATTTCTCCTTTTCAGGGCGGCATCCACATTGGGAAGGCCCTGCCAGGTTTCTGAATGTCCGAGCGCATACGGGAGAAGCAGGTCTACTCCACCGTTCTCTCGCACCATCCTCGTCTTGGAGAAGCTCCTTCGAGCCCTCCAATCGTCTCTCAATAAGCTTCCTCACTTCTTCGTCTTATTTTCGTTCTTATTTTGTTAGTTGCATTGCATTGCATGCGTTATCTCTCATCCCTATTGCATCTCTCTCCCTGAGAGACCCTAACTTGATCATTCATCATATCATATGCCTACCTTTGTGTATAAAAGGGGTTTAAAACAACATCGACCAGCTGCGTATTTGTTCATGTGCTCATCATATTCATCACAAGGGATTGATGCTGCATTGTTGTTATCTTGATTTATTATTTCATCTTCTTTTGCAAGGGGAACCATCAAAGGGAAACTATCTCCTTCGGCCAGCCGAAGGAAGAGGAGGAGAGAACTCACGTGATTCCTCAGTTCGGAGATGAGAAGGGATCATTCCCTCCTATTTTGAGGTACCCAACCGTCCCCCCTCCATTTTACTCTATTTCTCTCTCTTTCTGTTGTTATTTATTGTTAAGTCTCCACCCCCATCCCTCTCTATTTTTGTCTAAAAAAGAGTCTTTCTCTCTCTCTATATATATATTTTCCTAGTGGTCTTTAATAATTTTAATTCTCTATACCTCACTCTCTTTCTCTATCTTTTACATCTCGATTTCTTTCATCATTTTCTCATGTCTCTTTAAAAGAAATAAAAGAATAAAAATAATAAAGGCATCACAAATAAAAAACCAAAAAAACAACAACAAAAGCTAAAACAAAGAAAAAAAAGAAAGAATAACAAAATCAGGGTAACCGAAGGAAGCCCTCTTCGTCGGCCGGCCGACAGAAGAGGAAGAGAGGACCCGCACTGCTCCTGCTCCGGCGGCGAACGCGATCAGAACACTTCCTGTGGGGTTCTCAGACCCTGGCGATCACACTTCCCCCCCCCTTCTTTCTGTTATTTCTTTTTTGTTCAAACCCCGTTTACGGAACTAGTTCCTCGTGGCAATTTTATCTTCTGTCTTTCATTCGAACCCCGTTGACGGAACTAGTTCCTCGCGGTGCTTTTATCTTCTGTCTTTCATTTGAACCCCGTTGACGGAACTAGTTCCTCGCGGTGGTTTTATCTTCTATCTTTCATTCAAACCCCGTTGACGGAACTAGTTCCTCGTGGTGGTTTTATCTTCTGTCTGTCATTTGAGCCCCGTTGACGGAACTAGTTTCTTGCGGTGGTTTTATCTTCTGTCTTTCATTCGAACCCCGTTGACGGAACTAGTTCCTCGTGGTGGTTTTATCTTCTGTCTTTCATTCGAACCCCGTTGACAGAACTAGTTCCTCGTGGTGATTTTATCTTCTGTCTTTCATTCGAACCCCGTTGACGGAACTGGTTCCTCACGGTGGTTTTATCTTTTGTCTTTCATTCGAACCCCGTTAACGGAACTGGTTCCTCGCGGCGGTTTTATCTTCTGTCTTTCATTCGAACCCCGTTGACGGAACTGGTTCCTCGCGGCGGTTTTATCTTCTGTCTTTCATCCGAACCCCGTTGACGAAACTAGTTCCTCGCGGTGGTTTTATCTTCTATCTTTCATTCGAACCCCATTGACGGAACTAGTTCCTCGCGGTGGTTTTATCTTCTGTCTTTCATTCGAGCCCCGTTGACGGAACTAGTTCCTCGCGGTGGTTTTATCTTCTGTCTTTCATTCGAACCCTGTTGACGGAACTAGTTCCTCGCGGTGGTTTTATTTTATAATCTTCACTCGAACCCCGCTGGATGGAACAAGTTCCTCGCGTAGGTTTCCTTTCATAATTTTCATTCTGTCATTCATTTCCATTATTTTTTATCTTAGCTATAAAAATCCCACAAAGACCAACGTCTAGTGGTGGTTTGTTGAACGTGTATATATTTATTGTTATATATATTACTATAAAAACCCCGCAAAGACCAATGTCTTGTGGTGGTTCGCTCTTTCTATGTTACTGTTATGTTCTCCCATTAAGTGATATCTTGCTATAATTCTGGTTCATTTTTTTTGTATTATTGTTATTATTTCATGATGAGCCACATTCTGTTGTAATTTGGTATTCCTATTTTGATTGCCCCCCCATTCCTAGAGTCCCAACATATCCCATCCTAACATCAGGTATCTTTAAAGCTACTCCCGAAACAACAGGCTACGCCTGTTGAGGAGGAAGTTAGCTTGCGTGAGAAGACCTTTGGATCTCGATCTCCGCCCCATACCGAAAGGTGGGTAAGTCTAGATTTCTCGTGTTCCACTAGAACGCTTCCTTCAGGTCGTGTTTACCAATTTCTTTCTCATACTACCCTGTAATTCATCCTCGTCCCGTTTCCTTCTCTCTCCTTGGTACGATCCCATCGTCCACATCACCACCTTCAACCAAGTGGTATCATGTCTCTAAAGCTATTGGCTTCAATTCTTCAAGCATATGGTTAGTGTGCATTTCCCATCTTCCATGCATTGCATAGATAAACCTAAAAATCTGAAGATCCTAAAAATTTGAAAACCAGAAACTCTTTAAAAACTTAAAAAGGTTGAAAACCAAATCAATTTTATGGTCAGTTTTATGGTTGCTGTATTTCTCTCGTACTGAATCATGCTGCCATGGTTAAATGTCTTACATACATTTGTCTCTCATGACTCAGTTCAGGTTGTCTTGCCATGTAATCATGACATTTAATGCCTTTTGTGTAAATATGTTTCTACCATGCCTAAGGACCTAACAATTTACATTGTGCTGGTCATTAACAATTGGTATCACTTGCTCTCTAAACACTCAACATCACTCTCTAACAAGTGGTATCAACTCCTTATCTGCACGGTCTTCTCTCTGCATAATACTTGCTTTACTTGCATTCACGAGGGACCCAACAAGAGAATCTTCAGGGACCTAACAATTGTTAACTTTAATCAGTGTACAACTATTGGCATGTAATTCCACTTCATTTTTTTTGGAACACTGAAGAGGTATCTCGGGTTGCTGCACGTTTAATTGCTCCCTACATGTATGTACTTACTTTCACTCTGTACATCCCATGCTAATAATCTCCTACTTTACTCCTTTCTTTCCTAACTATGCCATATATTCTCTCTATTGTGTTATTTTGATGATGTCAAAGGGGGAGAGAATTATATGTGTCATTAACTAGGGTATGCATAAGGGGGAGAGTATTGAAAGCATAAATGGGAGACTTATATGGGGAGAGAAAGTCATTGTGCTTCAATTCATGATTATATTTCTTTGCACCTTTACTCACAGTGTATTCATAATGACTCATAGTTGCCATCATCAAAAAGGGGGAGAATGTTGGGAAAATGTTGTGCATGTATGGTACACACATGATTCTCTGCCTTAATGTGGTTTTGATGATGTCTGCCTATGAGTTACTGATGAGTCTATCATGCATTTGATAAATCCATATTCATACATTTCAGGTCATGAAAACATTGACAAGATTCTGTGCAAGCAAAGTCTAAAGAAAAAATCAAGTAAGGCACATAAAACAAGGCAACTGGATGCACGAAAATCAAGGCTGAATTCAAGATACATAAATCTAAGAGAAAGAACCTTTCAAGTTGAAAGAGAAACTCAAGATACATGGTTGCATAGAAACTGAGGAAACTGGATGCACAGAAATCAAGGTAGATGATAATATTGGATGCATAGAAATCTAGGCAATTGGCAGCACAGAAATCAAGCTGAAAAGCTTCATGTTGATTAGGTCGGTGTAGCGGTTACTGTTCACACAAGCAAAGGTCGATGCACATTATGCCTAGCACAAGCCAAGGTCGGTGCACCTTTCGCTAGCACAAGCCAAGGTCAGAGCACCTTTCGCTAGCACGCAGCCAAGGTCGGAGCACATTCTGCTAGCACAAGACTAAGGTCGATGTATGTTTTGAAGGTCGATGCATATCATGCCAAAGCAAAACAAAGGTCGATGCTACTGACCCAGCTCAAGTCGATGCAGCTACTGTTGAAGGTCGATGCTACCTTAGTCTTCACAGAAGTAAGGTCGATGCACATGCTGTAGTTCAAGAACTAAGGTCGACGCACATTCTTGGTTTGAAGAACTAAGGTCGATGCACATTGTGCCTATGCAGAATAAAAGTCGACGCACTTTTGCCTTGTGCATATAGAAGGTCAGTGCACATCTTCCTTGTTCATTTAGAAGGTTGATGCACATTTGTATTTTGCATACTAAGGTCGACGCACATCTTGCATCGTGCATACTAAGATCGATGCACATCTGCATGATGGCATATCAGGTCGATGCATGTTTAGAAGTCCTGCATATAAGGTCGGTGCACATTTGCATTATAGCATTATCAGGTCGATGCACATTCCTCTTGTTGCATACTAAGGTCGAGGCATGTGCACAATGGTTGCATACCAAGTCGATGCATGTTCAGCCCAGTGCATATTAAGGTCGATCCACATTCATCCCAGTTCATATAAGGGTCGTCGCACATTCTGTTGGAACAGATGGTATGCTCTGATACCAACTGATGGGTGAGCTAGGCCCGGATTCAGAGGGCGGGTGAAAGAATTCCTCTTTAAAACTTCGCTCAATTGACACTTAAAGCAATCAGAGTTAACGACTAGAAATCAATTGAGATCTTTCAACTAAGAGATTCGCAGAAGCACTTGATCAATCAGTTGGGCTACTGAGCTATGGGCACCTAGCCAAGTCTGATCCGTATACAGAGTCAAGTATGAACAGCGTGTGCCTTAAAGCATTCGGATAGAATACTCAAATGAAACGCTCCTAGCCATTCATCTATCGACAATCAGATAAGAAATCAAACCACGGAGACAATAGAATTTAAGGTGGTTCGGTCCACTGACCTACGTCCACCCCACACTCCAACTAGAGTGTGGATTCCACTGATACACAGCTTAATAGCTGGGCCTCACAGCTTGACAACATCAGCTGAGCATCACAGCTTGCTTCCGCTGGGCAATATAGCTTAGCCATCCGCTGACTCACAGCTTGACTGCTGGGCGTTACATCTTCGCTGACCAGAGGAGTCCCCCTCTGCAACCATTGGGGCTTAAAGATTAACCCGTCCAGAGGAGTCCAGCTCTGCTACCACTGACAAACAGCTTGAAGCAAAGATAAAATAAAAACAACGACTGAAGTAACAGCGCCAGAAAGCTACAAAACTCTACAAACCAAAGTTGCTCTCGTAGGAGCTAACTGGCCTGGATTTGATCCAAGGTCCAGTAGAACCAGATCTTCAATGAAGTCTTCTGTCTTCTTCTCCACGAACTCTCTCTCTCTCTCTCTTCTTCTTCTACTGCTGGTCTATGTCTCTCTGCCTCTCTTTTCTTTTCTTCTCACTGTCTCCTCACTCTTTTTTTTTCGAACACTTCTCTCTTCTGCTCTTCTTCTGATTTTCTCCCCTTTCTTCTTCTACTGCTTTCGATCTCTCTCTTTCTCTTTTTCTTCTACTGCTTTCGAGAGAGATGTTCTTCAGATTGCAGGAAGCAGACTATATATATATATACTCCATTAGGTCAAGTTGACGAGCTCTTTCCCTAGGAGTGTGGAGGGAACGCTCCGGCCTGGAAGCTTCAGGAGACACTCGCCACTTGTCAGAATCTGGAAGCTTCAGGGTCCACGTGGCAGCATCTTTGAGTGAGGATCATCATTGGATCACGTGCCCTTCTTGAAGAACACGAGCTATTGACTTGTTTGGCTCACGTGCCCTTCTTGAAGAACAAGAGCTATTGACCTGTTGCATAAGTGTTTTTCAGTTATGTATAAAATATGCACAGACTTCATTCAATCACGAAAGATGTACACGGACATAGGGTATTATATGCACGAGTTCAGTACTGTCACACTAGCATATGCACAGACTTATCTAATTTGCAACACTAGACTAACGGATGCACTGACTATGCAGGCTACAGACATTTCATGGACTAAGATGCATGAATCTTTTATGCATTGAATTGGTTACGAGGTGGGCACAGACTTGATTTAGCATGAGATTATGTATGCATGGGCTCAAGTTTAACAAAGCAGATATATGCACAGACTTGAGAATGCAAGGTGGCAAGCGTGCACGGACCTTGGTGAGATGTGCACCGACTATGTACCAACTAGCATGAAAACGAGCACAACAATAGGAGTATGCACCAACGTAGTGCTAGCCCATAGCAACCATTGCATTGCACCGACCGTGAAGGCTCATGTGCATCGACTTAAGGTGTGTGTGAGACGCATACATGCACCGACTCCAGGCCACCATGAGACGCAGAATAAGCAATGCACCGACCTAACACTCGCCAAGACTGCGTGCACAGAGAGTATAATGCACATACCTTAATGCCTATGAACGGTGACATGCACCGAGGTTGTTGAGCAGCCTGACTGACAAAAATGCACTTGCCTTAGACAAAACATAAGTGCACCGACTTAACTGATGCATAGACATGTTTAAACTTAATGCAGCAAGCAAAATAGTGCACAGAACAATGCACTAACCTAAAGCAGCAACTGAATGCTCATCAGTTAAATCATCATCAAGGCATACAGATCAAGCTCTCAATCATAGATTAATCATGCAATCTTATGTGGTGACACTAATGTTGCTATCATCAAAACATCACAGCATCATCAAGGCACAAGGGGCACAACAATCTCCCCCCTTTTGATGATGGCAACATAATGAGTCACACAGACTCGACAAATCACCTATTCTCCCCCTTTGACTTCAGCAGAAAGAAGGTTGTTTGCGTGAAAAATTATGTGATGCATGAACCTATTCCCCCCTTTGAAATACAGACCTCCCCCTTTGACATAAACATGAATATCTATAATACCCAGAACTCCCCCTGAGAGCATGAAAGGAATCGAAAATGCAAGCAGATGATGTATCCTCAGGGATGAACTTTGGTTATCCAATGAATCAATCTGGAATCCACCACCACAAGAATTCTGAAGCAAAATTGATTGTGGCACACCTTACATTTGTATGGACAAAACAATGCAGGTGAAAGGCCCATAGAACCAGAACCAGTTACAAGAGTCATTCCTCAGGGATAAAGAAACAAGATGGAAGATTCCAACAGTGTGGAGAGTGAAATTGATGATGTCAATGAAGTAGATATAGCCAAGGGAAGGAGTAAATAAGAGAAAGCAAGGCACAGGATCTCCAATAGGTAAGTTAGCATGATGATTAAGTTGCCAGAGGTGAACCTGATTAGAGGAAATTGTATGGCAGGTACCACAGTAGTAAGTCCTCACAAGGAAAGACTCTCCTATCATAGGGGGTTATGAATTAACCGACATGACCAAATTGATTTAACCATGATGTATACCAAATTTGTCAATTAAAATCAATTCTCATATCTGAAGCAAGTTTTAATAAAACTGAACCAGCTAATCATGCAATATACAAAATCAATCAACTTCCAATTTACTCAAATAATCTTAATGACTCCTTTGAGAGTCACATAGAGCAGTGTTGAAATTAAACACCCTTACTAGAACATGAGTTGACAGTTTTTACAAGATATTTGCTTTTGATTAGCACATAATATTTCATGAGTAATTTGTGTCGATCAATACCTTTTTACATGAGGCACAACATGTCTCAGGTGAAGTGACCCAGTTACTCAGTGTGATAACAATCATTGCCTCTCAATTGTGAGAACAGAGTTAGTAATAGGAGTGCCTTTCACATGAGGAGACACCTTGTCAGTTACTCAACTCAAACATGCCATTGCTCTGTCAGGTTTGACAATTTTCCTTTACTGCAGAGGTAACTATGGCACTTCATGACTTAGGTTTTACTCCATTTCTTTGATGGAGGACCCAGTTTCTTGGTGACCAAAGTCATTGCTCTGACTTCAGTTTTTCCTTCTTAGCCAACATTTTTCAAGTTGATGTTTAAAAATGATACCCACTCTATGTATCTCTACCAGTGGTCTTGAGATTATATTTTCAGATTTCAGATGAGTGAGTCTAGACATTTCATGACATGATTGGGTAACATTTATTAGAACTTTTCATTCAGATATTTTCATTCATTTGAGTACAAATCCGAGAATACATTAAGCTCATACCAATTTGAAACAGTGGTCATTCTTAAATCTGTATGATAGGAATTTCTTTTATATTAAAAACATGGTACACAACTTGAAGTTCTCATATCAGTCCAATCAATGCAACTAAACAACTTATCATTCCTGGAATAAGAATCAGATTAATCAAACCAGCTTGAAAAGATGTGAGTGTCGGATGGGTACAAGCTGGTAGAGCAAATAACGGCAGGAGAGAAGACCATCAAATGTATGTAGAGCAGAATCAATTTCAATAGCTGGGTCTGGAGTACAGACAGATTAGCTAAACAACTAGAAGCATCAGAGAATTCAAGTGAACCACACATTGGCAATGGAATGGATAAGATTGCTAGACAGAAGGAGTTCAAGAGGCGAATAAGTGATGAAGCATGCATGCTCCCCCTGTCTAGATGCAATGGAATATGTTTTTAGGATTTTTCAAAATTTATGACATGCACTAATTTAAATCAAACATGAAGCATACAATGCACGACCTTGGCATGTGAACAACACGAAGTGCACGGACCTGTATGCAATGTAGACATAAGATGCACCGACTATATGCAAGACATGCAACTACCTATACTCAGTGCAATAATTATTCAAGCATCAAGACATTCTATATTCAGAGAGCATCATGCGAGAGCAGTCAAATTTTCAAGAGATGTCAATTAAGCACAGACATATTAATATGATATGCAAACATCTAAAGCAAACAATTTCAGATAGCAAAATTTAAGGAAAGTTTTCAGAACTGACCTGTACAGCGCAGTCATGGGGCTTTCATTCTTGAGTGCCTTGGATTAATGACCCCTTTATTCATCAGCTTCCAAGGCACACCTGCACAGATTTGATCACTTTGATCTAGTAGGAACCCAAGCAGTCTTGGGTCCTGTACTAACCCCAACAGGTGTTCTAAACAGTTCCTTAGCAACATTATCATCAAATTCCATCAAGTGACAGTTGGCTATGGAGTGTCCAAATTTACCATATTATTTACAATAAGCAGTATATTTTCTAATATTGTGATGCACATTAACAGAAGCATGAGGCCTATGTGCATAAGCATGAAGTGATTTGTTGTTTACATGGACATTTTGTTTCTTGTTTTTAACTAACCAACATTTAGCAGATTTGTGACCTGGCTTGCCACAGTTAAAACATGAAGAGTTCACAAGTCATTTTGCAAGAAATTAGATAGAGTAAGGATTGACAGAATTTTCCTTAACATGCCAACAATCCTCGACTGTATGGCCACGCTTCCCACATTCGAAGCACTTGATGTGCTTACCTTTAGAACCCTTTTTGCCCCAAGTGGATCCAGACCAACACTCAATGGCTTTGTGACCAGGTTTATTACAGTTGAAGCAAATGATATGCTGGTTCAAAGTAATTCTGTTTCTTTTAGAGCCATGATGATTTGCAGAATATCTAGCATGCATCCTATCATTGAATTTCATGATGAAACATGCATCCATAAGATGACCATGCCACCACAATAACGACAAGACACATGTGACTTTCTCGCGACATGGTTACTAACACACTGACTAGATGCATGCGAATGAGTAAATGAGGCATGAGCAGTGTGCATCGACCCATCAAATTCAACTAAGCTAGTAGATTTTAGGGCATGAACAGGAACAGTCTCTGCCTTCTTCGTTTGACCCTTCTTTTTCAATTTCTTATTATTCTTAACAATTTTTGTTTATTTTTCATTTTTCTAGGCCTTGAACTGAAATACAGATGATGAAGGTGATTTCTGATTTTTATTGTGTTTTGGGGATTGATTTATGGTACCAGCTACATCAAAGTTTTGCACGAAAGTGGTGTATAGCGGGTTTCTAATAGTTTCCTTAACATCAGAGCTACAACTTATCCTCTTTCTTGAATTATCATCCTCACCTTTCATGATAACTTTCATTTTTCCCTTATTTTTAGTAGACTCGGATGCTGAGTTTTCCAGATCATGAATTTTAGTTTCCAAATAGGCGATGTGAAGTTCATAACTGGCTATCTCCTATTCACTGCAATTAACGTATTCACTTACGACTTTGTTTGTAATTTTATACTTCTCAATTTCTTGTTCCAGACTGCTCAATATGTTAGTCTCTTCATTGTAAGCAGTTTTTCCTTTCTCTAACGTGAGAAGTTGTTCGGACATACCAGTGTTTAATTGTTTTAACTTCTCAATTTCAGCTTTCAATTCATGGTTTTGCTCTTCGAGTTTTCCAGCTTCAATTTCCTTACTAGCACACCTTTCTCTCTCTATAGCCAGAAGCCTCTCTGAAATAACAGTATTTAGGACATTGAGTTTTTTTGTTTTGTTCATTCAGTTCATTGTTCTCATTGGTTAGCTTCTCAATTTCTTTACTACTGGATATATATTCCAGTCTTTCAATTAGCTCATCTTCTCTTTCTTCAACTTTAATTTTCTCAATCAACAATTCTTTGTTTTCTTCTTTTAGAGATTCAATCAATTTTATCTACCCCTCATTTTCATCATACAGATCTTCATTGCGTTCTTTTAGAGCCAAGCACTTGTTGCAAATCGATTTTAGAGAGGAACCTTGCACACCTTCCTTGTTAACTTTCTCTATTTCATCTTTTAGATTTTTATTATTCCTCTGAATTTCTCCATTCTCAGCTTTCAATTTCTCCAGATCAGAATTAATCCTTTCCAACTCTTCCAGGTTTATCAGATGTTCATCAATTTTCAGCTTTAACTGATTTTCTAATTCAGAAATTTTATTGGCATATTCTTGGTTTTCATTTTTCAGCAAGCACATTTGCTTCATATTCACGTAAGTCTCAGATAGACATTTATCATATAATTCATTGATATTCAAGCACTTTTCACAAGATGAATTAGAAACATTTTTGTCAATTTTCTTTTTCATCTTCTTATATTGTTTTCTTAGATGATCATGAGACTCTAGCAATTCATTATATGCAGCAATCCAATCATCCAGGGCATAGTCTTCAAAGATGTTTACCTGATCATAGTCCTGTTCTTCATCTTGATTGCTGCTATGTTCACTTCCTTGAGCCATCATGCATCAATTATCATTTTTGCAGCTGCCACCCTTTAGTTTGTGTAAGATTTCTTTGGCAGACCTGCAAGATGAGACGTATGAGATTAGTGCTTTGTCAATTGATGCTTTTACCATGTTCAATGCTCTAGAATTGACGAAGTCTTTCAATGTGTCCTCCTTGGTCCATTTAAATTTATCTTTTGATAATTTGTGTGAACCGTGAGTCATTACCTTCCAAAGATCAGGATCGGTTGTCCTTACGTACCGATGCAACTTTTCCAGCCATAGATCAAAGTCATCACCTCTGAAGATCGGTGGATGAGCCATCGAGAAATGACTTGATCAATTGAAGGAGATGAGAAATGCACCGGAATCAACAGAGGTACAGCAAGACACCAACTCTGTGAGATTGAAGCACCGAAAACAACAAAACCAAACCCACTTGGAAATGCACCACGAAAGTAGTCGGATCCCCTGTAGATCGTTGGATCTGAATGCATAGAGACCCGCTCTGATACCAATTGTTGGAACAAATGGTATGCCGTGATACCAACTGATGGGTGAGCGAGGCCCGGATTCTGAGGGGGGGTGAATGAATTCCTCTTTAAAACATCGCTCAATTGACACTTAAAGCAATCAGAGTTAACGAATAGAAATCAATTGAGATCTTCCAACAAAGAGATTCGCAGAAGCACTTGATCAATCAGTTGGGCTACTAAACTATGGACACCTAGCCAAGTCTGATCTGTATACAGAGTCAAGTACAAACAGTGTGTGCCTTAAAGCATTCGGATAGAATACTCAAATGAAATGCTCCTAGCCATTCATCTATCGACAATCAGATAAGAAATCAAACCACGGAGACAATAGATTTTAAGGTGGTTCGGTCCACTGACCTACGTCCACCCCACACTCCAACTAGAGTGTGGATTCCGTTGATACATAGCTTAACAGTTGGGCCTCACAGCTTGTCAACATCAGCTGAGCATCAGAACTTGCTTCCACTGGGCAATACAGCTTAGCCATCCGCTGACTCACAGCTTGACTGCTGGGCGTTACAGCTTCGCCGACCAGAGGAGTCCCCCTCCACAACTGCTGGGGCTTACAGCTTAACCCGTCCAGAGGAGTCCACCTCTGCTACCGCTGACAAACAGCTTGAAGCAAAGATAAAAGAAAAACAACGACTGAAGTAACAGTGCCGGAAAGCTGCAAAACTCTACAAACCAAAGTTACTCTCGTAGGAGCTAACTGGCCTGGATTTGATCCAAGGTCCAGTAGAACCAGATCTTCAATGAAGTCTTCTGTCTTCTTCTCCACAAACTCTCTCTCTCTCTTCTTCTTCTACTGCTAGTCTATGTCTCTCTGCCTCTCTTTTCTTTTCTTCTCAATGTCTCCTCACTCTTTCTTTTTCGGACACTTCTCTCTTCTGCTCTTCTTCTGCTCTCTCTCTGATTTTCTCCCCTTTCTTCTTCTACTGCTTTCGATCTCTCTCTTTCTTTTTTTCTTCTACTGCTTTCAAGAGAGATGTTCTTCAAATTGCAGGAAGCAGACTATATATATATATACTCCATCAGGTCAAGTTGACGAGCTCTTTCCCTAGGAGTGTGGAGGGAACGCTCCGGCCTGGAAGCTTCAGGAGACACTCACCACTTGTCAGAATCTGGAAGCTTCAGGGTCCACGTGGCAGCATCTTTCAGTGAGGATCGTCATTGGATCACGTGCCCTTCTTGAAGAACACAAGCTATTGACCTGTTTGGATCACGTGCCCTTCTTGAAGAACAAGAGCTATTGACCTATTGCATAAGTGTTTTTCAGTTATGTATAAAATATGCACAGACTTCATTCAATCACGAAAGATGTACACGGACATAGGGTATTATATGCACGAGTTCAGTACTGTCACACTAGCATATGCACAGACTTATCTAATTTGCAACACTAGACTAACGGATGCACTGACTATGCAGGCTACAGACATTTCATGGACTAAGATGCATGAATCTTTTATGCACTGAATTGGTTACGAGGTGGGCACAGACTTGATTTAGCATGAGATTATATATGCATGGGCTCAAGTTTAACAAAGCAGATATATGCACAGACTTGAGAATGCAAGATGGCAAGCGTGCACGGACCTTGGTGAGATGTGCACCGACTATGTACCAACTAGCATGAAAACGAGCACAACAATAGGAGTATGCACCAACGTAGTGCTAGCCCATAGCAACCATTGCATTGCACCGACCGTGAAGGCTCATGTGCATCGACTTAAGGTGTGTGTGAGACGCACACATGCACCGACTCCAGGCCACCATGAGAAGCAGAATAAGCAATGCACCGACCTAACACTCGCCAAGACTGTGTGCACAGAGAGTGGAATGCACAGACCTTAATGCCTATGAACGGTGACATGCACCGAGGTTGTTGAGCAGCCTGACTGACAAAAATGCACTAGCCTTAGACAAAACATAAGTGCACCGACTTAACTGATGCGTAGACATGTTTAAACCCAATGCAGCAAGCAAAATAGTGCACAGAACAATGCACCAACCTAAAGCAGCAACTGAATGCTCATCAGTTAAATCATCATCAAGGCATACAGATCAAGCACTCAATCATAGATTAATCATGCAATCTTATGTGGTGACACTAATGTGGCTATCATCAAAACATCACAGCATCATCAAGGCACAAGGGGCACAACACATTCATCACATTGCATATAAGGTCGATGCACGTACTACAGCACACATCATAAGGTCTATGCATATGATGCATCCAAGTCTGTGCACATGTAAATCTGTGCATGTATAGGGTCTACGCACATTCAGCATCCAAGTCTGTGCATATAGGTCGAAGCATACTTAGGGTCTGTGTACATGTAAGTCTATGCATATAGGTCTAAGCATACTTAGGGTCTGTTCATACTTAGGGTATACGCACATGCAGCATCCAAGTCTGTGCATATTGGTCGAAGCATACTTAGGGTCTGTGTACATGTAAGTCTATGCATATAGGTCTAAGCATACTTAGGGTCTTTGCACATGTAAGTCTGTGCATGTCTAGGGTCTACGCACATGCTGCATCCAAGTCTGTGCACATTTGGAATTCAAAGTCTACGCATATGTCCAAGTCTTTGCACATGAAGGAACCAAGGTCTGTGCATGTTTGATGAAATGCCTCAATGAAGAAAGGTATGTGCATGTTTTTCCCCCAACTTTACAAGGTCTAAGCATACTCCAAACCAAGGTCTGTGCATGTTTGCCTTCAACATAAGAAGAATTAAGTGCTTGATGAAATGAATCAATGAAGAAGAAGGTCTACCTCTATCCTCCCAGAAGTATTTCAAGCCAATTTTCTGTTATATCAAGTGGGAAATCTAAGGAGAGAAAATAGGTACCGCAAGTGTCCAAATACATGGATTTCGAGGTCTGGATGGAGTACCCAGGTTTGACTTTTGTCCATGTCATCATGTCTCATCTAATCTATCTTCTTGGAGCTACTTTTGTCAGATATCCAACTAGAGAAAGGACACCTCACAGTCTGCCACCTTATTTATTGTCCCCCCATGTGACTCATGTCATAGCAGTCCTCAACAAGATAGAATTAACTCCAGCCAATGAGAAGACCACATGTCTAAAGGGCATTTAATGTGAAGACCTGAAATTGACTAATGGAAGATTTGGTCAGCTTTCTTCTTCTCTGCTGCCACTGCTTCATCCTTGGACTTGATGCTAGCCAACTCAAGTTGTACTTTTGGCAGGGTATCTTCCTCAAAGAGATTTTGGAGGGAAAGTTCTTCACCACATTTGCTTAAGGCTTGGCTATAAATATGATGCTTCCTCAAGAGAAGAATCGGCTACTGCCTTGAGAAAAAGCCACGCCCTTGAGCCTCTAAGAAGAAAACCTGTGAGAAAGAAAGGAAGGGAGGGAGAGCAGCCCAGCACTAGTTTGACTAAGTCCAGTGCTGTAAGAGAAAAAGAAAAGAAGATCAGCCTTGAAAGAGAGTAGCGCTGCAGTCTACCTGAGCCTGAAGAATCAGATCTTCAGATCTAAAATTTGTAGCTGTAGTCACCAGCCTCAAGATCATCATCTATAGCTTCAGCTGGTGTTTATTCTTTCTGTTATTGTTATTTTTCCTACTGCACTTGCAATGAGTTTTATCCTGTGTTTTGTTCATCAAGAACCGTCCCTACCAGTTTTGTGTGTAGGAAGACAGATGGGGGTGTCCTCGGGTCTATGGAGAACCGTCCCTGCCGATTTTGTGTGTAGGAAGACAGACGGAGGTGTGCTCCGGTCTATGGAGAACTGTCCCTGTCGATTTTGTGTGTAGGAAGACAGACGGAGGGTTCTCTGTTCTGTGGTTTGAGGCGTGTCCCCGGTCAAGCTATGTGTCAGCAGGAAAGCCTCACCGGGTTTGGTGAGGGGTAGATATAGGTTGCGGGTTTGCAACTGAACCACCTTAAAAATTCCTGTGTTGTGGGTTGAACATCTTGTGGGTTTGCTCCATATCTTCTATCCCCATTCATAGGTCAGTGTGCTTGCTTCATCGTACGTAATCTTGTTTATCTCCATCACACACTCAAGCTTTGTGGATTGCGCATTCTTGTATATACACCATTTATTCCTTGCACAGTACTAGCATTCGCTTGGCTGCCTGCTGCATCTTTGCACTCAGGCACTAGGGAGCACTCTCCATCAAATGAGGATCACCTTGTTCACACATACATCAGAAGTTTGCTGGGCAGCACCTTAACTTGTACCTTGACCTATGTAGTCTTTGGACCGCCGGTTCCATTTAAGCCATTCCGTTTAATTCCGCTGTGCATTGTGCCTAAGTGATTCATTTACTTTATAGGAGTGGTTTATGCTTTTGGTAGCCAAGTTTTTAAATAGGTCAAAGTTTTTGATAGGATCTATTCAACCCCCCTTCTAGATCCGATTGCACTATACGGGACCCAACAGTCCTCACAGAGAAAGGCCCAACCCAAGACCACGCGGTTCGGAGGAAAATAGTCACGACCTTGCAGTTGTGAACCCTATATTGTCTAGGGAAAACCCTCGATAACCCTTATCGGAAACCCTAGACCTCTACGTCAGGAAAACATGAGGAAACTTCTCGAAAATCACGTCTCGCAGACGGTAAACGAAACTTGAGTCACGAGAATCTCACGTCACGTGATGGGAGTACCTACCCACCAGAAGTAAGGCCGGATGCGTCCAATGACATCTTAGTCAGCACCTCAGGTGTCTCCCTCGCCCTAGGCAAAATTGAGACACCGTACTAGTAACCATTGAACAAGGACTAGCCAGGGTCGCACTCGTCAGCACGTGTCCGACGCCCCCAAGCATGTGTGCATACACAAACCACGCGCTGTAGGTCAGATCCTCTACTGGGTTTTCCCCCCAGCCCGGACTTAGGCTGCAAAGACGAGGGGCCCTATGGTAACCAGCCTAAAAATCGTCACACCGGGAAAGCTCTCCCCCACTCCCAAGTGGGTCCACACAAGCGTGCGCAGGAAAGCTACGACTAGTAGGGGTCACTAAACGTGAACACGGAAAGTCATGTACGCACCCATTTTGAGTAACACAGAGTACCAGGTGGCTCAGGGCCACCAGACTCTGGGTGGTCCACTAGACCTGCTAAATCCAACGGTCCTTGAGTCACGAGACTCGGGTCAAGACCGTTGTATAGGGACGGCTCCATGCCGTCAATCTGCACTAATCTTAGTGTTAGAAATCACAGTAATATACTTATTAGGGCTGCTCACAGCCCGCCAAACCTAATCCCTTCCAAAGGGAAGCTAAGAAACCCTCCAGCCCCATGCTGGGTGACTGAACTCACAATCCATAGGCCATATGTATGGCCCACACAGAAACCGCTTCCCGAAGAAGCTAACAACGTGCGGAAATAGCGCTCTGCACTCAGGCTGGTATACGGTGACTCGATTAAGCGTAATACAGAAGCCTGGAACATAAGACGGTCACCTGGACCCTTAAAACCCACGGGCACACTAATGGAGATAAAACGGTACCTCCGGACACCCAAAAATAGGGTCACGAGACCCCTGGGGTGTCCGAAAAATCCACAGTGCCAAAGGTCGACCAATGGGTCACCACCGGGTCGACCGGGGCCCAAAACGAGCCAAGGGACTTGACTTTGGTCGACCAAAACCACTGGGTCGGTCGACCAACAGGGGACAGGTCAACCTGTCCAGTGGGCAGGTCAACCTGACCAACAGCCATTGCTGGCTGGGTCGGTTGACCGAACTGTCCTGTTCAATAGACAAAACTGGGCAGCAACCCTGCCCCAAGCGCAGGCCGTTCGGTCGACCGGCCCCAAGCACAGCCCTGCCCCAAAAACAGCGGGAACCCCATCCGAACGCACCTTAGGAGTTCGATTTCCATGCCCACTCGATCCCAATCGAGGGGAAAAACAACAGGGATCATTCCCCGGGTCCCAAAACCCAAAAATGGAAGGAAAGAAATGGCAAAATGCAGCTCGATTCGACGAAACCATCACACACCCTAAAAATGTGATTTTAACCCCCGATGTGAAATAAACCCGCTCACAGCTCACCTCGGCCTACCAAAACCGTGAGAAATGAAGTACAGGGGTTAGGGAACCATCCCCCTACCTCCACCGAAGATTATACGCACTGTGGATGCCGTTCCATCGCAAAAATACCGTTAGAAGCCCTGTCAGCGCCCCGAACTCTTGAAGAATGCCACTGCCTCGAACCTCGTCCATCCTCGCCACTCCTCGCCTCACAGACCTCGCCGCCTCGCCCCAGCCTTCCTCCGTCGGTCGCCAGAGAAAAGAGGGAGAGAAAGAGAGAGTGTGAGAAGAGAGAGAGAGGGAGAGATGAGAAATGAGGGAGAGAGAGGGGTGGGGGGTTATTTATAGGAAAATGATTTGGGTTTTAAAATCCAAAAAATACAAAATTAGGGAAAAATACTCCCCATGATCCTTGAAAAATGCACAACGCATCACAACGTCTCAGAACACAAAATCACAGTGGTTCACCTTGTACAGGGTTCTGTAGGCTCGATAGCTAAAAACCTGATTAAATCACAAAACACGATCCGGGACCCGCGAAAGCGCTCCGAAACCCACATATTCAAATCCAAAAAAATGAAAAAAAATTCGAGGCATTACAGACTTCCCCCCTTACAAAAATTTCATCCTCAAAATTTGAGGCAACCACAAATCACAGGGGAAGAACAACTTATCTGGCCGACAGCGCTCCCAGAGCCCCAACCAAAACCTCAATTCTCGTGAAACCACCTCTCTCGATGGACACAGCAAGACTATGATCGCAGACAACATGCCTCGCTCCACAACACAACACATCGATTCTTAGAGCGAGCATAGCACACGAAAGGATACAAGTCTAGTATCACCTCAGCCATAATGAAATATAATCACAGCATCACTGCCACCATCTCGCTCACCGAGGAGACACAATCCTCATTACGAGAAATAGCCACCGATCAATCCCATGCTCGGTGGACCAATCAAACGTCATCTTCTCTACTAGTTGACCAATCTCATACCCTGCACAAGGGACAACCAACACTGAGCTTCCACCAGCTCATGCAGTCGTCTCAATTGACTGCCACAAATCCGTCGACTCTGCGCCATGAACCATCTCACCACTCGCAAGATGAACGCCAACAACAGCACGAGACCAGGTCTGATAGAACACAAACTTCCATCAGTTCCCAGATCCAATCCAGGAAAGGCATATCTCATACTTGGCCACCCAAGGCCTTGCTTACATATGGCTCTCACCATTCTCGATTCGCAACAACTGGCATCTTCTGTTTTTGAAAGACCACTCGCCGGTCACCAATTACTCATCAACGGGAAAACCCTCGCTTGCTCAGCCTCCTCAAGCCTGATATGCACATTCCAAATCTCAACAAGCCATTCGTTGACTCTTCCACAGACCATCACTGCATCTTGAGCCGATCCTCACTCGGACACCGCATCCGATCCTGATCCTCATGCCAACTCTACCCTCTCAAGGGAGCATGGCAATATCAATTGACAGGATTCCACATGTTGTGTCCCTGTGTTTTGATGATGTCAACACTATGACTCATCATTGAGTTTCATGTATTTTTGAACCTTAAGTTTCATACATTTTTTTGCTCTTTGAGTTTCATATGTTTTGATTCTTGAGGTTCATATGTTTTTGATGTTGTCAAATATTTTTGATAATTATAAACCATGAATATCCATGAGTTTTTGTGAAGTCAAGATCGTTTTTGATCAAAGGAATGGCCAAATGCATAAAATCAAGTCAGCAGATGACTCCGCAAGATATCGCTATCAAATGTACACATAAGGGTGACAAATGTCGGTTAGTGGTGACAAATAGGTCCACAAGGGTGAAAAATAGCTCATGAGGCTTAACTATGGACTAAGTGAAGTCCCGCGATCAATGACACCCAAGAGGGGGGTGAATTGGGTGATTACAAATTTTACGAAAACTTTTGTCCTTTTCAAAATATGTGATACAATGCTAATCAAAAGGTTCAATCTATTTGTTCACAAATTAGATTTATCAAACGTAATTAGATGATGATATAGATTGTGCACGATATACGAAGATAAATCCAGAACAACAATAAACACTAACGCTCACTTAGAATGGAGGTAAGGGAAAAGGACCAAACCACACAAATCAAACCATAGTGCACATCGGATTTTAAGGTGGTTCGGATGCAATGAGGCTTCACTCGGTGATAAATCCCCAAACGGAGATGAAGCTCCAACCACACATGCAGGATGACACCGGCCCACACACACGGGGACGCACCCCAACACACACACACACACACACAGAGAGACAAGGTCTCCAACACGATCCATCAAGCGGATCAACAAGTCACACACACGCTGCGACAAGTGCAGCACTCCACACACTAACAAGATCGGATCAAAATAGATCCACACACACATGTAGATCTAGGAAGCTCTACGCATAGACACACGAATAGAACACAATGACCACACACGACCACGGATCCACAACGATCCACACACACACAAATGTTTCTAGATTATAAAGAACACAAATATAAACCCCAAAACACAAAAATAATGAAGCACGGTTTAGAAGACTCTTGATTTGGCTTCCACTGAGTGTATGATGTAGAGCATGGAACAATGCTTCCTACTTCACTTGAATGGCTTTGAATGGAGCTTGAAAGGCTTGTGTAGGGATGAAGAGATCTTCCACGAGGTACTGTTCATGGCTACAGTGTAACTTATTCCTCCTTGGACAGCTTTCTTGATCTCCTTGATGTTTGCTTGCTTCTCCTCTTCCTCTTTGGTTGCTGGCTTCAGATGGAGCTTGAATACCTTCAGATGGATGAAGAAGTTGCTGGACGGAGTACTATTCATGGTGGGTTGCAGTAGCCTTCTTCTTCCTTTGATAGCTCTCTCCCTTGATCTCTCCTTTGATCTCTTGGATAGTTAGGGTTTCTAACCCTCTTGTGTGTATTTTATAGACTTGGAATGGTCCATAGACATCCCCCAGACCAGATCCACGTTTTGTGGGTGATTGGGTGTCTTTGGGATTAAATAATTACAATGGAAGAGGCTCTTCTCGAAGTGGAAAATAAAGACAACTTTTGTTGGCTCGGGACTGGCGGTCGACCGGAACCTTCTGGCGGTCGACCGCTACTGAGAAACGCTGTTGAAATTTAGTCCATGGTGGTTCCGGTCGACTGCTATTGGGCTGGCAGTCGACCGCCACTAAGAGTTCTATAGACAGTGGACTGCTGGCTGGGGCGGTCGACCGCCCCTGGGCTGGCGGTCGACCGCCAGCTAGGCAGACCCTGGGATTCGCCGGGTCAGTCCATTAACCCCGTTAGCTCCGTCACTTAAGTCCTTTAGCAGCCCGTTCTCATCTGTGGCATCAACCTTGACAGTCTTGAAGGTGTCAACTGAATCTTTGACCTTGGGTTCTCTTGGCTATGCTTCATTGTACATTGACATGGGCTATGTGAAGTGTCGAATGTGAAGACCTAGTCCTGCAAAGTTAAAGTGTTAGCCCAATGAAATACATCCAAATAACAATGACTTTAAGTAGATGTTTATTTCATACATTTGGTGGTTGGATTTCACTTGGTTTATGCATTAGACCATTTGAGCAT
The DNA here is from genome assembly GCA_022559845.1 of Amorphophallus konjac. Taxonomy (NCBI): domain Eukaryota; kingdom Viridiplantae; phylum Streptophyta; class Magnoliopsida; order Alismatales; family Araceae; genus Amorphophallus; species Amorphophallus konjac. Next base: position 166,899,315 of record CM040119.1, on the reverse strand, counting down.
TTCTAAAATTTGTTCCGGGGACTCCACCCTCGAAAACCCCTGCAAGGGGCGCTGACCGCGCAGGTCGATCCGCGGGGGAGGGTGCACGATGGCTTGAAGGGTTTCAGGTTTAATGTGCATGAATGAGGTGTATTAAGGAGAGGTATATGAGATACACATGGTGAGATCGATGCTAAGATAAGGTAAGAGTCTCACCAATGGTTCTTGACAGTAAATGACATATACCACCTGTTTTGGATTGTAGAGGAGCAGAGTTTTGGTTCACCAGGTGACTGCCATGAGTTTAATCCTGCATGCAAGATAGTCAGGGTTAATGCCATGCTAGTTGACATTAAATAGGTTATGAAACCTCTTGCCTCTTGTAAAACCAACATATGCAACCAGCATAAACAACAAGATGAATGAACACAATCATCAAGAACATGTGTAATCAACCATAAGTTTAGTTATCATCATGTAATCACACATTAAGTTTAGTTATCATCAAAATCATAACTTAACAATTACAACAATCATCAAAATCATAACTCAACAATCTCCCCCTTTTTGATGATGACAAACTTAGTAATGATGACAAACTTAATGATAAACTTATGATGATATAACAGAATGGCACAAATGTTCTTCTCCCCTTGTCACACACAATCATCAATTTTTCTCCCCCTTTGACATAATCAAAAAGTGGGATAATGTAACTCTTTCTCCCACAATAACAGTATCAAGCGAGTTGGAAGGAGCCAAATAAGGAAGAACAAGATTAACTCCCTTTGAAACAGCAATAGCCCATCATATCAGATCAGAAGAAGCAAGGGCAAATCATGGACGAGCAAAGTAATATGATTATAATCTGAAGAAACTAATTGGTGATTATTCTCACAAATCAATATGATGCCATCCAAAGCAAATATAGTCAAGCATGTATTGATACCAATTGAAGGTGGTGATTGGCCTCAAGGATATGAACCAGTGGAGGAAGATGTGCACAGGATGAGGTATTCAACATGATAGCATTCAAAATCTAGATCCCATGTCAGATTTTCACAACAAACAAGAGTAGGAGGGCATATCAAAAGGATTTTCTTTGATTTTTAAATTTTATGATTTTTATATTTTGATTTGAAATGCATGAAATGCAACACATGCAAGTGATGACATATGAGATGTACAATCAAACAAATATGTATATGTACATGCAACTCAACTCCCCCATACTTATTTAAGAGAGGATAGGTATATGAAGGGTGCATAAGGGTCATGACAATCGGAATGCACATGTATAGCACATGGGAGATTGTGCAATCATATAGGAGATTCATGCAATTACTAATGCAGTCAATCAATTTTCTGAATACATAATAAATCAAATTTTCAGATGTGTATATGAGTAACATGAAAAGTGATAGTTGCAATATGGATATTCAAACTTTCAGATTAACATAAGGAGACATTTTACAGACTGCACTTCAATTTTGAGAACAACGTATTGGAGGCTACGCTCTACCACAATGAGTTTTCACCCACATTTTTTAACTCAACCAATATCACATGATATTCAGAATTTTTCAAGAGTGATCAGGTTCAAATAATTCCTTTTTACGCGAGTAGATGCATGGAGCTCATGTCAGAATCCCCGGTTACTCAGAATACTAAACCATTTCACCTCATTTTGAATAGAGATACTAGTCAACACTTTTCAGATATGAACCACATCACGTCTCAGGTGACATGTGCCCAGTTTACTCAGTGAGACCGAGCATTGCTCTATCTTTCATTTTCATTTCAGATTTTTCAACAAGGATGGGTAGGCAGCTTTTTCCTCAACTGTCTATTCAACATACATACAGCAAGTTTAACATCTCGAGAGTGTTGAAAAGAAATTTATATATCCTTATCATTAACACTCATTTTCACATTTTGTGCATGAAGTGTGCGAATTTGATTCAGCGTGTATATGAAAATATCATGAATACATAACAGTGCAACTCCCCCTAAATAGATGCACTTATGAAATAAGAACTCCCCCAGAGTGTACGACATGAAACACTCCAATAATGACTCAAATGCAGCATTATTTATCAAGAAGACATAAGGCCATAGAAATGCCAAGGGATGGGGGTGAATAGCATATAATATCAAGCAAGCACATAGAGGGAATGTATGCAACATGCAATACAAGTATGCAACTGACACCAATCAAATGGATACCAATAGATTGAACTGAATGTAGCTAAGGCATGAGTTCTATTGCAATGCAACATTTAACATGGGTGCAAAATGTGAGTTTTTGATTTTTCATTTGAGTGAATTAAATGCACCTAATGCATTGGGTTCTGATGCATGCATCCTATAGCTGTATGAGAATGGAATGCAAGATGAAAAGTGACACTTTATACAAGAGAGGAGTTCAGATTTGAAAGATGAGCATGGAACATTATTCATCACAAGTCATTTATATACAAAGGTGCAGAAATCATTTGCATGCAATAGAGACCATTTATTGTCAGAGATTATTAAGAACAGATTTTCAAAGGTTTTGAAATCAATCACATGTCATTTAGGAGTTGACATTTCCATTGCAGAACTCTTCACTTCAACAAGGATCAATTTTAGAAATTTTGAAGCAATTCATCATGAGCATGTTGCAAGTTTCAATTGAAGATCACTCAGTCAATATAGAGAATGAAATATCATTCATTTCAACTTGTTTAGCTAGCAAGACCCCTTTTGACAAAAACATGAATCTCAAAAAAATTCAGTGAAAGTGCAATATTTCTCTTATGACATGTGGCAAGCTAACAAGGAGCAAATAATAGCATCAGAAAATTCTTTCAAGGCCAAACAATCGATTTCTTCCAATTCTGGTACAAGGCGGAGAACTTTGGTCCAAAGACCAACTCACGTATAGTGAGAGTTTCCAGGTGAAGATGATCCACCTTTTCACTACTTAGTATTTGATATACCAGATACTCAATTAGGCTTAAATGTGCTCAAGCAATCAGATTGAAGGATGTTCAAGGGTCAACACAAAGTTCAAGATTTTTAGTTTCATTCAACCAATAAGCAAGTTAATCACAGCAGAATGGAGGAGCAATCATTTCAGGTATGTAGAAACATTACATGTCATCAGAATAACATCACAAAGTCCCATAGACTAATGCATGAATTTCCATTTCCATAGCAAGAGGGTGAATTACCTTAGTTCAGAAGACAATATCGTAGACCTTCAAGCACCAAAATCACTAACCTCACGAAGGTTAGTATTTCAGATTTTTATTTTATTACCTTGGCCTTGAGAATGCATTTTGATCCAAGCCTTCCACCTATTTAACATGTTCTGAATAAAAAATGCGGGCTTTTCATACGATGCCTTGGGTACTTGCTTTAGCACGTACACGGACTTTCACCAGCTTGTGCTTGAGTCGATCCTGGAGGTTGTTCAAGTTCTGATATCCCATCTCCTGGTGGCAATTGAGAATGTTCTCATCATTTTTCATCCTTGCAAGGTATATCTTTAGCTGATTCAAGCCTGACTATGGATGGCCAGCATCACTTGGAATTGGGGGGTATAATCTGCATCCAAAGAACAAGAGACTTGATTTGTCAATTTCGATTCAAATTCATTAGTAATAGATTGACAAATTATTTAAACAACCAACATCCTCTAGACAGCTCTAGATGGAATGCATGACTCATGTGCGAGCCTAAACATTAAGCTCATATGACGAATGTGGTTGCTCCCCCTTAGTATGTGCATGAATGCAAGATGTTCAGTAACAATCCAATGCCATATGCAACCTTTTAAGTACATGACTCATAGTGCCAGGTGGAGAACTTAGATCCGAAGATCACCTCACGCGTAGTGATAGTTTTCAGACAGGCTTAACCTGCCCTTCCACATGTCACAATTTGATATACTATGTAGTCGAGGATGATGAAGGTAGGAGGATTTATAATGCATTATGGCATGAATACACAATGTTCAACTTTTGCATGATAGAGTATGAAAGTGTATGCAAACTCAATATATGTAGTGAAATCATGATCTAAAGAATATTCAAGCTCACCTACAACAAGATGTTATATGACAAGTGATATGCGCATAAATATGTAAAAAAACTATGAATGAAATGCATGTGCAGACATATGCAGAATTACATAACTATATGACACAAGGTAAGTTAAAACATGACACAGTCACTACAGAAAGTAGGAGGGATATCACCTGATCTTCAAATTCAGTTTTTGATTTTTCGTCCAACCTGACTTATGCCACTTGGCCCGTGTGCCTTACCTTCTTGATGAAGACAGATTTCATACTTTTCATTCACATGGCACACCTGCAAAACAGATTTCTCATTTGGCATTCTTAGGTACCCAAACCATCTTGGGTCCTTGTGGGTTAGCAGCAACATGGGCATGTGGTTTCTAACTTTTGACAACATTCAAATCATTATTTTTCTTTAGAAAATAATCATGCTTAACATTCCCAGATTTACCAAAGTGATGGTAGAAAGCACGTGGCATATACCACATGTTTTGGATTGTAGAGGAGCAGAGTTTTGGTTCACCAGGTGACTACCATGAGTTTGATCTCGCATGCAAGATAGTTAGGGCTAATGCCATGCTTGTTGACATTAAAGAGGTTATGAAATCTCTTGCCTCTTGTAAAACCAACATATGCAACCAGCATAAACAACAAGATGAATGAACACAATCATCAAGAACATGTGTAATCAACCATAAGTTTAGTTATCATCACGTAATCACACATTAAGTTTAGTTATCATCAAAACTATAACTTAACAATTACAACAATCATCAAAACCATAACTCAACACTAAGGAGCTAAGCAGAAGGTTTCATGAAGGTTGCGTCGAGGCCAAGGCCACCCGCTAGCCAAAACAACATTGACGATGGCTATCGAGCGATAAGGGTGACAAATAGCTCATCTTGGGTGACAAATAGCCATTATCTGTGACAAATAGCTCTTTAAAAGTGAAAAATAGCTCTTAGCAGTCAAACATGAAGAGCTATCAAGCCTATTCGAAGGATTTAACTGTGTAGGGGTTTCCAAACCTCATCACCTCGATTTTGGAGCTATTTTGAGCATTGGACAACCTTGATAAATATCATCCAAGATCAAGAGACGATCAGTGGAAGATTACTTGAGTTCTTGTCACCACCTGCAAAGAAGAGAAAAGGAGCTTAGAAGAAGAACAATGAAAGCAGCGTCGACGCAGTGCTTCATAGCGTCAACGCGGCCAAGCTGGAACATCAAGGGAGACAATGGTATCAAGCATGAAAACTATCTTTCAAGGATGGCAAATAATCCTTAAGGTTGACAAAAAGGTCAGCAGCTGTGTAAACTGGAAGACAACGGTAACAAATAGCCACTACAGGTGAAATATGGACAGCAGAGGTGACAAATAACTCGTAAGGGTGACATATGGGCTGTAGCGGTGACAAATGAGCCTTAGCGGTGACAAATAGCGCTCAAAGGTGACAAATAAAGCGCTAATGGTGACAAATGGCTATAGGTGACGGCTCAAGGCAAGAAGAAAAAGACTAAAGGCGATGGCTCAGGCGTCTAAGGGTGACAAATATTTTATAAAGGTGAAAAATGTTCTGTAAGGGCAACAAATGCCTTTTTAAAGCTGGCAAATAGCTCGCTAGTGTAGAAAAATGAGGTAAAGTCAGGAAATTCACTTGAGCTGACTTCGTGCCTTCGAACTTGTGATTGGCACATGTTCCTAGGCCATGTGACACCCTTCTAGAAGAACTCTTGTGGAGAATATGTCTATCTTTATAGCTGGACCAATCACAGAACTCCTAGAAAGGGTTTCATTTCAAAATGCTCTTTGCCTTTGGGAAAAAGCTTCAAACCGTTGTGTACTACATGAAGAGAATTGGGAGGCCAATGGGATGGCACCATACCTTATCTCCTTTGAGCCAATTAGTGGCCATTCTTCTTAGGATCTAAAAGTTCATATGGATCTGGACGGTCCAGATTTCCAACTACTAGATCAAGAGCTACATGCTTTGTACCCTGCATGCAAAAAATGAAGTTTTCTGCACGTAGGATATGATATACAAGGGAGCAGAAGCTGAAAAAGGATAGAGAGATAGAGAGTTGAAAAAGGAGAAGTGTGGAGAGCACGCTCGGGTATAGAAGGTTCGAATAGAAGCCCAACTCGTCCAAGAGAAGGAGATAGAAGAGAAAAAGAGCACATCTATCTCTGTGAAGACCTGAAGCAGGAGGACATTTGCACCTTCACTCTTCTTCATTCTGGAAGGAGAAGAAGGTCTGTCTCCAGCTTCCTGTGGCAAAGGAGAAGCTACTCTCCAAGGAAGTAGCTAATCTGGGAGCAACCAAGAGCACCCTCCAGATTTCAGACAGGGTCATTTTCATCTTGTTTGAGTTTCCCATATCCTATCTGAGTTTTATGTTTTGTTATCTTTTCATTTTGAACATCTTTCTACTGACACTGTGAACCGTGGCTACCGGTTGTCGTAGGAAGACAGACAGAGGTTGTGCTCTGATCTGTGGTGAACCGTCCCTACCGGTTGTAGTAGGAAGATAGACAGAGGTTGTGCTCTGATCTGTGGTGATCCGTCTCTACCGATTGTAGTAGGAAGACAGACAGAGGTTGTGCTCTGATCTGTGCTTGTGTGCCATCAAGCTGTGTATCAGCGGTTTAGTGCAGTTGCACTAGGGAAGCCTCACTCAGTTGAGTGGGGGGTGGACATAGAACTCTAGGTAGAGTCTGAACCACCTTAAAACCTTTATGTGTGTGGCTTTCTTATGTGACTATTCTTCGCTAGATGCTTGCTTAGGCCGACTTACATATTCTTCATTGCATCTACCATGTGAGGTTCTTGCTTTGTGTGAAGGTCTTTACAATTCCGTAGTTTTATATCGAAAAAAAGGGGCAGATCTATTCACCCCTCCCCTCTAGATCACCCATTCCTACACAACACGTGGTATCAGAGCCAATCTCTCATGATGTGGTCCAACGACCATGAGAGAAATGGTGGAATGGCATCTAAGGGTCACATGCCCGAAGGGCATTCTATTAACATATCACCCTTCTTTACTGGATCTAACTACCCATATTAGAAAAGCTGCATGTAGGTGTTCATCCGTGCCTAAGATCATGAAATCTGGCGCGTTGTAAGTAAGGGTCCTTATGAGCTGCCCGAAGATGAAGATACTTGGACCCGCGAGCAAATCAGGAGATCAACACTCAACTAGGGCACCAAGCATATAATGCAGTGCTCTCTCCACCCTGTGGAGTCTTCAAGAGTATCAACATGTACCACGGCCAAGGAGATGTGGGATCATTTAGAGGTAATATACGAAGGCACCTCTCAGGTACGTGAAACCAAGGGCAACATGCTGATTTCAGAATATGAAATGTTTAGAATGAGGCCAGATGAATCTATATCTAACATGTATGCTCGTTTAACTTTGCTTACTAACAGTTTAATTGGTTTAGGAAATAGTTACTCAGAGCAAGATATTATGAGAAAGATTCTTAGATCATTAACCCCGGCCTGGCATACAAAAGCTACTGTGGTTGAGGAATCCAGAGATCTGTCAACCACCAAGGTGGAAGAACTCATAGGGTCTCTCATGACCTATTAGATAAATCTCAAGAACAAGGAAGTGGAGGTAAGCAAGAAAAAGCCCTTAGCTCTAAAAGCTGGACCTTGCAATGAAGAAACCTCCGAAGAAGGTGAGTCATCTAGCAGTGATCAAGATGAGGATGAGATAGCTATACTCACTTAGAAGTTCAAAAAATTCTTAAGAAAAGAAGGTAAAGCCTTCAAGAAATGGAGGCCTCAGGTAACGAAATCTTTTAGATCAAAATCTAAAAATTTGAAGAAAACTGACAGAATTATTTGCTACTCATGCAAGAAACCAGGGCATGTCAAAATTGAGTGTCCTGAAGGAGTGAAAAAGGTTTCCACAAAATGGAAAGGGAAAAAGAACAAAGCTATGGTGACTACGTAGAGTGATGAAGAAGAAGATGAGGAAGAAACTAGCTCCACGAAGGAAGAGAAGGAAGACATGTGTCTTATGGCCAAGGGAGATGAAGAATATGAGGTACACTCTCCCTTTGAACACTTCTCTACTAGTGATTGAGAAGAGGCTTATCTTCAACTCATGGACAAACATGATATGTACAAGAAGGAAAATAAAGTCCTAAAGAAGAAAATCAACACCACTGTGCATGATCATAGCATGAGTGAAAAGAATGCCTCCCTGGAATTTGAAATTGAAAATCTGAAGAAATTGGTTGAAGATCTGGAATATGGAAGGATTGAAATTATTGACTTGGAAGCTGAAAATGAAAGTCTAAGAAATGGGATTGATGATCTAAAATTGAAGATGTAAAGCTATGAAAACGATAACAAATTGTCCAATGAAAAGTATGAAGCTGTCAAGCAAGTTAACACTCAACTACAAGAAAATGTTGAAAAGCTCCAAAAGGAGTTGGAAGATAAACAAAAATCACTGGAGAAATTTGTGGATGGAAGTGAGAATCTTAATGCCTTGTTAGGAACCAAAATGAACTTTAATAAGGAAGGGTTGGGTTACAATCCCACTAAAAAGAAAGAAATTGGGATGAAAACTATCACTTTTGTGTCTTCTTCAGGTGCTTCTAGCTCAAACACAAAACCTATCCAAAACCAAGGAAAATCAAAGGATAAAGGAAAAGAAAAAAATGAAATACCTGAAAAGAAAAATTTTGAAATTCCTAAGAAATCTTCTCAGAAATCCCAGTCAAATCAACACAAATCTTAGTCAAGGTCAACTCACACTCAGGCTAGAAATGGTCAAAAGGGTGGTACAGGTAGACACTCTTCTGGAGTGAGGTCAGAATACTCTTGGTCATTGCCCAATCAACATGATAAAAGGCCATATACAGCTCAACGCACATTCTTTAGAGAGCCCATGCAACGGCCTCACAGAAGGAGTCATTATTGGGAGAAACAGGGGATAGGTCGACACAGGTTCCCACATAGCTTGACTCAGTCAGAAGTTTGGCCTTGTTACAACTCTTACACATTTAGACCCGGTCACACTTATTACCCTATGAGCAACAACTCGTTTTATCAAACAAAAACAAATCATTGGAACCAAAATAAATCATTTTTAAACTTTCACCACAAATCAAAGGCTAAAAGCACTCCGAAACAAAAAGCCAATGTGAAAATGGAAAACAAAAATAGAAAATCTCCATCAAGAAAAGAAATCAAAAAGGAGAAGAAAATTTGGATTCATAAGTCTATGGTATCATATATTGCAGAGATGAATGGTTTGATGGGACCCAATTGTGTTTGAGTTCCAAAAATTGTTCCTTAATTTGCTATGCAGGAATGTCTTGCAGCCGTACATAACCGATGGTACCTTGATAGCGGCTATTCAAGACACATGACGGGGGAGAAAGCTAAATTTTATCTTTTGGTAGAAAGAGAAGCTGGACATGTTACTTTTGGAGGAAACAACAAAGGCAAGATCATTGGTTCAGGTAATGTAGGTAAGAGTCCCTCCAATTCAATTGAAAATGTATTGTTAGTTGAAGGTTTGGAATACAACCTGTTGAGTATAAGTCAATTATGTGATAAAGGACATAGAGTAATTTCTGACTCTCATGAATGTAAAATCTTAGAACCAAATTCTGATGAAACCAAATTTTCTGGTAAGAGAGTCAATAATGTATACATGATTGACTTAGATGATCCAGCTCATTTGAATATTTGTCTTGCTGCACCCAAATCTGATTTAACATGCTTATGGCATCGTAGAGTAGGACATGCAAGCTACAATGTCTTACATAAACTCATGAAACATTCAATGGTGAAAGGGTTGCCTGAACTTTCCTTTAAGCAAAATAACAAAATCTGTGATGCATGCACCCTAGGAAAATAGACTAGGAAATCATTCAAAAATAGAACAAAAAGTTTATCATCTAAACCACTTGAACTAATTCATATGGACTTGTTCGGGCCAACAAGAACTACTAGCTTAAGTGGTAGAAGATACGGCTATGTGTTAGTGGATGATTTCTCTAGGTTCACATGGGTGTTCTTTCTTACGCATAAGAATGATACTTTTGGTGAGTTTCAGACACTCTATATGAAGATAAAGCAAAAGGGTGAGTTTAAAATTTCTAGCATTCTTTCTGACCATGGTGGTGAATTCAACAATGCTGAATTTGATGATTCTTGTAGGGCTGAAGGAATAACTCATTGGTTTTCATCACCAAGGACCCCTAAACAAAATGGGATAGTTGAGAGGAGAAATCGCACACTTATTGAGATGGCTAGAACAATGCTAGTTGAACGGCAATTTCCAAGGAGATTTTGGGCCGAAGCGGTGAACACAACTTGTTATGTTATAAACCGCTCTATGGTAAGGCCATTCACCAAAAAGATTCCTTATGAGTTGCTTAAAGGTAAAAAGTCTTCTCTCTCTCACATGAAAGTGTTTGGATCTAAATGTTTTATTCATAATAATGATAAAAAGGAATTGGACAAATTTGAGCCCAAAAGCGATGAATGTATTTTTCTTGGTTACTCTGATGGATCTAGAGCTTATAGAGTTTATCATCTCAAAAATCAAATTGTGGAATAATCACCCCATGTCACATTTGATGAATTCAATGACAAATCTGATAATGACAAGTCTTGCAGGAAAGACGATGATGGGGAGTTCTTAGAAACAAATGAAAAACATGATCTTCCACATGAGGAGACAAGAGGAAATGATGAACCAGGGGAATCAAGCAATTCAAGGGTAATGGCTACCGGTGAAGGTAACAACACTTCTCACATTAGAACTCATAAAGATCATCCTTTAGAAAATGTCATTTGTAGCCTGCATGATCCACCTAGAACAAGATCACATTTTAGAATAGTTAAAGAATTGGATCAACTTGCTTTTATCTCACAAATTAACCAAAAAATGTTGAAGAAGCCTTAAAAGATGAAAATTTGATAAATTCCATGTAGGATGAATTAAACTAGTTTGAAAGAAATAATGTTTGGCATCTTATTTCCAGACCCACATCAAAATCTCTCATAGGCACTAAATGGGTATTTAGGAACAAACTTAGTGAAGATGAAAAAATAATAAGGAATAAGGCTAGACTGGTGGCTCAGGGTTACAACCAAGAGTTTGGAGTAGACTTTGAAGAATCTTTTGCTCTTTTAGCCCGATTAGAAACCATTAGAATTTTGCTTGCTTTTGCATGTTCACACAAAATAAAATTGTAACAGATGGATGTAAAAAGTGTATTTTTAAACGGGCTAATAAAAGAAGAGGTTTATATAGAACAACAACCTGGTTTTGAATGTTCTCATCATGAAGATTGTGTGTATAACTTAGACAAGGCACTTTATAGCTTGAAGCAAGCACCGAGAGCTTGGTATGATAGACTGAGCTCCTTTCTCACTGAAAAAGGCTACACGAGGTAAAATAGATCAAACACTCTTCACTAAAAAGTAAGGTAAGGACATCTTGTTAGTTTAAATCTATGTTGATGACATTGTGTTTGGTTCTACTAAATCTATAATGTGTGAGGATTTTGTTGTCCTTATGACTAGTGAGTTTGAGATGAGCCTAATGGGTGAGCTTTAATTTTTCCTCGACTTGCAGGTCAATCAAACTGATGAAGGATGCTTTATAAGTCAAGCCAAGTATATCAAGGAGCTGCTGAAAAGGTTCGACATGACAAACTGTAAGACAATTGCAACTCCTATGGGGACTACTACATAGCTGGATGCGGATGAAAGAGGTAAACTGGTGGATGCAACGAACTATAGAGGTATGATTGGTTCATTGCTATATTTAAATGCATCTAGACAAGACATCCAATTTAGTGTTTGCCTATGTGCTCATTTTTAGGCCAGTCCTAGAGAATCTCACTTGACTGTTGTCAAGTGTATCTTTAGATACCTTGCTGGAACTCAAGAGTTGGGATTGTGGTATCCGTCATCTTGTGAGCTTTCTCTCATTTCTTATTCAGATGCGGACTACGCTGGATCCAAGCTGGATCGCAAGAGCACGAGTGGATATTGCCAATTTCTGGGCGGGTGTTTGGTCTCTTGGGTGTCCAAGAAACAACACTCGGTTGCCCTCTCTACTGTAGAGGCAGAATATGTCACTGTAGAGAGCTGTGGCACTCAAGTGTTGTGAATTAAACACCAACTCCAAGATTACTTAGTGGATCTTGGATGTGTCCTGATCTTGTGTGATAACACAAGTGCAATCAATCTTGTAAAAAATTCAGTCCTGCACTCTAGGACAAAGCACATTGACATATGGCATCACTTTATTAGAGATGAAGTCATTAAGAAATACTTTGAGCGGCACTTCGTTGAATCAGAAAATTAGGTTGCTGACATTTTCACCAAGCCATTGTCCAATGACAGGTTTTCAACTCTAAGAAGAGAGTTAGGTCTGTGTAGGCCTCAATTAAATCAGGTTTGAGCTCATTAGTAACTCTCTTATAGCCTATATCTTTTGTGATTGGTATATTGGCTATAATAATACCTGCTTTTGAAATGCTCTGCAGAATCACTCCGAAAAATATCATCTTCAGGGGGAGTTTGATTGGTTTTGAACTACAATGAAAATTTGTGTTTCTAAAATAAACTTGAAAAACTTATCCATTTGTTGTTTCTGTTTTCATATATCAATTTGCATAGTCATGAATAATCTGAAAGTCCATTATTCATATCTGATCGCACTGCATTTTTTAATGCATTTTCATGCATGATCATGGTATATAAAATGGTGATTTGTAGAAAGACAGGTTAGGTCTTTTTGGAAGAATTCACTATGTGTGAGGATATACCTCCACCCAGTACCATTGGTCAATGTTGCATTGAGGGCCATTCAGATAGGAGGAGTAAAATGCATACCTTGAACTGTTCATGCATACATGGATTCTAGGATTAGCTTCATATCAATTGAGTCAAAAATCCCAAAAGGTTATTTAAAATGCATGCATACATTCTGGGGGAGTTAGTTTGGGCTACATCTGTTTTCAGCTATTCTGTTAATTCCTTCATCTTCAGGTAATTCTCCTCTACTTGCTGCATAAACTGAATACTTCCACCATATCCTTGAATTTTTTGAAATTCAAAAATTCCAATCTGGGTACCATGATCATAAATCAGAATGCACGTAGGATATGATATACAAGGGAGCACGAGCTGAAGAAGGAGAGAGAGAGAGAGAGAGTTGAAAAAGGAGAACTGTGGAGAGCACGCTCGGGTATAGAAGGTTCGAATAGAAGCCCAACTCATCCAAGAGAAGGAGACAGAAGAGAAGAAGATCACTGCCATCCCTGTGAAGAACTGAAGTAAGAGGACATCTACACCTTCACACTTCTTCATTCTGGAAGGAGAAGAAGCTAGGTATCTAGCTTCTTGTGGCAAAGGAGAAGCTACTCTCCAAGAAAGCAGCTAATCAGGGAGCAACCAAGAGCGCCCTCCACATTTCAGACAGGGACATTTTCATCTTGTTTGAGTTTCCCATATCTTATCTGAGTTTTGTGTTTTGTTATCTTTTCATTTTGAACATCTTTTCGCTGACACTGTGAACCATCCCTACCGGTTGTAGTAGGAAGACAGATAGAGGTTGTGCTCTGATCTATGGTGAATCATCCCTACCGGTTGTAGTAGGAAGTGATGCGGGACGAGACACGGACACGACAAGCTCGTGACTGTCCCTTAACGAGGGAAGCGTCGGACGTGCGCGGTTGAGAAACCGGCAATGAGTTAGGGTGATCGGCTCTCTCGTGTGCCCGGATCGGGTCATGGGACGGTCTCGCACTCTCTCGCAGCAGCGGTAATGAATAGATAAAGCGAGCTAGATATCTCTACACATGCTCTCTAGCAGCGACATAAACAAATATATATGAAGTAAGCAAAATGCCAAGTAAGGGAACGAATGCGATACCTCCATGCGCTCGGCGTGGGGAAGACGGACCCGACCGAAACTCGTACTCCCAGGATAAATATTACACAATGATGACAGCAATGAAATATCGCCCACTCCACGCAGGGAGGTAAAGGGCTACACAACTGGGCCCGGGAGGACCGAATTCGGGTTGACGGGCGGCTTCTCGCGTTGATTCGGCAACACCTGAACACGTGACGGTGGGGCCCACGTGCCGTCCGGAGGGGCCGTGTGGGACCCGGTGGCACCGCTATAGTGGTGGATGCCTGGATGAGCGCTCCCTGGAGTGGAGGCGCGCTGATTCGCCGGCCGGAGGCCGGGCGGCTACGTTCGGCACCGGTCGAAATAACCGGCCACGGATCTGCAACTTCTGGTTTTTAGCGCGCGTCCCGGCGAGAACGGACGCTGCGATCAGCCCCGATGTTGGATCGACAAGAAACTAGCGTCGTTGGAAAGCTAACTTCAAATACTTCAATCTAGGCTTGAAGATCTGGCCTGGATCTGCGCGGATCTGGGCTTTAGTGAATTTACCACTTCCTATTGTACAGTAGCCGAACACTCAGATCTGCAGGGCTATTCTCTGATAACTGTCTTTGACCGATATGTGAACGTCCGAATCTGAAGTGGTAGTCGTCAGCACAGTTGTAGGAACTCAAGCTAGGAAAACGGAAAAACTAGTTTGGACAAGTTTGGATATGGCTACGAATTGATAGGATTTTTGAACTGGAAGTGGGTCGGATCTGGAAATGGGCTGAAAGCATTGTAGCTGAGATAGAACACGAATTTTGAAAAATGGATAGATGGCGGATAAAAAATCAATAAAAATGGTGGATGTAGGAAATGATGGACAGAACTCCCATTAAAATGGGGAGGGTTTGGAAAATTCAAAAAGGTTGTGAGAGATGGGAAACTCAGAGCTGTTGTCACTGTAGATAGAGACAAAACAGATCTGGGAATGCAAAATGAACGAAACTGGAAAATTACTAAATGGAGGAGTTTGGAAGTGAAACTTTAGGTGGAGGTGGGGATTCAAGGTAAGAACACACCCTCACAATTTCAAATCCATCTGAGCTCGTGGCTGACAGTAATAATTCATGGAAGTCACCTCTGTCCAGCAGGATAGAACCTTGACGATGGCTCCGTGGCGGCTCGTAGGCGGCACGAACGGCGGCGGCGGCGGCACAGATGATCACCGGAGATAGAGGGGAGGGGATAGGAGGTAAAAACCACTCTAGAACTGAAGGTTGGAGGAGAGGAACCTGAGGGGAGGAGCTGGGGGCGCAAGAAGCCTTTGGCCTTTCAACAAATTTTCTGAATTTTCATTAATATTCATATGAAAATACAATCTTTTATATGATTCACATCAAATGCAATGTGAACCCTTGGATCTAGGGGTGGGGATTGAAGGGCTGGGATTAAGTGTGAAACACACACAAAAATTAATACAATAATAAGGGGAGACGGGCGCCCCCTTGACCAAGGGGTATGGTAGGTGAAGGTAGGTGACCTACCTTGGACCAATTTAACCACTTGTCTACCCATGTGGCATTTGACATTCAACCCTTCTAGATGGCCACCTAGGATGGTTGACCAGCCCCACATGAGTGACATGGACCAATGGGAAAGGGCTGAGGGCCCCCTTGCTTGGTCCTACTGGAATTTTACATATAAACCCACTAAGACCTACAATTGCGTACCCATATAACACAAGGGTATACATACAAATATGAAAAGACATAAATGCAAACAAAATGCGTACGGTCTTGCCTCGATGTCCCCATCAATTCTCCCCGGGTGGGAGGAACTCGACCCCATCGAGTAGGGGTATGGATGCTCGAATACTCCGGCGGATCCGTCACCGTGCCAAGTAACGCGGGTGTGCTCCACTCCAAGTGACCGTCACCTGCTCATTCCATATATACTCGATATGCACAAGCTGCTATGGGCTAAAGGTGGACACTCCGGGTGGGGCACTCTCAAAAGGGGAGGTGGCGGCTCGAAGACTCACTAGGAATCACCGCTGAGTCCCTGTAGGTGACTAGATCCGGGTATAGATAGAGAACCGATCCTATACTCGTCGAGTGAGTCCAATCGCCTCTTACTCATAAGAGAATGACAATGAGCTGACACAAGACACATGCAGACAAATAAACGACACACAAACCATGCAAAACAAACCACACAAAGAAAAAGCACATTGACTTAGCTATGACCCTAGACACTCCTAATGTTAGTCCGACCCGTACATGGATGACGGCGGACCAGGACACCCGAACGTGTGCCATGCATGCATCTGACGTAACCGGTGGTTGACATCATGCGAAAATCCTAGACCTCCTAAGGTGGGCCATGCATGCATATGGGATGTGGATGTGGGAGGGTCAAGAGTATCTCCCCTAGATGATGGTGTATCTTGTAAGGGTACGGGCTTGGTGGGCATAGACGACCCGGCCCGTGGGGAAGGGGTGTGGTAGCGGACTCCCTCGAAGAAGTGAAGTGAATATGAAGGGTCTAAGGATCCACTAGGGAGTGGGTCAAAGGGATTAAAGAAGGTATGACCCCTTATGGTGGGTTCCCACAAGTCACGGTCCCACGTGTAGAAGTTTTGAAGGTGTGGATAGTCACCTTCTTGAATTGTGACGGGTGGGACGGGGATTGTAGGCAAGAAGTATGATTCCTCCCTCGGACAAAAGGGTATGAATTCGGGCTCGTCCGGTAGCGGGAGAAGTAGAAGAACCTCCGTGGTGACACAACCCATGGTGCACTCGGAGGTAATGGACCCAAAGGCTGGATGGGTGAAGCTAAGACTAGCGGGTTGGTCAAAGCCTCAGGCCAAAAGATGCGTCAACTCCCATTGTGAATCTAATCCCATGACAAGATCGTCCAACGTATCAACATGGTGACGAGATCGAAATGTGGTATGGAATGAGTTGACCGGCACTAGAGGTTGGATGGGGTCCATGGATGGAAAGGGAGGTGGGACCAAGCCATCCTTGAGCCAACTAAAAAGCGGCTAGGTGATGTATAGTGTACCCGTTAGAAATACGGGTGGCTCGGGCCTTGGTGGCTCCAAAAGAGATGGTTCCGAATCACGTTCGGACGTAGAGGGTGGTGGCATTGGAGCTCTCGAGGGTGAAGAAGCTCTTATCCTTTCCAACAAATCCGAAATCATTTTCTCGAATTCCTCAAAGGAGCGGGTTGGAGTAGGGACCTTGGGGTGGACTCGTCCCTCGGCCTAGGTGTAGTCCTAGGCTCGGCTATAAGCGAGGCTTCCACTCGGTTGGAGGTACTTGAGTGGGTTGGGATGGGGGTGCCAAGGGGAGGTTGGTTGGAGGTGATTGGGCGGGCCACTAGATTGGGGTCGCCTTGGTGGGCTTGGACGGCGGTGAAGGGGTGGGATTGGGTAGAGGTGCAGCCCACTTGATTGTGGGTGAGTTGGTGGGGTTGGTGAGTGGTATGACCTCCATGGTTGGAGGTGGGTGGGCGGGGAAAGTAGACTCTCCTAAGCGCTCTCTTCATTTCCCACCATGACTCGATGGGCCTTAGATTCCTATCCTCCCTCCAATATTTGATGTCCCTCCAAGTTTCGGCGGCTTCACCAAAAAGTTGCCTTTTGGCAACATCGACTTGCATGGGCCCATACATATTGTACACCTCGAAGTAGTCGTCCATAATGGCTTCCCACTCTAGGTAGTCACCTGGGTCATCGGACCCGTAGAAGTCCTGGGTCTCGGGCCTAGTGGGGTGGTTCGGGTGGTCCTTCCATTTGAGATAGTATCACCACCATGGATAAGATCCGGGTGTTTGGTAATCCATGGGACACGGGGAAGCTAGAGGATGGCCATGCCGACACTAGTAGACAAAGCAACTAGACAATGGACTACAACCCTAGACATGACGATGAAGACTCGGTACGTGGCGGAGCTAACCGATCCGAAGATCACTCGCACAAGTGTGTGGCCTTCCCGATAGGTGTAGCCTAACGTTCGGATAACACCTTTTGATATACCGACTAATGGTATACAAATGCAACTCCTAAGATCGACTTAGACACTTAGACTTAAATGACACTCTTTTTTTTTTTAATTTTAGACACCCTAGACTCAACCTGCTCTGATACCAAATTGATGCGGGACGGGACCACGGACACGACAAGCTCGTGACTGTCCCTTAACGAGGGAAGCGTCGGACGTGCGCGGTTGAGAAATCGGCAATGAGCTAGGGTGATCGGCTCTCTCGTGTGCCCGGATCGGGTCACGGGATGGTCTCGCACTCTCTCGCAGCAGCGGTAATGAATAGATAAAGTGAGCTAGATATCTCTACACATGCTCTCTAGCAGCGGCATAAACAAATATATATGAAGTAAGCAAAATGCCAAGTAAGGGAGCGAATGCGATACCTCCACGCGCTCGGCGTGGGGAAGACGGACCCGGCCGAAACTCGTACTCCCGGGATAAATATTACATAATGATGATAGCAATGAAATATCACCCACTCCACGAGGGAGGTAAAGGGCTACACAACTGGGCCCGGGAGGACCGAATTCGGGTTGACGGGCAGCTTCTCACGTTGATTCGGCAACACCCGAACACGTGACGGTGGGACCCACGTGCCGTCCGGAGGGGCCGTGTGGGACCCGGTGGCACCGCTGTAGTGGTGGATGCCTGGATGAGCGCTCCTTGGAGTGGAGGCGCGCTGATTCGCCGGCCGGAGGCCGGGCGGCTCCGTTCGGCACCGGTCGGAATAACCGGCCACGGATCTGCAACTTCTGGTTTTCAGCCCGCGTCCCGGCGAGAACGGACGCTGTGATCAGCCCCGATGTCGAATCGACACGAAACTGGCACTGTTGGAAAGCTAACTTCAAATACTTCAATTTAGGCTTGAAGATCTGGCCTGGATCTGCACGGATCTGGGCTTTAATGAATTTACAACTTCCTATTGTACAGTTGCCGAACACTCAGATCTGTAGGGCTATTCTCTGATAACTACCTTTGACCAATATGTGAACGTCCGAATCTGAAGTGGTAGTCTTCAGAACAGTTGTAGGAAATCAAGCTAGAAAAATGGCAAAACTAGTTTGGACAAGTTTGGATATGGCTACGAATTGATAGGATTTTTGAACTGGAAGTGGGTCGGATCTGGAAATGGGCTGAAAGTACTATAGCTGAGATAGAACATGAATTTTGAAAAATGGATAGATGGCGGATAAAAAATCAATAAAAATGGTGAATGTAGAGAATAATGGACAGAACACCCAATAAAATTGGGAGGGTTTGAAAAATTCAAAACGGTGGTCGAAGATAGGAAACTCAGAGCTGTTGTCACTGTAGACAGAGACAAAATAGATCTGGGAATGCAAAATGAACCAAAATGGAAAATTACTAAATGGAAGAGTTTGGATGTGACAATTTAGGTGGAGGTGGGGATTCAAGGTATAAATAGACCCTCAAAATTTCAAATCCATCTGAGCTCGTGGCTGATAGCAATAATTCGTTGAAGTCACCTCTATCCAGCAGGACAGAACCTTGACGATGGCTCCGTGGCGGCTCGTAGGCGGCACGAACGGCAGCGGCGGCGGCACAGATGATCACCGGAGATAGAGGGGAGGGGATAGGAGGTAGAAACCACTCTAGAACTGGAGGTTGGAGGAGAGGAACCAGAGGGGAGGAGCTGGGGGCACAAGAAGCCTTTGGCCTTTCAACAAATTTTCTGAATTTTCATTAATATTCATATGAAAATACAATCTTTTATATGATTCACATCAAATGCAATGTGAACCCTTGGATCTAGGGGTGGGGATTGAAGGGCTGGGATTAAGTGTGAAACACACACAAAAATTAATACAATAATAAGGGGAGAGGGGCGTCCCCTTGACCAAGGGGTATGGTAGGTGAAGGTAGGTGACCTACCTTGGACCAATTTAACCACTTGTCTACCCATGTGACATTTGACATTCAACCCTTCTAGATGGCCACCTAGGATCGTTGACCCGCCCCACATGAGTGACATGGACCAATGAGAAAGGGCTGAGGGCCCCCTTGCTTGGTCCTACTGGAATTTTACATATAAACCCACTAAGACCTACAATTGCGTACCCATATAACACAAGGGTATACATACAAATATGAAAAGACATAAATGCAAACAAAATGCATACGGTCTTGTCTCGATGTCCCCATCAGGAAGATAGATAGAGGTTATGCTCTGATCTATGGTGAACCGTCCCTCTATTGACTCTCCCACAGACCATCACTGCATCCCGAGCCGATCCTCACTCGGACACCGCATGTGATCCTGATCCTCGCGCCAACTCTACCCTCTCAAGGGAGCACGGTGAAATCAATTGACAGGATTCCACATGTTGTGTCCCTGTGTTTTGATGATGTCAACACTATGACTCATCATTGAGTTTCATGTGTTTTTGAACCTTGAGTTTCATGCATTTTTTTGCCCTTTGAGTTTCATACGTTTTGATTCTTGAGGTTCATATGTTTTTGATGTTGTCAAATATTCTTGATAATGATAAACCATGAATATCCATGAGTTTTGTGAAGTCAGGATCATTTTTGATCAAAGGAATGGCCAAATGCATAAAATCATGTCAGCGGATGACTCCGCAAGATATTGCTATCAAATGTCGGTTAGTGGTGACAAATAGGTCCACAAGGGTGAAAAATAGCTCATGAGGCTGAACTATGGACTAAGGAGCTAAGCAGAAGGTTTCATGATGGTTACGTCGATGCCAAGGCCACCCGCTAGCCAAAACAACACTGACGATGGCTATCGAGCGATAAGGGTGACATATAGCTCATCTTGGGTGACAAATAGCCATTATCTGTGACAAATAGCTCGTTAAAGGTGAAAAATAGCTCTTAGCAGTGAAACATGAAGAGCTATCAAGCCTGTTCGAAGGATTTAACTGTGTAGGGGTTTCCAAACCTCATCACCTCGATTCTAGAGCTATTTTGAGCAATGGACAACCTTGATAAACATCATCCAAGATCAAGAGACGATCAGTGGAAGATTACTTGAGTTCTTGTCACCACCTGCAAAGAAGAGAAAAGGAGCTTAGAAGAAGAACAATGAAAGCAGCGTCGACACAGTGCTTCATAGCATCAACGCGGCCAAGCTGGAACATCAAGGGAGACAATGGTATCAAGTGTGAAAACTATCTTTCAAGGATGGAAAAGAATCCTTAAGGCTGACAAAAAGGCCAGCAGCTGTGTAAACTGGAAGAAAACGGTAACAAATAGCCACTACAGGTGAAATATGGACAGTAGAGGTGACAAATAACTCATAAGGGTGACATATGGGCTGTAGCGGTGACAAATGAGCCTTAGTAGTGACAAATAGCGCTCAAAGGTGACAAATAAAGCGCTAATGGTGACAAATGGCTAAAGGCGACGGCTCAAGGCAAGAAGAAAAAGACTAAAGGCGACGGCTCAGGCGTCTAAGGGAGACAAATGTCTTATAAAGGTGAAAAATGTTCTGTAAGGGTGACAAATGCCTTTTTAAAGCTGACAAATAGCTCGCCAGTGCAAAAAAATGAGGTAAAGTCAGGAAATTCACTTGAGCTAACTTCGTGCCTTTGAACTTGTGATTGGCACATGTTCCTAGGCCATGTGGCACCCTTCTAGAAGAACTCTTGTGGAGAATATTTCCATCTTTATAGCTGGACCAATCACAGAACTCCTAGAAAGGGTTTCATTCAAAAATGCTGTTTGCCTTTGGGAAAAAGCTTCAAACCGTCGTGTACTGCATGAAGAGAATTGGCAGGCCAATGGGATGGCACCATACTTTATCTCCTTCGAGCCAATCAGTGGCCATTCTTCTAGGATCTAAAAGTTCCTATGGATCTGGATGGTCCAGATTTCCAGCTACTAGATCTATAGCTACATGCATTGTACCTTGCATGCAAAAAAGGAAGTTTTCTGCATGTAGGATATGATATAGAAGGGAGCAGAGGCTGAAGAAGGAGAGAGAGAAAGACAATTGAGAACGGAGAAGTGTGGAGAGCACGCCCGGGTATAGAAGGTTCGAATAGAAGCCTAGCTCGTCCAAGAGAAGGAGATTGAAGAGAAGAAGAGCACGGCCATCCTGTGAATACCTGAAGCAGGAGGACATTTGCACCTTCACTCTTCTTCATGCTAGAAGGAGAAGAAGCTCTATCTCCCGCTTCCTGTGGCAAAGGAGAAGCTACTCTCCAAGGAAGCAGCTAATCTGGGAGCAGCCAAGAGCGCCCTCCAGATTTCAGATAGGGTCATTTTCATCTTGTTTGAGTTTCCCATATCCTATTTGAGTTTTGTGTTTTTTTATCTTTTCATTTTGAACATCTTTCTGTTGACACTGTGAACCGTCCCTACCAGTTGTAGTAGGAAGACAGACAGAGGTTGTGCTCTGATCTGTGGTGAACTGTCCCTACCAGTTGTAGTAGGAAGAAAGACAGATTGTGCTCTGATCTGTGGTGAACCGTCCCTACCGCTTGTAGTAGGAAGAAAGACAGAGGTTGTGCTCTGATCTGTGGTGATCTGTCCCTGCCGGTTGTAGTAGGAAGACATACAGAGGTTGTGCTCTGATCTGTGGTCTGGGCTTGTGTGCCTTCAAGCTGTATATCAGCGGTTTAGTGCAGTTGCACTAGGGAAGCCTCACTCAGTTGAGTGAGGGGTGGACGTAGGACTCTAGGTAGAGTCTGAACCACCTTAAAACCTTTGTGTCTGTGGCTTGCTTGTGTGACTGTTCTTCGCTAGATGCTTGCTTAGGCCGACTTACATATTCTTCATTGCATCTACAGTGTCAGGTTCTTGCTTTGTGTGAAGGTCTTTATAATTTCACAATTTTATATCAAAAAAAAGGGGGCAGATCTATTCACCCCTCCCCTTTAGATCAGCCATTCTTACACAACACCACAATCCTCGGTCCTCACAGCACTCGACTCAGACTTACTGGGAAATCCTCCCAGTCTGGCCATGAGACCAAGGCTCACCATCCTACGACAACGTCGCTTCAGGGACCTCTATGCATAGGCATCATCCATCGCACTGTCTCATCAAATCTTCATCACCATTATTCCAAATGGATGCCTGCCAATCCTCAGCTCCGCTCTAGCTATAGAGCCACAAGACACCACCTATCAATTCACGGCACACATCTCCAGGATAGAGAAGCGCCATCTGCTGCCATAGCAGCCTGGTCGACGACGCCGCCGATGATGCACATGGGTCTACAAACAATATAGACCTTGCCATAGCCGATCACACGGCTAGCCTTATCAGCCGCTCGTAGCTACCAATTGGGACCCATAATCTCTTAGAGATCACTCCTTGAGAACCACAATCATCTGAGGACACAACTTCCAGCACAAGTCAAGCCCATAGCTTGCTGACTCTGACCACTACGCCCTCGTCCTCTGTCAAGCGATATCTTTAGCAACCCCATCCGGGTCTAACATTAAGCATCTGACATGGCTTCCAACAAATGAACAGGGTACTCATGCAGTAACCTTGCCGACATATTTCCCCAACTCTCCATCATGTCGGTGCCACAAACCACAATGCCACAAGCAATGGCACGGTAATCAATACGGCCCACACAGCGAAGGTCAATCTCGCACCGAGTGTCCAATCTTCAGATGCCCTACTCATCCTCTGGAATCCGCCCGTAGTAACCAATACTACGATCTGGGACCTGTGGGTTACGGGCCCACCAGGCTTCCGTTGCACACTTTGATCCACACGCACGAACACCATAATGATTCGGGATCCTCCATCCCGACAATCTTCAGCTCGGCTGACTCACTTCAAAAAATAGGGTGAGAGAAGCCCAACTACCTCAAACCCAGAGCGTAGATTCTCTCTCTTAATCTAGTAATCCTTTGCGACTCCATAGGCTCTGATCCACCAAGACATTGGAAACCATGGCACCAGCCATGAGTATTCGCAATCACAACCCAACTGGCACTCATCCTTCTAGAATAGTGCCAACACCCTTACGCCTCAGAGAAATGGGCATGGCTTCTCACAGGCAGCCACACTGCCAAAACACATAACTCGTCTCGCATGGACTTCATGGCACCCAAGAGGCCAATCAATCTGAACACACGATGCAAGACGTCAAAGCTTAACAAAAACGTGATTCTCTCCAACCATAGAGAAACTAGCATACCTCCTACAAAGCAGAAGGTCTCCATGCATGACCTGATCTTGAACCTCATGCATGCTAGGAACCACACCTTCTAGCACCATGAAAAACCATCACCATCATCAGGTCAACTCCTCCGACAACACTTGCTAAGTGTCTCGTTAGACCACACTCGTAGCATCTCTTGATGCCCCCCTATTGTAATTCCTCGAACTGCAACTCACCATGCCTCGAGCACTGGCTCTGCTGATCGCCAACCACACTCTGCCGCAATGGTTGAGCTAGCCGCTGCCACACGCTCCTCACCTAAGCCTACCTCTGATCCCAGAACCATTAACATGTCAAAACGCTTACCGAGGAGTGAAGAAAACACAAAAGACACCAGGCTTGAAGGCCGCAACATCTCTAGCCACCGGACATCATTCCCTCGAATCTGTCCTTACTAACACCGATCCATTCTTGATTCTAGGATCCTCCAAATATCCATTTCTTGAGCTGTCACCACGCGGACCACCACGCCAAGAGCCACAACATGAACCATGATCGGCACCTGCCAACGCTCATCTTCAAGTCCCGAATCTACCGGGGAACCTTCACATCTCATCTGTCGGCTCACACGACGCATCCAAGGCGATGCATAATGTCCCCAAATTCCATAATCTGGGTTAAAAGCCAAGCCGCCGCCATACAACCTTGAACCAAGTCCAGGACTGAAATAGCCCATTCTGACACAGAAACGTAAGACTTAGAGCTCACTAGGACAACTTTGCCCAATCCTGCCTTGAAATTTGTAAAAATAAACAGGACTGGCACGTCATCTTTGACGCCACAAAGAATAATAAGAATGTTAGGCTCAACAATTAGCAGCTCACCAAGAAGATCCTCTGCTCGCCCGAGCACATTTCTCGACCAGAGCACCCGCTCTACCACCTCGAACCACGATCTTAAACCTCAGGGGCTGGATAAACCTCAACCCGGGGTGGCCAAAACACCAGTAGCTCCCTCAGAGGATACTCATGGCCACCTAACCACGAGCAATCCTCGCCAGCCACCTGACCTTGCCGTAGATTCCTCAGACACAGCACCGTACCCTCGCTCCTGCCGGCAAACTCTACCCAACGTAGCACAACCGGGGCCACCACCACTGGGGAAAGGTAGCTCTCTATCTCATTCCTCAGGCCCCACGTCGGCACTTCGACGACAACAAAAAATGCCTTTACAGCGCCAGCACATCGTACTCAGCCTCTCAAGCGAGAAACAAAGCGGTAAATAAACATAAAAACCCTATGCCAGCTACCGACTGTACTGGACCTTATGCACTCTGATCACTGTAATCATTGCAAATTCCCATATACGCTCCACAAATACTCACTCTGATACCATCTATAACGACCCAAGATCTGGATACTGGGAATAACCCGATACCATTCGAATACTGGCCCGCCGCCCACGAGCTGGAGGGCTGAGAAGGGCTAAAAGGTGTGTGTGGAGGTACATAGAAATATGAAATAAAGCATGAAACAACTATAATTGACAGAAATAAATAATCTAACTATAGAGTCCTATCCAAATAAAGTACAGTCTACAGGGAAAAGAACGTACTCTAATGTGGAGTGAACACTCGGTCCGGCAAGCTGGCAACTACAAACCACTGCGCCGCACCTCCGAACCTCGAGGAGGAACTGCTACACCTGAAAAGCAGGGGTGAGCCTCATCTCATTGGCTTGGTAGGGGTCCCACGGAACCCCAACCGTAAAAGAACGGCGGTAAATGCCACGCTAGAAAGAACAACAACAACAATATGAGTAGCAATGACAACAATGGCAAAGGGAACAACCGTAATCGAACAAAAACCCCAGTAGCCGCTAGAACCATGGCTCTAAAAACTACTCCTAATGGTACTGAAAGCAAACCCCGATCTTGCAGTCGGGGACCACCGAATTTATGGGAAAAAATGATGCGGGATGGGGTGCGAACCGGGGACTCTAGGTGTTGACCGAACTAGGTGGACAACACGACCAGCAATGACGCAGACAACTAAGCTAATTCGGCACGACACCAAGAGCATCCAAGAAGGAAATATGCCCACAACAAGAACAACAAGCTTGCAGCCGTCTCCTAGTGAAGGGAAGCGCACAGATCTGCACGGTTGAGAAATCGAAAGAGGCTAGGGTGGTCTGCTTACTCACGTGCTTGGATCGAGACACGGGACGGTCACGCTCTCTCCCTCGCAATAGTTAATAATATAACGGGCTAGGAACCGATCAGGCACACTAGCAGTAGCAGTAAGAACATATACTAAACTAGCAAGTGAAACTAGAGGAGGAGTGAGGGATACCTCCACGCTCGGGGCGTGGGGAAAGACTCCCGACCAAGACACAAAGCTCCCGGTACAGCACACTAGATAAGTACATAATCCCAATCAAAGGCCCACACCTCGTAGGGAGGAAAAAGGATACACCACACGCTCGGGAGAAGTGCGCTTGGGTTGACGAGTTGCAAGCCGAAGGAGTGACGGCGGTGACGGTGCACTGTGAACCTGCTCGGACTGTTCTGTGACTCCTGGATGACCTATGATTGGTAGCGAGGTAGGAGTGTCATGGGCCGCTGGAACGGGAACAAGGGATCTCTGAGGGTGTGCGGCAGTGGATGACGAATGCTCTGCAGGAAGATGGCGGCTCGTAGGATCAGCCAGGTGCTCCGGCGTCGCAAATAGCCAGCATGCAGCAGCAGGCCGGCCTACGCAGTGTCAAGCGACCAACAAGTTAAAGGGCTAGGAACGGTGGCTTCCAGTAGTCTTCTGATCATGAAATTTGGCGTGAACATCGGAGGGGACGTCCTCAGAGTGCCCAGCGAAGACGGAGTGCTTGAACCAGGCGGAGAACTCGGGGAAGCCTGAATAGCTGACCTCTGTCGGGTCTAGTCTATCTGTAGATAGCCGGACAGATAGAAAGAGTTGGCCGTGGGAACAGGGTGTCTGGAGTGAATTTTAGGTTGGGATTTTGTGAAGAGGTGGTGAGGGGACGTGGGTAGAAGGGCAAGGGCTCCTGGGGTCGTTCGTAGAAGAAGTTTTAGGTGTGGGAGATGATGGCAGTCTGGGGCACCTGCCTGTAGTCCAGTGGGAGCAGACAGTAGAAGATTGCGGTGGTAGGAGGGACAAACGGCCTATGAAAGGCAAGGGGAGGCTATGGATGATTTGTGGAGATGTGAGGAATGTGCTGACCAAATTTTGTGGTGATCGGGTGAGGTTAAAGGGACGAAACTAGGGCTGGGGTTGACCTCTGTCTCTGTAGATCTGCATAGAGGCAGACTGCACAGACCTGGAAGATTTAGATGGGAAGTAGGGGAAATGGAAGTTTCGGGGGGTGGAAAGGCTACTGGAGATAGAGGAAGACATTGGGAAGCAATAGTGACTAGAGAGAGGCGAACAGGTTAGGGGATGGGAAGTGGCCAACCATCTATCACGTATCGGGGCTCTCTGGCGAAGCAGATCTGCGTGGTTGCACGAGAATGGTCACCCTTGCTGGTCCCAAGGGAGGATGATGGCAAGCCCAGGCTCGTTTCGAAGAGGAGAGGCTGAGGTACGTCTCCAGCAAAAACCAGGCTCCAAGTCGCAGTGTGGTGGTGTGGGGAAACTTCACAAGATGGTGGTTGGATGCAGGCGATGCAGCAGTCGTGGCGAGGAAGAGAGGTCTTCGGCAACACCATACCAAAAGAGGAGGGAGACGATAGATCTGGGTGTCACACCCAGCAGAAAGAGAAGGGAGGTGAAGGGGGTGTTCAACCCCAAGAGGAAGGAGAAGAGAGGAAGGGGAGAGCTGAATTCTCTAACACAAAAGATTTCTTACATGCTATATATATATTTTCTTCCACTAGGGTACAAGACAATATGTAATGGGGGGGAGGGGGATCCACTAGGGTACAAAATCCAAAAATAATGGGGAGGGGGGATCCACTAGGGTACAAGATCCACAAATAATGGGGAGGGGGGGATATAACTAGGCCCACAGGGAATTTAGAAAGTGGCCCAAACCCAGCTCTCCTCTGGGGCCTTATGCAACTAATGAGACCCTGCCACTTCCCACACTAAAGCCCTCTAAGCACATATATGACCCAATTAAGTTCAAATGGCCTTGGAACGGCCTACAAATGCTCCAAAACGAAAATAAAAATCTTGCCTCCAGAATAGGACTCCAAGCTATCTCCTAGCCATAGTGATGCCTGCATAGCCCGAGTCGTACTGCGCGTCCTGTACTGTCGGCCTGTCGAGTCGCGCTGATCCCTTGCTCATGTGTCCTCACCAATTCTCCCAGGGTAGGAAGAACTCGACCTTGTCGTGTAAGGGTCTTTATCGCTCAGGTACCGCTCCAACATATATGGATCTATCATCTCTATCTTCGCCCGAGTGATCCACGTGTCGTCGAACACGAGCCGTCCCCTCCAACGCACTAGGTAGCGTTGGTACCCTCCAATCCTAGTAGTCTTCACCTGCTCAACCAGTATGTGCTCTATCTGCTCACGCTGCTGAGGTAACGAGGCTGGAGGTGGGCACTCCAGTGTGGGGTCACTCACAAGGGGTGGAGACGGTGCAAATGGCTCACTGGAAATCACTGCCGGGTCCCTATAAGTGACTAGGTCTGAGACTTTTAAAGTGGAGCTGATCCCATAATCCTCCAGCAAGTCTACAACTGTCACGCCCCGAACCGATAACAGCGGGAAGCGTTGCTCGGAACGTGACAGCGAAACAATCATGTTAACCAGAGTAAAGAAACAACATATAAAAATAATAGCAAAGACACATGGAGGCCATTAATTTGACAAAATATAATTTTATTGATGTTTGAGAAGTCAAATTTCAATTCAACTCAAATTACAATAAAAGACTCCAATAAAAAGGAAACAAGAAAAAGGCAAAAGGATATGACTCACGATGCTAACTAGCCTCAAGAAATAGGAAAAAGGAAGACTCTGGTCTCTAAGGCTCCAGGTTCACTCGATCACGCTGGCCCGAGCCCAGTTTCAAGTGTTCCATCTACCGAGTTACATGAAAAATGTGAAAGTAGGGAGTGAGCGAGAAGTTCAGTAGGAATTGCACTCTATCACCAGGCAGAATTTAAATAATTTATCATTTCATGAAGATGCATGAACGATGCGTAAGAATACGAGTAAAGCAGACTAAATAAACAACACGAATAGATGATCACTGGCATAAGGATGGGATAGAGATATCGCAAGTCAAGATATCAAGAGTAAGTAACTAGAACTTCATGTGAATGGCCATTTATCAAGTCGAGTCATGTCACGTAAACAAGTACTTCATGCATTCAAGCATGTATAGCAAGTATCACAAGAATGTGGAATGACGTAGACTTAACACGCTAGATAGTACTCGGTGCAATGCCACACCTAGTCATTACATTACCTTGGGGCACAAGTACACGTCGGGTGCTTCTCCCAGGACAAGACTGGGCCCTTTATAAAGATTGCCTTGGCATTGATTGGTTGGATCAGAGATCCCACGAAATCTAGACATCCATAATATTTAATGGCCAAGAGTTCCAAGGTCAAGCTATGTAGCAAAGATGATACATGTACGAAAAGGGAATTCTTGAAGGACTTCCAAGAAATAAGCTCTTTTAACTAGAAGGATATACATATAAGTCATTATAGGAAATGACTTTTAAGGAAAGATCATGATGTAAGTCCTATCAATGGTCACATTATCAAGGTATAATAGCCTGGAGAGGCTATAAGGGTTTAACACATAAGAAAGCCCTGAAAATAGCAATTTTCAAAAAAATTGGTGAGTATGCGGCCAGACTGAGACCGTACAGGAGGAAAAAAATGGTCCATGGGAGACCGCATTTGAATGAAAAATGGTCCAGGTGAAACTGCCACACGGTCACAGGCCTGGCGAGATTCAATCGACTTCTAGGATCTCCCAGTTGACCTAGGTCAAACTTTGAATGAAACATTGTTCTGTCTACCAATCCATGTCAATTGGGGTCACTTAGGATCGACCTAGACAGAGCCGAGTCATCCTAGAACGGGCTAGGCGACTGGACAGAAATCGGTTCACAACCCAGACAGGAAGGGGGAAAGTTGTCATGGGCTTAGCCGCTACATCAAGTAGCGGTCCAGCTAAGGCCGCATATTGGACAGAGTCGGGCAGAACTCCGGTTGCCCGAAATCACAATTTTCAATCGAGTCGATAAGGTT
Organism: Amorphophallus konjac; assembly: GCA_022559845.1. Lineage (NCBI taxonomy): Eukaryota > Viridiplantae > Streptophyta > Magnoliopsida > Alismatales > Araceae > Amorphophallus > Amorphophallus konjac. Next base: position 166,868,984 of record CM040119.1, on the reverse strand, counting down.
CAGGCTTTAGGGTACAACCTGCCTGACGTCCTAGTGGGAATTCCAGGCTCGCGGGGTCTTATGTAGGCCTCGTGATATCGGTCCTAGTCCGACGGAAGGAATATCTGACGGAGAGTCTCGACGACCACAAGAATTTAGGTGTGAAATGCGAAAAATAAGAGTAATCGGTCCAGTCGACACCACCGAAGTGGCACGACCTCAAAACATTTATGAACTATTCATAACAGAAATGAAATTTTGACTAGTCCATTTATAGAGCATTATTATACTTCCTTTTTAAGTATTTCTTAATACATGAAAGATGGTCATGAATAGAACAATTATAAGGAAGAGAGTTAAACTTAATTCATTTGTTTCATAAACCCTAATTTTAGTGTGTTCATACCATGTAATTGACCTGACCAACAAGCTGTTTAACAGGACATAACATGCCGGGACGATCAATACATTTTACTAAAACAGGGATGAAAACGGTCAAGTATAGACCGCCCGATGACAGAAATGGTCAAAAGGAAGGCCGCCAAACTCCAGTGTAAACCCCCTTTTTATTTAAAACCACGCCGCTCAGAAGCGTCTGTCGTGAGGCCGCCTAAAGATGAGAAATGGTCTATCGCGTGACCGCTTTCAACCTAGCGGTCCCGGGTACGACCGTTTCTTCGAACCCGAGCCCAAATACGTCGAACTTGACACATGTTTGATGAAAGCATGGTTGAGACCTAAATACGGCATGAAAATTGGGCAATTAACTATCAATAGATAGAGGACATAAAAATGCCAAACATGGCATGATCAATTTTAAGAGTGGATTTCGATTAGCCCACACAAATCAAACGAAAAAGGAAGGTAGAAAACCTTAATCACATGCTTTCAATGAAATAATAAATACGCATGGTATAGATGACAAAAATTGGGTAAAATAGGATCAATAGAAGACTAACGTTAAACTTTACAGTTTAGAACATTTTAATTTAGGTTTAGCCCAAGAGTAACCTACTAATTTGGATCGAAACCCGGACAGTGCGGGGAAAACCTAATCGTGAACCCTTGCCGTTCCTCGCCGGAATTTGCCCTCTATTGCCTACAATCAACCCCGCCACTGACTAGAAGTTCAAATAGAGGTTTTAGGTCGACGATGCCCTCAATTTATGGGGTGAAAAGATGCTTCTAGAGGTCTAATTGGCTTAGAGAGTCCAATGGGGAAAAATCGGCAAAAAACTCCGAATTTGGCCAAATCTATCGCCGCCAACATCGAAAGGAGCCTCTAGGGTTAGGGTTTTCGAAGGGAAATTGCGCTTCTATGATGGACCTAGCGATTGGGTTTGGTTTGGGCTCGATTGGTTGAGAATTGGGGTCGAATTGGATCGATCTAGGTTGAACCATTAAGAACAACGAATTTTGGCTAAAATCTCTTTGATTCGGCCTAATTAAATTTTTATTAGGGGTCGGCCTAGTTGACAATATTGTTAAACATTTCGTTCCCTATAAGAATATATTTTTTCTATATTTTTATAAATTGGTCAAAACTTTGGCCTATAGGAAAATTTTAATTATATATATATATATATATATTAAATTCTGATTATCGTAAAAAAATAATTGAATCTTGAAATATGAATTTATATTTATGGTCATTGTAGGAAAATAATTATTCCTTTTTATTTATATAATTTTTCCACTTAAAATATATAATGTCTTTTAACTAAGAGAATTATTGAAGTCATTAAATGACAAGTTAATTTAGAAAATAACTATTTTTAATAGTTTTCAATATATCAGCCTCACTCTTCGTCGGGTCAAAATTCAATTTTTTTATTCATTTTTAAAAAAACTTATTTTCCTTTTCCTTTTGCTCATTTTTAATTATTCTTCTAAGATTAAATTTATAACTTAATTCATAACACGTTTATCATATATTTCTTTTTCCCATATTTTTGTTTCAATACATATCTTATATTTTTAATTTTATCCTTTATTAATTAACTGGGGTGTTACACCCTCCCCCACTTTAAGGAATTTGGTCCCCAAATTCACTGATCATTTTTCTTTTTCTTCAAATAATCTAACTAAGATTGACCTTATCTATTAATTATTCAAAATAACAATCTAGTCAAAATATAGTGAGATGAAAAGGTGCTAACTAGAGTTGAAATTGAGAAATATGATACCTTTTATAATTTTTTCTTTGAAAATATAAATCGGTTCCGATTCTCCTTTAATCATTGCTTGCGGGAGTAGCTTAGGGTAACTAGCCATTCTATGGTCTTTATTTCCGCATCGAAGACACGCTCCGTTCTTTCGCCAGCACTCCTTGGCCTGATCACCTAATTTATGACAATGAAAACACTTCTTTTATGATAGGTTATTCCTTCTCTTTTTGTTGCTTCAAAATTCTTTTCGACAAACTCGCCAACCTTTAACAAAACCAGGTGTTATCTTACTCGCAAACCTTCTCTTTTTCATTTCAAAAGAAGCTTAGATACCTGCAAAATAATTATAAGTTAATAAACCTATTACCCTTACGCGTCACGCTAGCGTCGTCTTGTACATATTTTATTACTTAACCCGAGACTCTACACATTCTCACTAGGTGAAACGAAGGGATGACATGGATTATACGACCTATTACTTAGAGTAACCTATACTCAGGGACAACTTGATGTGACACAACCTCGGACTTAGTCAAACAAGCACATCTAAGCATCCAAATGGGCCTTAATGGGCCACCGCTCTCTTCGTTGCACTCTATTCCCGGGGTGACTATGTGATACCAAGGGTGACTTATGGGAATGGACCCTTGCTGGTAGAGGGCCAGCAAGGCCAAGAATTGATTCCCCAAGGTTGGTTGCCCAATTCGATTGGGGCCGACAAAGTGCACTCGGGCACCGGGTCACACTAACCCACGGCGATCACTCTAAGTCATGGACTTGAGGATCGGGCGCTCCTCACGAATTCAGCGGTGCATGAATCAAATATTGAGAGAGCTACACTAGGTGAGCAAGGAAGAGACACTTACTCGACCGGTTTGAAGAAACCGGTCCCGGTCGGAGACGAGGGCGAGCGGGGAGGCGGTGGTTCCCCACACGCCGCGGCGGTGTCGCTTGACCTGCCAAACCACTTACAAAACTACTCCTCTCGCAGGAGGGGGGATCTTGGGGTAGGGGTTAATATGATACATTCAAACACTACCACCACGCAGGGTGGGGCCTTCAGCCGGCCAAGCGGGGAGGGGTTGGTGGACCGAAACGAAGAGAAATGAGAACTAGGGAAGTTGCAGCTTCAATCTGGAATTCTGGACAGGGGGTCGCTGTAATGGCTATGCCGGGTTTGTCCGGACTCCAAATTGATCGAAACCAGCTCCTGAAGCTTCCTGACTGGAAGAGGTGGACTCCAGAATTTTTGGGGAAGCTCAGACGGTCGGAGGTGGCTGCACCAGCAACAGGAAGTAGCCTCCTCTGTCTGGCCGCAGGTACTGTCCGGACTGTAACAGCAAGTTGCATAAGTGACTGAGCGCCCTCCCGAGCTCCGATCAGCACGAAACCAGTGGCATCATCTTCGTGGTCGAGGTAGCTTTCAGCAGGAGGTGACGGAGATGCATTCAGAGGTGGAGGATGGCCGGGGCACCCAGAAGAGTGGGTACTGGTCGGAGTAGACAGCAGAAAACAGAACTAGATAGATCGGGGGAGAAAATTCGTAACTTCTTCCTCCGGTGGCCGAACGGGGTTATGTTTCTTGACCTTGAAAGATGACCGGTAGAGGAAGAACTTTGATGAATGGGCTTCAGCCTGAATCCGCTGGGGTTTGTCGTGGCAGAAGGATCTTCCACGCTCTGGTCCAGGATGAAGACCTCTCTGCGCACTGTTGGGAGAATGGCTCTATCTGGCAGCTCCGAGCTCCGATCGTGTTGATTCCACCTCGCCTGCGAAGTTGACTGGAAGCCCTTTCCAGAAAGGTAGGCCACGCCTTCTGAAGAGCTAGGATGAATCCGTGGTTGACGCTGCAACAAGGGCTGTTCTGCAGATCTGCACAGCTCCAACCTACTAGAAGAAATGAGAGGGAGATATGGCTTCTTTGGTGGAGGGAAATGGTAGGAATGACCTAAGGGAGAGTGGGGGCTCTTGTGGGGTGGAGAAGGGAGCTAATGGTGATGGGGAATGAGGTGGAGAATGGCTGGAAGCAAGTGCTAGCAGGTGGAGGAGGAAGAGCTACGAATTTGGGGAAGGTGGGTGAGAGGAGAAGGTGAGGGGGGCACAAGTGAGTGGAGGGAAGGGTGGATTTCAAATTCAAAAGGTCTTGGAAGGTGGGTGATTATGTTGGGAAGTGGAGTGCTTGCATTGGAATGGGGTAGATTTGGTTGGAAGGTGGAGGAAGGTGTTGGAATGGGGAGACTTCTACCTAGGAACTAGGGAGCGGAGTAATGGAGGCCATGGGGAAGTGGAGGGCATTAAAGGAGGTGGTTGGAGGTTGGAAGTGGATGGGAGGAGGGAGGAGAGAGAAGGAAATTCGGATTTGGGGTTGGAGGAGAGAGAAAGAGGGGTGAAATAGAGAGATTAAGAGGGGAATGGGTGGGGAATCTCTCCCCTAGGGTCTCTCACCCAAAAACTAGAGGAATCACTCCAATTTGAACTCAAATGGCAAGTTTAACTCAAAAGGATGTAATCATTCATTAACTTCAAATGAGGGGAGTGGGGTCCTATATATAGGCAACCCACTCTTTACAATAAGTCCCTGACAAAATAAACAACTACAAATAACCAAGGGGGTTGGGAGTGCTAATGGGCCTAGTCCAACGAATGGGGCCCAATAGCTTACATTAGACATCATGATGATACCAAACATAGGAAAATAAGTGCTAGACTTAGGGAAATGACTCAAATAAAATGGAAATACATCAAAATGACTCAAAGGAAAACTACAAAATGGATAAGGGGCCTTAATAGAGTGAGGCCCAAACTCAACTAGCTCCCGAATGTGAAGAAGTGGACCCGAGCCAAAGGGAGTCGTGGGTGATGCCTCCATCAAATCCCCTGGGCCGCAAAGAGCTCGACTCCGTCGAGTAAGGGTCCATCCGGCTAAGGTACCGCTCGAGGAGATCTGGATCCAATCGCTGTAGGTCCTCCCGACTTACCCATGAGTCTTCCAACGGAGGCCGATCCTTCCACCTGACGAGATAGCGCTCATAGACCTTGCTCCGGGTGGTAGTGACCTGCTCATTCAATATTTGTTCAATGCGATCACGCTGAGCTCTTTTGGCTAGTGGACTCTCCTCTCGGGTGGGTGCTCTCTCAAAGGAGGGAGTGGGCTCGATCTCCTCACTAGGTCTCACCGTGCGGCCCTTGTAAGACACTAAGTCGGCGACATTGAATGTAGGACTTACCCCATAATCCTCGGGGAGATCTAATTCATAAGCATTCGCACCAATACGCCTCAAGACCTGGAAGGGCCCAGTCCCACGTGGTCTCAACTTGGAGTTGGCTCCTGGGGAGAGCCTCTCCGTCCTTACCATCACAAAGTCACCCTCTTGGAACTCTAAGTGACGCCGGTGAGAGTCAGCCAACCTTTTATAAGCCTCATTTTTTATGCTAATGTGCTTGCGGATTTCCTCATGCAATTTTGTGAGTGCTGACCTTCTAGTGGTTATGGGTGGACCTGGACAACCATATATAGACCATTTATGCCATGATGCCATATGGACCTTGATGAGCCTTGGTGGGCCGGGGCAACCATATGTGGACTTATCATGCAATGTTGTCATGTAGACTTTGGTGGGCTTAGGTGGACCGGGGCAACCATATGTGAATCTATCATGCAAAGTGGTGATGCATGTCGGGGGACCCGGACATCCGTAGATGCCTTTGATATGCTTAAGACCCATGATGAATGAAGGTGGACCACTACATCCAAATTTGGACCACTCATGCTTTCTACTTGACATGTGGGTGATATGAATGAATGGACCCAACATAGTGTTCATGCCAAGGGGTGTGGAAAGCCTAGACACATGCATACTTTTCCCAAAAGTGACTTCCATGTGTATAGGGGTGGGACAACCTTTGAATTCTCATTGGAACGGATCGAATGGATCTAAGAAGGTGGTCATCATGGGGTGGGGCACAACTTTATTACCTAGGGATATGTGGCCCAAGGTCTTGGCTCCCAAGGTGTAACCCGGGTCATGGATGAGATTGGTTTGGCCCAATATGATGGGTGAGGGTAGGAAAGGGTGGGTGGTGGGTAAGATGGTTGGGTTACATGGGGAACTAGACTCCCATAGGAAGGGATCAAAGGGGTCGTAGAAAGGTCTTCCTAGAGGGAGGCACTCTATGTCTTCAAGGTTCCCAAATTGTGAGTCATCCTCCTCCAAGGTAAGTGGGCCAAGTTTTCTAGTGGGTTGGCCGAACAAAGTGTTTGGGATCTTAATGGGTGGGTATAGGAAGGGATCGAAGGGGTCATGGTAAGGGTCACCTAAGGAGAGGAACCCTAGGTCCTTTTGGTCCTCACAACCCCTTGATGGTGGATTCTCCTCCTCTAGTAAAGTGATCGGGCCAAAGTTTTTGGTGGGATGGTCGGCCATGAATGGAGGACTAGGCTTTCTACCCGAGATAAGAAGCTCTAAATCGAGGAGAAGGTTGGGCTCATCGGGTGTAGGGAGGAATAGAAGGAGGTCACTAGTGTAGCAACCAATGGTGCAAATCGAGGTGATAGACCCTATGCATAGGTGTAGGAGGCCAAGGCTCTTAGGTGGTTTGGCCATAGGGGTCAACATGCTAGTGAACTCAATTTGCCATGCTACGCCCTTAAGAAGATTCTCTAAGGTTTCCACTTGGTAGGATGTTTGGATTATGGTGTGATAGGAGTTAATGGGTGCAATGGAAATGTTTTTCTCCATGGGTGGGTAAACATAGGACACGATGGGGTGAAGTGGTCTCTCCTTTAGCCATCTAGCTAGGGGCCCATCTATGATTATGGTGCTATTTGTGAAGGCTTGTGGCTCTTGGGGGTCCAAGCTAGGGGACATTTGTGATTCTTCCTTACCACGGATATGAACTTGGGTTTCCTCAATGATGGGGATGGGTTCATCTACTCCCATGTGGATGGTTGTGGTCTCCTTTCTCAAGGGAATGGGAAGGTCTATTGGGGGTGGGGTGATGATGGTTGGTGCATGGTGTACCCGGGGTGGTGGGTGATGGGAAACTTTGGCTTGGATAGGGAGGGGAAGTAGTGGAAGCCTAGGACTTTGGACTTTTGGGGTAGGGAGTGGGAGATGGGTTGGTTGGGGTGGCTTGGGTTGATTGGTTTTGGGGGGAATGTCCTTTTTCGGGGACAAGGGAGGGGTGGTGGTGGGGACCAAGGGGTTTTGTGGGGTAGGGGTTTGGTGGGAGCTTCTGGATTGGAGGGTGGTGACAATCATGGGCCTAGGTGGAGAGGTGGACACGGTGTCCACTTGGTTTTGAATGGTGAGGGTTGGTTGAGTGGTGGTCATCATGGAGGGGATTGGGTCGATTAGGGTCTTGGATTGACCGGGTGGGGATGATGGAGTTGAAGTGCTCCTTGGACTTTGGTGATTTGAGTAGGAGGGAGAGGGTTGGAGAGTGTAGGGTTTTCTAAGCTCGGTCTTCATCTCATCCCAAGTGCTAATTGGAGCCTCCCTACGGATCTTTCTCAAACCTTCCACAACTAACCAATGAGTTTTAGCTTGTTTGGAGAGGTGTGCCTTGGCTAGCCTCATTCTCCTTTCTTCGTTCAAGGGGAAACTTTTAAAGAATTGGTCGAGAGAAATCTCCCAATCTAGGTAAAGACTTGGGCTATTGGATCCATCAAAGGGGGGGGTTTTAATTTTCAAGTGTTCTAAAAATATGGTTTCTAGATTTCCCCAAAGGTCACTCTCATTTACTCTTGGTGCACGGCTATTTCCTTCAAGTCGGTCGAGTCGAGATATGATATCTTCAAGCCGATTAAGGACATTAGGTAGGGCTTCTATGATAGAGGTGTTGCTACCCACTTTGTTGGTAATGGAACTTCCATGAGGATTTGGGCTTCTTGGGAAAGTTGATGGGGATGGATATGACGGGTATGAAGCGGCCATTCTAGTGGACATGGGAGATGCAACTGAGGACTCTAAATGCATAAAAATGGCCTAGGACCAACTTGATAGAGACAAGTTGTGAACTTGCTCTGATACCACTTGATGTGACACAACCTCGGACTTAGTCAAACAAGCACATCTAAGCATCCAAATGGGCCTTAATGGGCCACCGCTCTCTTCGTTGCACTCTATTCCCGGGGTGACTATGTGATACCAAGGGTGACTTATGGGAATGGACCCTTGCTGGTAGAGGGCCAGCAAGGCCAAGAATTGATTCCCCAAGGTTGGTTGCCCAATTCGATTGGGGCCGACAAAGTGCACTCGGGCACCGGGTCACACTAACCCACGGCGATCACTCTAAGTCATGGACTTGAGGATCGGGCGCTCCTCACGAATTCAGCGGTGCATGAATCAAATATTGAGAGAGCTACACTAGGTGAGCAAGGAAGAGACACTTACTCGACCGGTTTGAAGAAACCGGTCCCGGTCGGAGACGAGGGCGAGCGGGGAGGCGGTGGTTCCCCACACGCCGCGGCGGTGTCGCTTGACCTGCCAAACCACTTACAAAACTACTCCTCTCGCAGGAGGGGGGATCTTGGGGTAGGGGTTAATATGATACATTCAAACACTACCACCACGCAGGGTGGGGCCTTCAGCCGGCCAAGCGGGGAGGGGTTGGTGGACCGAAACGAAGAGAAATGAGAACTAGGGAAGTTGCAGCTTCAATCTGGAATTCTGGACAGGGGGTCGCTGTAATGGCTATGCCGGGTTTGTCCGGACTCCAAATTGATCGAAACCAGCTCCTGAAGCTTCCTGACTGGAAGAGGTGGACTCCAGAATTTTTGGGGAAGCTCAGACGGTCGGAGGTGGCTGCACCAGCAACAGGAAGTAGCCTCCTCTGTCTGGCCGCAGGTACTATCGGGACTGTAACAGCAAGTTGCAGAAGTGACTGAGCGCCCTCCCGAGCTCCGATCAGCACGAAACCAGCGGCATCATCTTCGTGGTCGAGGTAGCTTTCAGCAGGAGGTCACGGAGATGCATTCAGAGGTCGAGGATGGCCGGGGCACCCAGAAGAGTGGGTACTGGTCGGAGTAGACAGCAGAAAACAGAACTAGATAGATCGGGGGAGAAAATTCGTAACTTCTTCCTCCGGTGGCCGAACGGGGTTCTGTTTCTTGACCTTGAAAGATGACCGGTAGAGGAAGAACTTTGATGAAGGGGCTTCAGCCTGAATCCGCTGGGGTTTGTCGTGGCAGAAGGATCTTCCACGCTCTGGTCCAGGATGAAGACCTCTCTGCGCACTGTTGGGAGAATGGCTCTATCTGGCAGCTCCGAGCTCCGATCGTGTTGATTCCACCTCGCCTGCGAAGTTGACTGGAAGGCCTTTCCAGAAAGGTAGGCCACGCCTTCTGAAGAACTAGGATCAATCCGTGGTTGACGCTGCAACAAGGGCTGTTCTGCAGATCTGCACAGCTCCAACCTACTAGAAGAAATGAGAGGGAGATATGGCTTCTTTGGTGGAGGGAAATGGTAGGAATGACCTAAGGGAGAGTGGGGGCTCTTGTGGGGTGGAGAAGGGAGCTAATGGTGATGGGGAATGAGGTGGAGAATGGCTGGAAGCAAGTGCTAGCAGGTGGAGGAGGAAGAGCTACGAATTTGGGGAAGGTGGGTGAGAGGAGAAGGTGAGGGGGGCACAAGTGAGTGGTGGGAAGGGTGGATTTCAAATTCAAAAGGTCTTGGAAGGTGGGTGATTATGTTGGGAAGTGGAGTGCTTGCATTGGAATGGGGTAGATTTGGTTGGAAGGTGGAGGAAGGTGTTGGAATGGGGAGACTTCTACCTAGGAACTAGGGAGTGGAGTAATGGAGGCCATGGGGAAGTGGAGGGCATTAAAGGAGGTGGTTGGAGGTTGGAAGTGGATGGGAGGAGGGAGGAGAGAGAAGGAAATTCGGATTTGGGGTTGGAGGAGAGAGAAAGAGGGGTGAAATAGAGAGATTAAGAGGGGAATGGGTGGGGAATCTCTCCCCTAGGGTCTCTCACCCAAAAACTAGAGGAATCACTCCAATTTGAACTCAAATGGCAAGTTTAACTCAAAAGGATGTAATCATTCATTAACTTCAAATGAGGGGAGTGGGGTCCTATATATAGGCAACCCACTCTTTACAATAAGTCCCTGACAAAATAAACAACTACAAATAACCAAGGGGGTTGGGAGTGCTAATGGGCCTAGTCCAACGAATGGGGCCCAATAGCTTACATTAGACATCATGATGATACCAAACATAGGAAAATAAGTGCTAGACTTAGGGAAATGACTCAAATAAAATGGAAATACATCAAAATGACTCAAAGGAAAACTACAAAATGGATAAGGGGCCTTAATAGAGTGAGGCCCAAACTCAACTAGCTCCCGAATGTGAAGAAGTGGACCCGAGCCAAAGGGAGTCGTGGGTGATGCCTCCATCAACTTAGGACTTAAACAACTGAGGCTCCGATGCCACTCATGTCACGCCCCGAACCGATAGCAGTCGGAAGCATTGCTCGGAACGTGGCAGCGAAACAATCATGTTAACTAGAGTAAAGAAATAACAGATGAAAATAATAGAAAAGACACATAGAGGACATTAATTTGACAAAATATAATTTTATTGATGTTTGAGAATTCAAATTTCAATTTGACTCAAATTACAATAAAAGACTCCAATAAAAAGGAAACAAGAAAAAGGCAAAAGGATACGACTCATGATGCTAACTAGCCTTAAGAAATAGGAAAAAGGAATACTCTAGTCTCTAAGGCTCCAGGTTCACTCGATTACACTGGCCCGAGCCCAGTTTCAAGCGTTCCATCTACCGAGTTACCTGAAAAATATTAAAGTAGGGAGTGAGCGAGAAGCTCAGAAGGAATTACACTCTATCACCAGGCAGAATTTAAATAATTTACCATTTCATGAAGATTCATGAACGATGCGTAAGAATATGAGTAAAGCAGACTAAATAAACAACACGAATAGATGATCACTAGCATAAGGATGGGATAGAGATATCGCAAGTCAAGATATCAAGAGCAAGTAACTAGAACTTCATGTGAATGGCCATTTATCAAGTCGAGTCATGTCACGCAAACAAGTACTTCACGCATACAAGCATGTATAGCAAGTATCATGAGAATGTAGAATGTCGTAGACTTAACACGCTAGATAGTACTCGGCGCAATGCCACACCTAGTCATTACACCTCCCCGGGGCACAAGTACACATCGGGTGCTCCTCCCAGGACCAGACTGAGCCCTTTATAAAGATTGCCTTGGCACTGATTGGTTGGATCAGAGATCTCACGAAATCTAGACATCCACCATATTTAATGGCCAAGAGTTCCAAGGTCAAGCTATGTAGCAAAGACGATACATGTAGGAAAAGGGAATTCTTGAAGGACTTCCAAGAAATAAGCGCTTTTAACTAGAAGGATATACATATAAGTCATTATAGGAAATGACTTTTAAGGAAAGATCATGATGTAAGTCCCATCAAAGGTCACGTTCTCAAGGTATAATAGCATGGAGAGGCTATAAGGGTTTAACACACAAGAAAGCCATGAAAATAGCGATTTCTGAAAAAATTGGCGAGTATGCGGTCAGACTGAGACCGTACATGAGGAAAAAAATGGTCCAGGGGAGACCACATTTGAAAGAAAAACGGTCCAGGTGAAACTGCCACACGGTCACAGGCCTAGCAAGATTCAGTCAACTTCTAGGATCTCCCAGTTGACCTAAGTCAAACTTTGACTAAAACATAGTTCAGTCTACCAAATCATGTCAATTGGGGTCACTTAGGATCGACCTAGACAGAGCCGAGTCTTCCTGGAACGGGCTAGGTGATTCGATAGAAACCGGTTCACAAACTAGACAGGAAGGGGAAAGCGGTCATGGGCTTAGCCGCTACATCAAGCAGTAGTCCAGCTAAGGCCGCATATTGGACAGAGTCGGGCAGAACTCCGGTTGCTCGAAATCACAATTTTCGATCGACTCGATAAGGTTCAGGCTTTAGGGTACAACCTGCCCGGCATCCTAGTGGGAATCCCAAGCTCGCGAGGTCTTATGGAGGCCTCGTGATATCGGTCCTAGTCCGACGAAAGGAATATCCGACAGAGAGTCCTGACTACCACAAGAATTTAGGGGTGAAATGCGGAAAATAAGAGTAATCGGTCTAGTCGACACCACCGAAGTGGCACGACCTCAAAACAATTCTGAACTATTCATAACAGAAATGAAATTTTGACTAGTCCATTTATAGAGCATTATTCTACTTCCTTTTTAAGTATTTCTTAATACATGAAAGATGGTCATGAATAGAACAATTATAAGGAAGAGAGTTAAACTTAATTCATATATTTCATAAACCCTAATTTTAGTATGTTCATACCATGTAATTGACCTGACCAACAAGCTGCTTAACAGGACATAACATGCCGGGACGATCAATACATTTTATAGACACAGGGATGAAAACGGTCAAGTACAGACCGGTTTATGACAAAAACGGTCAAGAGGAAGGCCGCCAAACTCCGGTGTAAACCCCCTTTTTATTTAAAACCACGCCGCCCAGAAGCGGTCTGTCGCGGGGCCGCCTGAAGATGAGAAACGGTCTATCGCGTGACCACTTTCAACCTAGCGGTCCCTGGTATGACCGTTTCTTCGATCCCGAGCCCAAAGACTGCGAACTTGACACATGTTTGATAAAAGCACGGTTGAGACCTAAATACGGCATGAAAATTGGGCAATTAACGATTAATAGATAGAGGACGTAAAAACGCCAAACATGGCATGATCAATTTCAAGATTGGACTTCGATTAGCCCACACAAATCAAACGAAAAAGGAAGGTAGAAAACCCTAATCACATGCTTTCAATGAAATATTAAATACACATGGTATAGATGACAAAAATTGGGCAAAATAGGATCAATAGAAGGCTAACGTCAAACTTTATAGTTTAGCACATTTTAATTTAGGTTTAGCCCGAGGGTAACCTACCTATTTGGATCGAAACTCAGATGGTGCGGAGAAAACCCTAATCGTGAACCCTTGGCGTTCCTTGCCAGAATTTGCCCTCGATCGCCTACAATCTGATAGTTCACACAGAAAGTGAGCTAGCAGGGGGGGATGAATAGATCACTTCAAATTCAGAAAATTCAAAAAATAAATTATGTAATCTTGAAACGCAGTAGTGAAACTTTTCTAATCTGGCCACGGAGCAGACAGATAGATAGAAGCTTATCGAGAGACAAAGTTAAGATGAACCAATAAACGAACAGCTGGCGTTCATGAGCCAAATCGAGAAAACAGCCAAGCAATCCATACAGATGGAATAGAGAATTTTTAAGGTGGTTTGATTGCTATCCGCAATCTACATCCACCCCTTACTCTACCATAGTAAGGCTTCCTTGCACTAAGCAATTAAGAATCGCAGACTCAGTCTGCTCACACCCACTGCCTTACAGCTTGCCCCGAGGAACACTCAACTCGCTCGTCTGAAGACCAGAAGAATCACTGGAGGTCCAACCTCCCTTCCTTCACAATCAGCAAAGGGAACCCCGCGAATTGCTCCCAGCAACTCACAAACCAGAGGAACGTTCCTCTCTTCCTCCAAACATGATGGAGGGAAACCAGAGTACCTCTCCCTTCCTCCAAGCGAACTTAGAGGGTAATAGAATGGAATTGAAAAGGAGAAAAAACTCGAAGATAAAAAACAACAAAAACAATCACCCAGACACAATAACAATGTAGCTTCCGTAGAAGCAGGCTTTCAAACTCACGACCGACGATGACTCATGCTCCTCTCTCTCTAAACTGGTTCTCTCTCTTTTTGACTTTTCTCCTGGGCTTTTCTCTCGTCTCGAATGGGAGGAATTTCAGCACTGGCGGTGGCTTCAGATATTCTCTTTTTTTTCTATTCAGCTCATCTCTCTCTCCCTTTCTTCTCCCAGCCTTCGATCCCTTTTTATAGGAAGACGATGGGCGTGTGGGTACAATGTTTCTCGCCCAAAATTCCACGCAGATCTGATCCTTTGAGGTTCCACGTGTCAGAATCATGATGCTGTAGCAGTCCATGTGGGAGGATCATCTGGTCCGCTCCTTGCCTTGGATCACGTGCCATCGACCTGGTATTTTAGATTCCACGTGAGGTAAGTTAGCATGTTGGTCAGTAGATGCTTGACCATATGACTCACCTGGCAAAGACAGTTATAAAGGTTAGCACTCACTTTACCTTTCGAAGCCTGAGCTATGCACAGACTCTAAACAGTGAGGTGCACGGACCTTATATTCATAGAGCTAAAGTGTACACCGACTCATGCATACGTATGGCAAACCATGCACAGACCTGATGCAAACATTGCACTGACCTTCTATATGAGCAGGCAAGGTATGTGCCATCCTTAGCATGCGTATGACAAAACTTGCACCGACCTTCTATATGCGTAGGCATTGTGTGCACCGACTTTAGTAAGACAAGGTGGATGTGCACCGACGTTCTATGCCGAACAGAGTGTGCACCGATTTTCTAACGAACAGACATGAAAGTGCACCGACCTCATATGCGGTCTAGAAGACACGCATCGACTTTAGACAGTTAGCACAAGCATGCACCGACCTATATGTAGTAGAGAAATGTTGCACTGACCTTATATGTGATCCTGCAATAGTGCACCGACCTAGGTCAGTGCAAGGTGAAAGTTGCACCGACCTTTTTTATGCTAAATGCAGATATGCACGGACCTTGTATGTACAAGGTGAAAGCTGCACTGACTTGATAAGCAATTGAACAAGGAGTGCACTGACCATCTACACACGTAATATAGGATATGCATCGACGTTGTATCATATAGCTGAAATCTGCACCAACCTCTGTAGGCATGTTGCGAAATATGCACCGACCTTAGTCATGCAGGATGAAAATATGCACCGACCCTCTTTATGCTAAACTGAACACATTGACATTATATGAATGCTAAGGCAGAATGTGCTTAGACTCGAAAGCAACAAACAATGACTTCATGCAAACACACTGACTCCAATGACTCAAGTGCACAAACTCCAATGCACAGACTCATGAAAGCTTCAGACATATTCTGTTTGACTTAAGGTGTTTGATTTTTTATGGTGTCTGACATTTGACTTATGGTGTGTGTCATCCTCAAAACCACAGGGATACAACAATCTCCCCCTTTTTGATGATGGAAACACTATGAGCCAATCAAATTTAATGTTGTCATTAGAAAATGAGGGTGTTCAAACATGCAAATAATGTCACACACTAACTCCCCCTGACACACAGTCTTTACTCAAGACACACTAGCTCCCCCTGACACTATGACTACCAACCAGATCATACTCCATGCTCAAATTCATTCTCAAAGCTATTCTCCCCCTAAACCCTCAGAAACCATTCTCCCCCTTTGACATCATCAAAAGGAATGTAAGGAGAAACAAGGTACTTCTAAGCTTGTGAGACCAGAGACAATTAATTCACTTAGTAGAAAACATCTCATATGCAACCCTTAAAGATCCAAGTAAGGTAACTGAATGGAGCCGAAATATCTCATAGCTAATAAGCAGGAAAGACACAGAATAGGAGTGAAGATTATCATCGTACAGACGTAAGAATGAGGACCAAGGTGAAACAGTTATGCCAAGAGAAAGCTGTCTAAATGCTTTACTAATCAAGTAAATCGAGGCTCATCTACTGTTGGATGGTCCAAAGGTATTGAGGACAAATAGTCTACAAAATTTTTTGGAGGGGTGAAAGATTTTTCCTTTGCTGAGCAGTAATAGCCATTGAGTAATTTTGGTAAATCACACATTGATATGTGAGAAGACACCTTGATTAGAGGTCAGAATTCCCAGATTCTCACTGTGATAACCATATTACTTCTCTTTAGAGATCATAGTTAGCAATATAAGTGTCTTTTGGAGTGAGGAGACACCTTGATCAAAGGCTTGAGTCCCCAACTACTCAACACTTTAATGCCATTGCTCTGCCATGAATTCTTAAATTTTTCAAAAACTGTTTAAACAGAGATATTCTGGCACTTCATGACATAGAGTGTGTTTCATTTTGTTGATGAAGTGTCTAGTTTCTTGGTAACAAGAACATTGCTCTGAAATGTTGAAATACCCTTAAAGAAATTGATTTTATTTGTTATATGATGTTTGAAGACAATACCAGATGTACTGATCCTCAGAGAGTTTTGCTTCCAGAAATTTAAGTTTCAAACATTTAGGAGATTTCATGACATCAAAATCAATAGTGATCCATGGTCATTAATGATGTAGGTAGATAGTCTTCAGGTTCTATATCTAGGTCTTTGAAGGATTATTAGAGAGAAGCTTTTTAGCTAAATTTCAGTTAATCAGATTTGGAAATTTAAGAGAGTTGAGAGGTTCTGGCTTTTGTGAAATAAAAACTGCATAAGGTTCTCAAGAAGCTTTGTGCAGTGCCAAGTTCTCAAAAAAAAACTTTTGAATCAGTCTCCTAAGACCTCAAACTGACAAACAAGCAACTCCCCCTGTCACCTTGACTGACTGATGAACTTACACCTATCAGCTTCACACCTGCAGAAGCTTTCTACACAGAGCAAACCTAGAATACCTCTCCCTAACAATATGAATCAGTTAAACCGACAATTGGAATGCACAATGTATTGAAATGCAGAAAAGCAAAATTTATGGACATTGAACCTGACCTATATGTAAATGAGCATGTGGTACAAGGTGGAGAACGTAGGTCAGAAGACCTCCTCACACATGATGTGGGTTTCCAGCCAGAAGGAATCTGACCTTCTCCCAACTTATCATTTGATATACCATCAGGTTATGCATGCCAAAAAAAATGACAGATTCTGGATGAAAATTCATGCAAGTGAGGTCAGCATGCAGCTCAACATGGACACAGAAGCATGGATGCATTTTATTCCAAGATTCAAAAATTCAGGGGGTTTTAAAAAATCCCTAGTTCTCTCCTCAAGATGGTGAATTTGCCATTGTCCAGAGGTTTAGTAAAGATATCAGCTATCTGATGGGCAGTGTCTACATGGATCAATTCAAAAGTGTTTTTAGAAACCTCATCTCTGATAAAATGATGTCTGATTTCAATATGTTTGGTGCGAGAATGTAAGATAGGATTTTTTGCAAGATTTATGGCACTAGTATTATCACAGTATATGGGTGTGCAGCCCAAGTCTACTTGGTAGTCTTGAAACTGGTGTTTAATCCAGATCACCTGTGTACCACAGCTCCATGTAGCTACATACTCAACTTATGCAGCGGAGAGGGCCACAGAGTATTGTTTCTTGGAAGTCCAAGAAACTAAACACCCACCTAGAAATTGACATTGACCACTAGTACTCTTCCTATCTAGCTTACACCCAGCATAGTCTACATCCGTATATGTAATCAGATCTAGGGTATGTGATGCAGGAAACCATAATCCTAGAGTGTGTGTAGTAGATATATATCTAAAAATCCTTTTCACAGCAGCTAGATGCAATTCAGTAGGCCTAGATTGGTACCTAGCACACATACCTACACTGAATTGTATATAAAGTCTCGAGGCAGTTAAATAGAGTAGAGATCCAATCATACCTCGATATAATTTTGCATCCATTTCTTTACCTGATTTGACTGCATCTAATGATGTATTTATACCCATTGGAGTTGAGATATGCTTCAAATTATTCATGCCAAAGTGCTTGAGAATGTCTAAGGTGTACTTGGTCTGGTTAATGAAGCATCCATCATCTAGCTATTGGACCTGCAAGCCAAGGAAGTATTTTAATTCTCCTACCAAACTCATTTTAAATTCAGCAGACATCAATTGAGCAAATTCATTACATAGTTCAGTGCATGTTGAGCCAAAGACTATGTCATCTACATATACCTGAACTATGATGAGTTCCTTACTCAAACTTTTGGTGAATAGGGTTTGATCCACCTTACCTCTGTTGTAGCCCTTGCTGATCAGAAATTTTGTCAGCCTCTCATACCAGGCCCGAGGAGCATGCTTCAGACCATATAGAGCTTTATTTAACCTGAAAACCTTGTTAGGATGTGAAGATAATTGAAATCCGGGGGGTTGTTCTACAAAGACTTCTTCTTCAATGAATCCGTTTAAAAAAGCACTTTTGACATCCATTTGATAAAGTTTTATATTTTTGAAACATGCAAAAGCCATTAAAATTCTTATTGCCTCCATCCTAGCAATAGGTGCATAGGATTCATCAAAATCAACTCTAAATTTTTGACAGTAACCTTTGGCTACTAGTCTGGCTTTATTTCTTGAAATTATTCCATCATCATTCATTTTATTGTTAAAGACCCATTTAGTTCCTATTACATTTGTATTTTCAGGTCTCGAAACTGGTTCCCAGACATTATTTCTTTCAAATCGACCTAGTTCCTCACTCATAGCATTAATCCATGATTCATCATTCAAAGCCTCATCAACAGATTTGGGCTTAATTTGTGACACTAAAGCAACTAGATCTTGATGATTTACATTTTTGAGATAAGACCTAGTCCTAGGGGGATCTCCTAGGTTACCTATGATGTTATTCACATGGTGATCTTTCAAAATTCTAACATTAGTTGAGGACTCACCTTTTTCGTCTGACCTTACTTGATTTAGAGAATTTGGTTCTTCAGGTGCTTCAGATTCTTCCTCCACCATATCCTCCAGAAAGTTTCCATCATGCCTTGAACTCATGTCATCATCATCCAAGTTAGTGATAGTGTTTTCTTCATCGAATATAACATGGGGAGATTCTTCTACTGTTTGGTCTGGGACATTTAACACCCTATATGCTTTAGTTATTTCAGAGTATCCTAGAAAATTTCCTGGGGTACTCCTTGCATCAAATTTATCTAGGTCCTTTTTATTATTGTTATGAATGAAGCATTTTGATCCAAAAATCTTAAAGTATCAAACATTTGGCTTCTTACCTTTCAAGAGTTCATAGGGGATTTTCTTATGGACGGGTCTTACCAAGGCTCTGTTGATGGTGTAGCAAGCGGTGTTAGCTGCCTCTGCCCAAAATCTTCTGGGTAGCTGACTCTCCACCAGCATAGTTCTTGCCATTTCAATGATTGTACGGTTTCTTCTCTCCACTATGCCATTCTGGTTCGGAGTCCTGGGAGAAGAAAATCTGTGAGTTAGTCCTTCATTGTTACGAAATTCAAAAAATATAGAGTTCTCAAACTCTCCTCCATGGTCAGATTGAATCATGGAAATTCTGTGAATTCCTTCTTGTTTGACTTTATTGAAAAAGTGTTCAAATTTCTGAAAAGCATCACTTTTATTTGCTAAGAAAAATAACCATAAAAATCTGGTAAAATCATCTACAATCACAAACCCAAATCTCTTCCCATTTAGACTCTGAGTCTTGGTTGGGCCAAAGAGATCCATATGTAAAAGCTCCATTGCCTTGGAGGACAAAGACTTAGATCTGAGTTTAAATGATTTACGAGTTTGTTTGCCTAGAGCACAGGCATCACAAATTTTTGAGATGGAACTAAATTTAATTTTAGGCATGCCTCTAACTAAATCATGTTTGACCAATTTATTCAATGTAGAGAAGCTAGCATGTCCTAAACGTCTGTGCCAATTAAATGCATTATTTTCAAGTTCAGCAGCCAAACAAAGATTTGATTCATGTTTTTCATTTAAATCTACAATGTAAACATTATTGACTCTATGTGCTTCAAACTTGACCTTGTCAGAATTTATTTCAAGTATTTTGCATGCATTATTATCGAACACAACTCTGTGACCCTTGTTACACAACTGACTAATACTAAGCAGGTTGTGTTGAAGACCCTCTACAAGTAAAACTTTTTCAACAGAGTTTGTGAAAGACTTACCAATTGTTCCTATTCCAAAAATCTTACCACTATTCTTTCCTCCAAATTTGACCAGACCCCCTACCTTCATTTCCAGTTTGTTGAATTTGGATCGGTCGCCTGTCATGTGCCTGGAGCAGCCGCTATCTAGGTACCACCTGTTTTGCTCAGCTGCTAGGCTAACCTGCAGAGGACAGATCAAGCAGAGTAGTTTAGAATCCAAGATAGATTGGGTCCAAAGACATTGTTCAAATCTCTAAGCAAAAATTTTGGAATCCAAAACTGTTTCATAGTATTTTTCTTGTGCATGTTGTTAACAGTTTTGTTGAAATTATAACTAGTGTTCTGTCCACTTGGCCTAATGGTGTGGAATCTGTTCCTATTGTTGGACTATTCATTCCCCGGGTATCTCTTGTACCCATTCTGTCTAGGGTGGACATATTCATTAAAGAGTTTCTGTGGAACAGGATTTCCCCAGTTTTTCTTATATTGACCCATGTTTTTATAGAAGAATGAATTTCTGTTCTGGGTCATATGTCTCGACTTGTGAAAGTTCTTGTTCTGGGGGTTACATATAGGGGCTTGCCTAGTTGAGTTCTTTCCAGTTTCAAACTGTTGTCCAGCATGGTTTGATGAATCATTCCTTGGTTGTTGGATATTCTAAGCACTGTTGGAGCTGGATGATGTGTCTAATTTTTCTTTCCCCTTTTCTGGACAGAATGTTATAGTTGTGAATTCAAAGGGTTTCTTATGTGTTGGGTTATAGCCTAAGCCTTCTTTGTTGAAATTAACCCTAGCACCTAGCATGGTATCCAAGTTCATTTTTCCTTGAACAAATTTTTCTAGAGTTCTTTGTTTGTCTTCCAGTTCTTTTTGCAATGTTTCATAATTTCCCTGAAGTTTAGAATTCACCTTCCTAACAGCTTCATACTTTCCAGTGATTAAACTGTTTTCACTTTGGCTTTCTTGAAGTTTTATCTTGAATTCATCAAGTAGTTTTTGAACTTCTTTGGTTTCAGACTTAAGGTCTTCATTTTCCTTTCTGAGACAGTTCATCTCTTCTAATTCTTCCTTGACCTTCTGATTTTCTTTGTCAGTTTGAATTTATTCTTCATTAGCAGCATTCAGTTTTCTCTTTAACACCTTATGGTCTTTACTCAAAGCATTAAACTTATCTAACAGTTCAGCATAGGCATCTTCCCAATCATCAATAGAGAAATTCTCAAAAATATTGGTTACCTCTTCGTCACTGTTAGCCATAAGGCATATTCCTTGGTCGTCTTCTTCTGAAGAGTTGGCCTCAAGGTCTTCCTCCTCGTCACTCCACGTGCAAACCATACCCTGAGGTTTCTTCTTTTGCACCTTGAAGCTTTTCTTCTGGAGATTGGGGCAATCCCCCTTCATGTGTCCAGGCCTCCTGCAATGAAAGCATGTAATCTTCTTAGCATTCTTATTTTTATCATTGTTAGAATCAAAATGCTTACTAGAAGTATGCGATCTTTTTCTTCTAAATATTTTTCCCTTAGTTCTTAAGAACTTCCGAAATTGTCGAGTCAACATAGCTTGCTCCTCTTGATCAAGGTCTGAGAACCCATCAGACTCCCCACTACTACTGCTATTGCTACTACCACTGCTACTATGGGACACCTTGAGAGCAATGTTCTTGCCCTTCTTGTCACTTCCCCCACCATTTCTTTTAAAATTCATTTCATAAGTCATTAGGGATCCTATCAGCTCAATGACTGTCAGTTTTGACAGATCCGTAGACTCCTCTATCACAATGGCTTTGGTGTGCCATGCGGGGGTTAACGACCTAAGGATTTTCCTTACTAGATCCCCTTCTGAAACTTGTTTCCCAAGCCCTTTAAGATTGTTAGTGATCAGCGACATCTTAGCATACATTTCTGTGATGGTCTCCTTGGACTTTATCTTAAACAGTTCATACTCTGCGGTGAGCATATTTACCTTGGTGGCCTTGACTTGGGATGTACCTTCGTAGATGAGCTCTAGTTCATCCCACATCTTCTTGGCTGTCTGATAGGCTGAGATCTTGGCACACTCTTCTAGAGGTACTGCGCATTGAATTATGTTTAGAGCCGACCAGTTGACTATTGAAAGTCTAATGTGATCTTTTGTCCATGCCTCTTCATTTGGTGGGAGATCGTATGGTCCTGTGGTGATCACTCTCCAGAGTTCGTGGCTCCGCGCTCTCAGGAATACTTCCATCCTATTTTTCCAATAAAAGTAGTTATTACCATCAAAAAATGGAGGGCGACTAATAGACTGTCCCTCAGCCATGAAACTGCGAGGAGTGCTAGATCCAGATTTACCCTGGTCGTTGGACCACATGTTGGGTAACCTGCTCTGATACCAATTGATAGTTCACACAGAAAGTGAGCTAGAAGGGGGGATGAATAGATCACTTCCAATTCAGAAAATTCAAAAAACAAATTATGTAATTCTGAAACGCAATACTGAAACTTTCCTAATCTGGCCACGGAGCATACAGATAGACAGAAGCTTATCGAGAGACAAAGTTAAGATGAACCAATAAATGAACAACTAACGTTTATGAGCCAAATCGAGAGAACAGCCAAGCAATCCACACAGATGGAACAGAGAATTTTTAAGGTGGTTCGATTGCTATCCGCAATCTACATCCACCCCTTACTCTACCAGAGTAAGGCTTCCTTGCATTAAGCAATTAAGAACTACAGACTCAGTCTGCCAACACCCGCTTCCTTACAGCTTGCCCCGAGGAACACTCTCCTCGCTCTTATGAAGACCAGAAGAACCACTAGAGTTCCAAGCTCCCTTCCTTCGCAATCAGCAAAGGGAACCCCGTGAATTGCTCCCAACAACTCACGAACTAGAGGATCGTTCTTCTCTTCCTCCAAACATGATGGAGGGAAATCGGAGTACCTCTCCCTTCCTCCAAGCGAACAAAGACGGTAATAGAATGGAATTGAACAGGCGAAAAAACTCGAAAATAAAAAACAACAAAAATAATCGCCCAAACACAATAACAATGTAGCTTCTGTAGAAGCAAGATTTTAGACTCACGACCGGCGATGACTCAGGCTCTTCTCTCTCTGAACTGGTTGTCTCTCTTTTTGACTTTTCTCCTGGGATTTTCTCTCGTCTCGAAAGGGAGGAATTTCAGCACTGGCGGTGGCTTCAGATATTCTCTTTTTTTTCTATTCAGCTCCTCTCTCTCTCTTTCTTCTCCCAGCCTTCGATCCCTTTTTATAGGCAGACGATGGGCGCGTGGGTACCACGTTTCCCACCCAAACTTCTACGTAGATATGATCCTTTGAGGTTCCACGTGTCAGAATCATGATGCTGTAGCAGTCCATGTGGGAGGATCATCTGGTCCGCTCCTTGCCTTGGATCACGTGCCATCGACCTGGTATTTTAGATTCCACGTGAGGTAAGTTTTCGCAGGTTGCTCAGTAGATGCTCGACCATATGACTCACCTGGCAAAGACACAGTTATGAAGGTTAGCACTGACTTTACATTTCGAAGTCTGAGCTGTGCACAGACTCTAAACAGTGAGGTGCACAGACCTTATATTCATAAAGCTAAAGTGTACACCGACTCATGCATGCGTATGGCAAAACATGCATAGACCTGATGCAAACATTGCACTGACCTTCTATATGCCCAGGCAAGGTATGTGCCATCCTTAGCATGCGTATGACAAAACTTGCACTGACCTTCTATATGCGCAGGCATAGTGTGCACTGACTTTAGTAAGACAAGGTGGATGTGCACCGACGTTCTATGCCGAACAGAGTGTGCACCGATTTTCTAACGAACAGACATGAAAGGGCACCGACCTCATATGCGGTCTGGAAGACACGCATCGACTTTAGACAGTTAGCACAAGCATGCACCGACCTATATATAGTAGAGAAATGTTGCACTAACCTTATATGTGATCCTGCAATAGTGCACCGACCTGGGTTAGTGCAAGGCGAAAGTTGCACCAACCTTCTTTATGCTAAATGCAGATATGCACGGACCTTGTATGTACAAGGCGAAAGCTGCACTGACTTTATAAGCAATTGAACAAGGAGTGCACTGACCATCTACACACGTAAGACCGGATATGCACCGACGTTGTATGCATATGACTGAAATCTGCACCGACCTCTATAGGCATGATGCAAAATTTGCACCAACCTTAGTCATGCGTAAGAGACACTTGCACCTACCTTAGTCATGAAGGATGAAAATATGCACCGACCCTCTTTATGCTAAACTGAACACATTGACATTATATGAATGCTAAGGCAGAATGTGCTTAGACTCGAAAGCAACAAACAATGACTTCATGCAGACACACTGACTCCAATGACTCAAGTGCACAAACTCCAATGCACAGACTCATGAAAGCTTCAGACATATTCTGTTTGACTTAAGGTGTTTGATTTTTTATGGTGTCTAACATTTGACTTATGGTGTTTGTCATCATCAAAATCACAGGGATACAACACAATCGAACCCGCCGCTGACTAGAAGTTCAAATAGAGGTCTTAGGTCGACGAAGCCCTCAATATATAAGGTGAAAAGATGCTTCTAGAGGTCGAATTGGCTTAGAGAGTCCAATGGGGAAAAATCGGCGAAAAACTCAAAATTTGGCCAAATCCGCCGCCGCCACCGTCGAAAGGAGCCTCTAGGGTTAGGGTTTTCGAAGAGAAATTGGGCTTCTATGATGGACCTAGTGATTGGGCTTGGTTTGGGCTGGATTGGTTGAGAATTGGGGTCGAACTGGATCGATCTATGTTGAACCATTAAGAACAACGAATTTTGGCTAAAATCTCTTTGTTCGTCCTAATTAAATTTTTATTAGGGGTCGGTGCAGTTGACAATATTGTTAAACATTTTGTTCCCTATAATAATATAATTTTTCTATATTTTTATAAATTAGTCAAAACTTTGGCCTACAGGAAAAATTCAATTAATTCAATATATATATATATATATTAAATTCTGATTATCGTAAAAAAAATTGAATATTAAAATATGAACTTATATTTATGGTCATTATAGGAAAATAATTATTCCTTTTTATTTTTATAATTTTACCACTTAAAATATATAATGTCCTTTAACTAAGAGAATTATTGAAGTCATTAAATGACAAGTTAATTTAGAAAATAACTATTTTTAATATTTTTCAATATATCGGACTCACTCTTCGTCGGGTCAAAATTGAATTTTTTATTGATTTATAAAAAAACTTATTTTCCTTTTGCTCATTTTTAATTATTCTTTTAAGATTAAATTTATAACTTAATTCATAACACGTTTATCATGTATTTCTTTTTCCAATATTTTTGTTTCAATACATATTTTATATTTTTAATTTTATCCTTTATTAATTAACTGGGGTGTTACAACAACGTACGCATTAGACCCGACTCGCCTCACTACTCGGAAGGGACCGGCACCGCGAGCTTGTAATTTCTTCACGGTTCCAGAGGGAAACCGTTCAAGCCTAACCCTGATCATGACATACTCTCCTTCCTGGAACTCACGGTGGTGTCTATGAGCGTCGGCTAGCTCCTTGTATCATGCATTGTTGGCCTCAATATGATGACGGATGTCATCATGCAGACTCCTACTATGCTCGGCGAATGTATGTGCAGACTCAGACACTCATGAATGCATGGGAGAAGGGATTTATTGACTTCCTAGACCTACGACCAGAGACTAACTCAAAATGGACCTAAAAAAATAGACTAACTCGGTATGATTTGCGAACATCGTCCGGGTACATCGTGTAAAGAGTCAATCCGGCTCATAGTCTGATGATACGAATCTCGGACCGCATTATGTCGCGAGTCTCGGTTCGCGTCAATCTCCCTGGTTCAAAAAAATTTGTCCTCGAACTTTGAAGTGTTGGAGGACGAGCAGGTGGACAATGGGGAAGTTATCTGGACGTGTGGCATGGATCATGAGAACCGTGAAGTCTGGATGCGGCCTCTCATAGGCATGGCAGAAGTCGAACCATACCACATCAATACAGGGCATTATGGTGGTAAGATAGTGACAAGAGGCTGCACAACAGAAGACTCAACAGAGACTGGAAAACTACGGATGGCTGACTGCACGGGGGCATCGGATAGCACAGGAATGGCAGACAACGTAGGGGCGACTGGCTAAGACTCAGAAGAGGCTGGAGAAATAGGGATGGCAGATGGCACGGGGGTGTCCGATAGCACCTGATCAGCGGGCAAAATAGGGGTGATTGGATGAACATAGATTATAGGTGACACCTGATCGGTAGGCAAAGTAGGGGTGACTGACTGAATATGGTCTATGGGCGTGAGTGTCATAGCATTGTGGAACGTGAACTCGCCAGAAAAATGCGGAGGATGTAAAGTGCAGGTCCCCCGCTCCGAGTCGAAGGTCGCACTGCTCTCCTCAAGCCAAGATCACCCTAGTATAATGCATGGACCCACTGGCATACCGATTTTGCACCATGCACCATTAAAGTAAAGAATGGAGCCGATCTTCTTTTGGAACTCAACAAAGGGTAAATCACCCTTGCAGACAATCTCTCCAGTCTTGGAGAGAGACTCGACGATATCCGACGAAACACAATTACCTAACTCCATATAAATGAAATCGAGTTCCGTTGTTGATCCATTGGGTAGAGTGGCAATAGAAAGGATAGGGTGCGGGATCGAACCATTCGTTGACATGTGCATCGGGCCAGCCGGGGGTGAATCTGAATGGGCGTGGTGTGTGGAATCAACCGTGGGAGCAGGCTCCACCATCGGCACAAGTGGGACATTGGCCTCTCTCTAGAAGAGCCTACACTGGTGACCCTCAAGATGGCCTTCCAAGTCATCCATTCGATCCATAAAGGTCTGGAACATGTCAGCTACAGATGACTCGGCAGAGGCGTGACCCCAGGGTTCAGCCATAGGTGCAAGGTGAAGATCGGGCCTCTCCGGGTGGGTACTCAAGGTGCTTTGGGAACATCGGTGGACTGACCTCTAGGTGGGGTTATTTGGGACTGAAATGTGGACTGACCTCGGACTGACATGGACTGAACCTCGAACTGAACTGACCCTAAACAGCAGTGCAAATAAAGAAAAACCAGACTCAAATATGAACCTAGACTCAAACCATGCTCTGATACCAATTTGATGCGGGATGGGGTGCGAACCGGGGACTCTAGGTGTTGACCGGACTAGGTGGACAACGCGACACTACAACTTGATTGAATCAACTGTTCACTCTTTATCCTTTTTACCCCGTTGAGGGGGAGCTATAGCTTACTACATGCTTGCCACATGCATGACTGCTTGCTTGCTTAAAAGTTCATACATCTTTAGGTTATACATGTAAATAACAGGTTAAATAATCCTATTGTCAGTCGGTTTTGTTCATGACAATAGGGGGATAATAATGTTCTCTTTAGAATAGCACTTGCATATAGTTTAGTTTCATTATACTCCTTGTGCATAGTTTGGTTATACTTTTTGAAAATATCTCAAAATTGAGCATCTCGACATATTTCAAAAATCTTGCATATTACACATCAACTTTCATTTTCTAGCTTGGTGCCCATGGTTTTTACACCTTCCTTTCATGGTAGGTTATTGCTGAGTTCGTGCGCTTTTCAATCTCATTTCATTTTTGTTTGTTCCTCTAGACCCCAATTTTTTTGATAATGTCAAAGGGGGAGGGAGTTTTGGATGGCCACAATATATTGTCATCATCAAAAAGTGGGAGATTGTTGGGTTCATGCCACTCCCACTTTATCCTTGGTGATAGTTTTGATGATAACAATATGGTGTGTGCAAGTATTGTGGAAAATGCTTATTGATCATTTTGGAGCTTACTGTTGATATCTTGTTTTGTAGGTTTGGATGTTTGGACTTGTGTGGTCTGAAGAGTCGACCTCACCCCTTCAGGGAGTCGACCTATTCCTCATGGCACTGATCTGTATCTCATATGCTCAGACTTGAGCATTATATCCATCGACCTATGTTTGACATGCTCATATCTGGTATTGATATTCTGTTCATAAGAGTCGACCTTAGTTGCATTGGTCTTTCATATGCACCGACCTTGCCTGACCTTGCACCGACCTTGCTTGACCTTGCACCGACCGTCCTTAGCATTTTTCAAAACATGCACCGACTATTATTCAAACATGCACCGACCTATCCTTATGCTTGATAAAAAGTGCACCGACCTCATCTTAGTGTTCTAAACAAGTGCACCGACCTTGTCAATAGGCTTTACATAAAGTGCACCGACCATGTCTATATGTGCACCGACCTTGTCTTTGGTGTTTTATAAACATGCATCGACACGTTCATATGTGCATCAACCTCTGTTATAGGTTGTTTCACAATGTGCACCGACCTTGCTATACACTTGCACCGACCTTGTCTGCATCGACCTTGGTGCTTATGTGCTCAGACCTATCCTTCATATGCTAAGACTTGGCCTTATATGCATCGACCTATGTTGGACATGCACAGACCTTCCTTTGATATTCTGTTCATTATGCTTAACGGTTAGAAATCATCATACGCATCGACCTGATTCAATGATGTTTCTTTATGTGCATTTACCTCACCATGATTCTCTCTTAATGCACTTCATACATGATCTTTTTCACAACTGAAATCATGACTAAGCTTTCATGCATATTATTGATATGCATTGGAATGCATCGATTTAAACTATTTTTGGAATGAACTTGATTGTATTGGAATGGGTTTGAAAAGCCTTGAATCACTCACATGGGTTATTGCATTTCAATTTATTCTAATGTAGGTTCCATTTTGATCTCCAAACTTTGGAGACATGGTAAGAATCTATTTTCTGATTTAATTTGTGTTGCCATGAATGGGTTTGATGTATTCTTCATGAATTTGGGTTGATTTGGGTTCATGTATAAGCAATACATGGCTTATTGAATGTACTTCACTCCATGAGGTTTTGATGCTTTTAAAAGTGATTAAATGGATATGCTTCTTGAAGTGTTCAAGGTTTTAAAGGATTTCATGTCTTGCATATACGAGTTTTACTTTGGTCTGAAGTTGGAACTCATATGTTAGATTGCCTGAATCTAATTGATATGAGAGGTTTGTAAAAGCTCGGTTTGTTTTGGACTGAATCACACTTTTGCATGATTTTCATGATAATATTGTGGTAGCATCTTACTCATTTAGTCTCCGAAAATCCCTTTAATGCATGCCACTTGATTGTGTTAGAATGTGGTTTTAAATATGCCAATACCTTATTTCAATGAATGGTAATTTGTTTTTAATGTTTGGATGAGAAAATTGGGGTTTCAATTGAGTTTTATTATGTTCTTATTTCTGTCAGAAAAAGTGTCGACTCACATAGTCGACACTTGGTTTGTTCTGTTCTGGTTCTATAATGTTTTAACAAATCAGACAGAAAGTGTCGACTCTGTGAGTCGACACTTTTTGGCCTGTGTGTTTCTTTTGTAGTTGGCAGAACACTCGACAAAAAATGTCGACTCTAAGAGTCGACACTTTTGTCCTAGGTGCTATTTTGTGTTTGGGATAGAACACTTTTGAAAAGTGTGTCGACTCTAAGAGTCGACACTTTCTCTAATTTGTCCAAAGCGGGTTTGCGTATTGGGTTTCGAGGTCCCCATCTTATGATCCATTTGGCTTGGATTTTTACCCTAATACCCTTAGGGTTTCTCCCATCTATTGGGTGTGTATTTGTAAGGTTTTGAGAGGGGCTTTGTGGTCTTTTATTGCTGCCTTCTTGATGGTATATGTATGCTGCTATCTCCATCGAAGGAGCTATTCCTCCAGGGCTAATATTGTTCTATCTGTTGCAAGTGAAGGAGGACAAGGGTGAGGGCACCGCTCTACTTGGAGGAGGAAGGAAAAGAAGAAGAGGACGTCGTCCACAAGCTTATCTCTGCGGATCTGTCCCAATTCTGAAAGCATTTGCTGAAGACTCATCCCTGGGCGTCTCCTACGACCTTGGTTGGCTTCCACTCGCGAAGAAACGTTCCAGTGCACTCTACTACCCAAATGGACGGGATTCATAGCAGATTTGAGGGGGATTTCTTCTTCTCTCATCTCTACTCTTTTTCTTGAGCATAGATTAATATTTTGGGCGGCTATTGTATATCCTTTTATTTCGTCGAACTCTGAATATTATCGTGTGTGGGCAGAGCTGCGACTCCGAGTATGTGGATTTATTGTGGGGAAAGTTTCCCCGAGTTTTGTGAGTGTAGACGGAGCTGCGTCTCCTTGTGGTTTTTACGTCCGGGGTGTCTTTCCCGACTTTGTGTGTGTGAGTGCTGCGGTGGCAGCGTTTTGGGGCTAGACCCTGTGTGTGTATTACTGCGGACGCAGCATGTATGGTGTTGGGGTTCGTCCCTGTTCTGCTACGGTTCGTAGCCTGTAGTGAAACCTCACCGGGTTCGGTGAGGGGTGGACTTAGCGAGCCCGTCGTGGTCCTGAACCATCTAAAAATCTTTGTGTCCATTGTAAATGCCTGTATAATTGTCCATTTCTTCTATCTCCGTTCACAAGCCATTTTATATATTTTTATTCACTGCATCATCGCACATTGCTTCATCCGCTATCCGTGTTAGGATTTATTTCTACCATCTATTGCATGGTTTATTCGAGTGAGATCGGAGAGCTTGAGAGAATATTTTAATCTCACGTCTGTTTAGGCTAATCAACGTAGTTAATTTTAATTCTACTGTGATTAGTTTATATAGTTTTTAAAATCTTCCATCTCGGCAAGGGGACAATTCAACCCTCCTTCTTGTCCGCCATCTAGTCTAGGCCAACAATTGGTATCAGAGCACAGTCTATGATTTTTATTCAGCGGACCTCACAGTCTAGGAGAAAAGATCATTTCATGATGGCTGATGTGAAATCAATTCCTGACTTTGATGGTTTTGATTATGCTTTATGGCTTGAAAAATTTTGTATTTGGATTACTAATTTTGATCCGAAGCTTATGAAGCTAATCACTCATGGTCCTTATGTTTTGCCCAAAAATGAGTTAAGATGGACTAATGAACATAAGAGAATGAATTCTGATAACTTGTTTATTTTGAATACTCTTAAGGCTGCAATGAACACTGATGTATTTCCTTTTATTTCATCTTGTAGGACAACCAAAGAGATCTGGGATGGGCTAAGCGAAGCCCAAGAAGAAATCCGGAATAGTGAATGTCTCATGGCTAACAATGAGATCGAACGTCAAAGCGAGGAAAGCTCCAAGGTAAACTCCGATTCTAATGATGGAGATGAGATTAGCTATGATGAGTTGATGAATGCTTATGATGAACTGTTTGACAGATATAAAGTATTAAAATCTAAAAATAGGAAATTGAAAAAGAAAATTGAAAACTCTTGTATTGATAACTCTTCATGTGAAAAATACACTGAACTTGAAAAATCAGTTGAATTTCTCATGCATGATATTGATGTTCACAAAGAAACAATTGCCTGTCTAACAAATGAAAATTCTGCTCTTAAGAACAAAATCACTCAAAAGGAGAAAATTGAAAATGAGCTAAGAAACAAAATAGAATTGAATTCTATTGATCATGATTTGTGCAAGGAATTGATTTTGAATGACAAACTTGCTAAGGAGAATGAAGAGTTAAAGTATTTAAACACAGCTATATCTGAAAAATTGCTTACTCTTGAAAAAAGAAAATATATGGTTGATGATGATTCTAAAAATATTCATGTTTCGGAACAAGAAGTTGCAAGCTATAAAACTATCAATTCTCTGTTGAATAATAAACTTGCATTGTGTGAAGAAGAGCTTGTTAATTGTGAATTGCATATTTTGTCATTGCAAAATGAAATCAAGAATTTGAATGAGTCATTCTCCATTTGTGATAACGAAAATCAAAAATTAAAAAATGTTGCCGACTGTTCCGGTGTGCATGAAAAACTTCCATCCAACAAATATGAACATGCCTCTCGAAAGAGAACAAATGTTACATGCTTTTACTATGGTAAATTTAGACATGAAATGTAAATTACTTTTTGATGAAACTTGATGATGATAAGACATTAAAATCAAAAATGGAAATAGATGTTGGTTCTAAAAGTCATGAAAAACCCATAAAGAAAAGATTCAACAATTATTACTTCTATTGTGGGTTACATGGTCATATTTTTGAAGATTATATTACAAAGAAAAATGATGATGAATGGTCTCTCAAAAGAAATTTTTCATGTTATTATTGTGGTGAACATGGACACATGATGAATAATTATTTTCTAATGAAAAATGATGAAAAATGATCCATGAAAAGAAAATTTTCTTATTGTTATTATTGTGATGAGATTGGTCATTCTATGGATGATTGTTCTACAATGAGATTTGATGATGATTGGTTTGCTAGGAAATGTAGGAATCCATCTGTTCGTGTTATCACTAACCCCTCGGGACCCAAGATGACTTGGGTACCCAAATGTCCAAATTGAGAATCTATTTTGCAGGGGCACCTTGAGGCCAAGGAAAGTCAATAAATAAAGGACTCTCAAGGCGAGGAACAAAAATAGTTTGTTTTGAAACTTACTTTGCTGAAGTTTATTTTGAAAGATCTACAAAGGTAAAAACTGAGTTTGGAGCTATTTTACATTTTGTTAATAAATCTTGTTTTTGAATGCTTTAGATAGTACATAAAGTCTTTCACACCTTCGTTCACATCTTGTGAATAACAATTCAGTTTTGCTTACATAGTTTACATACTTAACCTCTAGCACATATCATACACATCCTTGCATGTTTGTAACTAGGGATTGTCTTCGATCATCTATCCATTTACATGTGTATACTTGTATACATAGAAAACACATGCACATATCCTTGCATACTTGTGAATATAAATAATTTCTCATCAACTTTGCATTCACGTGCATATGCTTGTGCATACCTTCTATTTTTGTGTGCTTGAATGTCAAGACTTTTCGGTATATAAAATGGCATTTGTGGAAGAGTGGATTACGTCTACTTGGAAGCACTCCCTATGCGTGAGCAGGGTCTTCGGACCCCCACCTCCGCCATGTACCGGAAATCACTTTGCTTGACCATATTGTAATATCCTCGATTGATTGCACGTATATATACTTCTAGAAAACCTTTTCTTGAAAATCTTCTAAGATCTCACCTCCTTGATAAATAAAACACATTATTCTTGATCTTTTGTGAACCATGACATATACAAAGGAGGAGGATTTATTTCTAACTGTGCATACATTTAGGGGGAGTCATAACTATGTCTAGGCAAATTCATTTTCTACATACAAAGCAATTACCAACATACTTTGTTCAAAAATGATGAATATGACTTTGATTGATAAGGATTTCAGAAATTCCTTTTAACACTTCAAGGGAAACAAATTTCTACATGGAAATTAAGAGAATCGTGATAAAAAAGTTGCCTACCCCGCAAGCTTCAATAAGTGGAATGTCTAACCAAGTAGCCGGGAATCCCCACTGAAATAAATGAGGAAACTCGTATCGAAAGGTGAAACAAAATCCACATTGCATGATGAATTCTAGTAGCGGGGAAACCCCATTGAGACATATGAGGTGACTCACGTCGAACGGTGAAATCCAATAAAAGAAAAGCAAACAAAAAGGGGTTGTGTGAAGCTACCAAAAGTCGAGGATCGAAATGGAAGTGTAGGAAAGAAATAACCATCTAGTGTTTTATAGAAATTATGTTCATATCCATATAATTTTGAAGTTCATTACTCATTTACACAAATTTCAATTTTGGGTATTATTGTGATGACTGTATATCTTGAATTTGTTCTTATCATGATTTATGCAATACCTTTAGCATGTGCATGCACTTCTTTTTTGATTATGCTTCATGCGCCACAACTTGATTGAATCAACTGTTCACTCTTTATCCTTTTTACCCAATTGAGGGGGAGCTATAGCTTACTACATGCTTGCCACATGCATGACTGCTTGCTTGCTTGAAATTTCATACATCTTTAGGTTATACATGTAAATAATAGGTTAAATGATCCTATTGTCAGTCGGTTTTTGTTCATGACAATAGGGGGAGAATAATGTTAGGGTGCAAGCCCTGGATACAGAGGGGGGGTGAATGTATCCAGCTAGGAATATCACCCAATTAAAACCTCGGAAGCTAAACACAATACCAGAATAGAAACTAATTCAATTGAACAAATGAAGAGACACTTGGAGCGCTCCTAATCAATCATCTAGCGGAAGCAAACACACAAATAAACCACTGCTCAAGAGATTTTTAGGTGGTTCGGTCCAAGGACCTACATCCACCCCTCACTCCCAACCGGAGTGAGGCTTCCACTAGTAACACTAGCACAGCAGACTCAGTCTGCAACAAATGCTGCCAAACAGCTTGACCAGGGGAACAACCTCCCCTCTTCCTCCCAACCGGAGGGACACCCCAAGTGACTCCCAGCCACTTGGAAACCAGAGATGCAAGTCTCTCTTCCTCCAGACCAGGAGGGAACACCTAGTCTTGCAATCACAAGACCAGAACCAGAGGATCAATCCTCCCTTCCTCCAAACCGGAGGGAAACCTAGAGACCTAAGTCTCTCTTCCTCTGAAACCCAGAGGGAAGCACAGGTGACACCAAGCCACCTGCAAACTAGAGGTCTCGGACCTCTCTTCCAACCAACCGGAGGGAACCCGACCTCACACAAGAGAGTCGGAAGAACAACTGTTGAAGGTTTAAAAGGAAAAACAAAAATGCAGCAACAGAAAGCCGAAAGAATAAAATGCACAAAGGCTCTCGCAGGAGCTGGCTGGCCTGGATTTGATCCACGGTCCAGCAGGAACTGATCTTCAGTTGAAGCTTCCTTTGCTCTAGCTCTCTCTTCTTCTCACTCTTCTTTTTCTTCTCTTTCACAGGCTCTCTCTCTGTCTCTTCTTTCTTCTTCTTCTTTCTTCTTCTTCTGCTCACAGCCTCTCTGCTGCACTGTCTGTCTATCTCGATCACTCTTTCTCTTTCAGATCTGGTTATCTCTTCTTCATCATCTTTTTTTAATGGACGGAGGCTTCTATTTATATCAGGTTCAGCATGTGCTAGGGCGTGCTCTTTTCGATTCCCGCCCAAGCTTCAGTCCACGTGGTGACTTCTCAGCATCTTGGATTGTGTGCCAGATGCCAACCTCGTGTCACGTGCCCAGACTCTGTAGGTTTAATGAAAAGATACTTCAGTCGATCAGTAGAATGTATAGACTTAATGTAAAAGCAGCAGTGTACAGACTTAAAAGATGCAGCATGATAAGCAACCGAATGTATATACTTTAGAACAGCAGATGATCAAGTATGTACACTAAGAGAGTGTATAGACTTGTAACATGCGCTCTCAGTGTATAGACTTGCTGATGAATGCATTATCATAACAAGATAGAATGTGTAGACTTCTGTGAAATGCATGAGAAAATCGGGTGTACAGACTTTGGGTGAAGCATGTAATGCAACACAGTGTATAGACCTGAAGCTTGATATCGAGTGTATATAGTTGAAGCTTATCAAACGAATGCATAGACTTCATGATAGCGAACGAGTGTATAGACTTAGTTGAGTGAGCATGCAGTGTATATACTTGAAACCCTTCAGCAACTTGAGTGTATAGACTTAGTGTTAACGTGCCAGAGAAACGAGTGTACAGACTTCATGTTAACGTGCCAGACAAACTAGTGTACAGACTTGCTGAGCTTTCGCTAAGTCTATATAGACTTGATGAAAGAGTCCCTGGGAAGACAGTGTACACACTTGATGGCGTGAAGGAAAGAGTGTATAGACTTCGTGATGCCAACAGACAATGATTGTGCAGACTTGTTAAACCATGCACACTGTATAGACTCTTCATGCAACAATGTATTGACTTAGTGGTTAACACTCGAATGTATAGAGTTGAAGGGCTAACAATCAAGTGTATAGACTTCAAAAGGACAAAGCATCCACAGATCCGACGATGTATAGACTTTGCCAATATGAGACACTGTACAGACTTCAACAAGTGACTGGCTGTACAGACTTCAGAAGATGAAGACTCTGTATCGACTTGAAGACCATGAACCAATGTATATACTTACCTTAACAATGAATGTGTAGACTTTGAACCAGGAGTCAGGCAAACGGATGTACAGAGTTGGTCAAAGCAACAATGTATAGAGTTGAAACGCTTGAAGGCCAATGTACAGACTTGTAAGATGTGAAGCGATGTGTAGACTTTGCGTTCAACTGGATGTATAGACTTGGAACTCAAGGGCAGTGTACAGACTTGGTAAGTCTGAGCCAATGTACAGACATCAAGTGAAGACCAGTGTATAGACTTCACGTAAAAACCAGTGTACAGACTTTGAGGCATTTGACGGATGTATATACTTAGCCTATGAGGAACGATGTACAGAGTCTGAACGTGAAGGCAGGCTGTATAGACTTGAAGCGCTTGAAGCGATGTACAGACTTGGTGGTTCAAGCAATGTACAGACTTGTGAAGGCTTCAGCGTTGTACAGACTTGGAAGTTCCACTATGGATGTACATACTAGAATGAGTGGAGCCGATGTACAGACTTGGTGATGAGACACCAATGTACAGACTTGCAAAAGCGAAGCCAATGTACAGACTTTGAGAGACACGAACACTGTGATGTTCAGACTTTAGCAGTGTATAGACTTGGCCAAGCATAGGAAAAGCCCCCAATGTGCAGACTTGATCATCCAAACTCAGAACAACCGATGTAGACTTGAACGCTGTACAGACTTCTCGAAGTGATGCTTGATCAAAGAGACAGTGTATATACTTAGACACCAATGTATGGACTTCAACACAAATGAGAAGATCGGATCAACAGACTTTGAAGCTTAACATAGACGGTGGATGTATAGACTCCATGAACAAGATGCAATGCTGACTGATGTATACACTTGGCAAATAGAGTGATGCATGAACTAGCTATTGAAGCAACCAATCAGATATTTAAGCATTCAAACAGTCATCTAAATTAATTAGCACACCTCAGTGTGACTCATGGTGTGTCAGCCATCATCAAAACCACACAGGGGCACAACAATCTCCCCCTTTTTGATGATGGCAACACTATGAGTTACACTGACTCAGATTAGATTCTTCTCCCCCTTTGCCTTCATCAAAAAAAATGAAATAGGGAAACAATTCAGTAAAGCACATGAATGTTATACTTCCCTTTGGAGTGTGACATCTATCTTCCAAATGTATCCTTTCAAGAGCTTCTCCCCATGTAGATATGTCATATTTTCAATCACACAGGAGCACTGAAGTATGAAGAACTCAATCATGTAAAGAGTTAGGAGCTCAATAAAATGCATGAATCAAGTCTCCCCCATCGTCAACTAGAAAGATGTTATGAATGCAGTGCAATTAATTTTATGAGTGCACAGTCATTGACAATTCATGTAGGATATGAGAACTATGCATGAGTCAAAACCTGAAAGGCATGTTATGCAATTAGTTTGACTAGCTCCCCCTTAGTCATACAACCCTTATGCATCCACCATGCTTATGCAGGCCCAAGACATGAGTGGAAGTCAACAGTTGGAACCAATTGATAGAGCTGAGTGCACATGAAGCAGTCAGTTTGATTTGAATGACTGGAGTCCAATATGAGAGAGTAAAAAGGAATTCAGAAAGAATGAGAAAGATTTTCAATGAAATATCAAATTTCATAAATCTGATTTAAACAGATGATTACAGACTTTTCGATCATAGAAACCTATGAATGAACTTATGTTGACAAACCAGATCAGAATTTTATGTATGCAAAGTTTGAACATGAGCTTTTTCTATTCATATCTGAAATCAGTTTTCTTAATAACAAGTGAACCAAGTTTTCATATTGAGAGACCTTTTTAACCTTCTTCATTCTTACTCACTTAATTTCAAAGATTTCCTCAAGAAATGCAATCGATAGTATTGAAGATAAACAAACAAGAAACCATTTATTTCTGTCAAAGTTTCTATTGAAAGAAGATTCTTTTCCAAACAATCTCAGATGATATGCTAGATAGGCAACGAATTTTTTAACAACAATATTCAGGAGCAATTAAGTTAAGTACATCCTTACAACTGGAGGATACACGTTGTTTAGACGCCAGTATCCCTAAGCGCTTGGAAGGACTAACTGTTATGCTTCTTAAGAACAGAGATAGCATTTACACCTCATGACACACTGAACCTCATTTCTTTGATGAGGGACATGTATTTCTCAGTGTGCCTGCCATTGCTCTGCCAGATTTTTAATCAACATATTTAAGCAGAGTTAACTATGGCACTTCATGACATATCTCAATTTATTTCTTTGATGAATGAGATGTGTTTCTCAGTGACCAAAGACATTGCTCTGACAAGATTTGGTATTTGACATAATCCATATTCCCTGATGTTTAAAAACAATACATATTTTCATACAAATCAGTCAGGGAAAATCATGATTTCAGAATTTCAGATTTCAGAAGAGTTTAAAAGACACAACATGAAAGGGTTAGTTAAAGTTTATTAAGACTAACTCAGATATTTCCAAGAAGAATTCATAAGCAAACACAAGAAATACATGAAACTTCAACCGACTGAAATCTTCAGACATTCATAGTCCTATATGATAGAAATTTCCTTAAAAATAATGTTTCCGGATTTATGATCAAGATATGCGCAGAGAAATCTTTCTGGGACTTCAAGGAAGGCAAGAGCATTTTTCAGGTACAGCCACGTCAACAAATGCCAATGGATACCAATTGATAGTATGAGTGACAATGGCTGACAAGAATTGAAGCAAGAGGCTGAGATACAATGCATTTCACAATCACCAAGGAGTTTATCAAGATTGCAGTTCAAACAGGAAGGTGAGTATTAGTCATCAGACATGAGCTTTGATGAGAGGTCTGATGGTCACATGCACTTACATGAATGAATAATGAGAGATGCTCCCCCTCACTGAGTGCATAAACTGAAACCCTCCCTTTTCTTTTGAAAAATTTCATGATTAAATGATGCCACTCTAAGATGCAATTAGATGCATTAACTACCCATGAAAGGCATGAAGACCCTGAAGGGTATTAGACTAGTCAAATGTGCATGATATGCTGTACAGCTCCCCCTAACGGTATGCATTCAAAACATTTAAAAATCATTCATGAGTCATGAATTCTAGATGTATACAGTCACAGAATGAGCATATCCAGACACAACAACTATTGCATGGAAATGCAAACATGCATGTTTAAACCACTAATTAACAACTCTATCTATATACCTAATGCCATCTAAGCAGACTCATTGAAGAGTCAAGAGACTTACCTGAGAGGTGCATGAGTGGGGTTTACCTTTTTAGGGTGTCTTGGTTTATTTGCCCCTTTTAATTCTCGTTCCCAAGACACACCTGCAAAAAGTTTCTCACTTGGCACATTTTGGTACCCAAGTTTCCTTTGGTCCTGCAGGGTTAGTGGCATTTTGATGGGATGTTTTCCAAAGCTTCTGAGCCATCATATCATCATGCTTTTTCATATAGCAACTAGACATGGAATGTCCAGACAGACCACAATAATCACATGAACCACTCGGTCTGAATTTCTTACAATGCATGTAAGCAGGTGTGCTAAATTCATGAGCATGAATGTTTCTATTTTTACCACCACTTTGTTTCAGATGGTCAGAAAACCAGCAATCAGTCACCTTGTGACCTTGCTTTCCACACTCAAAGCATGTGAGGGATTTTCCTGTTTGAACAGATTTGTTCCTACCAAACACACTTTGTTTAACAAATTTTGAGTTGACCTTCTTTCTCTGAGAATGCCAGCAGTCTTTAACTGTATGGCCAGGTTTCTCACAGTGATAGCAGAAGATGAAATTTCTTCTACCAACATTAAGCCAGCAGTCAACCGCCCTATGGCCTGACTTGCTGCAGGTGGAACACACCATGTGTTGGCCCCTGGACCCATTTTTGTTCCTTTTAAAGACATGCTGATTTTCATACAAATTGACATGATTAGAATTTGAAAAATATTTGCCTTTACCTTTGGCAAACCAACATTGTTCACTAACATGACCTGTTTTTTCACAATGATAACAATAACTTTTTCTCTTCTGTTCAACAGGACTGTTTTTGTTATTGTACTTCCTAGCATGCATTCTATCATCCTGTTCCATCAATTTACATTCATGCATCAAGTGACCAAACCTATGACAGTAATGGCATGAAATTTTCTTTTTATTTGCATGAATGTGTTTGTTCAATTTAGGCACAGCATTCTCAGTTTTATCATGAGAGTTCCTTGAATCTTTGTTCTGAACATGAACAGTCTTTTTCTATTTTTGAACTTGTTTCTCAGACTTAGGGCTGTCAGTGGAATTTTGATTCTTCTTAGCACTAAATTCAAAAATAGGCACATTCGATGTGCTGCCAGACTTAGAGCTACTCACGAATGAAGTTTGAAGCTTACTTTCAAAGCTCTTTTTATTTATTGGTTTGTAGCCCAAACCCTCTCTTCGGAGATTCACTTTAGATCCAAGAATTTTATCAAGATTTTCTTTTCCACTGACAAATTTCTCAAGAGATTTCCTCAATTCTGTAACTTCTGATCCAAGCTTTGATACATGGATTTCATATTCATCAGCTTTCTTTTTATAGCACACAGCAACTTCTTTCAACATTTGATTAACAGTCCTAAGACTTTCAATTTCCTGTTCAGCTTTCATTAGCTCATCAGAGCTATCCAAACTAACACTCTTCCCTTTTTCAAGAATGATAAGTCTCTCAGACATAGCTGTATTTAACTGTTTTAGCTTGCAGATCTCCTGTCTTATTTTACCATTTTGTTCCAGGATTTCATCATCAAATTTCAAAACACTTAAGGAGGTCTGACATTCACTAAACACTTCTTGTTCATCTTCAGATTGAAGATTTTCAAGCCTTTTCTGAAGTTCTGAGTTTTCTATTCTGACAGTCTCCAAAGTTTCAGAAATCAATCTATTTTCATTTTCAAGGCTCACTGATTTAGATCCAGATTCCTCAGTTTGTTTTTTGAGTCTAGCATTTTCAGATTTCAGATATTCCAGATCTGAAGTAATAGAATCAAGATCAGTCAGCTGTCTTCTAAATATCTGATTTTCAGTTTTCAGAGTATCACTGTCCTCACCAGTAAGTTTAGAATTCTCAAACCTATCTAGCCATTTTTTCATAGATCTGTTTTTCTTGCTTAATTTATTGCTAGATCTTAACAGCTTGGCATAAGCATCTACCCAATCATCTAAGGTATAGTCCGCAAAGGGATTTACCTGAACTTCGTTCTCTTCTTTATCACTGTGGCTGCTGCTATGGTCGCTCCCATCAGCCATCATGCAGTTTTCCTTCCCTGTTCTGCAAGTTAGTTTCATCTTGTCCAGAATATCCCTAGCATACCTGCAATCATGAAGGTAAAAGTGTAAGGCCTTGTTGATGGATGCTTTTATCAGATTTATAGCTTTCTGATTTTCTCTATGCATTGATCTATGACGATCAGTCCATTTGGACTCTTTTCGTGGTAACCTATGAGGACCATGAGTAATTAACTTCCACAAATCGGGATTATCTAGATTGACGTAGTTACGCAAACTGCTGAACCATGAATCAAAGTTAGATCCATTGAAAACTAGTGGAAGAGCCATTTGTAGGCTATGATCAATTATACAAAGATCAAAGAGCAGCAAACCGGAATAAGCACCGAGAAGCACGGGGATCACTGCAGATCGTTGGATCTTGAAGCAGTAACCGCTCTGATACCAATTGTTAGGGTGCAAGCCCTGGATACAGAGGGGGGGTGAATGTATCCAGCTAGGAATATCACCCAATTAAAACCTCGGAAGCTAAACACAATACCAGAATAGAAACTAATTCAATTGAACAAAAGAAGAGACACT
Source organism: Amorphophallus konjac (assembly GCA_022559845.1). Lineage (NCBI taxonomy): Eukaryota > Viridiplantae > Streptophyta > Magnoliopsida > Alismatales > Araceae > Amorphophallus > Amorphophallus konjac. The sequence continues at coordinate 166,827,063 of CM040119.1, read as the reverse complement.
TGGAGCGCTCCTAATCAATCATCTAGCGGAAGCAAACACACAAATAAACCACTGCTCAAGAGATTTTTAGGTGGTTCGGTCCAAGGACCTACGTCCACCCCTCACTCCTAACCGGAGTGAGGCTTCCACTAGTAACACTAGCACAGCAGACTCAGTCTGCAACAAATGCTGCCAAATAGCTTGACCAGGGGAACAACCTCCCCTCTTCCTCCCAACCGGAGGGACACCCCAAGTGACTCCCAGCCACTTGGAAACCAGAGACGCAAGTCTCTCTTCCTCCAGACCAGGAGGGAACACCTAGTCTTGCAACCACAAGACCAGAACCGGAGGATCAATCCTCCCTTCCTCCAAACCGAAGGGAAACCTAGAGACCTAAGTCTCTCTTCCTCTGAAACCCAGAGGGACGCACAGGTGACACCAAGTCACCTGCAAACTAGAGGTCTCGGACCTCTCTTCCTCCCAACCGGAGGGAACCCGACCTCACACAAGAGAGTCGGAAGAACAACTGTTGAAGGTTTAAAAGGAAAAATAAAAATGCAGCAACAGAAAGCTGGAAGAATAAAATGCACAAAGGCTCTCGCAGAAGCTGGCTGGCATGGATTTGATCCACAGTCTAGCAGGAACTGATCTTCAGCTGAAGCTTCCTTTGCTCTAGCTCTCTCTTCTTCTCACTCTTCTTTTTCTTCTCTTTCGCAGGCTCTCTCTCTGTCTCTTCTTTCTTCTTCTTCTTTCTTCTTCTTCTGCTCACAGCCTCTCTGCTGCACTGTCTGTCTATCTCGATCACTCTTTCTCTTTCAGATCTGGTTATCTCTTCTTCATCATCTTTTTTCAATGGACGGAGGCTTCTATTTATATCAGGTTCAGCATGTGCTAGGGCGTGCTCTTTTTGATTCCCGCCCAAGCTTCAGTCCACGTGGTGACTTCTCAGCATCTTGGATTGTGTGCCAGATGCCAGCCTCGTGTCACGTGCCCAGACTCTGTAGGTTTAATGAAAAGATACTTCAGTCGATCAGCAGAATGTATAGACTTAATGTAAAAGCAGCAGTGTACAGACTTAAAAGATGCAGCGTGATAAGCAACCGAATGTATATACTTTAGAACAGCAGATGATCAAGTATGTACACTGAGAGAGTGTATAGACTTGTAACATGCGCTCTCAGTGTATAGACTTGCTGATGAATGCATTATCATAACAAGATAGAATGTGTAGACTTCTGTGAAATGCATGAGAGAATCGGGTGTACAGACTTTGGGTGAAGCATGTAATGCAACACAGTGTATAGACCTGAAGCTTGATATCGAGTGTATATAGTTGAAGCTTATCAAATGAATGCATAGACTTCATGATAGTGAACGAGTGTATAGACTTAGTTGAGTGAGCATGCAGTGTATATACTTGAAACCCTTCAGCAACCTGAGTGTATAGACTTAGTGTTAACGTGCCAGAGAAACCAGTGTACAGACTTCATGTTAACGTGCCAGACAAACTAGTGTACAGACTTGCTGAGCTTTTGCTGAGTCTGTATAGACTTGATGAAAGAGTCCCTGGGAAGACAGTGTACATACTTGATGGCGTGAAGGAAAGAGTGTATAGACTTCATGATGCCAACAGACAATGACTGTGCAGACTTGTTAAACCATGCACACTGTATAGACTCTTCATGCAACAATGTATTGACTTAGTGGTTAACACTCGAATGTATAGAGTTGAAGGGCTAACAATCGAGTGTATAGACTTCAAAAGGACAAAGCATCCACAGATCCGACGATGTATAGACTTTGCCAATATGAGACACTGTACAGACTTCAACAAGTGACTGGCTGTACAGACTTCAGAAGATGAAGACTCTGTATCGACTTGAAGACCATGAACCAATGTATATACTTGCCTTAACAATGAATTTGTAGACTTTGAACCAGGAGTCAGGCAAACGGATGTACAGAGTTGGTCAAAGCAGCAATGTATAGAGTTGAAACGCTTGAAGGCCAATGTACAGACTTGTAAGATGTGAAGCGATGTGTAGACTTTGCGTTCAACTGGATGTATAGACTTGGAACTCAAGGGCAGTGTACAGACTTGGTAAGTCTGAGCCAATGTACAGACATCAAGTGAAGACGAGTGTATAGACTTCACGTGAAAACTAGTGTACAGACTTTGAGGCGTTTGACGGATGTATATACTTAGCCTATGAGGAACGATGTACAGAGTCTGAACGTGAAGGCAGGCTGTATAGACTTGAAGCGCTTGAAGCGATGTACAGACTTGTGAAGGCTTCAGCGTTGTACAGACTTGGAAGTTCCACTGTGGATGTACAGACTAGAATGAGTGAAACCGATGTACAGACTTGGTGATGAGACACCAATGTACAGACTTGCAAAAGCGAAGCCAATGTGCAGACTTTGAGAGACATGAACACTGTGATGTTCAGACTTTAGCAGTGTATAGACTTGGCCAAACGTAGGAAAAGTTATGAATGTATAGACTTGGCCAAGAGTAGGAAAAGCCCCCAATGTGCAGACTTGATCATCCAAACTAAGAACAACCGATGTAGACTTGAACACTGTACAGACTTCTCGAAGTGATGCTTGATCAAAGAGACAGTGTATATACTTAGCCACCAATGTATGGACTTCAACACAAATGAGAAGATCGGATCAACAGACTTTGAAGCTTAACATAGACGGTGGATGTATAGACTCCATGAACAAGATGCAATGCTGACTGATGTATACACTTGGCAAATAGAGTGATGCATGAACTAGCTATTGAAGCAACCAATCAGATATTTAAGCATTCAAACAGTCATCTAAATTAATTAGCACACCTCAGTGTGACTCATAGTGTGTCAGCCATCATCAAAACCACACAGGGGCACAACAAATAATGTGCTCTTTAGCATAGCACTTGCATATAGTTTAGTTTCATTATACTCCTTGTGCATAGTTTGGTTATACTTTTTGAACTTATCTCAAAATTGAGCATCTGGACATATTTCAAAAATCTTGCATATTGCGCATCAACTTACATTTTCTTGCTTGGTGCTCGTGGTTTTCACACCTTCCTTTCATGGTAGCTTATTGCTGAGTTCGTGCACTTTTCAATCTCATTTCATTTTTGTTTGTTCCTCTAGACCCCTATTTTTTTTGATAATGTCAAAAGGGGATAGAGTTTTGGATGGCCACAATATATTGTCATCATCAAAATGGCGGAGATTGTTAGGTTCGTGCCACTCCCTCTTTGTCCTTGGTGATGATTTTGATGATAACAATATGTTGTGTCCAAGTATTGTGGAAAATGTTTATTGATCATTTTGGAGCTTACTGTTGATATCTTCTTTTGTAGGTTTAGATGTTTGGACTTGTGTGGTCTGAAGAGTCGACCTCACCCATTCAAGGAGTTGACCTATTCCTCATGGCACTGATCTATATCTCATATGCTCAGACTTGAGCATTATATCCATCGACCAATGTTTGACATGCTCATATCTGGTATTGATATTCTGTTCATAAGAGTCGACCTTAGTTGCATTGGTCTTTCATATGCACCGACCTTGCCTGACCTTGCACTGGCCGTCCTTAGCATTTTTCAAAACATGCACCGAATATTATTCAAACATGCACCAACCTATCCTTATGCTTGATAAAAAGTGCACCGACCTCATCTTAGTGTTCTACACAAGTGCACCGACCTTGTCAATAGGCTTTACATAAAGTGCACCGACCATGTTTATATGTGCACCGGCCTGGTCTTTGGTGTTTTACAAACATGCATCGACCCTTTCATATGCGCATCGACCTCTGTTATAGGTTGTTTCACAATGTGCACCGACCTTTCAATATATGCACCGACCCTGCTATACACTTGCACCGACCTTGTCTGCATCGACCTTGGTGCTTATGTGCTCAGACTTGTCCTTCATATGCTTAGACTTGGCCTTACATGCATCGACCTATGTTGGACATGCACAAATCTTCCTTTGATATTCTATTCATTATGCTTAACAGTTAGAAATCTTCATGTGCATCGACCTGATATAATGATGTTTCTTTATGTGCATTTACCTCACCATGATTCTCTCTTAATGCACTTCATACATGATCTTTTTCACAACTGAAATCATGACTAAGCCTTCATGCATATTATTGATATGCATTGGAATGCATCAGTTTAAATTGTTTTTGGAATGAACTTGATTTTATTGGAATGGGTTTAAAAATCCCAGAATCACTCACATGGGTTATTGCATTTCAATTTATTCCAATGCAGGTTCTATTTTGATCTCCAAACTTTGGAGACATGGTAAGAATCTATTTTCTGATTTAATTTATGTTGCCATGAATGGGTTTGATGTATTCTTCATGGATTTGGGATGATTTGGGTTCATGTATAAGCAATACATGGCTTATTGAATGTACTTCACTCCATGAGGTTTTGATGCTTTTAAAAGTGATTAACTGGATATGCTTCTTGAAGTGTTCAAGGTTTTAAAGGATTTCATGTCTTGCATATACGAGTTTTACTTTGGTCTGAAGTTGGAACTCATATGTTAGATTGTCGGAATCTAATTGATATGAGAGGTTTGTAAAAGCTCAGTTTATTTTGGACTGAATCACACTTTGGCATGATTTTCATGATAATATTGTGGTAGCATCTTGCTCATTTAGTCTCCTAAAATCCCTTTAATGCATGCCACTTGATTGTGTTAGAATGTGGTTTTAAATATGCCAATACCTTATTTCAATGAATGGCAATTTGTTTTTAATGTTTGGATGAAAAAATTGGGGTTTCAATTGAGTTTTATTGTGTTTTTATTTCTGTCAGAAAAAGTGTCGACTCACAGAGTCGACACTTAGTTTGTTCTGTTTTGGTTCTATGATGTTTTAACAAATCAGACAGAAAATGTCGACTCTGTGAGTCGACACTTTTTGGCCTGTGTGTTGCTTTTGTAGTTGGCAGAACACTCGACAAAAAGTGTCGACTCTAAGAGTCGACACTTTTGTCCTAGGTGCTGTTTTGTGTTCGGGACAGAGCACTTTTGAAAAAGTGTCGACTCTAAGAGTCGACACTTTCTCTGATTTGTCTGAAGCGGGTTTGCGCATTGGGTTTCGAGGTCCCCATCTTATGATCCGTTTGGGTTGGGTTTTTACCCTAATACCTTTAAGGTTTCTCCCATCTATTGGGTGTGTTTTTGTAGGGTTTTGAGAGGGGCTTTGTGGTCTTTTATTGCTACCTTCTTGATGGCATATGTATCCTGCGATCTCCACCGAAGGAGCTATTCCTCTAGGGCTAATATTGTTCTATCTGTTGCAGGTGAAGGAGGACAAGGGTGAGGGCGCCGCTCTACTTGGAGGAGGAAGAAAAAGAAGAGGAGGACGTCATCTACAAGCTTATCTCTGTCGATCTGTCCCAGTTCTGAAAGCATTTGCTGAAGACTCATCCATGGGCGTCTCCTACGACCTTGGTTGGCTTCCACTCCGCGAAGAAACGTTCCAGTGCACTCTACTACCCAAATGGACGGGATTCATAGCAGATTTGAGGGGGATTTCTTCTTCTCAAATCTCTACTATTTTTCTTGAGTATATATTAATATTTTGGGCAGCTATTGTCTATCATTTTATTTCTTCGAACTCTGAATATTGTCGTGTGGGTGGAGCTGCGACCTCGAGTGTGTGGATTTAGTGTGGGGAAAGTTTCCCCGACTTTTGTGTGTGTAGACGGAGCTGCGTCTCCGTGTGATTTTTGCGTCCGAGGTGTGTTCCCCATCTTTGTGTGTATGAGTGTTGCGGTGGCAGTGTTTTGGGGCTAGACCCCGTGTGTGCATTGCTGCGGACGAGCGTGCGTGGTGTTGGGGCTCATCCCCATTCTGCTACGGTTCGTAGCGTGTAGTGAAGCCTCATCGGGTTCGATCTGGGGTGGACGTAGGGAGCCTGTCGTGGTCCCTAACCACCTAAAAATCTCTGTGTCCGTTGTGAATGCCTGTGTGATAGTCCATTTCTTCTATCTCCGTTCACAGGCCTTTTTATAGATTTTTATTCACGGCATCATCGCACATTGCTTCATCCGCTATCCGTGTTAAGATTTATTTCTACCATCTATTGCATAGTTTATTCGAGTGAGATTAGAGAGCTTGAAAGAATATTTTAATCTCACGTTTGTTTTGGCTAATCAACGTAGTTAATTTTAATTCCGTTGTGATTAGTTTAGATAGTTTTTAAAATTCGCCATCTCGGCAAGGGGATAATTCAACCCCCCTTCTTGTCCGCCATCTAGTCTGGGCCAACACACCCTAGAACGGTCGACCGGATTCTCCAGCGTTCAAAAGCCCTCATTTTGTAAAAGTTAGGTCGACCGCCCTATGTGTCCCGGTCGACCGAACCCCCCGAGGTAGCAATTGTTGACTTTGTGTTTCCTCAACGTGGGAAGCCTATCTCCTTGGATTTTTTAATCCCAAAGCCACCAGACATGCCATGATTTGTGTATCTGGTTCCTGGCTTGTCTCTTGACCATCCAAGTTGTATAAAAACATCTCATTGGGGTCAAAAACCTTAATCACTCAAGGGAGATCAAAGGGGGCTACCAAGGGAGAAAGAGTGCTACTGAAAGAGCTCCGTGAACAGTGTTTTGTCCAAGCATTCTTCATCAAATCTCAAGCATTTGAAGATCATCCTTGTAGAGAGGTGATAGGCAGATCTAGAGGGGAGGGTGAATAGATCAGCCCCTTTTTACCCTTCTTTATGGAAATGAAAACTAGATCCAACACTAAGACTAGTAAGGCAAGAATTACTTGATAGCTAAAAGACTAGATGCACAGATGATTATCATGAACGCTCCTACCAAGCTTCTACCGTTAGAACACAATGGAAAACACCACAAGGCACAATAGTTAAGGTGGTTCAGTCTCTATCTAGAGACCTACGTCCACCCCTCACACAACTCGGTGAGGCTTCACTAGTGCAAAGGCACTACCACTGATTCACAGCTTCCATCAGAGAGATACACTCTCACAACTCCACTGCCAAACAGCTTGAGGGATCACACCAAAAAACCCACAGACCGGTGACCACACCGTCTGTCTTCCTACTCGCAGGTAGGGTACAAATATGTGAGAATGTGTTTTGAAGAAAAACAAACTGAAAAAGAATAGCTAGGCAGAGTATCGTTATGAAGTTCTATGTAAGGGAAAACTCCTGTCTGGGAACGAACTTGAGGACTCCTTGGTTCTCTTCTTGTTCTTCCTGGTTCGTCACCACAACCTCACCAGGGAAAGATGATAGTGCTTCCAGCTCTCAAGGGTACTAGATGGAGCTTCACAGATCCTTTCTGCTTTTCTAAGAGGCCTCCATGAGTGAGGAAGAGGAGTGTCTTCTTCGTTGCACTCACTCCAGGTGCACCACGAAGGAGATGGCTTTGCAAGCAAGCTTCTATGTTACTTTCCTTATTTTCTTTTCTTCCTGCTTTCCTTTTTCTTCCTAGAGCCATGCTCCTGATATATTGGTGGCTTACGACTACTCCAACGTTGTCCACTATAGAAGCTAAACCCAGAACGTCGCATCCACATTATTTGATTAGCTGCCTTTTGCATCGTTGACCCTTGTTTGTCATGCCTGCTGGCATGTGGGTAGGTAGGAGATCATATCATGATTGGTACAGTCCTTTTAGAGGATGTCTTTGCCAGACCATTATTTTCTGACGCAGTAAACTTTCTGACTGCTTTTTCCGGAGCGAACGGATCCTCCAGGACAAGTTCCGGATCTTGAAGAGCGGAATCAATCGGTTGCAGATCTGTTCATGATGTACATGAATGTGTCGACACTTTACACACAGGGTGTCGACACATCCCATTAAGATCTTGAGGATCCGATGGCTTCCAAGCAGAATAGGTCGACACCTTGATGAACAAGTGTCGACTCTTGCGCCATACCTGCATGTAGATCGAGCTGTCGTGTCGAGACATCATAAGGCGGTGTCGTGACATATACTTCAGAGGGAAGTAAAGCTTGCTTCATGAAACCGGGGTGTCAACACTTTGCACTCAGGGTGTCGACACTTTGGTCAGTCCAGAGGCCAGATAGAAATGGCTTCAGTTGGATTTCTTCTTGTGGTGTCGACACTTTGGTCAGATGTGTCGACACTTGCTTTATGACAAAGCTCAACCGAAAATGGTTCAACATGATCTCTTCTAGATGTGTCAACACGTTGTGGGAGGTGTCGACACTCTCATAGTGTTTCTCCTGTACTTGTTCAGTCTATACATTAAACCAAACTTGTTAGATATACCTCAAACATCTACTGATGATTTATGGTTTGTTATCATCAAAACTAGGGGACACAACATTCTCCCCCTTTTTGATGATAACAACCATGAATCATTACATCCAAGCATTCATATAGCTTTACAGCATTTTGGTTGTGGAGTCATCAGAAAGTGGAGTTTCTGCCATTCAACAGAACAATCAGAACGTTTTTATTTTTTCAAAAAAAAATGCTTGTTCCATTGATGAAACACAGTTTTATACAGATCAAGCAAGTCTTTGCTTTTCAAACATTTACATTACACTGTCTAGATGCAAAAGCTAAAATCTAGATGAAAAGCTAACTAGATGCTTATGCTAGCTAGATGATGCTTGTAGCACTCTCAAAAGTCTACAGAACTTCTCCCCCTTTCTCATCAGCAAGGAGGGGGTGATGGAGGAGGCTGTTGTGGTGGATGCATGGTGCTAGAGCTTGGGCTACGTGGGAAGTGGAGTTTATGTGCCTCATGGAATTACTGCTGCAGTTGTGTGATTGCGACTGCTAGAGAGTTAACCCTCTGAGTTAGCTGCTCATCCTTTTGTCAGACAAACCGGTGTAAAGTCTTGATGTTTTCATTTATATCCTTGAGCCAGGCATGGATCATTTCACAAATGTACTCTGTCTCTCCCTTCTGTTGGGAGCCTTGCGGTGGAAGACAAGAAGATGTTGCTTCTGTCTTAGGAGGAGGGCACCATTCATCACCTGTGTCGGTGAAGGCTAGTTGTAGTTGGGCTTTATGTAGATGAATGAGTTCCAGAATTTCAGTACCAACCATATCAAGTTTGTTGTGCACAACATTCATTTTGGCCTCAGCTTTGGTGGTGCTGTTCACAATTTGTGCTGTGTCAGTGTGGACTATTTCTGCAAGCTTAGAGGAAGCATCAAGGAGATTGTTGCAGTCAGCATAAACCTTCCCTTTCATCCGGTGGGAGGCATCAAGTAGCCGGGTAGTAGTAGAATTAACTGTTCTTTCCAAATTAGATGTGACATTGATAGTTCTAGTTGCCTCTGTGGTCACTTGTTCTCTGATGGATAGTGTTGCTGCATCCACCTATTCTGCAATTTGATTAGAGGTGTCCATCAGCCGGGCACACTTGATGTTGAGATTACCTTGATCTTTTAGATGTCATAGGCATGCATGACCATTTTAGCAGTTTTCTCTTGGATTTCAGTGTGAATCTCTCGTAGTCTTTTCATGATTCTCCCTGCTCGTTCACACACATTAATTAGGGAGTTCATAAAGCTTTTAAACCGTTCATCTGACTTATGTTTGTCGTTCACAAATTTTGCCCATCTGCTGGTTTGGACTTGCTCATAGTGAAGTTGTCTTGCTTCGATTCTGTCCACTTGCAGACTGAGTTATCGAAAAGAGGAGTTCATGCTCCCAAACTGTGCGGTGAGGAATTGGATAAGAGCATGATGAATGTCCATGAGGCCACCTGTTGCACCAAAAGCAGTGCCTCTGGATGTGGAGGCCTCTGTATGAAATTTAGGAGGTGCATCACGTGCACTAAACACTTGAGGCTCATTATCTGGAGATAGTGGCGGTTGGATCCCAAATGCTGTCATCATCCCTAGCTATTCTATGGGGTCAGCAGACTACTGCTGTTGGTCCTGCCCATAGTGAGCGTCTACATGGAGCGGTTCTTCTTGCTGGTCTAACTACTCATGTACAGCTGGCTGGACAGGATGATTCTGTGCAGGCTGTTCCTGTTGAACTGGCTGTACAGGTGGGTCAGGTAAATGGCTAGGCAGATTTCTTAAAATTTTGTCACCTTCTTTCTTGAAGTGCATGTAATTCTCAATGAACCGCATGCAATAGACATTGATGTTGGGGATTTGTGTTGACTTTTCATTATCCAGAGGAATTCCAACCGTCTGAAAAATTGTTGTAAGCTGGGCTGCATACGGCAGACTTCTCCTGTTCCGGATACAACTATCCATAACCTGGAGAATAATCTCTGGAAGACAAATCTGATGATTGTTGAACAAGCAGTAAAAGATGAATCGTTGGGTTTCTGTGAGTCTACTTCTGCCACCCCCTTGTGGGGTAATCATGGTGGTGCACATGTGGTGCAAGAGACGCTGTAAAGGGGGAAATCTATTGGTGTCAAAGGATTTGACAAGAATTTGGGATTCATCCTAAGGGTTTCAACGCTTTCCTGTCAGGATAGTGTATGCTTCAGACAAATAATCTCAAACTCAGATTCTATAAGCCCATCCCGGGGTATATGCAAAGCTCTGTGAAGAAGCTTTGTTGAAAGTTTGATTGTAACCCCCTTGACCTCAGACCTTAGGGCTTTCATATTTGGGTCATACACTAAGTTCTTATAGAACTGGTGTACCAAAAATAGGTAGTACACCCTGTGGTCAGACATGAATCTTCTCCATCCTTGGAATTCAAAGAATGGCAGTAGTTTAGGAAAATTCTCAAACATCTTACGGTCACTGAAATCCACATACCTAGGGAAGAGGATCCTAGTAGGGTCACTCTCTTCTTCCCCAACAGAGGGAACAGCACTGGGCTGCGGAGGTGCTGACAACGCCTTGGCCTTCCCTTTTTCAGTTGAAGACAGCCGTTTCCGCTTGGCCGAAGGTTGTTGCGGCATACGCTTGTCGCTATTCGAACCCTGGGCTTCTACGGCTCTCCTTTTGGCTGGTTCAGTAGCTGGTCTATCCTCAATGCTCTTGGAGCGCCCTTCTTTGTGAGCTTTTTTTGCTGCAGGGGCGTGAGCAGCGGCATTTTTGGATGCGGCCACGTCCTTCTGCTTGCCGCGGGTGACCGGAGGAGCCATGGAGAGGGCAGAAAGAAGGAAGGGAGGTTGACGGAGGGCTGCTGGAGCTAGCTGAGGAGATGGTGGCATAAGCGAAGGGAGATGGAGAGGGGTGTCGACCTCCACGGGGAGGGTGTGCAGATGCGCTGGAGAGAGGGTTTACGAGAGAAAAGGGTTTTGAAAGGGTAAAGTGAGAACCCTATTTACACCGAGGAGTTTAAAAAGGCAGAGTTGAGATTTTACCTTTTAGAAATAACAACCCTTAGATAAGAAATGGCTGAAATACCCCCATTTTTATTTCAGAACGGTTTAAGGCTTATAAGCTCATTTTTGAGTAATAAAGGTTTGAGAGAAACTATTTTTGCAATAGATAATAAGACCAAAATATTTGAGAAAGTCAATATATTTAACCAAGCCCATTTGTCTTACTCATCAAGTCCATTGGGCATGATTGGAAAAAGGAGAATAAGCAAGTATTGAAAATAAATAAGATACCTTTTTGTTTTGAAGTAAGGTAAAGAGTCAGTCCCAAACCATTTTTTTTAAATTAATTAAACAGTCTGATATAGGACACACATTTTGACTCAAGGAAACACGTTGTTCAGATGCCAAAGTCCCTAGTTACTCAGTTTAGCTTACCTTTCTGTTTTCTTTTGAACATAGTTGGCAATCTTCATCATGACTAGATTAACCTTCATTTCATTGACGTAGGATCTAATTTCTCTGAAGATGAGGCCATTGCTCTAAAATAATTGCAATGTGGTTTTAGGAGGCGTATTCTCTAATTGGCTTCAAATTAGGTAACTTGTTTAAGGACAATACATGCCAATCATTTCTTAAACCAAGAAGCCTTTTTGTAGTAAACTTTCAGACGCTTAGGCTATGGTCATTTCAAAGACTTGATGAATGTTTTAACCCTGTTATGAGTGCACGTTTGGTAGAACTCAACACAATTAACACAATTGAGGATTAAAAACATGAAACTACTTCCTTAACAGGAATATAACACAATACCTTACCCAGGGTTGTATGAACGAATAAAAACATTCTCAACTCCCCCTCAATGAATGCTCGGTGATAAGTGAAGGTTCAGAGGCAGAAGACTTGAAGTGGAAATGAAGGAGGCAGTGATAAGGAAAGGTCAGGGCAACTTTCCATTGGATTTCATACCCATGAGTGACTGAGTGACAGTGTCGACACGTTCTGTGAGGGTGTCGACCTACCTAGAGGAGGCACAGACAATGCACAGACTTTGTAGCATGAACACCAGATGTGCACAGACTCATGTAGAGTAGAAATAGAAACAAGCACTGACCTTGTTAGTCAGAAACCACCTGTGCACCGACCTTGTACTGCGCTGGCGAAGTGTGCACTGACCTAGGTGCTTTGAAGGCAAAATGTGCACCGACCGCGTATATGCATGAAACAGAAATTTGCACCGACCTACATGTGTAAGCTGTAATGATATGCACCGACCTTCATTAAGCATTCATCCTGCATGTGTCGACACATGACAGGAAGGTGTCAACCTGTCGGCACTTCTAGTCACAAGTCTATTCTTAGCCAGTTCCTGTGATTTGTATCTGTCTTTATTTCTTAAATACACCTGCCAGCTTCAACTTCCAGTGCCTCTGACTTTCTTATTTCAGTCAATTATTCAAGAATGGTTTTACCTCGTTGCTACCACTGAGAAGTGCTTTATTGGATGCTAAAACTTTAAACATGTTTGTGCACTAGAAATTAACTATGCAGATGTCGATATGCATTTCTGACTCATGGTACTTGGCGGAGGCCAGTCCTCACGCATGGGGAGAGTTTCCTGACAGGCGTGACCTGTCTTTCCACTTCTCGACATTTGATATACCAATTAGTCAAAAGATGATTTTCAACTTAAAACAACCAGATATGCACACAAGCTCTCCCTGAATGTGACCATCGTTCATGAAATAGTTTATACAACCAATAGACCAGTTCTAGACAAAGACAGACATGCTTGTTCCGATCATATCAAAGACAAGTAACATGTGCATCGAAAAGGAGTAGATAGCTCAAACCTGAGTGGATTGAGGTCTGCATAGACCTAGCTCTCTCCTTAATGTTGAAAACTTGTCATTGCTTAAGGGTTTTATGAAAATGTCTGTAATCAGATTTTCTGAGTCAACAAAATAGAGCTCAAAGTGATTTTTGAGAACTTCATCCTTTATAAAATGATGCCTAATTTCAATGTGCTTAGTCCTAGAGTGCATGACTGGATTTTTTATAAGATTTATAGCACTTATGTTATCACACAGAATGGGAACACAGCCAAGATCTATTAGATAGTCTTGGAGTTGGTGTTTGATCCACAGCACTTGGGTGCCACAACTCCCTGCAGTAACATATTCTACCTCTGCAGTTAAGAGGGCAACCTAGTGCTATTTCTTGGGGGCCCAAGAAACTAAACACCCACTAAGAAATTGGCAATAGCCACTAGTGTTCTAGCGGTCTAGTTTGCATCCTGCATAGTCTACATCTGAATATGAAATAAGTGAAAGTTCACAGGATGCAGGATATCATAATCCCAATTCTTGAGTACCAGCGAGGTATCTAAAGATACGCTTGACAGTAATCAAGTGGGACTCTCTAGGACTAAACTAAAATCTAGCACATAAGCAAACACTAAACTGAATGTCTGGTCTAGATACAGTTAGATAGAGTAATGACCCGATCATACCTCTGTACCTCTTTGCATCCTCAAGTGTACCTTGTTCATCTGCATCTAGTGAAGTGGCAGTCCCCATTGGAGTTCCTAATGGTTTGCAGTTGGTCAGATCAAACTTTTTCAGCAACTCATTCCTATATTTGGCTTGATTGATAAAATAGCCTTCATTGCTTTGATTAATCTGCAAGCCAAGAAAGAATTGAAGCTCACCCATTAGACTCATTTCAAATTCATTTGTCATGAGTTTCGCAAATTCCTCACACATTTGAGGTTTAGTGGACCCAAACACTATGTCATCCATATAAATTTGAACTAGCAAGATGTCATTACCTTGTCTTTTAGTGAATAGTGTCTGGTTTACATTACCTCTTGTATACCCTTGTTCGGTGAGGTAAGAGCTTAGTCTGTCATACCAAGCGCTAGGTGCCTACTTCAAGCCATATAAAGCCTTGTCCAACTTATAAACATGATCTTTGAAATATGCGCATGCAAAACAGGGGGTTTGCTCTACATAAACATCTTCTTTGATAAGACCATTCAGAAAAGCACTTTCAACATCCATTTGCTGCAATTTGATTTTATGAGAACATGCAAATACAAGCAAAATTTTAATGGCCTCTAATCTGGCTACAGAGGCAAAAGACTCTTCAAAATCAATGCCAAACTCTTGATTATACCCCTGAGCCACCAATCTAGATTTGTTTCTTATTATCTTTCCATCTTCACTCAATTTATTCCTAAAGACCCATTTAGTTCCTATGATAGATTTCTCTTGAGGCTTGGGAACTAGATGCCAGACTTTGTTTCTTTCAAACTGATTTAATTCATCATGCATGAAGTTTATCCAGTTTTCATCTTTTAAGGCCTCCACAATACTTTTGGGTTCAGTTTGAGACACAAGAGCAAGTTGTTCGATTTCATCCATAATTTTGAAATGAGACCTAGTTTTGGTTCGATCATACAGATTACCTAAGATGTTTTCCAAAGGATGGTCTTTTAACACTCTTAGATCAGGTTGAGTGTTACCTTCATCTGCTTCAGTGACTAGAGTGTTGCTTGGCCCCCCTTGGTCTTCACTTGATTGTGTCTCCTCGTGTGGAAGTTCTTATTTTCCTTTTATGTTCAGGAATTCCCCATCATCATCTTCCCTGTAGATGTTGTCATGATCAATCTCATCAAATATGATGTGAGGGGATTCTTCCGCACAAAGGGTCTTACAATTATAGACTCTATAAGCTCTAGACTTATCTAAATACCCAAGGAATATCTCTTCTTCACTCTTGGGCTCAAACTTGTCCAGAACTCTTCTATCATTATTGTGAACAAAGCACTTTGACCCAAAAACTTTCATGTGAAAGAGAGATGGCCTTTTACCTTTCAACAGCTCATAAGGAGTCATTTTGGTGAGTGGCCTTACCATTGAGCGGTTGATGATATAACATGCAGTGTTTACCGCTTCTGCCCAAAATCTCCTTGGTAGTTGCTTTTCAACAAGCATTGTGTGTGCCATCTCTATGAGAGTTATGTTCCTCCTCTCAACTACCCCATTTTGATCAGGAGTCCTTGGTTTTGAGAACCTTTGAATTATTCCTTCAGTCGTACATAGATTGTCAAAGTCAGCATTGTCGAATTCACCACCATGATCTAAAATTATGTTAGAAATCTTGAACTTACCGTCTTGCTTCACTTGCATATAGAGTGCCTGAAACTCATCAAAAGTATTATTTTTATGTGCAAGATAAAATACCCAAGTGAATCTAGTAAAGTCATCTACCAAGACATAACCATATCTCTTACCACTTAAGCTAGCTATTTTGGTTGGACCAAACAAGTCCATGTGAATTAGTTCAAGTGGTTTAGATGATAGGTTTTCAATTCTACTTTTAAATGACTTTCTAGTTTGTTTTCCTTGAGCACATGCATCACAAATTCTAGAGTTCAGTTTAAATTTAATTTCAGTCAGTCCTTTGACAATAGAATGCTTCACCAATTTATAAAGAGTATTGTAGCAAGCATGACCTAGTCTGTGATGCCACAAGTATGCTAATTCAGATTTAGGTGCAGCAAGATAAAGATTTATGTGAGCAGGGTCATCTAAGTCAATCATGTACACGTTGTTGACTCTTTTACCAGAAAATTTGGTTTCTTTTGAATTAGGGTGTAAGATCCTACATTCATTGGAGTCAAAGACTACATTATGACCTTTATCACACAGTTGACTTATGCTCAGCAAATTATACTCCAGACCATCAACAAGCAATACATTATCTATTGAGTTGGATGGGTTCTAACCAACTTTATCTGCATCGATGATCTTTCCCTTGTTTCCTTCAAATGTGACATGTCCAGCTTCCTTTTCCACCAAGAGACAGAATTTGGTTCTATCTCCAGTCATGTCTCTTGAGCAGCCACTATAAAGATACCAGCGGTTGTGCATGGCTGCAAGACACTCCTGCACAAGGAATTAAGTGACAATGTTTGGAACCCAAGGACAATTGGGTCCTAATAGTTTCTTCATTTTTGTAAAGCAAGATAACATAGATTTTGAAATCCAGACTTTGTTAGCATTTTTGTTTTTCTTGCTTTGCTGGGGATTCTGGTTTTTCTTATCTTTTGCCTCTTGGGCTTTATGGATTTTGGAAATGGTGGAAAAGGATTATTTGTTAGACCATCTGTTCCAGTAGGTTGGTCTAGAGGAATAGGAGGTGTCATAGTACCTAGGTTGTTGAGGTTGAGTGAACCTATGACCATAGGGAACATAACTACCCCTAACCCATAAAGGTGTCGACCTGTAAGACGTAAAGTGTTGACCTGTCTCTCGTTCTATCCGTCTATAGCTGTCTCTAGATGAAAGATGTGTCGACCTCCTATTATGAAAGTGTCGACCTGTTGGGGCAAACCTAGGGTATTGTTGGGCGTTTGACCATGTGGGTGTCGACATGTCTTGAGGATAGTGCCGACATGTTCCAACATTGTAACTGTTCCTTCTTTTGGGATGTGCAGACTTCTGCTTAGACCGGTATTGACCTGTTTGGGATTATTGGTGAATCTTTTTGGGTTGTTGGGAAGTTTTGTTGACTAAGTCTCCTACATTTTCTTTTTCTTTGTTTTCAAAAGTATCTTGGTGTGTTGTTTTGGAGGTTGATGCATCGGAAGATGAGACAAAGGTGATAGTTTTTAGCCCAAATATTTTCTTCTTGGTTGGCTCATACCCTAGCCCTTCCCTGTTGAAGTTTATCTTAGTTCCTAGTAGGGTGTTCAAGTTCTCACTTCCATCAACAAATTTTTCAAGAGCAGTTTGTTTATCTGCAAGATCCTTTTGAAATTTTCATTTTCTTTCAACAGTTGAGAGTTGACTTGTTTAAAGGCGTCAAACTTTTCATTACATAGATTGTTGTCTTTCACATAGCCTTGCATTTTTAATTTCAATTCATCAATTTCATCTCTCAGGCTTTCATTTTCATCCTCTAAATCTTTCATCTATTTTCTTCCTTCTTCAAGATTTTCATTCATTTTTCTTAGATCCTCAATCTCAGTTTCTAGGGAGATTATCTTTCATTAAGAGTTTTATCATGTACAAAGGAGTCAACCTTCTTTTTTAAGGTTTTATTTTCTTTTCTGTACTCTTCATACTTATTCATCAATTCGAAGTAAGCCTCTTCCCATTCATCAGTAGAGAAGTGCTCAAAGGGAGAGCTCACCTCGTTGTCATTTTCTCCTTTGGCCATCAGGTAGAGATCATCTTTCTCCTCTTCAGAGGAGTTATCTTCAGTCTCTTCCTCTTCTTCATCACTCCAGGTGCACACCATGGCCTGTTTCTTCTTGCCCTTCCACCTGGGCATTGCTTTCTTAGCTCCTTCTGGACACTTAGACTTGATGTGTCCTGGTTTTCTGCAAGAATAGCAGACAAGCTTTTTAGACTTAACATTTTTAGGTCTTGGACTGAAACCACTTTTTACCTGAGGCTTCCTCTTTATGAAGCATGTACCTTCCTTTCTTAAAATTTTTCTAAATTTCCTTGTCAATAGAGCAACTTCGTCCTCTTCCATGTTGCTGCTTGTAGGCTCTTCATCTTCAGATAAGTCCTTAGTGCTTGATCCAGCTTTGAGAGCCAGATGCTTATTTTTACTTACCTCAGCCTCTTTGTTCTTCAGATTCATATCATACGTCATCAGGAACCTTATGAGTTCTTCTACCTTGATGGTAGTCAAGTCTTTAGATTATTCAAGCACTGTGACCTTTGTATGCCAAACAGGGGTTAGTGATCTCAGAATCTTCCTTACTATCTCTTGCTCGGAGTATGTCTTACCTAGCTCAGTCAAGCCATTTGTGAGCACGGTTAGCCTAGCATACATGTCTGAAATAAACTCATCATATTTCATTCTAAAATTTTCATATTCAGATTCCAACATGTTTGCTTTGGTTACGCGTACCTGTTGTGTCTCTTCATATATTACCTCAAGACGGTCCCACATTTCTTTTGCAGTTGCGCAAGTTGACACTCTAGAGAACTCTGTTGGATGAAGGGAGCACTGCATGATGTGCTTGGCACCCCAGTTCAGCGTCGATGTCCTGATCTGTTCCTTAGTCCATGTGTCCTCGTTTGGAGGTAGCTCAAATGGTCCCCTGCTGATCACTCGCCAGACTTCATGATCCTGGGCTCTTATGAAAACATGCATGCGGTTTTTCCAGTAAGGATAATTTGTCCCAGTGAAAAAGGGAGGTCTATTTATGGAGTGCCCTTCGGCCATAAGACTCTTAGTAGCCATATCACCAGTTCTCTCAAGGTTGTTAGACCACATACAGAGAGACTAGCTCTGATACCACGTGTAGAGTGGTGATAGGCAGATCTAGAGGGGAGGGGTGAATAGATCAGCCCCTTTTTACCTTTCTTTGCGGAAATGAAAATTAGATCCAACACTAAGACTAGTAAGGTAAGAATTAATTGATAGCCAAAAGGCTAGATGCATAGATGATTATCATGAACGCTCCTACCAAGCTTCTACCGTTAGAACACAATGGAAAACACCACAAGGCACAAGATTTAAGGTGGTTCAATCTCTATCCAGAGACCTACGTCCACCCCTCACACAACTCGGTGAGGCTTCACTAGTGCAAAGGCACTACCGCTGATTCACAGCTTCTATCAGAGAGATACACTCTCACAACTCCGCTGCCAAACAGCTTAAGGGATCACACCCAAAAACCCACAGACCGGTGACCACACCATCTGTCTTCCTACTCGCAGGTAGGGTACAAATATGTGAGAATGTGTTTTGAAGAAAAACAAACTGAAAGAGAACAGCTAGACAGAGTATCGTTATGAAGTTCTATGTGAGGGAAAACTCCTGTCTGGGAAAGAACTTGAGGACTCCTTGGTTCTCTTCTTGTTCTTCCTGGTTCGTCACCACAACCTCACCAGGGAAGGATGATAGTGCTTCCAGCCCTCAAGGGTACTGGATGGAGCTTCACAGATCCTTTCTGCTTTTCTTAGAGGCCTCCATGAGTGAGGAAGAGGAGTGTCTTCTTCGTTGCACTCACTCCAGGTGCACCACAAAGTAGATGGCTTTGCTACCAAGCTTCTATGTTGCTTTCCTTATTTTCTTTTCTTCCTGCTTTCCTTTTTCTTCATAGAGCCATGCTCCTGATATATTGGTGGCTTACGACTACTCCAACGTTGTCCACTGTAGAAGCTAAACCCAGAACGTCGCATCCACATTATTTGATTAGCTGCCTTTTATATCATTGACCCTTGTCTGTCATGCCTACTGGCATGTGGTAGGTAGGAGACCATATCAAGATTGGTACAGTCCTTTTAGAGGATGTCTTTGCCAGACCATTATTTTCTGATGCAGTAAACTTCTTGACGGCTTTTTCCGGAGCGAACAAATCCTCCAGGACAAGTTCCGGATCTTGAAGAGCAGAATCAATCGGTTGCAGATCCGTTCATGATGTACATGAACGTGTCGACACTTTACACATAGGGTGTCGACACATCCCATTAAGATCTTGAGGACCCGATGGCTTCCAAGCAGAACCGGTCGACACCTTGATGAACAAGTGTCGACTCTTGCGCCATACCCGCATGTAGATCGAGCTGTTGTGCCGAGACATCACAAGGCGGTGTCGGGACATATACTTCATAGGGAAGTAAAGCTTGCTTCATGGAACCGGGGTGTCGACACTTTTCACTCAGGGTGTCGACACTTTGGTCAGTCCAGAGGCCCGACAGAAACGGCTTCAGTTGGATTTCTTCTTGTGGTGTCGACACTTTGGTCAAGTGTGTCGACACTTGCTTTATGCCAGAGCTCAACCGGAAATGGTTCAACATGATCTCTTTTAGATGGGTCAACACGTTGTGGGAGGTGTCAACACTCTCAGAGTGTTTCTCCTATACTTGCTCAATCTATACATTAAACCAAATTTATTAGATATACCTCAAACATCTAATGATGATTTATGGTTTGTTATCATCAAAACCAGGGGACACAACAATCCTGAAGCCATTCAAGTGGAGATCGAGCTGAGAACCAAGCTTCATCAAAGATTCTCTTCATTCACTAAGGGCGAGCTTAAATCTACAATTTTCTTTTGTGTTTCTTCTTCTAAAATTCTTTAGCATCAAGTGTTTGTTTCTTGTAATCTCTAATCATTCAAGTGTGTTACTACTCAGATCCATGTTTGTGTGTCTTGGATCTTTCAGATCCTTGTGTGTTTCGGTGTATTTGCACCTTCGTGGGAGTTTCTCTCATCCTACGAGTGTGTATGTGTTCAGATCTTGTAATCCTTTACAAGATAGTGTGTGAATCCTCACAGTCTGTGAGGGGTGAACGTAGGTTGCTGTCGTTGCATCCGAACCACCTAAAAATCGTTGTCTTTTGTGTGGTTTGGTCCTTTTCTCCTATCTTTATTTTGTGTAAGTTCTCATAGCTTAAATCGTTTTGTTTTTCCCCTCTTAGGTCTAGCTTAATTGATCATTCTTACAGCAGATCTTTGGTATATCAAATGCTTGGTTCAGATTGACAAGGTTGGTCTTGTCAGGACGATAACACCTTGCGTGAGAGAATCTCCGGATTCCAACTCCGCCTGGTACCAAGGAGCTATTGTGGTGGTTAATTTTGATAGATCTAATTTGCCTTGTATCAGATATAAATTTGATAGTTGCTATTTTATCATATTTGGTTTAAGTCGGCTAAGTTTTTCTAAAATTTGTATTCACCCAATTCACCCCCCCTCTTGGGTGTCATTGATCGCGGGACTTCAATTGGTATCAGAGCTAAGGCTCTACATTTTCAGATCTAACGATCTAGAGTAAGATCCAGATCAATGGCCAACAAGGGGATGATGCCTGAGGGTCACTCAATCCACCGTCCTCCATACTTTGACGGCTCGATTTACTCCTATTGAAAAAATAGGATGCATATTTTCTTGAGAGCCCAAGAGTATGAGATCTGGAGGGTGGTGGACAAGGGTCCATATGAGCTTTCTAAAAATGAATACGAATGGAACCCTGAGGATATTAAAAAATCCATAGTGAACTTTAATGCCATGAACATCATGCAATGTGCCATTCATCCTAATGAATACTCTCATGTTTCTATGTGCAGCTCAGCAAAGGAAATGTGGGATAAGCTGCGGCTTATTTATGAAGGAACCTCTGAAGTCAAGGAAACCAAAGCCAATATGCTGGTCAGAGATTATGAGTTGTTTAAAATGAAGCCGGAAGGGATGATCTCAGAAATGTTTGCAAGGTTGATAGAAATTACCAATGGTCTCAAGGGCCTTGGGAAGGAGTATACTAACTCTGAACTTGTGAGGAAGGTATTGAGATCTTTTCTACCTGCGTGGCACACAAAAGCCATGGTTCTTGAAGATTCAAAGAATCTGTCAACATTGTCCTTGGACGAGCTCATAGGGTCACTGATGACCTATGAAATAAACAAGAAGAGAATAGTTGAGGAAGAAACAAAGAAGAAGAAAACGGTGGCCTTGAAAGCCCACCAACCTGAAAATGACTCCCAAGAAGATGAGTCTACTGAAGGAAGTGATGAAGAAGAGAACTTGGCCATGTGGACTCGCCAAGTAAAGAAATTCTTGATAAGAAAGAAGAATTTTTAAGGAAATTTCAGAAAGGGCCAACGAAAGCCCGTTCAAACTAAAGGGGAGTCAAGCAAGCCAAATAGCATTATATGCTATGAGTGCAAGAAGCCCGGGCACATGAGAGGAGAGTGCCCAGAATTCAAGAGAAAGTTCAAGAAGGATAAATTCAAGAAAACCCAAGCCATGGTCCCCACATGGAGCGACGAAGAGGATGAACAATCTGACCAGGAGCTGGAGGAGCTCGTGGAAAGACTGTGCCTCATGGCACATGAGAATGATTCAACCGAGGTAAAATCTGAACCTGATTTTATTTCAAATGAACAATGGGAGTTAGAATATGAAAAGTTGTATACAAAATATAAAAAAATCAGATCTGAAAATAAAACTCTCAAAAGAAAAATTTATGATTTGACACATGAGGATACTTCTATTAAGTTTTAGAAATTGGAACATGAATGGTTTGAGTTAACAGAAGAAAAAGAAACTTTGCTTCAAATAATTTCAGATATTGAAAAAGCCAAAGAGGAGTTATCATGTAAAATGTCTGAAATTGAAAAAGTTTGTGAAAAGTTCAAAAATGGAAAAGAAGTTCTGACATCTGCCATTTCAGAACTTGAGAATAAAAATGTGACTTTGAATAAGGAGGTGAGTTGATGTGACACACCCTCGGACCTAGCCAAGCAAGCACAATTTGCAAACAAAATGGACCGATATTGGCAGTCACTCACCCGAATTGGGCAGCTCACCCGATTCCCGTGATAACTTGGCGATGCCAAGTGGAGGATGTGGGGGCTGTGCCCTTGCTGGTAGAGGGCCAGTAAGGCCGTGGATGTTCCCCAAGGGTATGGCTGCCCAATTCAAGGGGGCCGACGTTGTGCCAAGGGCACGGGTTACACTCTTCACCCCACGGTGATCTCTTGAAGTAACAGAGCTTAAGGATCGAGCTCTCACTCTCACGGCCAGCGGAGTTATGAACTAATATTGGGAAAACAAGCACTAAATAGAGCTAAGATTGGAGCACTTACTCGACCGGTTTGAAGAAACCAGTCCCGCTCGGAGACGTGGGCGAGCGGGGAAGCGTGGGTTCCCCACACGCCGCACCGGAGTAGCTTGACCTGTTTAAGCACTTACAACACTACACCCCTTGCAAGGGGGGATCTTGGGGAAGGGAATCCAATGGTTACAATCAAACACTACCTCTCACAGGGAGGGGCTGTAAGCCGGCCAGGCGGGGAGGGGAAAAAAACCAAAGATGAAGTCGAACAGTTGGTCGAAGCCGGTTCTGCCCACTCTCAGTGAATAGGGATAGACTGTCGAAGATGTTGACGCTGCGGCCGCTCTCAAATTTTTTTGGTGATGAGACCAGCAGGAAAATCTTCGTAGGTGACCCAGGAAGTCGTCCAAATTTTATTGATTTCTCAGGTCACCGGTGCTGGTCGGGGCAGTGGCATGAAAAGGGAAATAGAACTCTGGCTTTGTCTGCTTTAGGACCACAATAGCAGGAAGATGAAGTCACTTCGGGCGCTCCTAAGCTCTGAATCAGGCGTGTCTGGAGTCGACGGCTTCGTTGTCAAGTCCTCTTCGAACGGAGACTCACGGGAATGCCAGAAGATATCGGAGCAAGAATGGAGAGCCAGAACAGTAGACAGGGGTCGGTTCAGCCCCAGAGGGGACAGAACTGCGCACCTGGGGGAGAAAAATGAGGAATCACAGCTCTTGATGCCGAACGGGGTTCCGCTTCTTGATACTGGAAGTAGACTTGTTGTAGATGATCTCAGCCAAGCTCTGCCTCCAGATCTTTAAGGGGTTGGCCGTGTGAGGCTATGTAACTCGCTTCAGGTTGACTGGCAGGAAGCAGATGCGCAGCTGGGGAGATCGGCTCCTCTGGGCAGCCACGAACTCAGAACGGGACGAGACCACCACCGTCGCGAAGAAGATAGGGAGACGCTTCCAACAGTATCACTTGGGCCTCCAGAAACACTGGGATGACATCGTGGCCGGATCTGCAAGATGATGGTACTCTGCTGCCTGCGAACTGAGAAGTGCTGGTTGGAGATGGGAGGTGGGAGATGAGGTAAATGGGAGGGGAAAGAGGGAGGATGGGTGTGGAGGCAACCCTAGTCTGTTAGGGGGTCTTGGAGGGGGCAAACCAAGGTGAGTGAGGGGGAGAATGGGGGCAGGAAGGTGGTCTAGCATGTGGTGAGAGAGAGAGATACGAATTTGGGACTAGGAGGGAGAGGGAGTGGGATGGTGATTTCCCTATTTGGGGTGGTCCAAGGTTTGGAGGATGAGGGAGTTGAGGGAAAATAATTCAAATCTTCTCTTGGGAGATGGAAGATTGCATGGGGAAGAGGGAGGATTGTATTGGGGAGAGTGGGATTGTGTTGGGAAGAACAATATTCTCCTAGGGAGGGGAGATATTTGGTGAGATTTGGTGGGTGGGGAATGATGGCACCTAGGGGAGTGGAAAAGTAGTGGAGGTGGGATTTGAATTTGGGGAAGGGGGGAAAGAGAAAGAGTGGGGTGGGTGGGATTCTCTCTCTAGGGATTCTCACCCCACTAATAGATTCTCTCCACAAGAAACTTAAGTTTTGAACTCACAAAATGGTAACTTTCATTAACTTCCAATGGGGGAAATGGGGTCCTATATATAGGCAACCTATATTTTACAAAAAGTCCTTGACTCTAGATATAATGACAAATAAGCAAGGGGTAGGGGATGCCCATGGGCCTATCCCAATGGATTGGGCCCATTAGCTAGGCTAAACATCCTAATGACAAACATTCTTAGGTAAATGACTCATTAACCTAGGTACAATACTCAAATAAATGGAAAATACATCAAATGACTCAAAATAAAAGCTCAAAATAGATAATTGGACCCACATAGGAATGAAGTCCGAGTTCAAACAACTCCGGAGTGTGAAGATGACCCGAGCCAGAGGGAGTCGTGGGTGATGCCTCCATCAAATCCCCTGGGCTGCGAAGAGCTCGACTCCGTCGGGTAGGGGTCCATCCTGCTGTGATACTACTCAAGAATGTCGGGGTCCAGCTGTTGGAGGTCTTCCCGACTCACCCATGAATCCTCCGAAGGAGGCCGATCCTTCCACATGACGAGATAGCACTCGTATACCTTTCTCATGGTAGAAGTGACATGTTCATCCAATATTTGCTCAACTCGCTCACGCTGGGCTCACTTGACTGGTGGACTCTTCTCACGGGTGGGTGCTCTCTCAAGGGGGGGAATGGGCTCAATATCCTCACTGGGTACCACCGCGGGACCCTTATATGGCACTAGGTCGGCCACATTGAATGTGAAGCTCACTCCATACTCCTCGGGGAGATCTAACTCATAGGCATTAGTGTCAATGCATCTCAGAACCTGGAAGGGACCAGCCCCACGAGGTCTCAATTTCGAGATGGCTCCAAGGGAGAGCCTCTCCATTCTCACCATCACAAAGTCACCCACGTGGAATTCTTGGTGACGCCGATGAGAGTCGGCCTGCCTTTTATAAGTCTCATTCTTCATGCTAATGTGCTTGCATATTTCTTCATGCAATTCTCTAATGTGTTGGGCAAATGACTCAACTGTAATACACACTCTAGCATGCTGTGGAAGTGGAATGAGATCTGAAGGTTTCCTTAGCTTGTACCCATGCACAGCTTCAAACGGACTCATCCCTATGGACTTGTTGATAGAGTCATTATATGCAAATTCGGCCTGAGGTAGAATGACATCCCAATTCTCTGGACGGTCCTCAACAAGACACCTAAGGAGGTTCCTAGACTATGATTAACAACTTCGGTCTGACCATCAGTTTGAGGGTGGTAGGCTGTGGAGAATTTGAGAAGGGTACCCATTAAGTGCCAAAGAGTCTTCCAAAAATAGCTGGTGAACTTGACATCCCTATCAGAGACTATGGTCTTGGGTAGACTATGGAGGCGAACAACCTCATAAAAGAACAAACGGGCCACATGGGAGGCATCGGAGGTTTTGGAGCATGGGATGAAGTGGTCCATCTTTGAAAATTTGTCAACGACCACATAGATTGAGTCATGCTTTCTTTGAGTCTTGGGTAGGCCTAGCACAAAGTCCATGCTTAAGTCTTGCCATGGACGATCGGGGACGAGGAGAGGGGTATAAAGGCCGGTGTTTTGCTTCACCTGTTTGGCCGAAGCACATGTGCGGCATTGACCCACTATCTAGCCTACGTCTCTCTTGAGACTTGGCCAATAAAACTGACCCTCAACTAGAGCAATGGTTTTGTGAACCCCAAAATGACCAGCTATTCCTCCTGCATGTAATTCTCAAACTAAGAAATCACAGAGTGAGGTCTGTGGAATGCAAAGTTTTGGTCCCTTGAAGAGGAACCCATCCTCTAAGATAAAACCCTCATGTTCCTTGCTAGAGTGGGCAGTCAAGGTGGTATAGATGTGCCCAAAGTCGGGGCAGCCAGGGTACTCTTCCTTGAGCTTCTCAAATCTGGTAACCTCCACTTGGATAGTGGACAATAAATAGACCCTCCTACTGAGTGCATCCGCTACGCGGTTCTCACTACTTGCCTTGTGTTTTATTACAAATGTGTAGGATTGGATGTACTCAACCCAGCGGGCATGTCGGGCATTCAACCTTTGCTGGGAGTTGAGGTATTTGAGGGCCTCATGATCGGAAAAGATGACAAATTCTTTGGGCAATAAATAGTGCCTCTAATGTCGGAGGGACTGAATCACGGCACAGAACTCTTTGTCATAAGTAGAGTACCGTGTCCTAGCATCACATAGCTTCTCACTGAAGAAGGCCACGGGGTGACCCTCTTGACTAAGGATCCCTCCTATTCTTATCCAGGATGCATCACATGTGACTTCAAAGACCTTAGAGAAA
The DNA here is from genome assembly GCA_022559845.1 of Amorphophallus konjac. NCBI lineage: Eukaryota > Viridiplantae > Streptophyta > Magnoliopsida > Alismatales > Araceae > Amorphophallus > Amorphophallus konjac. The sequence goes on along the minus strand of CM040119.1, from coordinate 166,800,313 downwards.
TCGGGTAGGCATAGGACCGGGGCTTGGGTCATCTTCTCCTTAAGCTCTTGGAAGGCTTTGGAGGCTGGTTTGGTCCATACAAAAGTTCCCTTTTTGAGGCAATCGGTGATAGGGGCGGTGATGGTGCTAAATCCCTGAATAAACCTCCTATAGAATGTGGCCAACCCATGGAAACTATGGACCTCATGAAGAGTGTGGGGTTCCGGCCAATCTAGAATAGCTTGGACCTTCTCGGGGTCAATGGAGACACCTTTGGTAGACACCACGAATCCTAGGAAGGTGGTGGATGTGGTCATGAAGTGACACTTACCTAGGTTGTCAAATAGACTCTCATGTCGAAGGACGGTACAAACTTGCCTAAGGTGGTCAAGGTGGGCCTCTTGGGATTGACTATATATGAGGATGTCATCAAAGTAGACCACTAGAAAGATCCCAATGAAAGGCCTAAGGACCTCCGTCATGAGACGCATGAAGGTACTTGGGGCATTTGAGAGCCCTAAAGGCATGACCAACCATTCATATAAGCCATCCTTGGTCTTGAAGGCCGTTTTCCATTCATCTCCAGGCCTAATTCTAACTTGGTGGTAGCCACTCTTAAGGTCAATCTTGGAGAAGATAGTGGCTCCCGCTAGCATGTCAAGCATGTCATCAAGCCTAGGGATGGGGAACCTATACTTGATGGTGATCTTATTAATGGCCCGACTATCCACACATATCCGCCATGATCCATCCTTCTTGGGAGTGAGAAGGGCCGGTACGGCACATGGGCTTTTGCTAATGCGGATGAAGCCCTTCCTAATGAGTTCCTCTATTTGCCTCCGAAGTTCGGCATGTTCCGTGGGGTTGAGGTGGTAATGAGGAAGGTTGGGAAGGGTTGCTCCCGAAAATTAAATCAATTGCATGTTGCACATCACGCATGGGAGGGAGTTGGTCCGGGAGTTCTTCCGGGAACACATCGTGGAATTCTTCTAGGAGATGCCGGATTTCTATGGGATGGGGGTTGGAGGGAGTGGGTTCCCCTAGACAAATGACCACCGCACATAAAGGTACCCCTTGAGCTATATCCTCCTCAAGCTCTTTCTTGGTGATGAGGTAAAGACCCTTGGTCAACCCCGAGGTCACACCTTGTTTGGGATTTTGGGTAAGGGATTGGGTTGGAGGGGTGGAGTTCCCCGAGACTTGTGGTGTGGTGGGGTGGTGTCCTTGAGGGAGAGTGTCCCTCTTAGGCAAGGGACGTGGTGGGGAGGGGTTAAGACGGATAGTCTTTCCCTCATGCTCAACGGATAGTCTTTCCCTCATGCCCAAAGGTGCATGTGTTGGTCCTACCCAAGATGGTGGCATCAACATCATAAAGCCAAGGTCTCCCTAGTAGGATGCTACCTACTTCCATGGGGATGACATCACACCATATTTGACCATGGTAGGAGGAGAAGGTGAGAGGCACAAGGCAGTGGGTGTTGACCGAGATTGAGTTGTTATTGATCCATGAAACCCGGTATGGACTTGGGTGGGGAGTGGTAGTAAGCCCAAGGAGCTTGACGGTGTCGGGGGACACGGCATTGACCCAACTCCCACTATCTAAGATCACTTTTCTCACATGACCCCTTATCTTGACAAAGGTGTGGAAGATTGAGGTTCTACGCCAGTCCTCCTCTTGAGGTTTAGTGAGGGAGCATCTAATCACTCCTAGATGGGAGTCGGTGGATGTCATGGTGTGATCTTGACCCGTCTCATGGTATTGGGCCTCGTACTCTTCCTCCCAATCTAGTGAAACTTCATGTTCCTCAATCATGCTCCCAAGCTCCCCTTGGGGTGGGGGAGCTTCTTCCCCCACTAACAAACTAGACAACCCTTTTGATGGGCATTGTCCCGCGAAGTGCCCATACCCTTGACATCTATAGCATTGTTAGCGCCCACTACCCGGGGTGGTCCCTCGTACATTTGGGCCCTTGGAAGCCTCTTCCCTCCTTGGAGGGGGATGGATAGGGGCGGCCTTGGTTGGAGTGGTGATGGGAGGTGTGTTGTAAGGCCTCAAAGGAGCACTCCCACTCGGGCTAGGGGCCTTCATGGGAGTGGCCGGGGTGGGTCGGGGTCCCATGCCTTTGGGATCGGTCGGCCGTGGGGAAGCAAACCTAGGAATCCTTCAAAATCGTTCAACATCTCAAGCTACTTGGTAGGCTTGTTCAAGGTTGTCGACATCTCTCATGAAAAGCTCCCTCTTGATGTGGTTTTGGAGCCCATTCCTAAATTGAAACAAGGTGACTTCCGGGTCCTCATGAACTCCACACTTCAAAAGATAGGAGTCAAATTTCTCAATGTATTCGACCACGGTCTTCCCTTCTTGGGTGAGGCTTTGCCACTTATCCAAGAGCATTTGGTTGTAGGATAGGGGAAGGTACTTGTTTCTAAGTTGTGTCTTCATACCCTCCCAAGTGTCAATAGGCTCTTCCCGCCTAACCCTTCTTAATCCCTCTTGGTTTAGCCAATAAGTCTTAGCTAATTTGGTGAGGTGCATCTTGGCCAACCTCACTCTCCTAGGGTCAGACATAGGGTACCATTCAAAATATTGATCCATGGCGATCTCCCATTCTATGTAGGCACTTGGTTCATGGGAACCGTCAAAGTTTGGAGCTTCTACCTTGATCATTCTTAAGAGAGGGTCATCCAGGTCGTCTCGTGGACGCCTTTCATTATAGTGGTGGTGGCGGGGCCTCTCATAGTCATGGTAGGGATCAACATTCAAGTCCTCCCTATTAATTTCAGCATGTGGAGGGTGGCTCTTGGTCCATTGTTCCTTGGGTGGAACTCATCCCTATGATATTCAACATGTGGAGGGTGGGCTCTTGGTTCATTGTTCCTTGGGTGGAACTCATGCTCTTCCAGCCGAGCAAGCCGGGTGGAAAGGGACTCAAGTTGGGCAAGAATGTTTGTAAGGGTAGCATCCACCCGGTTCATTTGGCCTTGGGGTTCTTCCCTAGGGGCATCTTGGTTGAGTTGGGGATTGGGATCCATGGGGGGAATCGAAGACTATGGGTCGGGTCGGTAAATGGCTCCACTCCGGGTGGACATGCAAGGGAGGGGAATGAAAGGAAGGATGGACACACAATGCAATGGTCCTAGGACTTAGACTTGATAGAGATAAGTCTAAACTTGCTCTGATACCAATTGATGTGACACACCCTCAGACCTAGCCAAGCAAGCACAATTTGCAAACAGAATGGACTGATATTGGCCGTCACTCACCCGACGCTCACCCGATTCCCGTGATAACTTGGCGATGCCAAGTGGAGGATGTGAGGGCTGGGCCCTTGCTGGAAGAGGGCCAGCAAGGTCATGGATGTTCCCCAAGGGTATGGCTGCCCAATTCAAGGGAGCCGATGTTGTGCCAAGGGTACGGGTTACACTCTTCACCCCACGGTTATCTCTTGAAGCAACGGAGCTTAAGGATCGAGCCCTCACTCTCACGGCCAGCAAAGTTATGAACTAATATTGGGAAAACAAGTACTAAATAGTGATAAGGTTGGAGCACTTACTCGACTGGTTTGAAGAAACCGGTCCCGCTCGGAGACGTGGGCGAGCGGGGAAGCATGGGTTCCCCACACACCGCGCCGGAGTAGCTTGATCTATTTAAGCACTTACAACACTACACCCCTTGCAAGGGAGGGATCTTGGGGAAGGGAAGCCAATGGTTACAATCAAACACTACCTCCCACAGGGAGGGGCTATAAGCCGGCCAGGCGGGGAGGGGAAAAAAAACCAAAGATGAAGTCGAACGGTTGGTCGAAGCCGGTTCTGCCTGCTCTCAGTGAATAGGGATAGACTATTGAAGATGTTGATGCTGTGGCCGCTCCCAAATTTTGTTGGTGATGAGACCAGCTGGAAAATCTTCGTAGGTGACACAGGAAGTTGTCCAAATTTTGTTGATTTCTCAGGTCGCCGGTGCTGGTCGGGGAAGTGGCACAAAAAGGGAAATAGAACTCTGGCTCTGTCTGCTTTAGGACCACAATAGCAGGAAGATGAAGTCACTTCGGGCGCTCCTAAGCTCTGAATCAGGCGTGTCTGGAGTCGACGGCTTCGTTGTCGAGTCCTCTTCGAACGGAGACCCACGGGAATGCCAGAAGATATCGGAGCAGGAATGGAGAGCCAGAACAGTAGACAGGGGTCGGTTCAGCCCCAGAGGGGACAGAACTGTGCACCTGGGGGAGAAAAATGAGAAATCACAGCTCTGGATGCCGAACGGTGTTCCGCTTCTTGATACTAAAAGTAGACTTGTTGTAGATGATCTCAGCCAAGTGCTGCCTCCAGATCTTCAGGGGGTTGGCCGTGTGAGGCTATGTAACTCGCTTCAGGTTGACTGGCAGGAAGCAGATGCGCAGTCTGGGGAGATCGGCTCCTCTGGGCAGCCACGAACTCAGAAAGGAATGAGACCACCACCGTCACAAAGAAGATAGGGAGACGCTTCCAACGATATCACTTGGGCTTCCAGAAACACTGGGATGACATCGTGGCCAGATCTGCAAGATGATGGTACTCTGCTGCCTGTGAACTGAGAAGTGCTGGTTGGAGATGGGAGGTGGTAGATGAGGTAAATGGGAGGGGAAAGAGGGAGGATGGGTGTGGAGGCAACCCTAGGCTATTAGAGGGTCTTGGAGGGGGCAAACCAAGGTGAGTGAGGGGGAGAATGGGGGAAGGAAGGTGATCTAGCATGTGGTGAGAGAGAGGAGATACGAATTTGGGACTAGGAGGGAGAGGGAGAGGGATGGTGATTTCCCTATTTGTGGTGGTCCAAGGTTTGGAGGATGAGGGAGTGGTGGGAAAATAATTCAAATCTTCTCTTGGGAGATGGAAGATTGCATGGGGAAGAGGGAGGATTGTGTTGGGGAGAGTGGGATTGTGTTGGGAAGAACAATATTCTCCTAGGGAGGGGAGATATTTGGTGGGATTTGGTGGGAGGGGAATGATGGCACCTAGGGGAGTGGAAAAGTAGTGGAAGTGGGATTTGAATTTGGGGAAGGGGGGAAAGAGAAAGAGAGGGGTGGGTGGGATCCTCTCCCTAGGGATTCTCACCCCACTAATGGATTCTCTCCACAAGAAACTTTAATTTTGAACTCACAAAATGACAACTTTCATTAACTTCCAATGGGGGAAATGGGGTCCTATATATAGGCAACCCACATTTTACAAAAAGTCCTTGACTCTAGACATAATGACAAATAAGCAAGGGGTAGGTGGCGCCCATGGGCCTATCCCAGTGGATTGGGCCCATTAGCTAGGCTAAACATCCTAATGACAAACATTCTTAGGTAAATGAATCATTAACCTAGGTGCAAGACTCAAATAAAGGAAAAATACATCAAGTGACTCAAAATAAAAGCTCAAAATGGATAATTGGACCCACATAGGAATGAAGTCCGAGCTCAAACAAGTCCGGAGTGTGAAGATGACCCGAGCCAGAGGGAGTCGTGGGTGATGCCTCCATCATGACTGACTTGCAGTTCACTCTCTCTAGGTTTGTTAAAGGGAAATAAAATCTAGACAATGTGTTGGGAGTTAAAGTTAACTTCCAGAAAAGAAGAGTTGGGGTATATACCCCAGAACAAAAAATTCCTTGAGCACAAGATTACTACATCTTATGTGCATGAAAAAGAAAATGATTGTGCTTCATGCTCACACACCAAGCCCCAACATGTTCAATCTAAACAACACAAACATCAAAGAAGATTCTCAATTGTCAACTACTTTCATTGTGGTAGAGTTGGTGATGTTATTGCTAACTGTTGGTTCAAACATAACAATCAAAGGAATCATGCCATTTGAACCAAAAAAATATATTTGCAGAATTGGACTAACTCCTATGGACCCAAATTAGTTTGGGTACCAAAAATAATTGGATTAGAATGTTGTTTCTTGCAGATATGCCTTGAAGTCAGGGGGAGCAAATGGTACCTGGATAGCGGTTGCTCAAGGCATATGATAGGGGACAATAAAGTGTTCTCCACTCTACAAGATAAGGATGGAGGCTTGGTTGCCTTTGGTGGAAAGGACAAAGGTAAGATTATTGGAATTGGCAACATAGGTAAGAATTCTGAAATTCTTATCGAAAATGTGCTCTTGGTGAAGGGTTTAAATCATAATCTTTTAAGTATAAGTCAACTGTGTGACAAGGGTTTTAAAATTATTTTTGATGAAACTCATTGCCTTGTCTTGAATAAAATCTCTAATGAAATCAGATTCATTGGCAAAAGGAACAACAATGTGTATACTGTTGATCTTAATGATGTTGCCGGTGATGATGTGTGCTTGGTAGCAAACAACCATGATAATGTATGGCTGTGGCACCGAAGACTAGGTCATGCTAGTTTTAGAGTAATCTCCAAATTGTCTAGACATGACTTGCTAAATGGGTTGCCTAAATTAAAATTCGAAAGTGATAAGATCTGTGAGACTTGCACAAAAGGCAAGCAAACACGCATCTCTTTCAAAAATAAAAATATTGTTTCTACCGCTAAGTCTTTAGAACTGCTGCACCTTGATCTTTTTGGTCCAAGTAGAATATCCAGCCTAGGAGGAAAATCTTCTGGATTTATAATTATTGATGATTACTCCATATTTACATGGGTGTTTTTCTTAGCCAATAAAAGTGATGCCTTGATGGAGTTTCAAGTGTTTTGTAGGAAAATCTAAAATGATAAAGGATACCTCATCACCATAATTCAAAGTGATCATGGTGGTGAGTTTGAAAATCATGATTTCAACAGTTTTTGCCAAGAGCAAGGATATACGCACAGCTTCTCATCACCAAGGACGCCTCAACAAAACGGAGTAGTGGAGAGGCAAAATAGAACCTTGATAGACATGGTACGGACCATGTTAAGTGAGAACTCCCTACCCAAATACTTTTGGGCCGAGGCGGTAAGTACGGCGTGCTACATCATCAACAGGGCAATGGTAATGCCCATTTTGAAGAAAACACTATATGAGCTCTACAAGGGTAAGAAATCAAACATTTCTTATCTTAAACCCTTTGGATGCCCATGCTTCATCCTGAATAACGGTAAGTCTAACCTTGGTAAGTTTGATGAAAAGAGTGACAAGGGAATCTTTCTAGGTTATGTACTGAATTCTAGAGCTTACAGGTTATTTAATAAAAGGACTTTGGTTGTTGAAGAAAGTCCTCATGTCATTATTGATGAATCTGAATTAAAACTGATAAATCAAACTTCTTCTACCTTGGATGCAGATGAAGCTCCTAAACAATCAAATGATGTTGGAACATCTGAGGTTAAGGATGAACCAACTGAAGGAAATTCCAGCAAGGATGAAAATGATGAAGATCCCTCTATTGAAACACTTCAACAACGACCATTACAACACCCTGATTTGCCTAGAGCTTTAACATACTTGAAAGATCACCCCGCTGAAAACATCGTTGGTAATCCTGAAGATGGGGTAAGAACTAGATCTTCTCTAAGACAAGTGGAAGATGAGGATTTGATGGCCCTTATCTCTCAAGAAGAGCCTAAGGATATTCATGAAGCTCTTCAAAATGAATCTTGGATCCATGCTATGCATGAAGAGTTGCACCAGTTTGAAAGAAACGAGGTATGGACTCTTATGCCGCGTCCTAAGAATCAACCCGTAATAGGAACCCGTTGGATTTTCAGAAATAAGTTGAATGACACGGGATTGGTTGTTAGGAACAAGGCCCAGCTCGTAGCCAAAGGGTATAGCCAGGAAATGGGTGTTGATTTTGATGAGTCTTTTGCCCCGGTTGCTAGACTAGAAGCAGTCCGGATCCTGTTGTCCTATGCTTGCTCATCGAACTTCAAACTATTTCAAATGGATGTTAAATCTGCCTTTCTAAATGGGTACATAAAAGAGGATGTCTATGTAGAACAACCTCTATGTTTTGAAGATTCAAAACACCCAAGGCATGTGTACAAATTGCAGAAAGCTTTATACGGGTTAAAGCAAGCTCCTAGGGCCTGGTATGAAAGGCTTATTTCATTCCTCATTGAAAATGATTTCAAAAGAGGTAAGGTTGACCAAACACTGTTCACGAGAAAATTAGGTAAAGACATATTAGTAGTTCAAGTGTATGTTGATGATATAATCTTTGGAGCTACTAATAATGCCTTATGTGATGAGCTTAATGGGTGAACTTACCTTTTTTCTGGGATTATAGGTGAAGCAAACATCTGAGGGCATTTTCAAAAATCAAGCCAAGTACACATTGGAGCTGTTAAAGAAATATGGGATGGCAGAAGCAAAACCTCTGTCAACTCCGATGACCACAACCATAAAGTTAGACAAAGATGAAAATGGTAAAATAGTAGATCACACACTATTTCGAGGTATGATCGGATCACTATTGTATCTCACAGCATGCTACCCTGACATTCAATTTAGCGTATGTCTATGACCTCGTTTTCAGTCATGTCCTAAAGAATCTTATCTAATGGCTGTTAAACGCATTTTTCGATACTTAATCGGTACAATAGATTTTGGCTTGTGGTTTCCCATTGGTAGTTCATTTGATTTGATTGCATACACCGATGCGGATTATGCCGGATGTATTGTAGATCGCAAAAATACTAGTGGGTAATGTCTGTTTCTTGGTGGGTGCCTAGTCTCATGGGCCTCCAAGAAATAACATCCAGTAACTCTCTCAACGGTCGAGGCTGAATATGTAGCCGCCAGAAATTGTGGAGCCCAAGTACTTTGGAGCAAAACTTAGTTGCTTGATTTGGATGTTGAAATGAAATGTGCTCCAATCTTGTGTGACAATATCAGTGCAATCAACTTGTCAAAAAATCATGTTCAACATTCTAAGACAAAGCATGTTGACATTCGACATCATTTTCTGAGAGATCATATAGGAAAAGAGGTCTTTGAATTAAATTTCATTGACACACACAATCAGTTAGCTGATATTTTCACAAAACCCCTAAACCAAGAACAATTCAGTAAAATAAGAAGAGCACTGGGCATGTGCAAGGGTGAGAGCATACATACCTAGGTCTGCACTTAGGTTAAAAGTTGCACATGTAGAAAGAACTCATTTGCATAAAGGGCAGACTATCATGCATATTGTATGCATTTATTTTCAATACCTTAATTTGTATCTACATCCCTGCATGCTTGAATGTATTTATATATATATAGCCCTCCTTGAAATTTTTCTAAGGCCAGACATTCCTTGATTAAATAAATGTGGACCCAATGACTTCTGGATCTAAGGCACTTTCTGAGGGGGAGTTAGAGAATTTTTCTCTATATCCCATCTCTTCTCATTCCAAGTCACTCTCTCTCATTATTCCTCGGTGTTGGTTCAATAGAATAATGGTTGAAGGAGTTATTTTAAAAAAATGAAAAATAATAAAAAAATAGAATTTAGGGCTAGGTCGACCACTTCAGTCGACCGCCACCCTCGCTCTGGTCTACCGAACCCGGTGAACCGGCCCGGCCGAACCAACATCTGAACCCCTTTTAAAGGGGTCTTCACACTCTCTTTCTTCATTCCAACGCCCCCACTCTCTCTCATACCCTATTTCCTAACCTTAGAACACCAAAACTCCACTTCCCTAGCCCAAAAACTTAATTCTTTCTTCACCCGCACAAGATCCGGTCCATTCGTCACGGTTTCAGGATGATATCTTCGCGGCCGTTCGTGCGTTCGTGAAAACCTACCCAAGGTTCCAGATTGTGGAGAAGATCATTCCAAGCCCTAGGAGTGTCCTTTGGTTATCTTCATCCCCAGGGTTGAGATTGATCCTTCAAGGTTTTAGTTGTAGCACCCCGGTAAATTACTAGATAAAATAAAAGGGAAATAGATAAGAAATTCTATGGAAATTGCGATAAAAAAAGATGCAACAAATTTATAAAAATCTAGAAAAATTATAATCATAGAGAGGATAAAAAATTTAGACAATTAGTCTTCTACAGTAGACCCTAAATAAAATTATAAGCAAGTCGAATTAATGGTATTAGGGCTAAATCCACGTTTAACCTTATCAAACTTAAAATCGCTAAATTCGGACCCAATTCTCGATTATTTAAGCCCAGATATGACCCTTTTGGATGGCCATGATGCGTAGATCGTTTCCCCTCTATTAGCCCGCTGAAACCCTAACCCTAGGAGAAGAATTTTGGAGTTAGAGCGGCGGCGGACTTGGTCAAGCGTGAATCGCACACGACCCGCGTGCGTGGGACTCTATCCCCTTCAATCGACCCTTCCAGAATCAATTGACCCAATAAAACTAACCCTATACCGACCTAGTATCGGCGTTTGCTACGGCGGCCGGTGAGGAGCAAGGACGAGGGCGTATTCCGGCGAGTTCTAGGAGGTTTTTCTTATCGCGGCCGACGACATCATCCTCTTACTTCTTCTTTTAAGATAGGTTATAGTGGACCAAACCTCAAGTAATATATACCATTGGAAGCATCTCTGAGCCCTCTTTCTTTTGATACCAAAAGCCCCAAATTTTGTTCTGTATAGTGCGAGTATTGCTAAGTTTAGCCGGAGCCTGTCAGATTAGGGCACCGATCATGTTATCTCTCTTTATCTCGATTAAATGTTAGGTTAGCAGGCTTTAAAACTTAATTAAATCATGCCAAACCATGCATTTTCTTGTCCTCTTTCTAAAAATAGCTTTTTGCCCAATTGTTATGCACTATACCGAGTGAATTTGTGGATTGCAATCGAAGTCTATCGGAGTCGTCGGAGGGTGGATATGTCGTTCTGTACATGGTCTTACAGAAACCGTTTATGCCCCTGGCGGTCTCACGACAGACCGTTTTCCCCTTTGCAGATTTTGAACCCCTTTTGACCTAAATGGCCCCTTGATAGACCGCAAGGTCTGGGTTAGCGGCCCGGTGAACGACCGTTTATATGTACAGTTTGAGTTACAATTGTTCATCATATCTTGTTTAGCTATCTTGAGAAATGTAGAAACTCACTAAATTAAATGGAATATATGGAATAATTCTGATAATTGTTGAACTACGAGCATGATTGCCAGCGTCCATTCATCCCCCTTTTCATTCAATTATATCATCTTGACTATTTCTTGAATGGGTCTATAAGTCGCTCGAATTAAAAGATTTCCCCTCCTTGGATTAATTGTTAGGCTTTGTTTGATAGTCATTCTACTCCGGTGGTGTTGACTGACCGCCATACATTCATTTTTCGACGTTTCATTAAACCTCAATTCTTGTAATAGTTGGGACTTTCCGCCGGATATTCCTTCCGCCGGACTAAGACCTCTATTATGAGACCTCCGTAAGCCCCCGCGAGCCTGGGATTCCCACTAGGACGCCGGGCAGGTTGTACCTCAAGTCCTGCACCTGTTAACTCGACCGGATAACTTGTTTACCTCTGTCCAGATTCGCGGCCCACATAGGACCGTTTGAGTCCTTACGCGGCCTGAATCTAACCGTTTAAACCCCTTGAGTGGCTCGTTTGAGACCGCGTATTACTGGGGTGCCAGGTCTTGCTGGGCGATTTTCCTTGATCTTCCTTCGACCCAGTCATGATAGTTGACCTAAAGCCCCTAGGCTTGACCTGAGAACTCAGGACTGAACTCTAATTCGGTTCCGTTATGTTCTGGGCGGCCTGGGAGCCATTTCAGTTGACTCCTCTAGCCTAGCTTTGCCCAACTGGTACACGGTTCTGCCTGGACTGTTTTACCATCTAAACGGACGTATGTGGACTGTTTGGTGTTGGGGCGGCCCAGTATAGACCGTGTAAGCTTGTTGTGGGCTTTCGATCCTTGTTGTACTAAATGGCCGGATATGGACCAACTATCTCTGCTAAACGGCCCATTCCAGACCGTTCTTGACTCTCAGTGGCCCTTAAAAGACCGTTTACCTTTAGCACCGAGCTGGGTTTTCCTTAGCCCAGTTTCATCTTTTGCGGCCCAGTAAGTGACCGTTTATCCTATGCGGCCATGGTGCGACCGTGCAGCTTCTAGGGATTGCTTTCTTTCGATTTGTTGTATGCTTCGGTAGCCAGGCCGTGGATGGCTTGTGCTACAATAAAATCTTGGATTTGTTTTCAGGTTATAACTTGATGAATTCCATTCTTTTTCCTGGCCGAGTCCAGTAAATGTCTAGACATAACATGGGATCTTGGATCCACCAAATCAATGCCAACGCATCATAAGGGCCCGGTCTGGTCCTAGGAGGAGAGCCCGAAAAGTACTAGTGCCCCGGGGAGTTGTAATGACATGGTGAGGTATTGCACCGAGTGCATGACTAGCGTGATGTCTATGACATTTTCATTCATTGGAATCATTCCATTCTTCTGCTATGATACAAGTTATTGAATTCCTATAAGGAATTATTTACATGACTTGCTTGTTACATGCTCGATCGGCCAATTTCTTGGGTATGATATGTCTCTATTCTTCTTCTTTGAGTAATTCATTATTTGTCATTCCATTTATTTCATCGCATGACATCAATGCAATTGGTTAATTACTTAAAACTTACCTGCTATTACCTACTGAGCGTTCACTCACCCAGTTTTCCCCCCTGTTTCAGGTAGCTTCGGTGATGACTCTCAAACGGATGGGGATGGGCAGGAGTGAAGTCCTTGGAGCGAGCCAGCTAGAAAGCCTCCTGCAGTGTCCTTAGATAGCTTGAGTCAAGAATGTCATTATGTTAAAGTTTGTTTCAGGGTTGTAATTGGTTATTCGGTTATTGTTTGAGTTGAAATGTAAAGATGTTAGTGGATAGTGGAACTTCTTTGGTTCATTTAGTTGTTGTCGGATATTGGAACTTATTTATGTTTTATTAGTTTGGAATAAATGATTATTTGGAAGTTATTCCTACCTTTTGCTATTGAGTTTTTTTTAGGTTATCTAAATGCTAACCCAAGGCACAGCATGTCTGGAAATCAACATATTTTAACTCTACTGTCGCGTTCTGATTTTCCACGTCGGGGCGTGACATTAGTCAACATGGGTCGGCTTAAGACAGATTTGATCGAAACATGCCGAACCCAACTGAGGAGATCTTTGCCTTATGCTTCACAGCTGACAGGAGTATTTATATATGCTAGAATAAATTTGGGTGATGAACTGTTCATACGAGTCCGACAGGATGATATCTATATTAAGCATAAGATTTTCACAGATTTTGGATATTACTATGGTCCCGATGGTGAGCTACGCCGGAATGTGCCCATTTATGGAGAAGAAGCTGAAAGTCAATGGTCACAATATAATAACAATTGGTCGCTAAAATAATTTGCGACGACACATTGGTCATTGTATCATTGTCGCTAATACCCGTAGCGACAAATTTTTCATGTTTGGTCGCTAAAACCTTAACCACTAGCGACTCAAATGATTTTGGTCGCTATAGAGTGATGCTATAGCGACGAAAATGTTGGTCGTAATTGTGAATAAATATTGGTCGTTAATTCTCGTTGGTCGCTAAAAAACTCTAAATAGCGACATTGTTGAGTTTGGTCGCAGATAAATTTTAGTCGTCGTTTCTACCATATTAACGACTATCACATTGGTCGCTAAACCCTTAACCACTAGCGACTCAAATGATTTTGGTCGCTATAGATTGATGTTAGAGCAACAAAAATATTGATCGTAATTGTGAATAAATATTGGTCGTTAGTTCTTGTTGGTATCTAAAAAAACTCTAAATAGCGACATAGTTGAGTTTGGTCGCAAATAATATTTAGTCGCTATTTCTACCATATTAACGACTATCACATTAGTCACTATCGTGAGAATATAATTATTATATTTAGTTGCAATTAATTTTTTATCATTATTTCTATAATATTAGTGACTATCACTTTTCTTTGCAATTTAATATTTGATTTTTATGTATGAAATGTTAACAAGCACACCTTTTGGTCACTAATCGACTATTTATTTATTTTTATTATAATTTTAGTGACTACTAATTTTTCTCATAACTAAATATTTAGACAATATTATTAAAATTTTAATGACTATTAATTTTACTCACAACTAAATATTTGGTCACTATTTCCATAATATTAAATGCAACATCCATTCATTTACTACCATCAAACAAAAATATTAAAAAAATCTCATTCATTCGTTAGAACCTTGCAAAATATTAAAATACCAATGAACTAATGTCATACCTTCTCATTGTTCCAAAATATTATATTAAAAGAGTATAAAGTGATTGATTGTCTTGAAAATATAAATACAAAATATAATATGATATTCAACAAAAATAACTTTCATGTTCTTATAATATGCAACATGAATCTACTGATGATTGAGAAGAGGTTGCACCATATATAGAATCGAACCATTCCGCAAAACAATGAAAAATAAAAGGAATTAAATGAGAATATTAATATTTAACTTAATTTGATTAACAAGATAAGAAATAAATTTTTACCATGACGACGATGGTGGAATATTATTTCCATTCATCCAAGCCATAAAAAATTCTATCTTCCTCTGTTGATCGTCAAGTTGATCTCGAAGAGTGGCCACCTCCTGCTGCAATTGTTTCTCTCTAACTGTGGGTTGACTCGAAAAAATAGCTCTATCTCGCTGAGGTGACTTGGGTCCATGTCCACGACCACGTATGTATCCAGACGTCCTCCCAAGTAACTCAACACATATGTCATCTTCAGTTATAGTGGTTTCACACTCCGTAGATTGTTGTTGCATTTGTACCATACGCTCCTAAATTACAAAGATATTTTTAGACGTCATATAGTTGTACAAATAAACATGAAAACTAGATTGTGTCATAGAATGCCATATGTCACATATAGAGCTTTGTACATATAGAGATTGACAACAAGCAACAACAAATATGCAGCGCTCATTAATATCACACTAGCTTTAACATTGAAATGAAGCAACAATACACTCCAATGAACTAACAAATTTAATTATGCTTTGCTTTCTCAGCTGGCATAGATCAGCCGCAGTCTGATCAGCCCTAATATTCTAAGACATGATCTCTTCAGACAATACTTAATTATATTGCACAACTCCCAGTGCTGCTTTGTATTATATATGTTGTTTCTCATGCCGGCTTTGAGATTGTGGAGAGGCTTACACATCTTCAACCTGCAGTTCAGATGCCAGCGCTGATAGACATCTGTTTCTTGCAAGCTATCAATGAAACAGCTAGTTTGGCAAACATTCTACCAGTTATATTTAGAAGAGCCCTCAAAGATATTGAGATCAACGGTGAGCTGCTAATCATTTGGAGATAAACTATAATCTATGCGTGATATAGCTTAAATTATGTCCCAGACAAGAAGTTGAGTGCTTTGCTGGACATACTGTAGATTTGTTTGCTAGGCTTCCGTTGGTGTTAACTGAAGAGCTGCAAAAGATGAAGATCTGGAACTTTCTTTCGTGTCTGTGCAAGTAGTTGATTTTTCTTAGTGGTTTGTTTAGGAAAAAAATGTTTTTTTCCAGTTCCGTCAGAGTGCTTTAGTCTTCTTTTCTGGTCATGGTTTTTTTGTTAACAGTCAGATTATGGTTCATCTAGTAGCAGCAAAGGTGATGCATTATCCTATTTATGGTTCTTCTGATAGTAACATAACAAGGTTGAATTTTCTTCGTATCGGGTTTTTGAAGTAGGGCTTTTAAGAGACTGGTTCCTGGGTGAACAAAATAAAAAAGAAATATAAAATAGGGCATGGATTCATATCAAACCAACTAAATACAGGCAAGAGTATGGACTCGTGCATAAAAAAAGGGTATATGTTGAATCTGGCATGGATAAAGTTCTTTGACACCCTTTGCAAAAATCTTAAGAATTGTGCAGGCCACCTTAGAACTTGCATCTGACACATTAGCTGATGCCCTAGCATCTATAGCTGCCCTCAACCAATGACTTATAAAAGCCTTCAATGCTTGGACCGCAAGCAATGCTATAAAGAGATTTCTTGTAAGTTGCAAGGGTTCTGCAATTTCAAGGAGTGCAGCTTCATATATTCCATGCAGTATAGTTTTCGCAAAGAGAGATCAAGGAATTAGATGAAGGTGGGAACATATGGCTTGTCATCAGAGCCATCAGAGTCAAGGACGGGATAATCTTTCCAATCGATTCGGCTCCAGCTAACTGCCCTTCAGGTGATGAATCATTGTAAGACTGGGTAAACAGAGGCTTGCAAGCAAAACCCAACCCTTCTTACGGTTAAATCTCAATGCAACTCACGTGACAGGTCGACCCTTCTCAATGCAGCTCCATAGCATGAAGTAAAAACAAAATATACATTGGACCCTTCTTACAGTTAAAGCCAACCCACAGGGGGACCACGCCCATATGAGAAAGCAAGTGCCATGCTTGTTTTTTTTTGGTCTACTTATTAAGCAGGCAAGGTATGCCATGCTAAATGCAAAGCTTGTATCAAAAATTCATTCATAACAAGATATTGTGTGTAAGTTCTATGGAATACTTCCTTTGGTTGCTTAACCATGCACATCCTTCATGCAAGACTAATATGGAGTTCTCATGCATAACATCCTTGTGTGATTAACGAGGCCTTCATTGAAATGAACAATATTTGACAATGTGATTGAGCATTCAGTTGCATTGCTTTAAGATTGATTTGAGTGTTTTGTTTCTCTCTAAAGTGTAGGTTCATTTGTGATCTCAAACCCTTGATGATATGGTAAGAAGTTAATCTTCAAGTTCATTTATTGTACCTTGAATGGGTTTAAATCATTCTTCATGGTTTTGTTGCTTAGATTAACTACCTTAGGCAGTTTTGTATTTCCCCTCTGCTGGTGTCAACACCTAGTCCATCCCTACGGCCTTGTTTTTCACAATGGCAGAACACCTGGACTTAGGTGTCGACACCAGGTGTCGACACATTCACCCTGGGTGTGGTTCTCTTGTTAGGACTGAACTTAGAATTATGAGACTGAACGTTGAATTCAAGTGTGGCTTGATTGAATTAAATTTGGAAATCACTTTTCCATGCTGAATCAAATTGATATGTGAAGCTTGTGTAGAAAACATCATAGTGATTATGTATTTCAAATGCATTGATTTAACTTTGATATGAATTGATTTTCCACAATGTGCAGGTTCCATTCAGTTTACAGGATTATGCCCCAACCGTTGCGCTAAAAGCTTGAGCTTGTAGCGAAGGTGGACCGTATTTCCTTATGGCATTGCAGAATCCCACACTATCGTGATGTGGGCGGACATGAGGGGCTTCACAGATGGATCCCATAATCCATGCGGCGGGATGGGCTGCCAACGCACCGATGCCCCACGTGGATCCCATAATCCACGTGGAACAGCAAATCCCTAAGGGAGACACTGGAAAATCCAACAATCTCCCCCCCAGCGGCACCTGGGGGATTTGTGTTAGTATTGGTGTGCTACAGGTCAATTTAGGGTCGGGTAGACCCGATAGATGTACGATCTTGTTCATTATTAATAAAGTGATATTTGAGCGTAAATATGCGATTGTGTATTACTTTACGATGTCCCTAGGATATGTGGTTGTAAAGTCAGCTCGAGATGAGATGTCGAACATGAGACTGACTTTACATGGACGCATACCTTAAACTATTTCTGGTTGGAGGGTAATCACTCGGGGACTTTGATTACTTATTAAACCAGTACACATGATGTGTCAGTGACCAGTCTCATGGTCATTGGTGCGGGACACCAACACATATGTGTAGGTGTACGTCCTGGGAGGAAGTGCACTGAACTGATCCGCTATTGGATCTTCAGATGGTTGATTATACCTAATGTCAACTGAAGATCCAACAGTCTCAGTAGCATCGTTGGTCCTTTGACCTGAGACATTGATCGGATCTTACACGAGGACTAGAATGGTTTAATTACTTGGCTAAGTGACTTTAACCATAAGTCATGAGTTGCCGAGCCATTAACCACTCCAGGATACGTGTGAAGATCATCAATTGTCAAAAGGGGATCGCTCACTGTCGGGTATATATCTCACAGTTAATGGGTTATGACATTGACGCTCCGTTAAATCCCTGGCCAGAGTCGTGTGAGTTCGTTTAGAACGGACGTCATATACTTTAAGGAGGTCATAGTAAAATGGCACGATCATGGGATTTGACAGAAACCATACCCTCGATCGTACCAAACTCATAGAAGGAGCGAGGGATTATATCGATGCGGTAACTGTGGACTTACAGGTACCAGACCAGCTGGTTTAAACCCGGCGTCCTCTAGGATCACGCGAATTTGCTTGACCCAACGTGATCAAAGGTTCGGAATAAATTAAACTATTATTCGGCTCTAGTAGAAGCGAATAATAAGTTTAATTTACTTCTAATTAGGAATTAGAGATTAATGGGCCTTAAACTAGAGTGACTAAGGGCCTAAAGGATCACACACAATGGATTCTTGGGTGACGGATTATTATTGTACAAATGCATATATTAATTCCCTTTAATTCCTTTTGGAAAGGAGTTTAAAAGAGGGCTTAATATATATGTACAATAATAAAAGGATATATATACGATTTCGATCCTTATGGGTTCTTTTAGAAATGACCAAAATCCTATATATATACATGTTACGAGAGCATCTCCCCTCTCTTAGCTAATCAAGCATTAAAGCTTAAGAGAGGAGGATTAGCTCCTCCCCCCTTCCTCCCTCTTGCTCTCTCTCTCTCCAGAAGGTGAAAGGGCCGGGAAGGTCATGCCGGGGGGTACCGTCACTGCGCAAGGATCTGTGTGGATCAGCTCTAGAAGCCGTGCATCTGTGCGGCTCGGTATTCTGCATCGGACTTTGCGGACAGCGTCGTTCCACGCAAGATATAAATATGCAACCCGTAGTTAGGGGTTAGTGTGATTAAAACGTCGATCAGAGCATGGATCTGGGATTCCATGAAGCCGGGTTTGGATAAATAAAAATTTTTGTTATCCGCTACGTTGCCCGAGGGTGCTGTATGGAATCTTACAATTTGAACCCCTGACCTCGCTCTGATACCAGTTTACAGGATCATGTCCCAACCGTTGCGCTAAAAGCTCGAGCTTGTAGTGAAGGCGGACCGTATTTCCTTATGGCATTGCAGAACCCCACACTATTGTGCTGTGGGCGGACATGACGGGCTTCACACATGGACCCCATAATCCATGCGACGGGATGGGCTGCCAACGCACTGATGCCCCACGTGGACCCCATAATCCATGCGACGGGATGGGCTGCCAACGCACCGATGCCCCACGTGGACCCCATAATCCACGTGGAACAGCAAATCCCTAAGGGAGACGCTAGAAAATCCAACAACCTTCTTCGACCTTCATTCTTTAGTTCAATCCATACTGATGCATTTTTTGTTGTTGTTATTTTCTCCTTCTCTCTTTTTTTAAGGAAAAGGGATTCGGTCTATCGATCCTCCCCTTTTTGGCACCAAATGTTCGGGAAGCAAGGTGTATGCCACATATAAACAGGGAGTGCAGGAATACATTTTTTTGTACATACATGCAGGTGGGTTTCATCGGGGTTCGTACACACTGGTGAAATATGCAATTTCATGAAATGCATGGGTGGTTTTGGTGGACCAAATGCATATGGCATGCTGTTTCAATAGAATAAGCAATGAGGTTTTGTCTTATGCTTGTGGGATCAAGAGTTGAGTGCTTATATGAGGGCCTTCTGAATTTATTTGTGGAGATGGGGGTGAGGTTTGGTTTGCTCATGTGCTATGTGCAGGTAGTTTTGATCTGTGCGCAGACTATCTCTTTTTTTTTCACGGGATGCACATAACACATCTCTCTCGTTTTTTTGAGGTAGTACATGCATTGCTCTGGGGGAATGGCATGGGACAGCAGGAGTCGACTCTTGAGGATGTCCTGGGACCGAACAGCCCAGGCAGAACTGGGCTGAGAAGAAGTCGACTGCCAGAGTCGACTCCTTCAGCCCAGGACTGCAGGTTTCTCTTTTTTGTCCTTTTTGTGTGTTGTTTGTTGCAAATGCATATGCCCTTGGTGCAGGAACTTGTGAGATGGACTCTCATGTAACATATATCATACCAATGCCAAAAAGAGATTTTTTTTTTTTATGCAGAGATTTCAGTTTTGGGATGCATGAAGGCTTTGGTGAGCACACAACGTGCATCAATGGGGAAGGCATGGAGATTTATCCTAACTTCAAACATCAGTACCTCTATGTGCATTAAATGATATGCAAACTCATGAGTGCATTTTCATGAACTATGTAATGGCAGATGGGGTTCCTTTTAATTCGTGCACGCGAGATGCAGATGGGGCTTCTGTCCTACTAGTGAGATCATGAGACAAATTTAGAGATTTCAGTTCTAAGATCAAGGGGCTTGAATTCTGGTTGTATTTTCTTTCGAGGGGATGTGACAAACTTGATTTCACGATGCATCTCAGCTATTGTCACCAGGTGCACCATCTTTTTGCAACTCTGTTACTGATTTCATTTGCTTCATGTTAACCTCCATCACGATGGATGGTCCTCATCTACAACCTGTACTTCGTCGTATTTCACACATGAATGTTCTACTTCAATTAATAAGTCTGACCCTGTGTCAGCGGGTACAGTTTTAGCTGTTGTTTCATTAAATTCTGTCAGAATAAGAGTCTGCCCAGAATCTGGTATAGCAACTGCTCGCTGGTCTTCATCTATGAAGTTCCGGCTGTGAACTGCACCTGAATCATCATGACTGTGTAACACATCTTTACAGTCATACACCAGACATTGAAGTCCAGGGTTGACACTTGAGAGATTATCACCCAAAATTTTCTCCTTTGGCAAATTGACCTGATCAACATCATCCCCCAAATACGGACAGACAGGTATGCTTTTTGTGCGGCATCTATATCACTTAAATCCCCTCATATTATTGATATTCACAAGAGTAAGAGCACAGGCATCTCCATGAAACCAAGCTCCACAATTTTCATTATAGTTCTTAACTTGCCTCGGAGTAAAAAGAAAAAGGGAATCTCTTTTCTATCTGTATTGGGCTTGACCCCTTTTCATTCATCATTTTTTTTATCATCTTCTCTTCTCTTTTTTTTTATTTTTCATTTAAGTGCCAACAGTTCTATAAATATGTTTTGCCATTTACTGTCATCATTTCCCACAAGGAGTTCTTGAACGTGACAATAAACAGTTACTAGAGTTAGTGTAGATCTCTATTCTTGTTAGACCAGGCTTTAGAATAAAATATACATTTTCTCAGGGTTTTCTAAGAATTCTGTTCTATTTACTTTGGATTTGTTTGAAGACTCTGAACTGGCTTAGCACTCGCCATTTTTTTCTTTTTTCTGGTATAGAATTACATGTTCTTTGCTCAGAAGCAGGAAGCACTCATGTTTCCACGGTTCCCGGAGGTCCTGGAAATACTCCTTGTCCCTTTCCCACTCCTTCCAAAGAAAAATTGAATGATAAACTAGATCCCCTGACTGCCTTTTGTTCCCATTACCAGTCTCCTGCCTGCTCCATGCTTCTAAGGCTTTACCATTCTAACAACCAATATATCTGTTGCAACTCATGTGTATGCTTAGTATCTTTATTCTTGAGATTCTATAACTAGATTTTTTTGTTCTCTCTTTTTCTTTAAATTCTCTAGAAATCGCTAATAATATATGCAGATTTATTCTTTTACTAGCTTATCATTTGCACTATATTTAAAATTTCCGAGTTTGCTTTTTTTTGTCCCATGGTAGATCATTGTCGAGGGTTGTGAATATCTCTCTTTTTTTTGGCATGTCCAGTTTTTTGAGTGACCTTGCTCAGGCATATGCAGACTCTTTTGCACCTAGAGACAAGGACCCTGGGAAAGTTACTGATTTTGTTGAGGGGATGATATATACACCATCAAAAGGTGTCATGGTGACATGCATGTATGCTTTCAAGGAAGAAGCAAAGATGACATGCAGGTATGCTTTCAGGTGTGCTTTCAAGAAAGTTTGAAACAGTATGGTAAGATAGTTGTAACATATACTTACATAATTTGATTGTGCTTTCTCAGACGCCCATACCCCAGAGGAATGAGAAGTGTATGCTTCCTTGTACAGCTCAATGGGGCCCCATCTCTATATTATCATGAATATAACCAATCAATTACAAATTATAAAGTTATCTGTGTAGGTGCATAAACAACACAACTAAGTTGTTGCAACCTTTACCTGTCACGCCCCGAGCGCGAAAGATACTCGGGGTCGTGGCCATCTTATATAGAACCATCCAATCAGAGCAGTATGCAAATTTTTTTTTTGACAAAAGATAGAGTGCGCAAAAGACTAAATAATGACTGAGTTTTAAATTTCTAAAATGATATCAAATGTCCAAGATGACAATTATATAATTAATCTATTAACGACAATTCTAGTCCGTGACATCATTATTCAAATCCATCTACTGGGCTACAAGCCTCAACAAGTTTCATTTGACTCGACCAATCATAACTAAAGATACAAGGTAAGGCTTAAAACACAAAGGACACGACAAATGGGCAGTAGACGACCGGTGACTCTAGCACTCTTCACTCATTCTCATTCCCATCCAGGTGAGGGTCGCTATCCAGATGACCTGAAAAATGTTCGGAAGCAACTGGATGAGCGAATTGCTTAGTAGGAATTATATCTCAAGTTCGAGCAATCTTTAAGTACATTACATGTTACGTGCAATGCAGGTATAACAATGCAGGGTGATCAAGTAAGAAAATCAGGTATACAAGTATATCTATGCATGATGAACGAGTAAGAGGTCAAGAACTGTATAGAGAGAGTATCGCATGATTTTAAGTATTTGACAAGCAGGATATCGAGAACTTTATGGAGGTCGATACAAATTTTTTTTCCAGGCAAGTAAGAGTTCATGTTCAAGCAAGTAAGAATCATGTTCAAGTAAGTGAAATTTATGTTCAAGCAAGTAATATCAAGTACGTGTTACTGGAATTGGCTATTTCAATCAAGCAAGTACCTTGCCCTTTTTCGGGCCACTCAAGTCAAGTATTGCCCATTCTGGGCCACGCAAGTCAAGTCAAGGAAGTAGAGAGAGAGTACGTGTAGAATGTCTCAAGTCAAGTAAGTCAAGCAAGTACTTCGGTGCAATCCTTAAACACCGTGATCATTCAACTCCCATGAGCACAAGTACTTTCGGACGCTCCTCCTACGACCAGATCGGGCCCTATATGCACAATATTTCATGTATTCCTTTTGACATCCACTCTCATTTATAGCCAATATAGAATTTTAAGGGTTGACCATGGTAGGATATACACAAGGTAGACTGTCATGGAATGGAGTTCAGAGGTATATATCATGTAGGAGATGAACTAGGGTTATGTCGGTATAAATCACGAGACAAATCAGGAATCAGAACGAAAATCTGTTGCTCACTGAATCATCTAGATGAAATTGGCGGCTAGCAGGCTGCCTCACTGCATTGGCGCCCAGGGGTCAGCCCTACTTTCAGGAATTGGCGCCTAGGGGACAGACAGTCTTTCAGGGAATTGGCACCTGGGGGTCAGGCATGCTTGCATGAAATTGGCGCCCGGGGGTTAGGGCTTCTTTCGAATTTCTATATATAGGAAAATGGCGCCCCTACAGAGAGTCTTCATTTAAATGACGACTCTCTGGAGGTCACTATTCAACAAATTGGCGCCCCTAGCTAGGGCGCCAATTCATTTGGCCCTATTTACACCGGGCAGGTACATCTCAAGACTCATAACACTATTCATAATGTCTTAGGTTCACGAAATCAGGAAACAAGGTCATGGGTAGACATAGAAAATTATTGGGAGTTCAGAATTATGTTCATGCAGATTTGTTGGGTTTCAGTTTCATAGATTTTAATTTTTCTAACGGGGTGTCTGTAACTTACTGGAAAAGGAATTGGCGCCTCCTGAGGGGGTCTTCATTTAAATGACGACCATCTGGAAAGTCATCAATTGAAGTAAATGGCACCCTAGTCAGGGGTGCCTATTCAGTTGGGTCATGCACTATTCATATTTCCAAAGTTTCTCGGAATCAGGAATTAAGGACATGTATAGGTAGAGAAAAATATCAGGATCACAGAATCATACTCATGCAAGAATTTTATGGGTTAGTTTCATAGATATAACATTTTGAATGTGTTGATTATTATTTACTGGAAATGAATCGACGACACTGTGAAGTGTCTTCAATTAAATGGCGCCCTTGACAGGGGTGCCCCTTCAAAAAATGGCACCCTGGTGAGGGGCGCCCTTTACCTGAGGGCTGGACATTCTGGGTTTTTAAACCTCATATGTATATCTTGTAAAATAGGTTATATACTAGGGCTAAACATGATATTTTAAGGCTATGAAAACTAGTGTGACAGGATATATTCGAATCCTGTAAAATCAGTATAACAGACTATGTAACAGACTGTGTAATAACTGGTGTAATAGGCTATAGTTGTTCTACTTAAAACCCGTGTAACATGCTATAGATTATGTTCATGCTATAGAGTATGGAATAGGCTGTATGGCATGACAGAATGATTATACTAGCATGTTATGTTACCATACTTTAGCTACGGGTTGGGCTAGATCTTGAGAACACCTATCTTTTTGGAGTGATACACGTGGTACAGGAAGTAGAAGGAAGAAGAAATCCAAGCCAAGCCCCTTCTCAATAGAGCTTTAGAGAATAAAGTAAGGCACGCTCTCCACCACAAAGCTCCAGCAGCAGGACGTAGAATGTAGGAAGAAGACGTCCCCTCACGTCTTCCGAAGGAAAGAAGGGAAATATTCCCTTCTGCAAGCAGCACTGATAACGGCAGTAGCCTCTGCTTGTGCTACGGAGGGAAATAGTTATAGAAAATCTGGTTGCCATTGCAAAGCATTGGTTTATTGCCTTGCGGGTCCGGTTGGGGAACAAGATCCTAGATCATTGCTGTCCATGATCAGAGGATGGTGCTTTGCCAGCTAAATGAGGTTGTTCGTGTCTCAAGTCTTCTAGAAGCACTTTGGAAATGGTGCCCTGGTATAGGGGTGCCCTTTAAATGGGTGACCATGTTCATGTAAATGATGCTTTTGCAAGAGGGCGTCCATTCTTCATGGCTTTAGACAAAACTGCAAGTGTGTATATAATTGTATATAATTGGTTACCTTTATGGTGTGGGATGGGGGCACCCGTAAGTAAATGGCGCCCTTGCATGAGGGCTTCATTTGGTGAATGTCGCCCTGGTAAGGGGCGCCCATTCCTTTTGGGTTGGAAAAAGAGAACCCCATTACGTACTACCCGTGTGTTGGCATTTAAGTGATGTTAGGCTTTGTACATTTATATAGTAGTCATTACAAGATATGTTTATTTATATAAGGCCTTCATGTAGGATTGTTTATTTACGAAGAAGTTCAACTTCTTTTTCATTTTATTGGGGGTGCTAGACCCTCCCCCACTTAAAAGAATTTGGTCCCCAAATTCAACTGCATATACGGAGATAGGAAGGGTGCGGAGAACTTACAGACTAGAATAGCTCCGAAAATCTCCTTCGCATTGACTCTTCAGTTTCCCATGTAACTTCTTGTTCTAAGCATCGATTCCATTAGATTTTCACCATAGGGATCGTCTTGTTCGTTAGAACTCGGACTTCTAAGTCGAGGATCCTCATCGGCTTTTGCTCGTAGGCAAGGTCTTTTTGTATTACCAAATTGTTGTGCCCCTGTGGTTTTGATGTCAGCAAGCACTATGAGTATGAATGATGATTGTTGAGCATCTTATTTGCATGTCATTCCATCGAACAGGTTGTGTGCATATTCACTGTGCGTTGACGTAGTATGGGCACTGCGTTGACGCAATCAGTTGTGTGTTCTAGCATTAACTCTGTAAAAACACATGCATACTCGGTGCATTGTTAGTTCTCCTGCACATTGCATCGGTGCATTCATCAGTTGCTTCAATACTAAGTCAGTACACTTCATGCATACCGCATACACATATTCGGTGCAATTTATAGGTCCGCATTCACGACAAGTTTGTCCATGCATAACTTGAAGTCGATGCAGTCAAGTGCATTTCATGATAACCAGCATAGTCAAAGCCTATGTATACTTTATTTACGCATTGAAAGTCGATGTGTGTTCATTGCATCTATCAGGTCTATACATCGCCGTATGCTATCAAGTCTGTACATCGCCCGTGTTCTTCATGCATATACATAGTCAGTACATTCGTTTGTTTCATGTGTACACAAAGTCTGTACACTCTTTACCATGCACTCAAATTCTATACATTCTGTTCGTGCAATTGAATACTGTGTCTGCACTCGGTTGCCTTGATGTCTGAACAAGTCTGTACATTCTTCGACGGCATGTCTGTACATCTGTTGTACCATGCACTCAAAGTATGTACATTCTTTGGTGGGAAGTATGTACAACCTCTGATGATTCGTGCGTTTAAGCCCATACATCAGCCCATCAGCAAGTCGATGCATCGTTTGTACATCGCACACAAAGTCTGAACACTCTTTAATGGCGTGTCTGTGCATTCATCTTCAATGTGCATACTTTCCTGCATGCAAACTGCATTATACGCATCAAGTCTGTACATGCTTAGTTCAATTCTCGAACTAACTCGGTGTGTCTTTCTGTCTTTCCTTTCAGATTAACTCAAACTGATGACAAGTCTGATGTGACAGGACTGCTGGTCGAGGAACTTAAGAAAGGGCACGTGATCCAAGAATGCAGGATGTGCCAGGATCGTGACACGTGTATTACAGTAGGTCGAAATGCTGCCACGTGGTCAAGGCGCTTGGGCGGGAATCGTGGAGGACACACGGCCACCTATCCGCTGCTGCTATATAACAAGAAGACTTCTCCATCTGAAGTCATGATCATTGCATTGAGATAGAAATCAGATCAAGAAGTGTAGAAGCAGAGAGAGCTTGCACGATCCAGAGACAAGAGAAAGAGAAGAAAGAGAGAAGAAGAGAAGTAGAGAGTTGAGAGAGAGGAGTATGAGAGATTTACTATGAATGTTTGTTCATCAGTCTCTTGGTTCAGATACCAGAACTGATATTGCTCATTGTGAGCTACATTCCTCTGGGGATTTCTTATTTTTTGTTTGTTTCTATTCTATTTTATGAAATCTTGTTTTCAAGCTGTGTGTCAGCAGAGCAAGCTGTAATGCTCAGCGGGCAGAGGAGGATTCCTTTGGACGGGTGAAGCTGTAAGTCCCCAGCGGTTTGCAGAGGAGGATTCCTCTGGACGGCATAAGCTGTAATGCCCAGCTGCATGTAGGGTTGTGACCCCGAAGCTGTGGATCAGCGAAGCTGTGTATCAGCAGTTGAAGCCACATTCTGGTTTGGAGTGTGGGGTGGACGTAGATCTCGGGTTTGAGATCGAACCACCTTAAAAATTTCCTATCTACTGTGCGTTTGTCTTGCGAATTGTTGTGCCTCTTGATTATATCTTCCATCCGCAGTAGATGCATGTTTAGGATCGTTTAAGTTCAGATCTGCTTGAGTTGGCTTTCTGTGATCGCTTTAGCTTATCTTTCTGCCGTCCAGCAGCAGTTTGTATTTTTTCCACACTTGAAACTGTTGCAATCAATTTTATTGGGTGATTGATCTATTCACCCCCCTCTAGATCGTTCATAGACTCTCATCAGTTGGTATCAGAGCCTAACTCTTTTTCAGGG
The DNA here is from genome assembly GCA_022559845.1 of Amorphophallus konjac. NCBI lineage: Eukaryota > Viridiplantae > Streptophyta > Magnoliopsida > Alismatales > Araceae > Amorphophallus > Amorphophallus konjac. The sequence continues at coordinate 166,772,699 of CM040119.1, read as the reverse complement.
ACTAACATCCTAAAGAGGAACGGCCATGAACGCTAAAGGAATGACAGCAGAAGGACATTCAACCTCCAAGCCTCCATACTTCAACGGCTCTAACTACGCCTACTAGAAGAACAGAATGCATGTCTTTCTGAGGGTGAAAGACTATGAGATCTGGAGGGTAGTGAGCAAGGGACCGTTCGAACTGCACGAGAATGAAGAGGTTTGGACGAAAGAGGAAATTAGAAAGTCTACTTTGAACTTGAGTGCCGTCCACTCTATCCAGTGCGCACTTCACCCAACGGCATTCTCCAGAGTGTCATCGTACAAAACCGCCAAGGAGATGTGGGACACATTGGAGGTTATCTACGAAGGGACATCACAGGTGAGAGAGACCAAGGCTAATATGTTGGTCTCTGAATATGAAGCATTCCGGATGAAACCTGGTGAGACCGTGACTGAGATGTATGCTCGTCTGACGATCATAACTAACGGTCTGAGGAATTTGGGAAAGAGCTATTCCGACTACGAGATTGTAAGGAAGATCTTGCGGTCTCTGACTCCTGTTTGGCACACAAAGGCGATAGTGATCGAGGAGTCAAGAGATCTTCAGACGATGAAAGTTGATGAGTTAATAGGTTCTTTAATGGCATATGAGATGAACCTTCCCAAAATTGAGGAGCTCGAGAATAAGAAGAAACCAATCGCGCTGAAGGCTAGTTCCAGTAGAACAAGCAGATCCAGCCACAGTGAATCATCAAGCGAGCAGATCAATCTATCTGGGTCAGAAATAGATGGAGACCAACTTGCTATGTTGACCAGAGAGTTCAGGCGATTCTTGAGAAAGGAAGACAGAAATTTCGGCCGGAGACAATTCAGTGGTCGGCGATATAACAGGTATAGGTCTACCCCTGTGAAGAAACCTGATACTAATGTTTGCTATCACTGCAGGAAGGCCGGACATATGAAGGTAGATTGTCCAGAGCTCCAGAGGCAGAAGGAGAAACTAAGGAAGAAAGGAGGAAAAGGAAAAGCCATGATTAGTACTTGGAGCGATGAGGACGAGGGCACACTGAGCACCACCTCAGAGGGCGAGGATGAAGAAAAGACTGTCTGCCTGATGGCCAAAAGTGACAAAGAAGTAGAAGGAGACTCCGATGAGGTATCCTCTCCTTTTGAGCACTATACAATTTCTGATTGGGAGGATGCCTACGGAGACTTGCTAGATAAAGTGGATGATATTAGAAAGGAGAACATGCATTTGAAGAAGAAAATAAACTCACTTATGAATGATAAAACCATGTCTGATAAAATTACCTGTCTGCAATCGAAAAATGATAGTTTAAAAATATCATGTGCTGAATATGATGAATTGAAGCATGCTTTAATAGATTCTAGAAAGGAAAATGAATGGTTAAAGAATGTCATCGATGATTTGAAGCTGAGAGTTCAAATGTTTGAAAATAAAGCAAAAATTTCAAATGAGAAATATGAAGCTGTTTTGTGTGTGAATTCTGAATTAAAGAAAACAGTTGAAAATTTAGAAAAAGAAAATGTTGATAAAAGGAAAATTATAGAAAATATGACCCAAGGCACAGATAATCTCAATGCTCTATTAGGGTCAAAGGTGAATTTTAGAAAAGAAGGTCTTGGATTCAACTCAACTGCCATGAAAAGCCTTGCCATGAAAACCATAACATTTGTGGCAGAGAAAAGGAAGGGACCTCTTATAAAAATGGTTAATGAAAATTTTGCTTCAAAAATTATTAATTTGAAAATGTCCAGTGCCAAGGACAAAGGTAAACAGAAGGTTGGTGAGGCTAGCAGATCTTGTCCTTTACCCAAAAGTAAGTCTCAGGTTCGGGGTCAGCCTCCAAGTAAATTTAAACTCCAGGGCAAGATCACCATGTCTCCACCACCATCACCTATCCAGAAGAAGACGCAACGCAAACCTGTACAAAAGTCTAGTGGGTCAAAAATGCAAGGGAGACTTAATGCTGCCCGGGGGCAAACCATCCATACTCACCAGCCCAAGGTACAGACCTATTACACCTATCCTCAGAAACAGCCACAACCATTCTATAGGATTGGATGGAATCAAGTCCAGGGAAGGTCTAGATATCAATCTTTTCCCACTCACTGGCATAGACCTCATTTTGCTAGCTGGGTCGGTCAGTCTAGGACATGGTGTAACGACCCGAGAATCTGATTACCGGGAAGGCCCGATAACCCGAGACTCGCACCGCCGCCCACGAGCCGGGAGGGCTCGGAAGGGCTAAAAGGAGTATGGAGGCACAAAGAAATAGGAAATAAAGCAGGACAACCAACAACAACAAGCTGAAAGAAAGAACAACTACAGCTACAACAGAGTCCAATCCAACAGAAAGTACAGTCTAAAGCAGTAAAACGTACCACATGCCAAGTGAACACTCGGCCCGGTAAGCTGGCAACTGAGAACCTCCGCTCTGCACCCTCGAACCTCGAGGAAGAACCGCCACACCTGAAAAGCAGGGAATGAGTCTCCAAACAGAGACTCAGCAGGGATCCCGCGGAACCCCAACCGGAAACAACGGCGGTAGCGGAAAGGAAGGCTACAAGAGCAACCGCAACAGCAGGAACAGTAAGCCAGATGGCCGGTCAAAACACGGCACTACAACTACTCCTACTGTACCAGAAACACACCCCGATCTCGCAGTCGAGGCTCCCGAACTACACTAGTATCGCTTACCGAAGTAAAAACACACGGTAACCATGCCGTAGAGGCCTGTCCCCCGGACACAGCCAACCCGGACACGTTGTCCAAGGTGCAACCCCGACCATCCGATCGCGGGTACCGCACAACAAGGCACAACCTCGGTAGAGCCATGTGGATGCACTTTTTTTCACTTATTATTCTCTTGTTAGTTTGTTCGTTTATTGAGTGCGTGGGCGTGCCAGTCACAAAGTGACAATTTATTCGGGCTCCGAAGAGCCCATGGTGCGCTCGATCTGACTTCGTCAGACGATTGTGTGGTTCGTGTCGGGACCAAAACCCGCCGCGCCATAAAGGTCACGGTGTCGTTTACATCCCCCATACGAGGGAACACCCTTGATTAATCGCCGGGATTCAGGACCTCATGGCCAAGAAATTAATTGCACGAAAGGTCTATTAGGAAGCATCGAAACCCCCGTATCAGGGTAAGAAGAAAACATTCGTGATCATGTCGGTCGTGTACTGACCATTTAATGTTCGGACGAATGTCCGGCTCGAGAAAATCACGGTTGTCACGGGAAAATCGGAACGCATGTATGCCGAGGTACGGCAAATTTATTGTTCGGAAGAGCGGAAAACGTTCGTCTGAGCCTCGGTTGGAGCGGTCAAAAACCAGTAAATCTGTTGGCCCGGTGCAAGAGCAAGCTACGACCATACTGCGGTGGGCCCCCCGCGGTCGAAACAAGACTTGCATAAGCGTCATTAATATTTCTGGTGCCAAGGGGAAACGAGGGAATATCCCTTGAATCGGCTGAAAAGCCATGTGTCTAGAGAAGCGGGCGTTCGAAACATGTCGGTCATTCGGGAGACCGTTTAATATTCGGACGGGGGTCCAGCTTGAGAATATTGTAATCGTCGCGGGAGGACCTAGAACATATGCATGCCTGGATACGGCAAGTTTATTATTCCGAGACACTGAAAACATTCGGTCGAATCTCGGCTATTGTAGTCGAAAACCAGTGAATCTATTGGCCCGGTGCGAGATCGAGTCAGGACCATACCGGGGGCGCCTCCCGTGGTCCGAACGAGGCTTGCGCCGGCATCATTAATATTTCCGGTGCCGGAGGGCAACGGGGGAGAGTCCCGGGACTAGACTCCAGAACCGAAAACGTGTTTGAAAGGAGCGGGCTATAGACCGAGGATATGAGCCAGACGATGACCATGATCGGGACAGGCCCGAGGTCTAAGTGTGGCCCACGGAGGTCTTATTGATATTCCCATGGAAGGAGTCCAGGGGTGGCGAGAGCCGTCTCGTTCTATTCCGATTCTATCGGTCGCTTGCGGACCTTTTCATGTTCGGGCAAGGGCCCATATTGAAAGTGCAACGTTGATGGAAACGATCACGTACAAATGTATACCGAGTTTACGGCAGTTTCAATGAAAGAACGGGAAAGAATCCCATTAGAATGAATCCGATTTAACGGGCTATCGGCCCGGAGCAATGCTGGCTCACGACCATGTCGGGGAGGGAGCCGTCGGCCATATTGGTTGCTCACGGGTCTTTTCATATTCAGACACAGGTCCGTAATAGAAATGCGGCGAAAATCGAGGTGAACCCGTTCAAATGTCTGCCGAGCGTGCGGTAATTTTAGTAGTGGCTCGGAAGGGATTCGGCCTGAGAAACGAGTCCGGCTTAATCGGAATGTCAGCCCGAGGCGAGGTCGGGCCATGGCCATTTCGGGATAATTCCCAAGACTCGGGCCCAGCCCGCCAGGGCGGCATTGTTGTTCCTTCAGCACCGAGTCGCAGGAGGGACGGGGCTGCGGTGTAGATGTTACCATTTTGCATCTGGGTTTTGAATTATATATATATATATATATTATTGTTTATTTCTCTTTTATGTATTTATTCTGAATGATTTCTCTATTTTGTTTATTATTGTTACTGTTAGATTTTTTGTTTACCATTATTATTATTAGTTCACATTTTTTATTTCATATATATATATATATGTTCAGATTTATTTATTCATCCTAGTTTTTTTTATTATTGATCTTATTGTTATTATTATTATCATTATCATTATTATTATTATTCATATTTTTCTGGAGAGAGAGTGGGCCGCTAGAGGGCTAAAAAGGGTGTACCGCTGAAGGGCTAAAAGGGTGTGCCGCTGAAGGGCTAGGAGGGTGTACCGCTGAAGGGCTGAGGAGCGTGCCGCTAAAGGGCTAGTGGGAGGTGTGCCGGCGAAGGGGCGCAGGCGGGCGTACCGGCGAAGGGTCTGGGGCGTGCCACTGAAGGGCTGAGGAGTGTGCCGCTGAAGGGCTGAAAGGGTGTATCGATGAAGGGCTGTGGAGTGTGCCGCTGAAGGGCTGAGGAGTGTGCCGCTGAAGGGCTGAAAGGGTGTACCGATGAGGGCCCACTCTCCCTCTAGTTCATTTAAGGATTTTCTTTTCTTCTTTTCTGATTTTTATTAAGTTTGCATGGATTTCTCATTTTCTTCTCTTGATCAATTTCCATTCTTTCTCCCATGAGGACGAATGTTCGAGTTGTTTAGTTATCGTTCGATTTGGCTCTCTTTGTGTTGATTACGGTTCCCTTGCGTCGGTTAAAGCATTTTACCGTCGTTCTTTTTATTTGTTTGTTGCTTTCTTTTAGTCCTTTTAATTCATGCTGTTGTTCCATCTGTTTGTTGCTTCATTTTATCTTTTTAATATGTTATCATTTCTAACGAAAATTCGGCAGCATCTCCCCTTGACTCGAGCGTAAGGGAGATACAGTGAACGCGCCCACATGGAGTGGCGAAACCCGACAACTGGAGGTGGGCGCTCGAGAGCGGCAACACCTTTATAAACCTCGGAAAACTCGGAGGGAACGGCGAGTGGAAGACTACTCCTAGGACTGGCCAAAGAGGGAGTGCACCGGGCAAGAAGGAGGGGCGAGTGTGCCGGGCAAGGAAGGCACGAGAGGGCGTGCCGTTGAAGGCTTAGCCAGGGTGTGCCGGGCAAAGGTCCAAAGGACCGTGCCGGGGAAGGGCACAGGAGGGTGTGCCGCTGAAGGCTTGGCCAAGGCGTGCCGGGCAAGGGTCCAAAGGACCGTGCCGCGGAAGGTGTCCAAGGGCGTGCCGTTGAAGGCACAGCTGGGGTGTGCCGCTGAGGGCACGCAGGGGTGAGCGAAGGCAAAAATGCCAAAGGGGAAGCAAGCCCTAACAAAAGGAGAAAGGGAAAGGGGCGTAAAACACCGAAGGATGCAAACACGGGAGAAATGTTTGAGGAAGACGTCCAAAAAATATTTGCAAGACTTCTACTTCTATTCTCATAAAAGGAGTGCCCCAAGGGGGCTAATACATCGCAACGACGGCAAAACAAGAAATGAAAGGAAAGAGGAAAAGAAAATACAGTGGGGGGGGGGGGAACGGAGCGTGGACTCCTCCCCTCCCGGACCTCACTCCCTCTCTCCACCCACTCTTCTTCTCTTCTTCTCTTCACACAGACGGTGGTGGTAGGTGGAGCGACGAGCTCCTCTTCTTCTCTTCTTCTCCTTCTTCTCTTCGCGCGGACGGCGGTGGCGGGTGGACGGAGCAGCAGAAAGGGGGAGGCAGAGCCTCCCCTCCTCTTCTTTCTTCGCTTCTTCTCTTCCTCTTCTTCTCTTCTGCGTGTCTCTGTCTCTTCCCCCCCTTTTCTTCTCTTCGTCGAAGTGGGCGTCATTTATACTCCCAGCAGCGGGAGCCTTCGAGCACGGATGTCGGAGGCGGGAAGTGGCTCGTGATGATGGGGTTTGACTTCCCCGTCCTGGATGCCAGTGGGATAGCCTGGGTGGCCCAATCCCTGGTTGACACCTCATAGAGCTCACTGCGTGCCAAGGATGCATAGGGCATGGGCACCACGTCGTTTAGCCGTTGAAAAAGGCTTAACGCCGTGCCGCTGGCGGGCTGAACAAGTGTGCCGTAGGAGGGCCAAAAGGGCGTGCCGCTGGGGCACAAAACGGGCGTGCCGTGGAAGGCCCAGCAGAGTGTGCCGCTGAGGGCCCAAAGGGGCGTGCCGCTGGAGACCATTGGGGCGTGTACCGCTGAACCCCCCCTGGGTGTGCTGCTGGGGCACCCAGGGGGTGTGCCGTTGAAGACCCCCAAGGGGGTGTGCCGCTGAAGCCCCTTTGGGCTGTGCCGCTGAAGCCCTGCAGGCCGTGCCGCTGAAGGGCATAAAGAGTGTGCCGTTGGAGACCCACTGGGCGTGCCGCTGAAGACCCCACTTGGGGTTGTGCCGCTGAAAGCCCATGGGGGCTGTGCCGCTGAAAGCCCATTGGGGTGTGCCGCTGAAACCCCCCTTGGGGTGTGCCGCTGAAAGCCCATTGGGGTGTGCCGCTGAAACCCCCCCTTGGGGTGTGCCGCTGAAGCCCGTTGGAGTGTGCCGCTGAAGCATCAAGGGGCGCCGCTGAAGGGCTAAATGGGCAGTTTTGAGCCCGTTGTGAGCACGAGTTGTGGCCCATTTAATTTTCTTCGAGGCCCATGGATTGTGGTGCTCTTGGTGGTTGATTTCTCTTCGCCGTCGTGATTCCGGAGACGGCTTCACGGTAGCGTGTGCATTTGTTTGGGGAGTCCTGGTGACCAGTCTTTCCGGGGCTTCTTCACTCGGTGCCGTTGTTGATGCTGGGCCGAGCAGAATATCTGTGTGTAATTTTTGGTGTCCACAAGCCACTAGCACTAGTCTGACGGCGTGAAAACCAACACACGCACCGCGGCGAAACAACCGAAACTCAAACGGTCGACATGACCGAAACCCAAAGGTCAAAGTCATGGAAACTGAAAGTCTGTCACTCCTAACTCGACAAGAGTACCTCCCACTAGAAGCACAGCCGGTAGCGTCCCCTGACGACTTACACCGCGCCGCAGGTGAACTGTCTGACGTGGTAGCGCCTACCAAAGGCACGAACACCGAACAAGTAACCACAAACAAGTGACTAGCTGGGGTCACGCCCGTCGACGTGGGTCCAACTGCCCCCAACCACGTGTGCACACACAGACCGCACGTCCCTGGTCTGGCCCTCTGACCGGTTTCCCCCTCAGCCAGACTCTGGCTGCAAGACGTGGGGCCCAATGATAACCGGTCCATAAACCGTCTCTAAGGGTAAGCTCGTACACCACTCCCTGGTGCGACCGGTACCGCGTACTGGTAGGCTACGACTAGTGGAGGGTCACTGAAGGAGTAGACTCTCAAGTCGAAAGAAAACAACGTCCGCATCCGATGACGTACGGGGACCACCCCACGTATCGGCCCCGTCGCACGGTGACCACAGTCGGAGAAGAGACAAGACTCGCAGTCCACGACCACGCACGCACCCTACGCGGGAGTCAAGAAAACCCAAGTGACGCAAAGTCACTGGATTCTGGACAGTCCTCTAGATGCACTACACCCAACGGTTCTTGTGTCACAAGACTCGGGGTCAAGACCGTTGCACGTGACAGCACAAGGCCGTCAATCTAGCCCAATCTCTAGGTCTAAAATCACGGTAGCACGAATACCGAGACAACTCACGAGCTGCCCAGACCATTCTCTCGGAAAGGGAACTCAAGGGGCTAAGGCCACACACACGGCTCGCTCGGAAATCACTTTCCGGAGAAACCCACGGCGCGCGGGGAACCCTCGCCGCACTCACACCGACGTACGGTGACACAAGCTGAGAACACAGCAACCACCACACCGTACCGTGACGCCTGGCCCTGACGAACTGCACAGCATCCGTCAGGCCACGGGTTGGCACGTGGATCGAGACCTACACACCTGGGACTCGAACCGGTCAAACGGAAGCGCCGATTAGACCAGCCCCTCAGGCGGTCCACGCTGGGACGCTGAGGGACGTACGGTCAGGAAGGGGCCGCACCAGGGGATATACGGCCAACAGCAGGCCGTTCTTCTCCTGGGTCAACGAGGCACAAGCGGCTGGTCCCCAGCCGCACCAAGGTCGGACGGCTGACCCTCAGCCGCAACTGGGGGATGAACGGTCCAACGCGGTCGTTCGTCCTCCAACGGGGAACACATGTGCGGCTAGCCCCTAGCCGCGCGAGGGAACGGGCGGCTAGGACCTCACCGCGCAAGGCTTGTGCGGTCAACCTCTGGCCGCACAACAGCCCACGGCACCAGGGGATGTACGGCCAGCTCATAGCCGTACAAAGGGTTATGCGGCCATACCCTAGCCGCACAGCCCAGCAACGGTCAAAACTAGAGGGAAAGGACGGCTCGACCCTGGCCGCACCTGGGTTATACGGTCGCATGATAGACCGCATAACCCTCACTGCGCGCCAAGTCGAACGCTGCGCGCCGAGTAGATGAACGGTCAAGACGGGGCCTCCCATGGGGATGGATGGTCCTGGTTCGACCGCCTAACCATCATGGCAGCAAACCGAGGGGTTGGCCCAATGGTGACCTTTCCACGCCCCGTTCGTGCCGAAACGAAGGGGATACAATCACAACCACCCTGGCAATCACATGGACTCTGACCGGAGTCAAAACGACGCACGAATCGCGAGAAACGAGCGATTCTACCGAAGTTACCCAAAAAGGGTTACTGAGCTTCCCAGAGCTCTACCGGCCCAACAGGACCACCAATCGAGACGAAGTCGTGGAGAAAAGAACGCTCTCGCGCCAAGGAATCCGTTGACAGTAACCGATCTGGAAACCGTCGCCGTTTCCCGACTGACCCTACGAAACCCACAAAACCACTGTTTCGCTAGAACGGACCCAACACAACCGTTTCCGCGCCGAACGACGTGCAATGGCAGGGAAAATGAGCAGAACGCAGCAGTGTTCCGTCACCCTACCTCCACCCAAGAAACCGCGCGTCGAAGCGACTAATCCACGCCGAAAACCGCCCGAAACGCGAACGACGCCATCTCGGAATCCACCGAGGGATCGCGCCCGCCTCCGCCTCGATCCTCGCCCGCGCCGCCTCCACCTCACCCCCACCTCGCTCCGTCGGCCGCCGGAGAAGAGAGGGGAGAAAGAGGGCGTGAGAGAAGAGAGAGAGTGAGAATGAGAGAATGAGAGGGGGAGAGAGGAAAGGGTTAATATATATAGAAAAACCCAAAAATTCAAGAAATTCAAAAAATTGTGAAAAATTACCTCCGCGATCCTCGGGAAGAGCGCAACGCAGTGGTAACGTCCCGGAGTTGGAGAACGCCACGGTTTGCCCTGCAAAGAGTTCCGAAGGCACATCAGGGAAAAACACGTGTAAAGTACAAAATACACTCCATGACCCACTAAAATGATCCAAAAAGATCCGAAAAACCCGGGGCATTACAGCCCTCCCCCTTAAAGGAATTTCATCCTCGAAATTCAGGACCTAGCACGAAGTCCCAGGGGAAGAACACTAAACCAACTGACACGCTGTCAGAGCCCCAGCACAGAAAACCTCGATTCTCACGAAAATACCGATCCTGAGGGACACAGCCATACTTACAATCACACACAACACCTCGCTCCTCGCGCCGAGCACACTGGCCAACAGAGCAGGCATATACCCGAGGACACAGTCTGGCATCACCTCAGACACCACAGAAACCAATCAAGGCGACGCTGCCACCATCTCGCTCACCGAGGAAACACAACCCTCGTCACAAGAAACAGCTACTGATCCATCCAATGGTCAGCAGACAAATCGCACATCAGCTTCACAACCAGCTGACAGGTCACACACCCTTCTCAAGGGGACAACCAATGCAGAGCCTCCACCAGCTCAAGCAGCCATCTCAACAGACCGCAACCAGAACATCGGCTCAGCACCAAGAAACGCTCCACACATGGCAAGCTGAAAGCCAGACATAACACTGTGCCAACTCTTGTCAGAAGACAAACTTCGACAAAGTCCAGATCCCTTCCGGAAAGGCACATCACGGAAACGACCACCAAAGGTCTCGCTGGCACACGGCTCACACCACGCTCGAGCCCCGACAACTGGCATCTTCTGTCCGTGAAAAGACCACTCGTCGACGATCACCAACCGCTCGCTCAGGTTCTTCCCTCTTTCCTGGTCCTCCACCGGGTCCGAAGGAAACATTCCAAACCTCGGCAAGCCATCCGTCGACTCCCATACAGACCGATGCCACACCTCGAGCCACGCTCCTCTCGGACTCCGCATCCGAGCTCGAACATCGCACCAACTCATCCCTCTCGGGGAGCACGACGAAACCAAATGACAGATCATGGTGCCTCCAGTCATCACCTCGGTCGACTTAGACTTACAAGGGAACCATCCCATGCTGGTCACCAAACCAGGGATAACCATTGCGACACCAACGTCCTATCAAGGACCACCATCCGACGCCTGAAACGGCTTCCATCACAGGAACAGGGTACTCATGCAGCACACTAGCCAGCACATTCCCCAACACTCCATCCTGCCAATGCCAAGAACCATGAAACCTCGAGCAACGGCACGGCAACAACATGTTTCGCACAGAGGAACCAATCCTCTCGTGCTCAACGCGAACTCAGGAATCCGCCCGTAGCAACCAATGCTACGATCCTGAACCAATGGGTCACAAGCCCACCACGCTTCCGCTGCGCACTCTGATCCGCGTGCACAGGCGAGAAAGCGAACACCGCCCAACCAGCACTCATCCTTCCGGAACAGCGCCAGCACCCTCACACGACAAGGGAATGGGCACGACTTCTCATAGGCAACCGCCTTGCCAAGACAAGGAGCACGTCTCGCACGGACTTCATGGCACACAATGCCAACCAATCCAGGCACCCAATGCAAGACGACGAACCTTAGCCCAACACAATCTCTCCAAACAAAGGGGAGACCAAACGCACTTCCGACCAACGGAAGAACTCCACGCTCGACCTGACCTCGAACCTCGTGCATACTGGAAACAACACCATCCAGCCCCAAGGAAAGCCATCGCTTCCATCAAGTCAGTGCCTCCGACACGCTCGGCGAGTGTCACGTCGGACCACAATCACAGCATCTCTCAATGCACCACTGCTGCAATTCCTCGAACTGCAACACACCACGCCAAAAGCCGCAACATGAGCCATAGCGACAACCGCCGGCGCTCATCCTCGAGTCCCGAACTCGCCGTGGGGCCTTCACATCTCAAGCCAACTCCAGGGCGAACACAACCCAATCGCACACAAGAGTGCAGGAGCAAGACTTACTGGGACACCACAGTCCAATCTTGCCTCGAAATCCGCAGAACAATCGGGACCGACACGTCATTTCTGACACCACAGAGCACGACAAGCACATCAGGCTCGACGAAACAGCAGCTCACCGAGAAGGTATTCCGCTCACCCGAGCACACTTCTCGATAAGAACACCTCAGGAGCTGGACAAACCTCAAGCTGGAGTGGCCAAAACCGACATCAGCTCCCTCAGAGCACGCTCACGGCCACTTAACCACGAAAAATCCTCTCCAGCCACCTGACCACGCCGCAGATTCCTCGAACGCAGCACCGCGAGCTCGCACCTGCCAGCAACCTCTGGCCAACGCAGCACAACCAGGGCCACCACCGATGAGGGAGAAGACTCTCAACCTCAATCCTTAGACCCCATGCTGGCACGAAAGCCGCGGACAGCAACCACCTTCACAGCGCCGCACAGTGCACTCAAGCTCTCAAGCGAGAAACTAGGCGGAAAGCGAACACAAAACCCTAAGCCAGCTGCCGACTGTACTTGACCTTATGGACTCTGATCACTATAATATTTCGAATTCCTATGTACGCCCACAACCACCGCTCTGATACCAGCTGTAACGACCCGAGAATCCGATTACCGGGAAGGCCCGATAACCCGAGACTCGCACCGCCGCCCACGAGCCGGGAGGGCTCGGAAGGGCTAAAAAGAGTGTGGAGGCACAAAGAAATAGGAAATAAAGCAGGACAACCAACAACAACAAGCTGAAAGAAAGAACAACTACAGCTACAACAGAGTCCAGTCCAACAAAAGTACAGTCTAAAGTAGTAAAACGTACCACATGCCAAGTGAACACTCGGCCCGGCAAGCTAGCAACTGAGAACCTCCGCTCCACACCCTCGAACCTCGAGGAAGAACCGCCACACCTGAAAAGTAGGGAATGAGTTTCCAAACAGAGACTCAGCAGGGATCCCGCGGAACCCCAACCAGAAACAACGGCGGTAGCGGAAAGGAAGGCTACAAGAGCAACCGCAACAGCAGGAACAGTAAGCCCGATGGCCGGTCGAAACACGGCACTACAACTACTCCTACTGTACCAGAAACACACCCCGATCTCGTAGTCGAGGCTCCCGAACTACACTAGTACCGCTTACCAAAGTAAAAACACACGGTAACCATGCCGTAGAGGCCTGTCCCCCGGACACAGCCAACCTGGACACGCTATCCAAGGTGCAACCCCGACCATCCGATCGCGGGTACCGCACAACAAGGCACAACCTCGGTAGAGCCACTAGCACTAGTCTGATGGTGCGAAAACCAACACACGCGCCGCGGCGAAACAACCGAAACTCAAACGGTCGACACGACCGAAACCCGAAGGTCAAAGTCACGGAAACTGACAGTCTGTCACTCCCAACTCGACAGGAGTACCTCCCACTAGAAGCACAGCCGGTAGCGTCCCCTGACGACTTACACCGCGCCGCAGGTGAACTGCCTGACGTGGTAGCGCCTACCAAAGGCACGAACACCGAACAAGTAACCACAAACAAGTGACTAGCTGGGGTCACGCCCGTCGACGTAGGTCCAACCGGCCCCAACCACGTGTGCACACACAGACCGCGCATCCCTGGTCTGGCCCTCTGACTGGTTTCCCCCTCAGCCGAACTCTGGCTGCAAGACGTGGGGCCCAACGATAACCGGTCCATAAACCGTCTCTAAGGGTAAGCCCGTACACCACTCCCTGGTGCGACCGGTACTGCGTATTGGTAGGCTACGACTAGTGGAGGGTCACTAAGTAGTAGACTCTCAAGTCGAAGGAAAACAACGTCCGCATCCGACGACGTACGGGGACCACCCCACGTACCGGCCCCGTCGCATGGTGACCACAGTCGGAGAAGAGACAAGACTCGCAGTCCACGGCCATGCACGCACCCTGCGCGGGAGTCGAGAAAACCCAAGTGACGCAAAGTCACAGGATTCTGGACAGTCCTCTAGACGCACTACACCCAATGGTCCTTGAGTCACAAGACTCGGGGTCAAGACCGTTGCACGTGACAGCACAAGGCCGTCAATCTAGTCCAATATCTAGGTCTGAAATCACGGTAGCATGAATACCGAGACAGCTCACGAGCCGCCCAGACCATTCTCTCGGAAAGGGAACTCAAGGGGCTAAGGCCACACACATGGCCCGCTTGGAAATCACTTTCCGGAGAAACCCACGGCGCGCGGGGAACCCTCACCGCACTCACACCGACGTACGGTGACACAAGCCGAGAACACAGCAACGACCACACCGTACCGTGACGCCTGGCCCCGACGAACTGCACAGCATCCGTCAGGCCACGGGTCGGCACGTGGATCGAGACCTACACACCCGGGACTCGAACCGGTCAACCGGAAACGCCGATTAGACCAGCCCCTTCGGTGGTCCACGCTGGACCGCTCAGGGACGTACGGTCAGGAAGGGGCCGCACCAGGGGATATACGGCCAACAGCAGGCCGTTCTTCTCCTGGGTCAACGAGGCACAAGCGGCTGGTCCCCAGCCGCACCAAGGTCGGACGGCTGACCCTCAGCCGCAACTGGGGGATGAACGGTCCAACGCGGTCGTTCGTCCTCCAACGGGGAACACATGTGCGGCTAGCCCCTAGCCGCGCGAGGGAACGGGCGGCTAGGACCTCACCGCGCAAGGCTTGTGCGGTCAACCTCTGGCCGCACAATAGCCCACGGCACCAGGGGATGTACGGCCAGCTCATAGCCGTACAAAGGGTTATGCGGCCATACCCTAGCCGCACAGCCCAGCAACGGTCAAAACCGGAGGGAAAGGACGGCTCGACCCTGGCCGCACCTGGGTTATACGGTCGCACGATAGACCGCATAACCCTCACCGCCTAACCATCACGGCGAGCAAACTGGGGGGTTGGCCCAATGGTGACCTTTCCACGCCCCGTTCGTGCCGAAACGAAGGGGATACAATCACAACCACCCTGGCAATCACATGGACTCCGACCGGAGTCAAAACGACGCACGAATCGCGAGAAACGAGCGATTCTACCGAAGTTATCCAAAAAGGGTTACTGAGCTTCCCGGAGCTCTACCGGTCCAACAGGACCACCAATCGAGATGAAATCGGGGGGAAAAGAATGCTCTCACCCCAAGGAATCCGTTGACAGTAACCGATCTGGAAACCGTCGCCGTTTCCCGACCGACCCTACGAAACCCACAAAATCACAGTTTCGCTAGAATGGACCCAAACACAGCCGTTTTCGTGCCAAACGACGTGCAATGGTAGGGAAAATGAGCAGAACGCAGCAGTGTTCCGTCACCCTACCTCCACCGAAGAAACCGGGCGCCGAAGCGACTAATCCACGTCAAAAATCGCCCGGAATGTGAACGACGCCATCTCGGAATCCACCGAGGGATTGCGCCCGCCTCCGCCTCGATCCTCGCCCGCACCGCCTCCACCTCGCCCCCACCTCGCTCAGTCGGCCGCCGGAGAAGAGAGGGGAGAAAGAGGGCATGAGAGAAGAGAGAGAGTGAGAATGAGAGAATGAGAGGGGGAGAGAGTAAAGGGTTAATATATATTGAAAAATCCAAAAATTCAAGAAATTTAAAAAATTACGAAAAATTACCTCCACGATCCTCGGGAAGAGCGCAACACAGTGGTAATGTCCCGGAGTCGGAGAACGCCACGGTTTGCCTTGCAAAGAGTTCCGAAGGCACATCATGGAAAAACACGTGTAAAGCACAAAATACACTCCGAGACCCACTAAAATGATCCAAAAAGATCCGAAAAACTCAGGGCATTACACATGGGGTCCTAATAGACAGGTCTTCTTTGGTCAGCCTAGGACCACTGCAGACCACAATTATCTGAGTACCTATTGGTCGGGGCACTGGCACAAAAATAATCATGCTGCTAATAAAGATGGTGCCAGAACTCAACAAAAACCACAGCAGCAGAAGAAGAAGGTTCAATCAGTTGGTGCTGAGAAAAAGAAAAATGATGAAAAGAATGTTAGGAATTCCACTAAGCCAACCATGTCTAGACAAATGTGGATTCCTAAACAATTACTATCTTGCTTAAATTGTTCTGTTTCTACTTCAGAGCCCAAACAGTTTTGGGTTCCAAAATTCTCTACCTGATTGTGATTGCAGGTATGCCTGGCAGCCAGGAGCAATATGTGGTATCTTGATAGTGGCTGCTCCAGGCATATGACAGGAGACAAGGCCAAATTTTGCATGTTGACTGAGAAGAATGGAGGTCTTGTCACCTTCGGAGGAAATACAAAGGGTAAAATCATCGGGTCAGGTAAGGTAGGTAAGTGTACTACATGTTGCATTGAAGAAGTACTGCTGGTTGATGGTCTAGCATATAACTTACTCAGTATCAGCCAGCTCTGTGATAAAGGACACAAGGTAGTATTTGATTCTCATTATTGCAAAATCTTTGAAACTGATTTTGATGCAATTAAATTCTCAGGAAAAAGGGTGAATAACATTTATTTGGTAGATTTAGATGATTTAGCTCATTCTAATCTCTGCCTTACTGTAAATAAAGATGATTTAGCATTTCTGTGACATCGTAGATTTGGCCATGCCAGCTATATTGTTTTGCATAAATTGAATAAACATAGCATGGTTAGAGGACTCCCTGAAATTTCTTTCAAGAAGGAAAATAAGGTGTGTGGTGCTTGCACACAGTCCAAGCAGACTAGAAAGTCATTTAAATCAAGAACTGAAAACATGTCCCTTAAACCTTATGAGCTGATACATATGGATCTATTTGGACCCACACGATCAGTCAGCTTGTCAGGGAGGAGATATGGATATGTCCTAGTTGATGACTTCTCTAGGTATACTTGGGTCTTTTTCCTTACAAATAAAAATGATGCATTCATAGAATTTCAGGAGTTCTATTTGAAAATAAAATAGAAAAATGAAAATTCAATTGAAAATATTTTATCTGATCATGGAGGTGAGTTTAAGAATTCACAATTTGATGAATTTTGTAGGGTCAATGGGATTACTCATCGGTTCTCCTCACCAAGGACACCAGAGCAAAATGGAGTGGTGGAGAGGAGGAATCGGACTCTTGAGGAGATGGCCCGAACACTCTTAGTTGAAGGTGGCCTACCAAGAAAATTTTGGGCAGAAGCAGTTAATACTGCATGTCATGTAATAAATAGAGCCATGGTAAGGCCGTTCACTCAGAAAACACCCTCTGAAATCCTCAAGGGTAAGAAACCTTCAATTACTCACTTTAAGGTTTTTGGATGTAAATGTTTTATCCATGTTAATGATAAAAGAGATCTTGATAAGTTTGAACCTAAAAGTGATCCGGGCTTGTTCTTAGGATATTCTGAAACCACTAGAGCATATAGGGTGTACAACTCAAATTCTAAAACGGTTGAAGAATCTCCACATGTAGTCTTTGATGAGTCCCTGACTAAGTGTGACAATGGTCTGTGCATGAAAGAAGATGATGGAGAAATATTAAATGAAAGATAATCGGCAGACCAATCAGATCAAGAAGAAGAGCCAGAAGAAAACAATGCAGAAGAGCCTGCTGTTCAGGGGGAGGTAAATGAAGATCAAGGTAACCAAGTTATCAATATCAGATTTTTAAGAGATCATCCAGCAAGTAATGTCATTGGTAACCTAAATGAACCCCCTAGGACTAGAGGCTACTTTAGATATCAGCATGAATTAAATACAAATGCATTGGTTTCTCATGTAGAGCCCAAGTCCATTGACAATGCCTTAAAGGATGTGCATTGGATCAACGCCATGCACGAGGAGCTTAATCAGTTTGATAGGAACAAGGTGTGGTACCTAGTCCCACCTCCTGATCATGGGACTGTCATTGGAACTAAATGGGTTTTTAGAAATAAAACTGATGAGCTAGGTAATGTAATAAAGAATAAAGCCAGACTTGTTGCTCAAGGGTACAACCAGGAATTCGGTATTGACTTTGAAGAGTCATTTGCCCCTGTAGCCAGGATAGAACTTATCAAAATTTTGTTAGCTTATGCATGCTCCCTTGGAATAACTCTCCAACAGATGGACGTAAAATCTGCCTTTGTCAATGGGGAAATTAAGGAGGATATCTATGTCCACCAACCTCCTGGCTTTGAATGCTCAAATTTCCCTTGTTATGTATATAAGTTGAATAAAGCTCTCTATGGTTTGAAGCAAGCTCCTAGAGCTTGGTATGACAGACTCAGCAAATTCTTTACCGAGAAGAAGTTCTCGAGAGGTGAGATTGACCAAACGTTGTTTACAAAGGTAAGTTACCCCGACATACTTATTGTTCAGATTTATGTGGATGACATTATTTTTTGTTCAACTAATCCAAAGATGTGTAAGGAATTTTCTGACTTAATGACACAAGAGTTTGAAATGAGCTCAATGGGTGAGCTGAAACTCTTTCTTGGATTGCAGGTAACTCAAACCAAAGATGGAACCTTTATCACCCAGTCCAAATACATTAGGGACCTCCTGAAGAAATACAAGCTCGAAAACCTCAAGGACATTGCAGCTCCTATGGGTACCTCCACAAGTCTTGATCAAGATACAAAAGGTAACCCAGTGGATCAAAAACTGTATAGAGGTATGATCGGATCCCTTTTGTATCTCACTGCATCTAGGCCTGATATACAATTTGTAGTATGTTTATGTGCAAGATTTCAGGCTAGTCCTAGGGAGTCTCATTTTAGTGCAGTGAAAAGGATCTTTAGGTATCTGTCAGGCACCCAAGAGCTTGGTCTTTGGTACCCTGCTAGGTGTGAGTTAGAGCTTATATCTTACACTGATGCAGACTATGCTGGGTGTCGGATAGATAGGAAGAGCACTAGTGGATATTACCAATTCCTAGGTGGTTGTCTAGTATCTTGGGCCTCTAAAAAGTAACACACTGTAGCACTCTCCACTGCAGAGACAGAATATGTTGCTGTAGGGAATTGTGCTGCCCAGGTACTATGGATCAAACATCAGCTCTCAGATTATCAGATAACTCTGGGATGCATTCCTATTTTATGTGATAACACTAGTGCCATCTGCCTTACTAAAAATCATGTTCACCACTTTAGGACTAAGCACATTGATATTAAACATCATTTTCTTAGAGATGCTGTGAGCAAAAGTGAAATTGAATTAGTCTTTGTTGAAACTGAAAAATAAGTTGCTGATATTTTTACAAAACCTCTTGGAAATGAAAGATTTAGATATCTAAGAAGAGAACTAGGGCTTTGTAAATTTCAGCAGGAAAATGACTAATTTTTATCTTGATGTCTTTTAGAGTGCTTGAAATAATTGAGTTTGCCTGTTCTTGAACCTGTGAATAGGGTTGCTCGATGATAGAATAATCACTTGTGGACTGAGTACATAAGTGGCTGCACATCTTGCACATACTATCTCTGAAGTCAATGCATAGTTGGTCATATAGTTGACGGATGGTTATGCATATAGTCAAACAATTGCCTTGTACAGACTTTATGTCGAAGCACACTCTACATATAGTTGATGCACGTTTTCACCAGGGTGCATAAGCTTTCAGCATGAAGTCGATGCATTTGGTGTTTTAAACAACATGACGATCGGTGCATCCTATGTTCATGTTGCATATAGGTCGATGCATCTTGCATATCACATATGTCAGAGTTGGTGCATCTTTATACCATCTGCATATAGAGTCGATACAACTTGAGTTGATGCATAGCGATGTCTGGGGGAGTGCTGTTAAGTCTGATCTTTAATCAACTTCTCCTAACCTTTCCACCTTTTTCAGATATAATTATCATTTGATATCAGTCAATATAATCTTGCAAACCTTTTTTTTTAGCTGCTCCTATGCATCATTATCACCTTTTATCAATTGGTATCATTATCACTTGGTATCACTTTGTTTAGATAACAATCCTACTATTGGTTCATTACAGTAAGCTGCAGTTATTACAACCCTTCCTTTATAAGAATCATGGTTGCTTCTTGACTGAATTGAAGGTTTAACCTTCATAGACTGAAGAGTTCAGAGACTGTCCATCAGAAAATAAGGTGTTCGAAACTGTTTATTGCTCTTAACTTTATTTTCGCATGATTAGAATAGAAAGGTCTTCATTGTACCTGAACATAACAGACTTAGTGAAGTCAAGATGCAGAAGACTAGAGTGTGTATTGTCTTTAAACAGTCACTCTAAAAATCATAAGGGCAGCAGAAATAAGATCATAAAAGAAAACGAAATAAATAAAGTGGCAGAGTAATGACTGAGTTACACTGAGAAACTGAGGCCTCCATCAAAGAAATGGAGAATACCTTAAGTCATGAAGTGATTCAGATTAACTCTGTATCCTTGATCAAATCTACATGGGTAGTTTCACTAAGTAACTAGGGGTACTAGCCTCTAATCAAGGTGTACCCTTAACGTCAAAGGTGCGAACTGTCTTTGTAAATTTTGACATGAAATAGATCTAGTAGTTTATACCTAGTAACTGGGGGTACCTGCCTCTGGTCAAGGTGTACACCTAATGTCAACGGTATAAATGCCACTGATCTGTTCACTAAGTTCAGAATCTGAAAATGGAACTGCTGTAACCCTTAGATAACAAAAGTCATTGAGTGTCAACTGTTTAACTTCAATACAAATTCAAGTGACTTTCCTTGATATTCACTGTTTCTGAAATCAATAGGGTACTGTCCTGACCTAGTTTATTATGACTATGTGTTTTAGGTTCATTGCTATAAACGGAGTCTATAGCCCTATTTTTCGGAAGTTAGTTGCTTTACTCCACTTTCTATAACTGTTAAACGTAGATTTAATCAAGCATACACATTGTTGACTCTCATATTCAGGGGGGGTTTCCTTGTCTATGAATCATGCAAATAGTTTGGGTCTGAGTGACTCATAGTGTTGCCATCATCGAAAAGGGGGAGATTGTTGTGCCCATGTAGTTTTGATATCAGCAAGCACTATGAGTATGAATGATGATTGTTTGAGCATTTTATTTGCATGTCATTCCATCGAACAGGTTGTGTGCATATTCATTGTACGTTGACGCAGTATGGGCACTGCGTTGACGCAGTCAGTTGTGTGTTCTAGTATTAACTCTGTAAAAACACATGCATACTCGGTGCATTGCTAGTTCTCCTACACATTGCATCGGTGCATTCATCAGTTGCTTCAATACTAAGTCAGTACAGTTCATGCATACCGCATACACATATTCAGTGCCATTTATAGCTCCGCATTCACGACAAGTTTGTCCATGCATAACTTGAAGTCGATGCATTCAAGTGCATTTCATGATAACCAGCATAGTCAAAGCCTGTGTATACTTTATTTACGAATTGAAAGTCGATGTGTGTTCATTGCATCTGTCAGGTCTATACATCGCCGTATGCTATCAAGTCTGTACATCGCCCGTGTTCTTCATGCATATACATAGTCAGTACATTCGTTTGTTTCATGTGTACACAAAGTCTGTACACTCTTTACCATGCACTCAAATTCTATACATTCTGTTCGTGCAATTGAATACTGTGTCTGCACTCGGTTGCCTTGATGTCTGAACAAGTCTGTACATTCTTTGACGGCATGTCTGTACATCTGTTGTACCATGCACTCAAAGTATGTACATTCTTTGGTGGGAAGTATGTACAACCTCTGATGATTCGTGCGTTTAAGCCCATACATCAGCCCATCAGCAAGTCGATGCATCGTTTGTACATCGCACACAAAGTCTGAACACTCTTTAATGGCGTGTCTGTGCATTCATCTTCAATGTGCATACTTTCCTGCATGCAAACTGCATTATACGCATCAAGTCTGTACATGCTTAGTTCAATTCTCGAACTAACTCGGTGCGTATTTCTGTCTTTCCTTTCAGATTAACTCAAACTGATGACAAGTCTGATCTGACAGGACTACTGGTCGAGGAACTTAAGAAAGGGCACGTGATCCAAGAATGTAGGATGCGCCAGGATCGTGACACGTGTATTGCAACAGGCCAAAATGCTGCCACGTGGTCAAGGCGCTTGGGCGGGAATCGTGGAGGACACACGCCCACCTATCCGCTGCTGCTATATAACAAGAAGACTTCTCCATTTGAAGTCATGATCGTTGCATTGAGATAGAAATCAGATCAATAAGTGTAGAAGCAGAGAGAGCCTGCACGATCCAGAGACAAGAGAAAGAGAAGAAAGAGAGAAGAAGAGAAGTAGAGAGTTGAGAGTGAGGAGTCTGAGAGATTTACTATGAATGTTTGTTCATCAGTCTCTTGGTTCAGATACCAGAACTGATATTGCTCATTGTGAGCTACATTCCCTCTGGGGATTTCTTGTTTTTCGTTTGTTTCTATTCTATTTTCTGAAATCTTGTTTTCAAGCTGTGTGTCAGCAGAGCAAGCTGTAATGCTCAGCGGGCAGAGGAGGATTCCTCTGGACAGGTGAAGCTGTAAGTCCCCAACAGTTTGCAGAGGAGGATTCCTCTGGACGGCATAAGCTATAATGCCCAGTTGTCTGTAGGGTTGTGACCCCGAAGCTGTGGATCAGCGAAGCTGTGTATCAGCAGTTGAAGCCACATTCTGGTTTGGAGTGTGGGGTGGACGTAGATCTCGGGTTTGAGATCGAACCACCTTAAAAATTTTCTGTCTACTATGCGTTTGTCTTGCGAATTGTTGTGCCTCTTGATTATATCTTCCATCCGTAGTAGATGCATGTTTAGGATCGTTTAAGTTCAGATCTGCTTGAGTTGGCTTTCTGTGATCGCTTTAGCTTATCTTTCTGCCGTCCAGCAGCAGTTTGTATTATTTCCACACTTGAAACTGTTGCAGTCAATTTTATTGGGTGATTGATCTATTCACCCCCCTCTAGATCGTTCATAGACTCTCATCACAAATTAGCGTGGTCAATGACATGGAAAGGATCGTGCACGTATTTCTTCAGCATAGAAACATGGAATACGTTGTGCACTTCTGATAGTTATGGAGGCAAGGCAATACAGTAAGCCACCTCGCCTACTCTTTCCAGCACTTCAAATGGACCAATAAACCTTGGTGTAAGTTTGCCCTTAATACCGAATCTTCTAATACCTCGGCCGGGAGATACCTTGAGAAAAACAAGATCTCCAACTTCAAATTCTAGATCTCTTCTCCTATTGTCAGCATAAGATTTCTACTTGGATTGTGATATCTTTAGCCTTTCTAGAATGAGGTGTATCTTCTCAGTAGAATCTCTCACTATATCTGGGCCTAGAATTTGTTTTTCACTGACTTCATCCTAGCATATTAGAGATCGACAGCTTCTGCCATAGAGTGCCTCGAAAGGTGCCATTTGGATATTGGCCTGATAGCTATTATTATATGCAAACTCGACTAGGGGTAAGTGGTCATGCCAGCTTTCACCGAAGTCTATAATACATGCCCTTAACATATCTTCAACAACTTGATTTATCCTTTTGGTCTATCCATCTGTCTGGGGATGGAAAGTAGTGTTGAAGTTGAGTTTCATCCCCAGAGAGTGCTGTATACTCTTCCAGAAATGAGAGGTAAAGCGTGGGTCTTGGTCAGATATAATTGACACAGGGACTCCATGCAATCTAACCATCTCTTTGATATACAGGGCAGCAAGTACATCAATTGACCACCGGCTCTTAATAGGCAATAAATGAGCCGATTTAGTTAGACGGTCAATGATTACCCAAATTCCATCATGTACGCCCCTAGACTTGGGCAAGACCATGATAAAGTCCATGCCGATATCTTCCCACTTCCACTTGGGAATATATAGCGAATGTAATTTTCCAGCGGGTTTCTGATGTTTTGCCTTCACCTGTTGACATGTCCGGCAATGAGACACGAAGTCCGCTACCTCCCTTTTCATATTAGGCCACCAGAAAGTTCGTTTCAAGTCTTGGTACATCTTAGCGGCTCCAAGGTGGATCATGTACCTCGATCGGTGAGCTTCTTAAAGAACCTTCTTTTTCAACTCGGGACAGTCGAGCACACATGCCCGTTCATGAAATAGCAATCTACCGTCAGGTGCTAGCTTGAAATCGGGTCTCTCGTCTAGCTTGTCCTTTATTTCCACCAGTGCAGGATCTTCTTCTTGTAGCTTCTTAATCTCAGGTAGCAAATCCGAGTGTAGACTTATGAGGGATAGAATAATACACCCGTTCTTCTTGTCTATATTGATATCAAGCTCAGAGAATTTCTCCAGCAACTTTCATTCTTGTATCATACAGTTGGCCAAAATTGCTCTTGGCTTTCGACTAAGGGCATCAGCTACGGAAAAAGCCAAAATTTCCCATCAAGATCATATCAAGAAAAAAAGATAAAAATTCAGAAATATCGTTACACCTTAAAATAACAAATCAGGGAAAGGTGAATGACGCCTCCGAGTAAGTCGTCATTTAATTTTTGACGACTGTGTATACAAGTATCATTTATAGAAATAATGCCCCAACCTTAGGCGTCATTTACAAATCAACCCGTTGGTGTTTGGTTCGAACAAGGATGATATCTGGGTAAGTTGGATTAGGGAAATGATCAATATGTGGAATAGCTAAAGTCTAATCGGATTCTAAGAAAGAAGTTCTAATCCTAATCGAACTCCTAGAACCTATTAGGATTCCTTCTCCTATAAATACCCACCCTTCCGTCGAACTTCCTGTTGACAATAGTGGTCAAAGAAGCCCTACTGTGGAAGTTCATCGTCCTCTTGTTGAAGAACGCAGGAGTTCTTCGTCATCTTCTTCTTCTTCCTTGCTGCATGAAGGCTTGAAGGGAAGGGGAAGGCCGTTCTCCCTCCGCTACTTAAATCCTTTGAACCAAAGGAGCCATCTACCTGCTACTATATTCTTCTGAGGTTTTATTGGTTGCCGAAGAAGCCAAGCTGCAGCTTCCCAGCTATTGTTTCTTCATCAAATCACCTAGAAGAAGACTTCTTCTTCCTCCTCTTTCTCCTGCAACAAGAAGGGGGCAAGAAGCCTTCTTTTTCTTGCAGAAGGAAGGCCGCCGTCTTCCTTGGGGTTTTTCTCTTTACTATGCGTGAAGCCCTCAGCGGCTGAGACATACATACTTACCAATTAGTACTGCTGCTGCTACTGTTTTGTCTTCGATTGCTGAAGGGGCTATCATCTTCTTCCTGATATCTAGTGAATCGGTTGTGGTTCATCTTCTTCACGTACAATCTAACATCATCAATCCAAGGTAGGTTTTCACAAGTGTTAAGCAAAACATATGGTTATTAGGCCATCCGCATGCATGTAGAATTGTTAGCAGTGATATTGATATATCAGTTTTTCCTGATTTCTGTATTTCTTGAAATGACGCCCCAGATTACGGCGTTATTTTGATTTAACGCCCATACGAACAGTCGTCAATTGACTAGTTGGTTAATAATAATGCATGTTCAAAATTCAATAATTATGAACCCGTGCATGTTAAACTAATGCATGATTATATTACAGAATTCCTGATCGTTTCTTGATTGGAAATGAAATAACGACCATGTCTAGGTCGTCAAATGAATGAACGCCCCTGTAAACGGGCGCCAATTTAGTGATAAAATGTGAAATTATAAAAATAATTGTAAAATTCCTAGATATTGAAATGACGACATGTACCCTACCCTTTAATTTGTTATATGACGCCCTTGACTAGGGCGCTGTTTACTGAATTGAAGCTATCATGAAAGGCGTCATTTTTATAAATATCAAAATGGAAAAATGTTTATAGATATTAATATGGATGAAACGACTGAGTGAACAGTCATCATTTATGGAACTGACGACCCTAACAAGGGCACCAATTCATAAAATGAAGACTTAAGCTCAGGCGCCATTTGACTGATCCCTGATTTTCGTGGTTTTTATATAACCCTTGTTAAAAGGTTATGCTTATCGGCACTATATTTCGTTCCGTGAATATAGTCCCATGTTTCACATTATTTTATCGATTACCCACTATTTCTCAGTGATAGACGAACTCTCCATAGGACATTCCGTTTCTTTGGACCAGTGACTTTATCATAGAGACCTCCGTAAGACTCCGCTAGCCTTGGATTCCCTCGAGGCAGCCGAGCTGGTTGTACCATTAAAACCTATGTCACTATTTGATTACCATGTCACTCTAAAGAAACATGGTATACCAGCCCTCATGACTTTCTAAGAGGATGTCATGAGAATACTCTAAATTAATGGGATGGGAAACCATGCCATTAGTGTTCTTATGAATTAGGTACCATACTTGGGGACCTCAATTCTATCTAGCTTATCATGTCCAAGAACGAGCGACCATCGTTATATGAGCGCTTATTCTTATTATCATGGCGCCCAATTAGGGAGCCGATTCCACCTAGTTTTATCGTTAATCATGATTGTACCATTATTGTTGTCTTTATACATCATGTTCAATCCCTTAAATTCTATTCAACAAGATCTACCTTAAAATCCCTACAAGCTTATTCCATTGAAACTCTATATTGGCTATAACCATAGTGGATGTCGAAAAAAATACACGATCAATGCCTGTGCATATAAGCGCCCGATCTGGTCCTGGGAGGAGCACCCGAAAGTATTAGTGCCCATGGGAGTTGTAACGATCACGGTGTGGCATTGCACCGAAGTGCATGACTAGCTTGATTAGACATTCCACAATCTCATACTTGACTTGACATGACATGACTTGCGTGAACCGGAAAGGGTATTTATATACTTGCTTGAAACGTGATAGCCAATTTTCGACATGACATGATGAATATACTTACTTAAATATCTTGACATTTATTGATATAAGTTCTTGAAAGACATGCTAGTTCACTCAATTATCTCTTGTTATACTCTCTCTCTCTGGTCGTTTTACGCAAACATGCATAGCTTTATTGCATTCATGTAACATGTAATTTACTTAAAGCAAGCTAGCTCTTGAGATATAATTCCTACTGAGCGTTCGCTCATCTAGTGTTTTCCCCCATTTTTTAGGTAAGTCCGATGACGAGACTCAATCAGATGGGGAAGGTCAAGAGTGAATAGATTAGAGCTCTCCGTCTATCCAAGCGTCTACTAATCTTATCTTTCTAATTTCTTGAGTCAATCATTGTACTTTTTTCTTTTATTGAGTCTTAGCATTTTCATTTGTAATAGAAGTACTTTGAGGTTGTGATTGAATAAAGGATTGGGTTATCTTTACTTTTGCGCACTCTGTCTTTATGTTGAATACACTAACGCTCTGATTGACATGATCGATATAAACTCGTCACGCGTCTCCGAGTTCCTTCCGCGCTCGGGGCGTGATAGTTTTTGTGGTATCAGAGCTTAGGATATTCAATTCCTAGGAAACCCAAGTCCAAGGATAGGTTTAAAACCTTTAACCGGTGAGATTGGGTAGAACCAAGGGTTAAGTTAACTTAGAATCAAAACCTTTGAACATAATCACATATTAATATAGTTATTGTAATTGTAGGACAATGGCTGCCGAACGTGCCCAGTGGCGCAACATGCAACGCACTCTACAAGGCATGACCCAGGCACTTCAACAGGTGGCACAAGGAGGTGCACATCGTGGAGCAGGAAATCTCCATCAAAGCTTCAAGAACATGAACCCTCCTAAGTTCATGGGATCCACTGATCCGGATGACGTCGAGCACTGGATTCGAGAAACCGAACGTATCTTTCGGGTTATGCAATGCACGGACCAAGAGAAGGTCTTGTTAGCAACATTTCAACTAGAGAGAGACGCCCGCTGCTGGTGGGAGTCGGTAGAAGTCACATTAGATCAAGGACAAGTTACTTGGAAGGAGTATGTTGAACATTTCAATAATAAATATTTTTCAGACCGAGTCCAAGAGAAGAAAGCTGCCGAATTCGCCGCACTTAAGCAACGATCCTTGTCGGTGGCTGAGTATGAGGCACAATTTTCCAGGTTGTCTCGATATGCTAAACATCTAATTAGTACCGAGAAGATGAAAGCTAGGAGATTCCTAAATGGGCTTAGACCCCAATATATCACACGGCTGGCGCCGATGGACATACAGGTCTATTCGGAGATGGTACGACGAGCCCAGCTATTGGAGGATGCCACGGAACTATCTGATAGGATCCGTGGGGGAGACAAGAAGGAGCATGTTGCTAGCTCTGGCACTTTCAAACCCAATTTCAAGAAGAGGCCGAGTAATGGAGGTACTCCCTCCCAAGAGTAAAAGTTCAAAAAAACCAAACCTTTCTCCATCACCACTACACCTTCTAAGGTGGTATGTAAGCATTGTGATAAGGCCGGGCAGAAGGCCGATGAATGCTGGAGAAAACTTGGAGCTTGTCTCCGTTGTGGGAGCCGTGATCATCGGATTCCCGATTGCCCGTTGCTCAATGATCAGACCGGTGATGTGAAGCGCCCGGTGAGCAAGAATGCACGTCTCCAGGCTATAAAGGAGGCGGAACAAGATGAAGGCGGACTGGTAGAAGGTACACTGAAAGTTTGTTCCAAGTCTGCACATGCCTTATTTGATACTGGTGCATCACATTCTTTTATTTCCAAGAGGTTTGCTGATCCATTACCCATGGAACCGGAATGGATAAAAATAGTTTTATCTACTCCTCTCGAAAACGAAACCGATATTACTCATCATTATCAAAACTGTGAAGTCTTGGTAAAGGGTAGAAATTTTCCTATCAACCTAATATGCCTAGATTTAAAGGAATATGATGTCATATTGGGAGCATATTGGTTATCCAAGTATCAAGCAACTGTGGATTGCCGTAACAGCAAAGTTACTTTCAAAGACTTTCCAGAACTGGTCTATACTAGCCCTAAGAGTCGGAGCAAGTCACCTCTTATTTCGGCTCTCCGAGCTAGCAAGCTAATAAGGAAAGGATGTATATCTTTCCTTGCGTTTGTCACCATTAAGGAGACTAAGGAGACTAAGCTAGAAGACATCCCAGTTGTGCAAGAATTTCCGGATGTGTTTCCGGAAGATTTGCCTGGATTACCTCCACAACGAGAAGTGGCATTCACCATCGATTTGGTCCTTGGTGCTGGTCCAGTTTCTAAGGCACCATATAGGATGTCCCCCGCCGAACTCAAGGAGTTAAAAGAGTAATTGATGAAACTTCTAAAGAAGGGATTTATTAGACCAAGCACTTCCCCGTGGGGAGCACCTATTCTATTTGTAAAGAAGAAAGATGGATCCATGAGATTATGCATCGACTATCGACAGTTGAATCATCTCACTATCAAGAACAAGTATCCACTGCCGAGAATCGATGAATTATTTGATCAAATATCTAGATCCAAGTATTTCTCGAAGATTGATCTCCGGTCGGGATATCACCAACTAAGGATCAAGGATGAGGACATTTATAAGACCGCATTCAGAAGCAGGTATGGGCACTATGAATTTGTTGTTATGCCTTTTGGACTAACAAATGCCCCTGCTACCTTTATGCAGTTGATGAATAGTATATTCAGGTCTCATCTAGATCAATTCCTAGTGGTTTTCATTGATGATATACTAATCTATTCAAAGACCAAGGAAGAGCACGAGGAGCATTTGAGGATTTCATTACATATATTGAGGATGAATCAGTTATATGCAAAGCTCAGTAAATGTGAATTCTGGTTAGAAGAAGTGTCTTTCTTGGGGCATGTTATATCAAGAGACGGTTTATCCGTAGATCCATCGAAGGTTGAAGCTGTAAAGAATTGGGAAAGACCGATCAATGCTAGCGAGATCCGTAGTTTCTTGGGTCTTGCAGGTTATTACCGACGATTCATCAAGGATTTCTCCAAGATTGCCATACCACTCACTAGACTAAGACGCAAGGAGATACGTTATGAATGGAGTGAGGAATGTGAAAGAAACTTCCAAGCTCTCAAGGATCATCTAACTACTGCCCCAGTATTAGCTTTGCCAATTTAAGGAGAGAAATTCGAGGTATACACCGATGCCTCAAGCGTTGGCCTCGGATGTGTATTGATGCAACAAGGAAGAGTCATAGCGTATTCTTCCCGACAACTCAAGAAGCATGAAGAAAACTACCTAGTTCGTGATTTGGAGTTGGCCGCGGTAGTATTTGCATTGAAGATATGGAGACATTATCTATACGGAGTACAGTTCACTGTATACACCGATCACAAGAGTCTTAAATATCTCTTCTCAAAGAAAGAATTGAATATGAGGCAAAGACGTTGGCTAGAATATCTCAAGGATTTCAACTTCATAATACAATATCATCTTGGAAAGGGTAATCCTGTAGCTGATGCCCTCAATCGCAAGCCAAGAGTGATTTTAGCAAATTGTATGATTCAAAAGTGGAAGTTGCTATAACAATTCTCTAAACTTAATATAAGCATAGACAAGGACAGTAGGTGTGTCACATTATCCCATATGAGCATACATCTAGACTTGCTATCCGAAATACAAGGACTTCAAGATAATGACCCCGTACTAGTGGAAATCAAGGACAAAATGGAAGAACAACCTTTTTTCAAGATAGCCTCGGATGGAAGATTGATGTTCAAGAATAGAACATGTATACCGGATTGTCTAGAGCTAAAGAAGAAAATCTTAGATGAAGCTCACTAATCAAGATACACGATTCATCCAGGGTCTACCAAAATGTACCAAGATTTGAAAAGGACCTTCTGGTGGCCCAATATGAAAAGAGAAGTAGCAGACTTTGTGTCTCGCTGTCTCACGTGCCAACAAGTCAAGGCAGAACACCAAAAGCCTACCAGTAAGCTATATCCTCTAGTTATTCCCAAATGGAAGTGGGAGGATATCGGTATGGACTTCATTATGGGTCTGTCTAAATCTAGAGGAGGACAAGATGGAATATGGGTTATCATAGACCGATTAACTAAGTCGGCACACTTCTTGCCAATAAAGAGTCGATGGTTAGTTGATGTTCTTGCTGCATTATACATTAAGGAGATAGTCAGGTTACATGGAGTACCTGTCTCAATCGTGTTTGACCGAGACCCTCGTTTTACTTCTCACTTTTGGAAGGGTCTACAACATTCTTTGGGGACGAGACTTAACTTTAGTACAACTTTTCATCCTCAAACGGATGGTCAGACCGAAAGAACGAATCAAGTCGTAGAAGATATGCTCAGAGCTTGCATCATCGATTTTGGTGGAAGCTGGCATGATCACTTGCCCTTAGTCGAGTTTGCATACAACAACAGCTACCAGGCAAGTATACAAATGGCACCTTTCGAAGCCTTATACGGAAGGAGTTGTCGGTCACCCTTGTGCTAGGATGAAGTTGGCGAAAAATAACTATTAGGTCCGGACATAGTAAGAGATACCACTGAAAAGATTCAGTTGATTAGAGAAAGACTTCAAGTTGCACAGTCTAGACAGAAGGCTTATGCTGACACAAGAAGAAGAGATCTTGAATTCCAAGTCGGAGATCACGTATTTCTCAAGATATCACCTGGACGTGGAATAAGGAGATTTGGTGTTAAGGGCAAGCTTACACCAAGGTTTATCGGACCTTTTGAGATACTAGAAAGAGTTGGCGAGGTTACTTACCGTGTCGCCTTACCTCCTCAATTGTTCGAAGTTCATAATGTATTCCACATATCTATGTTGAAGAAGTATGTGCACGATCCATCACATATCATTGATCATGGAGACCTGGTGATTCAAAGGGATCTCACTTATGAACAAAAGCCCATGAAGATCCTCGATCGCGAGATACGAACATTAAGGAACAAAGTTATTCCCATGGTTAAGGTGCAATGGAGTAAAAGCTCAGAACACGAAGCCACATGGGAGACCGAGGAGTCTATGAGGAAACGATTTCCAGAATTATTTTAAAAGGTATGTACTCTACACTCTCCACGTCTATATACGACTGAATTTGGGGACCAAATTCTTTTAAGTGGGGGAGGGTGTAGCAACCCTGGTAAATTAAAGGATTAGAAAGTCTAAATAAATTAAAAATAATAATTAAATAAGGCCCGGCCCTTGTACATGACCCTCTTACGTCCTAAAAAGTCTGACAAAAGAACTCATAGACACTACTATTGTATTATAATAAATTTAAGAATGACATGATATTTTTTTTAGGTAAGTATTTAATGCACAACGTAATTTTAATTGAATTAAGAATCATTAAATCTCAAAAAAATGGCAATTTGTATTTTATTACTAATTTAGAAAAATTAATATTCCACATTTATTACATTATAATCTTATTAGAAGGGAGAATGATATATATATATATATATGATTTAATTACATTAAAGATATGTAAAAGATAAAAGAATGAGTATATATGCAATTTCGGTTCTTTCAAGGGGATTGAGAAATGGCCAAAACTCAATTGACGCCTCTTTGTGCTGGCGTATCTAACGTGAAAAGCGACTTAACACAAGTCGTTATTTATAAATTAGTGAAAATCAAATAAAGTATATAGCTAAAGAGTTATATAGATGATAGGGATATATACATAATAATAGTCTTCTGGAAGGTCAAGGAGAAATGCCAAATGAAATTGACGCCATTACCTTGGGCGTGTATTTCAGATGTGACGACTTAATAAAAGTCGTTATTTTATTCTAAAATGAATAGTGCCCATTTTTGAATTAAAGAATTTTAGAAAAGTAATTATATGAAAAAATAGAGAAAATGGAAAACTCATACCCCTAAAATTTCACATCAAGATCATATCAAGAAAAAAAGATAAAAATCCATAAAGATCGTTACACCTTAAAATAACAAATCAGGGAAAGGTGAATGACGCCTCCGAGCAAGTCGTCATTTAATTTTTGACGACTGTGTATACAAGCGTCATTTATAGAAATAACGTCCCAACCTTAGGCGTCATTTACAAATCAACCCGTTGGTGTTTGGTTCGAACAAGGATGATATCTGGGTAAGTTGGATTAGGGAAAGGATCAATATGTGGAATAGCTAAAGTCTAATCGGATTCTAAGAAGGAAGTTCTAATCCTAATCGAACTCCTAGAACCTATTAGGATTCCTTCTCCTATAAATACCCACCCTTCCGTCGAACTTCCTGTTGACAATAGTGATCAAAGAAGCCCTACTGTGGAAGTTCATCATCCTCTTATTGAAGAACGCAGGAGCTCTTCGTCATCTTCTTCTTCTTCCTTGCTGCATGAAGGCTTGAAGGGAAGGGGAAGGCCGTTCTCCCTCTGCTACTTAAATCCTTTGAACCAAAGGAGCCATCTACCTGCTACTATATTCTTCTGAGGTTTTATTGGTTGCCGAAGAAGCCAAGCTACAGCTTCCCAGCTATTGTTTCTTCATCAAATCACCCAGAAGAAGACTTCTTCTTCCTCCTCTTTCTCCTGCAACAAGAAGGGCGCAAGAAGCCTTCTTCTTCTTGCTGAAGGAAGGCCGCCGTCTTCCTTGGGGTTTTTCTCTTTACTATGCGTGAAGCCCTCAGCGGCTGAGACATACGTACTTACCAATTAGTACTGCTGCTGCTACTGTTTTGTCTTCGATTGCTGAAGGGGCTATCATCTTCTTCCTGATATCTAGTGAATCAGTTGTGGTTCATCTTCTTCACGTACAATCTAACATCATCAATCCAAGGTAGGTTTTCTTAAGTGTTAAGCAAAACATATGGTTATTAGGCCATCCGCATGCATGTAGAATTGTTAGCAGTGATATTGATATATCAGTTTTCCCTGATTTCTGTATTTCTTGAAATGACGCCCCAGATTACGACGTTATTTTGATTTAACGCCCATACGAACAGTCGTCAATTGACTAGTTGGTTAATAATAATGCATGTTCAAAATTCAATAATTATGAACCCGTACATGTTAAACTAATGCCTGATAATATTACAGAATTCCTGATAGTTTCTTGATTGGAAATGAAATAACGACCATGTCTAGGTCGTCAAATGAATGAACGCCCCTGTAAACGGGCGCCAATTTAGTGATAAAATGTGAAATTGTAGAAATAATTGTAATATTCCTGATATTGAAATGACGACATGTACCCTACCCTTTAATTTGTTATATGACGCCCTTGACTAGGGCGCTGTTTACTGAATTGAAGCTATCATGAAAGGCGTCATTTTTATAAATATCAAAATGGAAAAATGTTTATAGATATTAATATGGATGAAACGACTGAGTGAACAGTCATCATTTATGGAACTGATGACCCTGACAAGTGCGCCAATTTATAAAATGAAGACTTAAGCTCAGGCGCCATTTGACTGATCCCTGATTTTCGTGGTTTTTATATAACCCTTGTTAATGGGTTATGCTTATCGACACTATATTTCGTTCCGTAAATATAGTCCCATGTTTCACGTTGTTTTATCGATTATCCACTATTTCTCAGTGATAGACGAACTCTCCATAGGACATTCCGTTCCTTTGGACCAGTGACTTTATCATAGAGACCTTCGTAAGACTCCGCTAGCATTGGATTCCCTCGAGGCAGCCGAGCTAGTTGTACCATTAAAACCTATGTCACTATTTGATTACCATGTCACTCTAAAGAAACATGGTATACCGGCCCTCATGACTTGCTAAGAGGATGTCATGAGAATACTATAAATTAATGGGATGGGAAACCATGCCATTAGTGTTCTTATGAATTCGGTACCATACTTGGGGACCTCAATTCTATCTAGCTTATCATGTCCAAGAACGAGCGACCATCGTTATATGAGCGCTTATTCTTATTATCATGGCGCCCAATTAGGGAGCCGATTCCACCTAGTTTTATCGTTAATCGTGATTGTACCATTATTGTTGTCTTTATACATCATGTTCAATCCTTTAAATTCTATTCAACAAGATCTACCTTAAAATCCCTACAAGCTTATTCCATTGAAACTCTATATTGGCTATAACCATAGTGGATGTCGAAAAAAATACACGATCAATGCTTGCGCATATAAGGGCCCGATCTGGTCCTGGGAGTAGCACCCGAAAGTACTAGTGCCTATGGGAGTTGTAATGATCACGGTGTGGCATTGCACCGAAGTGCATGACTAGCTTGATTAGACATTCCACAATCTCATACTCGACTTGACATGACATGACTTGCGTGACCCGGAAAGGGTATTTATATACTTGCTTGAAACGTGATAGCCAATTCCCGACATGACATGATGAATATACTTGCTTAAATATCTTGACATTTATTGATATAAGTTCTTGAAAGACATGCTAGTTCACTCAATTATCTCTTGTTATACTCTCTCTCTCTGGTCGTTTTATGCAAACATGCATAGCTTTATTGCATTCATGTAACATGTAATTTACTTAAAGCAAGCTAGCTCTTGAGATATAATTCCTACTGAGCGTTCGCTCATCTAGTGTTTTCCCCCATTTTTCAGGTAAGTCCGATGACGAGACTCAATCGGATGGGGAAGGTCAAGAGTGAAGAGATTAGAGCTCTCTGTCTATCCAAGCGTCTACTAATCTTATCTTTCTAATTTCTTGAGTCAATCATTGTACTTTTTTCTTTTATTGAGTCTTAGCATTTTCATTTGTAATAGAAGTACTTTGAGGTTGTGATTGAATAAAGGATTGGGTTATCTTTACTTTTGCGCACTCTGTCTTTGTGTTCAATACACTAACGTTCTGATTGACATGATCGATTAAAACTCATCACGCGTCTCCAAGTTCCTTCCGCGCTCGGGGCGTGACACTGCGACTCCCTTATAGCGGTCTTCGACAAACCGCGATCTGGTTTCTGTAACCAGATCAAACCTTGTTCAATCTCTATTATATCTGATAGTAATCATGTCATATCTCGTTTATTTATGTTACCTGAAGATGGCATGACTTTATAGTTAGTGTTGGCATATTTTTAAAGGTTATTTTCATTATATGTTACTTTCATGCCAACTTTATAATTTTGTATTTAAAGGAGTTTCAATGACTTAGTTACACCTTGATTTATGTTATTACTCATTCCCTTCTCATCTTATTTCTATTTTCCTATTACTTATACATTGCCCGTACTCTCGTATGACACTATTAGTCACTGCACTTATTAGGAAATTTTCTTGGACTTGAGTGCCTCTCCACCGGATATTCCTTCCGTCGGACTAGGTTATCATGTTTCAAGGCCTCCGTAAGACTTCCCAAGCTTAGGATTCCCACTAGGACGCCAAGCTGGTTGTACCCTAAAAACCCAAAGTCTAGAAGAGCACTTGAGTTTTCTGCATTTTTCTGCACTCTGTCTTGATCGCGGCCAGGAAGCGACCGCTACCTGATGATAGCGGTTGGCTAATAACCGAAACCTTGTTCAGTCAGCAGACTTCTGGCTGAGTCGACCCCTTCCTTTTCTGCATCGACTCCACTCTTGATCATGGCCTAGACTTGACCGCTACCTCATGATAGTGGATGTCACTGAACCGCGTTCTGCCAGCGTATTCATTATGTCGACCTGGTCTCCATCTTGAGTCGACTCACCTTCTGCGCACTGCCAGATAGTGGACCTCACTCGATCGCTACTTCCTGATAGCGGTCCTGTCACAACCGCATTCTGTCAACTTTCTGTCCACCCGAGGTTTGACCATAGGGTTGATCATATCTTGTTTCAGATGGCCTTATGACTGTCTGACATCTAAAAGCTTAATCTAGACACTAATAAACTATGGTAATTGATTAATGTACCGTTATGCTGCCGGATTTCTCCCGTAGCGTTACATTCTTATTAATTCATTCTTGACCTCTCATGTTCATTTTGGTACGTTCTTACCTTGGTTATTATCGCCATAAAGCTGAAGTCCCGTGATCAATGACACCCAAGAGGGGGGGTGAATTGGGTGATAACAAATTTTAAGAAAGCTTTAACTGATTTGAAGTTTGTATGAAGAAATGGCAATCAACAAATTCGATCTGATGCAGAGCAAAATAGATCTTATCAAAATCACCACTACAATAGCTCTTTGGTACTAGGCGGAGTTTGCGATTCTGAAGATTCTCTCACGCAAGGTGTTATCTTCCCGACAAGACTAACCTTGTCAGTTCGAACCCAGCTTTTGATATACCAGAGATCTATTAGAGAGTGATCGATTAAACTAGATCTAAACGAAGAAATCAGCTGATGCAATATGTGAACATGCTAGAACAGAATTGGAGGTAGAAGATAAGGAACAAACCACACAAGAGATAGTGATTTTTAGGTGGTTCGGATGCAGCAACGGCAACCTACTTCCACCCCTCACAGATTGTAAGGATTCACTCACTATCTTGTAAAGGATTACAAGATCAAATCACACACACACACTCTTGAGGAGTTCGGAACTCCCACGAAGGTGCACAAGCACCGAATCACACAGAAATGTGAACAAGAAGAACTACACATAGACACACACACACACACACGGATCTGCGTAGATCCACACACACAAGTGTTTAGATATTACAAGGACACACACTTGAAGCTCAATTAGAAATAGAAGGATAAACACAAAATGAGAACTTCAGATTTAGGCTCCCCCTTAGTGGATGAAGAGGATGTTGGATGAAGTTTGCTTTTCAGCTTGATCTTCACTTGAATGGCTTGCAGATGATCTTGAGAACCTTGCTCTTGAATGAAGAACTCTTGGAAGCCGCACTATTCACGAAGCTACAGTAGCAGCACTCTTTCTTTCCATGATAGCCTATTGATCTCCCTTGAGTGATTAGGGTTTTTGAACCCAAGGTGATGTTTTTATAGATCTTTGATGGTCAAGAGACAAGTCAGGAACCAGATCCACAAATCATGGCATGTCTGGTGGCTTTGGGATTAAACAAACCAAAGGAAATGGGCTTCCCACATTGAAGAATACAAAGTCAACAATTGCTACCTCGAAGCAGGCGGTCGACCGGACGACATGGGGCGGTCGATCGGAATTTTACAGAAATGAGGCTTTCAACGCTGGGAAAACCGGTCGACCGGCCCCTCACCGGCGTTCGACCGCTAGCTGGAAAACCTGTATTTTTAAGAGAGTTAGCAAATAAATTATAATCTGTGAACGAATCATTTTTTGACCATATCTTGTTCCAATCAATATGAGTTGGTTGAGCTTATCCTGGACATTTCTTGAACCAAGGTGGATTTAGGCATTTGCTTGCTTAAGGATGGCTTTGAGAGTGGTTTAAGCCAGTTATTACATAGGTTGTAATACCAAGGTTTTGTTATCATCAAAATCATCTGGAGAGACTCAATAATCTCCCCCTTTTTGATGATGACAAAACTCTAGATTACAAAGCATTGGCATGCCTTTAAGCAAATTTGGAGCTAAGTAAGGTCGATAAACCACAAGATGAATAAAACAACCATTCAACACTTTATTTGCCAAATAGATAGGAAATGAGACACAGGGGCCAATCATTTGAGATCAAACACCAATTGCATTCATTTCATCATTTCATTACAAGGTACATTGATGCTTGAGAGAATGAGTGCAAGACTCTAGACACATGCGACAAAACAAATGCAGAACTGACACAATGATCATCACTAATGATCATGCATACAAACATACGAACATACCGATATAAAATATATAAGACCTGCACTACTACTTCTCCCCCTTTGACATCATCAAGACAAGGGAAAGGATAACCGAATAGGAGACCCAAAAGATAAAAGACCCAAGGACACAGACTGGAGGTAGGAAACCAAAGAATAGCCTCAGTGGCCATCTGCAGGTGGTTGTTCGTCTGGTGGAGGAGGAGGCACATATCTAAGGCGCTGCCGAATATCTGCAAGTAGGTGGTCGTGATGCTGAAGGCGGTGCTGGATATGGGCAAGGGTTTGATCCCTATCATAGTCACGGCGCTGCATGTTCAAGAGAATGCGGTTCATAGCATGAAAAGCCTCACGTGAATCTTCATGGCTCTGGGTGAGGGTGGTCATGTTGGTGGAGAGAGTAAGCATCTGAGTGGATAAGGAGTCCAAATCTATGGAGAAAGATCTGGCTGATGTGGCTAAGATTCCAGCATGGTGCCCATGGTTGCTATATTACACCCAAAGGTAGAAAGTTGTTCCCCAAAAGCATCCACCCGAGTCTCCAGCCCAGTGAACCGCCTGTCAAAAGCCTCATAGTCTACCCAAGAGTGTTGTCCGGCCCCCTGAGTAGAAGACTCTCCATGATTGTACTGTGGTGGAGGAGGCATCTCCGGATCCATGTGATGAGGTGAAGGTGGAGGAGGCTCCTCCTTAGCCTGAACTGGAGGGGGGACATCCCCTTGATCCTGCTGTTGTTCTTGTTCCTGCTCTTCCTCACTATCAACTTCTTCTCCATAAACAAGCACATCCCGGCGTAACTCACCATCGGGACCATAGTAATATTCAAAATCTATAAAGATCTTATGCTTATTATATATATCATCTTGTCGAACATAAATGAACTGTTCATCTGCCAAATTGATCCCAGCATAGATGAATATGCCAGTCAATTGTGAAGCGTAGGGCAAGGATCGTCGTAAATTGGTTCGGCAAGTTCCAATGAGAGTCGTCATGAGGCGACCCATGTTGACTTCAATCCCATTCATAACATTGTAAAACAGGAACCTGTGAACCTCTGTCACTTCATTTTTGCTGCCACTCTTTGGATAAATGAGAGAGGTAAACACATGGTGCAATATACGCTGCAATGGTGGAAAATGATTTGCATTTAGTACGATTAAGTTGCTGACACCATGCACGTAATCACAACTGGTCATAGCAAGAAAAGTTTCCTCAACAGCACTATGACCAAAAACAATGTCGGCTCCTCTAGCCGCAACTCCTAAGCCCCGCTCAAACAGATCGGGAGTAATATGAAGCTCAACACCTTGAACAACAGTAAATAATTCCTCATTCCTTTCAACCAGATTTCCATAAAATTGCTGCACTAGATTGGGATAGTATCTGGTATACCTAGTGACAAAATCTATCCAACCCTCTTGAATCTCAAAAAGAGCACATAAATCAGGCAGAAGCTCATTCACCTTATTAAAGTTGACCAGTCGAGGGTTGATAATAGGACGTGGAGGCAACCGAGGTGCAGGTGCTCGCTGTGGTGGAGGAGCCGGGGCCTCTCATCTCTGACCACTAGCTTCCCCTTGGGCAGAACGCCGAGAGCTCCGTCTAGGCGGCATCCGGACTAGAAAACCTGGTGGAAACCCTTGAAAGGATGACTCTCGTCCTGGGGGAACGAGGTTGAACCAAATGACACTCCAAGGGCTTGCAAAAGTCTTCTCCACAACCTGGAACCCTGGGAAGATCTTCACACTCGCACAAACGGCCGCGCAGATTTCATCCCGAAATGGT
This sequence comes from Amorphophallus konjac, assembly GCA_022559845.1. Lineage (NCBI taxonomy): Eukaryota > Viridiplantae > Streptophyta > Magnoliopsida > Alismatales > Araceae > Amorphophallus > Amorphophallus konjac. Next base: position 166,732,650 of record CM040119.1, on the reverse strand, counting down.
GACGAACCGACCAGATCGTGTGCGGGTTGAAGGGGGATGAGGTTTTTGGGCTTGAAAGGTGGAGTTGGGGTGTTCTAGGTTGGGGAAATATGTTGGAGAGAGATTGGGAGTGTTAGAATGAGAGAATGGAGTTTTAGGACCCCTTAAAAGAGGGTTCGGTGGATGGTTCAGCCGGACCGGTCGTCGCCACCGGTCGACCACCGCTAGCCCAAAAAATTCCCATTATTTTATTTTATTTTATTTTCTTTTATTTTATTTTTCTTTTTCTTTTTTTTATATGGGGACCATCATCCAACCTTCTAATTGGAACTAACATCACGAAGTGGAGAGAAAGAGAAGAGGTGGAGATTTGAGGGAAGTTCTCTAACTCCCCCTCAGAAGGTGCCTTAGGTCCGGCATCACTAGGTCCACAATTATTCAATCAAGGAATATCTAGCCTTAGAAATATTTTCAAGAAGGGCTATATGTATAAATACATTCAAGCATGCAGGAGTGTATATGAACACACAAGGTATTAAAAGTAAATACATACAATATGGATGTTAATCTACCCTTTATACATATGAGTTTCTACAAGTTTAATTCTTATCCTAAGTGCAGACCTGTGTATGTATGCTCTCGCCCTTGCACATGCCAAGTTCTCTTCTTATTTTTTTAAATTGTTCCTGGTTTAGGGGTTTTGAGAAAATATCAGCTAGTTGATTATGTGTGTCAATGAAACTCAATTCAACGACCCCTTTTCCTACATGATCTCTCAGAAAATGATGTCGAATGTCAATGTGCTTTGTCCTAGAATGTTGAACATGCTTTTTTGACAAGCTGATTGCACCGGTATTATCACACAAGATTGGCACACATTTCATTTCAACATCCAAATCAAGCAATTGATTTTTGATTCAAAGTACTTGGGCTCCGCAACTTCCGGCGGCTACATATTCAGCCTCGGCCGTTGAGAGAGCTATTGAATGTTGTTTCTTGGAGGCCCATGAGACTAGGCATCCACCAAGAAACTGACAGTATCCACTAGTACTTTTGCAATCTACAATACATCCGGCATAATCCGCATCGGTGTATGCAATCAAATCAAATGAACTACCGATGGGAAACCACAAGCCAAAGTCTATGGGGCCAATTAAATATCAAAAAATATGTTTAACAGCCATTAGATGAGATTCTTTAGGGCATGACTGAAAGCGAGCACATAGGCATACACTGAATTGAATGTCAGGGTGGCATGCTGTGAGATACAATAGTGATCCGATCATACCTCGAAACAGCGTAGGATCTACTATTTTACCATTTTCATCTTTGTCTAACTTCGAGGTTGTGGCCATTGGAGTTGACAAGGGTTTCACTTCAGCCATCCCAAATTTCTTTAACAGCCCCAGCGTGTACTTAGCTTGATTGATGAAAATGCCCTCTGGTGTTTGCTTCACCTTGGTTGCATTTTTTTTACTAAATTTATTAAGTCAATTGAATAATTGAAGGAATTCCATTTGCTCAATGAATTATTACCAACTATCCACCCCTTTTTGTTTGTTCACTACTTCTTATAAATCTAAAAAAAGAAGTTCTGATAGACCCACTTGTAAGGATTTCGTGAAGTTTCAGTAGTTCTTCCGCTTCCAGGATGGATTCCCCCGCCTGCATATTTTTATGCGGGTCTTACAAAAAAGGGTTTGAGTTATTTTGGTAAATACATTTTTTTTGTGGATTCTGGACCACGAGAACTATTTGTTTCGATCTGTATCTTTTTACCCATAATAGCGATTGGTATTTATCTCGATTTGGTTATTTCATTATCAATTGACAAGGTACAAGCTAGTTTTTCTATTTTGACTTGCTCCCCCGCCGTGATCGAGCGAGAATGGATAAGAGGCTCGTGGGATTGACGTGATAGGGTAGGGATGACTATATTGCTGGGAGCGAACTCCAGGCTAATATGAAGCGCATGGATACAAGCTATGCCTTGGAATGAAAGATAATTCTGAATCAACTTTGTCTACGAATAAGGAAGCTATATATAAGTAATGCAACTATGAATCTCATGAAGAGTTTGATCCTGGCTCAGGATGAACACTGGCGGCATGCCTAAGTTATCTGGAATGATTGGGCGTAAAGCGTCTGTAGGTAGCTTTTCAAGTCCGTCGTCAAATCCCAAGGCTCACCCCTAGACAGGCGGTGGAAACTACCAAGCTGGAGTACGGTAGGGGCAAAGGGAATTTCCGGTGGAGCGGTGAAATGCATCCCCACCCAGTCTTAATTTGAAAAAAATTGTCTTTATTGGTAGAAGAAAAAAGAATTGATTCGGAAAAGCAAGCAAAATGTTTGAAATTGATATTCGATGTAGTTACAACTGATCGCAATGATCAAACAACAATCCAAGAAAGAAGTTCAGTTCACACATTAAGCTCATCTCAAATTCTCCTTGCATGATTTCTGTAAATTCTTTACATAAGACATTGTTAGTAGCTCCAAAAATAATGTCATCCACATATACTTGAACTACTAATATGTCTTTACCTGATTTTCTCGTGAAGAGTGTTTGGTCAACCTTACCTATTTTGAAACCATATTTCATGAGGAATAAAGTAAGTCTTTCATACAATGCCCTTTGTAATACCCTGGATTCTTATTGGATCTTTCGGATCCTTGTCGAAGTGCTTTCAGATCGCTTTTGTGGGTCCTGAGTTGAGTTTTACGATCCGTGTGTATTTTTCTCTCGTACAAGTTACGGAACCCAGTGGTGAGTTTATTTCTCAATTCATCGACTCGAGGACGCTACAGTTGCGATGTACTCTTTGAGAGGATCGTTTCGACTATTTTTGCGTATTTTTCTAAATTAGTCTGTTTTTAGCTCAAAAATCGGAATTTTTAGAAATTAGGAAAATTCCTAATTTCTTTTTCATTTTTCTTTCCTTTTCTTCTTCCCTTCTCATTCGCCGCCGCGACCCTCTCTCTCTCCCATTTTCTCTCTTCTTTCGCCCTCTGCTCCGGCTGCAGATGGAGGAGGCACGGGCAGGCTGAGGAGATGCCGTGGGGGGTTGTCCGGAGCGCGATGGGGTGAGGATCGGACCGTTTCTGGCGTGATCCCACACGGTGGATTCAAAGCCGACGGTCGAGCTCGCGACGTGGTTTTCGGCGTGGTTTAGTCACTTCGGTGTACGGAATCTTCGGTGGAGGTAGGGAGACGGATCACCTGCTTCTCCTGTGCATTTTTCGGGAGTTTTGCGTTGTTCGGTGCGAGTTTGAGCGGGTTTCGTTCAGTTTCGGGAAAAGCATGCTTTTGGGGTGTGCGTTGGGTTCACCAGAAAATGGCGACAATTTTTGAATAGATTAGTTTCATTGTGACCCCCAGCATGTCTGTATTCCATTTTTGTTGATTTCGTGTTGATTGGTCGTCATTTGGGGCCGATACGAGTCCGGGAACCCCGGTGACCCAATTAGGGTCGATTCGCTGGAATTGCACGTTTCTTGCGATTTAGCTGTTGCATGGACCCCTTCCGGCCTGTGGAAGGTTAATTTTGTCGATTAGGTTTGTTTCCCCTGCGTTTAGACGCGTATGGGGCGTGGAATGGCCGAGGTCGTCCATTTCCCCTGTTTTCCTGCCGTATCGTGCTTGCGGTCATTTCAGAGACCGCTACAGGTCTCTGGCGGCCCCACTATGGACCGCCACACTCCATAGTGTTTCGGTTAGTTTTAGGTCAGCTGAGGTTGGCGGCCCAGCCTTTGACCGCCTATTGCCTCTGGCGGCCTTATAGTGGTGCGCCAAGCTCAGTCATGTCTCGAAAGTGGTGTATGTCGGTTCGAGTTGGCGGCCCTAGTTATGACCGCCAATGTGCTGTAGCGCGCCTTTCTTAGGCCGCTACTGTCCGTTTGACCAGGTCAATGTTTTAAGTCGGTTGGTTGTGGCAGACCAACCTTCAACCGCCTCTTCTTTCTAGCGTGCCTTCCTTAGACCGCTATAGTCTGGTTTTCTTAGGTCAATGTCTTAGGGCGGTTAGTGTGGCGACTCATGTTTTGACCGCCTTAGTCCGTGTAGCGGGTCTTTATTAGACTGCTATGGTGGTTTAACTGGGTAGGTCGGTTTGAGGGTTGACTGAGTGTAGCGGCCATATCTTTGACCGCCACTGTCATCTCGCGGCCCAGTGTAAGACCGCCAGAGTCTTTGCCTCTGTGTGTCTAGCGGCTTCTTCCTTGACTACTTGTGTTGCTTAGCAAAGAGTGATGTACCGCTTGCGTCCTAGAGAATGGTTTACCGGTATTTTGGTTTCCGATTGTCCTGGCTCGACCTTGTGATTTGTCCGTTGTCCCATGGATGTCTCTTGATGTCCTATGAGGGCTATGACCACAATATAAGGTAGTCAGGTATGCCTTGGTTTTTGTACTGCTGTAGAATCATTGTCAGGTTCCGGTCAACCCGATGTGACCCAGTGGTTGACACGTAACCTTGTGTGTGTCTCGGCTATTCTGGATAGATCGAGACAGTGGTTCTAGATGCCTTGAGGTATCGTCTTACTTCGGTTTATGTGTCCAAGTGCGCTGAGGGTCTTGGTGATTCCTCAGGTCTCTGTGAGTCGTTTTATGTGGATGTGTCATTTCCTCTGGCTTAGGATTAGACCGATTGATGTCTTGTTCCGCCATTACGCGATGATCTTGACTCTGAGTCGTTAGACTCAATGATCGTTGTGTTAGCAAGTCTAGTTGTCCTGTCCTGAGTCCGTTGGCAGTTTGGTATGCTACCTTGGTGCTTCATAGTACGTGCGATAGTGCTTTCTCAGCCTGTCTGTACTCTAGCACTCGTGTTTCTGAGTCTCTGTGTCTAGTGAGCCTCCACTAGTCGTAGCCTGATGACACGTTCCTGGTGTCGGCCCACCTGGGAGTGGTGGTTGAGGCAGTTCCTGAGATACGATTTTTAGGCTAGTTTCTGTGGGCCCCTACTTTACGGTAGCATCCTACTGGGGGGGGGAACTAGCTAGACGCCTGGCTCTAGGCATGAGCTGGTGTGTGCACACGTGGTCAGGGGCGTTTGGATGAACGCCGACGGGCGTGACCATGACTAGTCACTCGTTCCCTGTTCCTGAACCTATTTTTGGTTCAGAGAGTATCTCAGTCTCCGTCGTTCTCGGCGTCCGTAGCGAGATACTTGCAGCGTAGTATAAGACGTCAATGGACGCATCTGGCTGTGCTTCTAGTGAGGAGGTGCTTCCGTCACGTGACACGTGACTCTCGCGTTTCTCGCACTTCATGCCGTGACCTCTTCGGGTTAGTCTTTTCTTGGCCTTACCCGAGGTCAGTGCTGTGTGGTATGCACAGCGATCCAGTCGTATATGCTTTTGTGTCTGTGTAGGTCTTTTCTAGGGCTTTTGCCTGGTTTCGTGGGCTTTATCCTTTGGGCTAATGGTTGGCTGACGGATTGGTAACTTCTGACTTTGTGAGATCAGGGTTCGCTTGATTGTTTTATTTTTTTATACCAGGGGTATTTTATTATACATGTCCCACCGGACATGCCAGACTTGTTGGGACGGTTTATTTTTGTTGGGTCATTTTGTTCGGGTCAATCAACCAGTTGATTAATAAATAACCAATTGGTTAATAGACTGCGTAGGCGTGCTAGTCACGTGAGTGACAAGTTTATTGTGCACTCACTCTGACCCTTGTGGGCGAGAGTGAGATTCGGGTCGGGACCAACAGTCTGCCATACCATAAAGGCTATGGCGTTAATTATATCCCCCATAAGGGAGAAAACTATTGATTAATTGCCGAGATAGCAGGCCGTTCGAGGCCGAAACAAGATGCAAAAGTATGAATGTGACGAGGTCACGTGAAATGCTTTTATCTATCATGCAAGAGAGGCATGGTTCATTAAGTTGGAGACCCTCGATACGTGGCGGAGGACATAGATCCGAAGACCACCATCACGCATGGCAAAGACTTCCGGTCGGGCGTAACCTGAACTTCCGTCAGTGCCATTTGATATACCGGAGGGTCTATGCAAGCATACGTGCATGATGCTCATGATTATGCTAAGCTTGGTAATAGGGTCATGAAGATAGACAATGATCAATCAAGTTTATTAATCTCCACCAAGGGAGACGAAAGCGGTATTATAAGCACGATAACGAAAGCATGATGATAACAGGCATGATAGTAGAAACATGATAATAAGATGGCTCGGACTCGAACAACCCTTTCCCTATTTAGTTTATTATTGATTGGGGTTTATTAATCTCAGCCGTGGGAGGTGAAGATCCCTCCGAAGACGAGTGAGTGATCAGAAGGGAGCAATAACTCAAAACCGGTGCGACCACGCGTAGGGATAGGCTTCCCGGCACGGCCAAACGTAGGCAAAAGGGCCTTAATCCGGCGCGGTGACCTTGGGGCCCATCGGATTAGGGCGCGCCGGGAATGGGCCAAACAAGATGATGAAGTTATGAGTCTAATGTTAATCCGGCGCGGGGGGGGTACCACGCCGTATTAGGGCGTGCCGGATAAGCGGCCGCGCCGTTTTAGTTGATTTTTGAAACATTTTGAAACCATTTTGATTTATTAAGATGCTATTGAGGGTTTTGAGGTTAATTAGGTTGATTGCCTGTTGAATTAGAGTCCAGGTCTCTCCAGGAGAAAAGTCATGATCTAGTGTGGGGTTTATACTCGAGCACAAGAGTTTATTACTTAAGAACATGTGTTCTATTGAAGCCAGTTCACTGGAGGTAACTTATTAATTAAGAAGTTCTGTCAAAAATTTGGCAGCATCTCCCCCATCCCTAAAGGATTACAGGGGAGAAACAGGGTCATACCCACAAGTGGAGTAAGCCCCTAACTAGCCAGACAGCACGACGACGGCCAGCAGATCCCAATCGGATAGGAAACCCCGAGGACTCGCCTACTAAGGGCACCATGGCTCCGTGGGTTGAAGTGATTGGATGAGATGACCAATGAGGGAAGGAGAACCCCGAGGACTAGTCTACGAGGAGTGCACAACCCATGATCAAATCACAATCGAAGAGGGACAACCAGTAGGGAAGAAGAGCCCCGAGGACTGGCCTACAAGGGGCATACAACCCGTTGCCACCACAATGTCCCTGAGGATAGTGGGTTTGATATCGGGCTAAGCCCTATCGATATTCACCTTATGGCCCATAGGGACACTCATCAGTCATAGATGGAGCCCTTTGACCGAATGATGATCCTGAGGTACCAATGGGGTATGTTGCCCTCCCCAGAGTACTGAAACTACTGTTATCAGAAGTAACAGAGTTCGGCAGTCGTAGATCATATATAGAACAAAAAAAGGGCAAAGCTAAACGGTAAAGCATAACATCCGATGAACTGGCCAGCCGTCACTCACAGAGTTACCAAATTAGTGCTCACGAGGTTAATAAGTTAGCAGCCACGGAGTTAAATGGTCAAAATCTAAAGAACAGCCATTCAAACCATTAGCATATAATGCATACGCAGGTTGTAGAGGTGACCCCGTTCACTCTGGGCTATGGAGAAGCACAGAGAGATGCTGAGGAGGGATGCCTCGGAGCTGGAGCGGATAGAGGTGCACACACAAACATGTCTCTAACCATGAAATCCATGAAGCACACGCAGCAAATTGGCATAGCCATTACATTAAAATGAGAGACCCCCGGCGAAGGGTAAATCGCTTCTATGGCCCATGATAGCTCCTGGGCATGTTCGGTCTCACGGAGTAAAGCTCGGCATTCGAACACATGAAGCAATTGGGCATGCAAATTGAGAACGGGACAGAAAGAAACATATAGAATATAACAACATTCGTTCGATTGGTGGGAGACGAAAGACCTGGCATATTATAAGCATTCGACGCGCCGGCGTTGTCGCTCGGCGGTCATTTCATTGATTGCGGAGAAGGGATTACAGAGAGGAACTGAAAGATGAAGAGATGGTGACGGGGGGAGATGGGCTCATATCATCGCCCCTCCCCCCTCACTTACACGACAGCAGAAATGGGAAACAGAAGGGGGATCTTCGGGAAGCAATCCATGAAACCCACCTAGACTTCGCCAGCAAATAATGTATCAGACTCTCCTTTCTCTGGCTCCGGAGGACTTTAGGCAGAGCAGAATAAGACGGCGGCGAGGGGACTTTCTCTGAAAACTCTTCTTCTCCACCAAGGAAACCCTCTCTCCCCTGAGTTTGATTGGATCTCCAACTCTCTCTCCCTCAAGCAATCGCCAGTGGTCTCTCTTTTTATAATTCGCCTCCTCTTCTCTCCCCCCCCTTTTTTAGGTCGAACCAAGTAGCAATATATATAGGAACAGATTAAAAGCTTAATCTGGCGTGAATAATGGCGCGCCGGGGAAAGGGACTCTTCATAACCTTTTGCGCGCCGGAATAGGAGGGCGCCAGATAAGGGGGCACCGGTGATCGAGCGCACCTGTGATCGAGCGCCCCAAATTAACTTCATCTGCTTGGCGCTGGTTAGATGATGGGTCCCAGGGATGGTTTCGGGAGTCACCGTGACCATTCGTCTCATCGCAGTCCTGCAAAACCTTGACGGGAAGCTTTGACGGAAGCTCTCAGGACGACGTACAGCCTTCCTCAGCACTTCACGTATCTTTGTCTTAACACGTGGGTTTTCTGCTGACATGGCCTTCGGCACTATGATTCGTGCTACTAGCTAGGCCTGACTTGTGTCCAAAACTTCTCGAAGGGTGGAATGACACCCGAATAGTTCCGCCCTGGCTGGGCGATCATTCGGCCACTAATGGACCCAACTTGGCGAGAAGTCGTACCCGTGCCGGGTAATCAGGATCTTCTACCGACAGAGCCCTCGGTCCTCCGAATTCTTTTCATCTCAGGAGAGTCTTTCATAAGGTGGCGGGCCACCGGGTAGACCATTGTCCTTGGTCGGACAACGGATGTAGTGTATGCAGCATGAGGGAGTCGATGCCGGTTCATTGGGTAGGCTTGGTCGCACTGCTGGTTGGTTGTGAATTCATCTCGATTCTCCTGAGGTGAAGTCCCCGGTGCTCATATAGGGTGACCTGAGGTCTGGCAGCTTGAGAGGGCTTCAGTGTATTGATATCCTTCGGCATCTGTGCTTCAGTGGGCCGTGTCATTCATCTTTGAGGCTTGATCGCCGTTGATCATATTTTGAGTGTCAACAAATGCCCCCCAGCCGTGGGTGTTGTGAGCAAGGCACGAGTGTAGCAAGATCGACGGATGAGCTTCGTCTGGAGTGTTCTCATCTTCAATTTACGGAAGCTCGGAATGTCCCTTAATCTGACGCGGATGCTAATCCGACGCGGTTTGAGTGTTAACACTGCGTGGGCTCTAATATGGCACGCCCCTGGGATCGGGGGTTAATCCGGTGTGCCCCTGGGAATCGGAGTTCTAATCCAGCGTGCCTTTTGTGCTTGGAAGGGGCTAATTCGACGCGTCCATAACCGGCGCGCCTTTTGCTTGGGAGGACGCTAATTCAGACCGCTAAATAGTGCGCCGAATTAGCCAAGGGGAAGACTCCCCTATATATCTCTTCTTTCTTTGTTTTTCTATTCATCCTTCCTCATTTGCAACAGAATTTTCTCTCTCCTTGTAGTATCCCGATTTATTAAAGAATAAAATTTCAAGAAATTAATAAGAAATTCTTTAAGAAATAGGTTAAGTAAAGTTTTGACCATTTTATAAAAATTTGGAAAAATTAGAATCTTGTAGAGGATTAAACGTTAAGTAAAATTATCTTCTACGACCAGCCCAAATAAAATTCGTAAATAAGTCGAATTAACAGATTAAGGCCCAAAACCACACTTAGCCAAATTGGACCTTAAAACGTAAAATTCAAGCCCAATACTAAACCAATTAAGCTAAAACCGGATGCCAATGAATGGTAAGGATTAACTCTTCATTTCTCCTCTGATTAATCTCCGAAACCCTAACCCTAGGAGGAGTATTTGGCGGTGAAATGGCGGATTGACTTGGTCTCGCGTGAATCTCGCACGTCCGCGGTGCAAGGACTCTATCTTCGCGATTAGGACTCCCCAGACCCAATTGAACCTATAAAAATGATCTTAAGCCACCCTAGAATCGTTTAGAAGCTGTGGCGACCGGAGAGGAGCTCGATCGAGGGAGGATTTCGATGATCATCGGCGGTGTGTACCTAGCGTGATCGGCTTCCCTCTTCTTCCTTCATCCTTCGGTTAAGGTAGGTGATAGCAAGCCAAACCCTAACTATTATATATCAATAGAAGCGTTGTCTTGTCCTCTTTCCATTGATCTAGAAAGCCCCAAATTTTATCTAGTATACTGCTAGGATTTCGAGTTTTAGTGGAAGCATGCTAGAACTAGGGTTAACTATGTTCCATCTCGATTTAGGTAGTGATTTCAAGCACTAAACATTAAATTGACCATGCTATCTTGTATAACTTTTCATGCTCATTCTATTGGTAGTAAAAACCCCAATTTTCATGCTTTATATTGTTCGTATTTAGTTTTCATTGCTAACCCTAGCCAACCCCGCCGGAGACGGGCAAGGCGAAGGGGCGGCGGACTGATCTGACTTGCGCGGCCTCTTGATAGACCACCCATACTCTATAGGCGGCCTGTTCTCGACCGTCCATATGTTTTACCTTTGATCAGTTTTGTAGAATGCGCGGTAGAACCCTAACCACCCTTTTCTTTAAGCTGCTAGTCCCAGACCATGCACTGTTCCCAGCGGCACATTACAGACCGCTCATCACCAGTAGGCCTTTGGACCTGAGAGGGTGTGAACGGCCTGTCGTGCGACCGCCGAGGCCAGTGAGTGGCTCTGCACGAACCTCCCAACTATAGAGAACTGCTTATTTTCTTTTTAGCATGATTTATCTTAGTAAATTTATGGTTAAGGGTAAGTTAGCAACCCACATGATAACTGGAACTTATGGAAGTAAATAATTAGGAATTTTGCTAATTGTCTTCACTTGATCTTGATTCATCATGGCCTTAACTTATTTCAATATGTTAAATTCAAACATGATTTCATAAAACTATGCTATTAGGATTGTTTGACAATCATTCTACTCTGGTAGGATTGACTGACCACTATACTTAGTTTTCAATGGTTTGATAGCCTCATTTCCTTGTAATGGTTGGGTCTCTTCGCCGGATATTCCTTCCGTCGGACTAGGACCTTCATTACGGGACCTCCGTAAGCCCCCACGAGCCTAGGATTCCCACTAAGATGCCGGGCAGGTTGTACCACCAAGACCTGAACCTGTTTACATGATCGAACCGCTTGGATTGTCATATTGTGAGTCACGGCTCAACTTGGACCCACTGAGGCTTGCACGGCCCAAAAGGGACCGCTTATCTTAGTGGGCGGACGAGTATGAACCGTGCATTCCCTGGCTGAGTGCCATTTACTTTGGTCGATTAACCTTGTTCTATCTTCGACCAAATCATGTTTGGATCGACCCAATGAGCCCTAGGTTGACCAATGGAGAGTGGGCTGGACCCTGGTTCAGTTCCACCCCACTTATGGCAGCCCGGAGCCCATTTTTGGGTGGATTTCTAGTCTTTTAGTTAGGCCCAGTTGAGCGGTCTGATTAGAACCGTCTATATACTAGAGCTGACCTTACTGGACCGTCCAACCATTGAGCGTCCCTATAAGGCCCTTTTATTTTGTTCTTGGGCTTCCAGCTCTTCTAGCCATGAGCGGCCCATTATTGACCGTCCTTTTATCAAAGCGGCCCAAAATGGACCGTGTATCTTCTGCAAAAGGATTTCCATGGTTATTTGTGTTTCAATCCAAGGACCTGATTGGTACTTGATAATTTGAACTTCTGGTCAAAGTATCTCTTCACTTACCCTTGGAATTCTCCGAGGTAAGTTATATCTTGACATTATTGGCCATTTTACTTGATTAATGTCTAGACATAACTTAGATATTGGATCCATTAAACTAATGCCGACGTATCATAAGGGCCCGGTCTTGTCCTGGGAGGAGCGCCCAAAAAGTACTTGTGTCCCGGGGAGTTTGAATGACATGGTGAGGCATTGCACCGAGTGCATGACTAGCGTGATGTCTATGACAATAATCTATTACTTGAATTCTTTTCTTGACTTGGTTAATTCTTGCTTGTTGGCCAATTTCCAATTATATCATGATCTTGCCTTCTCTTTACTGAGTTGTTTCGTCATATCGTCATTTCTTTTCGTTCCTTATTTTCTCGCATATAATTGCAATTAATTGGTTAATCACTTAAACTTGCCTGTTATTACATACTGAGCGTTCGCTCATCGAGTTGTTCCCCCTTTTTAGGTAGCTCAGGTGAGGATTCACAGACTGATGGGGACGGGCAAGAGTGATGGCCATGAAGCAAACCAGTTAGAAGCCTGTGGAGCCAGTCATAGTTGTTTGTGTCTAATTTATGTTTTAGAATGTGTGGTGGAAGAATTGTAATTCGAAGTCAGCAATTGTAATAGTTTCAAGTGGATGTTAAGTTGAAAGTTGTTGCAGTGGGTTTATGTGCTTGGAACATGAATTATTTAAGTGTTATTTAGTGAATGAAGTTATTTTCTGTTCATGGTGTTTATGTTGACCCTTAGCGTTAGCATATCATGTCGGTAAATCAACATATTAATATTAATTGTTTCTACTGTCAGTCCCGATATTCCGCGTCGGGGCGTGACACTCCTCCTCCTCTTCCCCTCTCCAGCTTCGGCGCCGAGTGAGTTGGGAGCGACCGCGGCCGCCCCCTTCGAGCGGGTGAGTGAGAGTGTAGCTCATTCGGGTTTTAAAACCCATCTTTTGGGCCCCGGGAGGCTTCTAGTAGGGCTTTCCCTCGGAGCTATTCCCTCGGGTGTCCGTTTGGCCTCGGCGTAATGCCGATGGCTACTTTTAGGGACCATTCTCTTGGTGGACGTGTTCCCACTTTTCTTTGGCAATCTCCTGTGCTGGGGAGGTTCTGCCAAAATTTTGTCAGAAATTTGTCTTGATCAACAGTTTTCTGACCTTGCTTATTGTTTGATGTGCCCTCTTATAGATAGCAATGGCACCTGGCTCTTCTTCTTCTGCTCCCCGTGCCGTAGTGACATGGGAGAATGTTCATTCCCTGGACCGGGGGCACGATCAGCTTGCCGTGGTCGCAGAATCTTCAGACTCGGAGACCGACACGGTAGATACTAGCCGCCTCCTCATCCTCGGGGGTGATTCTTTTCAATATGACCGGGAAGGTGCTATCAGGAGGGAGTACCCCAAGGACAAGCATCTGATGTCCTTCCTTAGGCGCTTCAATCTTCAATGGAAGACAGACTTGTTCCTTGTCCACAAAGCCGAGCAAGCATTGCTAGTGGAGAGGGACAGTATGACAGACTGTGTGGTGCGGGGAAGGTTTATTTATCTACCCGGGGAAGTCAGGAAGTGGAGCGTCGTGCTTGGATTGCAAGATCGGGCTCCAGAAGATGGGCTGCTGACCAGGGCCCCTGAATTTGTGCCTACTCGATGGAATGATTCCGCAGGCCGTGTAGATCGGGAGAAGCCGATCTTTGGCTTGTTTCTTGCCCCGCTGAAATGGGGGTATAGAGAGGAATCCTTTCTGTTGGACTGCCTGGCGGTCCGTTTTAAGCATCAGATATCTGTGGGGTGGTTTGCCGAACTGAGGGCCACCGAAGCCCATGCATTCAGACCCGGAGCAGTGGAATTTACAGATTATGTGCTGCAGCACTACACTCCCATCTTGACCAGGGCTGGCATATATCACAGTGTGTACCCCTCAAGGTACCGCTACCCCATATCCCGAGGTCTATGCTGCGGCATGATCGAAGTATTCTGCCCCGAGTATAACACTTTCTATACTTTGGAGGGAGAGACTTCTTTAGATCTATGGATCCTTTCACAGCTCAGTGGTTTACCCATCGACGGAGAACAATACGAGGAGGTTTGCTGGCTAGAATGGCTAAAAGATCAGACCGACGGCAAAGGTTGGTACTTGGTAGGTTACGCCTATCGTTATCTCATGAAGGCATACCGTACCCTCTGTCGCTCGTCATATGACACGAGGGAGACCCGAAAGCCTGGCGAGAAGTGGAGAGTGCGGATGGGCACTTGCCTCCAGCATTTTTTCGGCAGGAAGAAGAAGTATGAGGACTTCCCTACAGTAGCACCGATGGCTCCGAAGAGGAAGAAGAGGGTTCGGCGATAGGCCGCCACATCATCGTCTTCAAGGGGAGGGCAAAGGGAGGACCCGAACCCCACCGGTGTTGACGCAGTCACTCACTGTGCTGCATATTTGACCTATTGGATCTGTTCTTGTGCTCTCCCGCAAGACAACGAGAGCGTAATCAGAGCGGAGGCCATCTACCCCACCTGTCTGATGGCTTGGGGCACGAAGTTGTCCCTTTGCCCGGTGGCTCTGTGCCTCACCTTCAAGATGCTGGGAGATTTGCACAAGACATGTCTCCCCAAGAATTTACGGACGGTTGGTCCGTTACATTTCTTCAATGCTTGGGTCTGCACCTTGTTCCCGGAGGCTACTCCCCGGGCATTGCAATCGGCTCATCTTATTCCGCGGATGATAGAGTTCGCGAGTGCTGAACCGGCGTCGGTAGCGGAACAGCTCGACGCCATTCGGGGCAAGCTGGCCCGGGTTGCCATGGATTCACCCAGGCTTCTTCACTTCTGGAGCCTGGTTGCTCATTCAAGCCCGTTGGTGAATAGGACAAGGCAGTACAAGCTTTTTAAGACAGAAGAATATATCCGCCTGATTTCTGGGGCCAAGTGCACAAGGCCCATTCTGGAGCAAGAATTGGTTGACTGGGTGCTGGCTATTAGACCGAGCGTCCTTGTATTCCAGAAGAGTGGCATTCTGTGGCTGGAGCCATATTATCGGTTCTGCTTCAGTCAGAATTTTGGCTACGATTAGCACATTCCTTTTTCCTCTTCACAATTTGCATTGCCAAACAGGCATAGAGCTGGGCAAGTATCCAATGACGATGCCCGAATATGGTGGGACTACTTCCACCGCCGAGAGGATGTTTCATTCAGGGTGCCAACCCCTGCTCGTTTCCCCCGCGTCACCCCTGAATATATCAACCGGTGTAATGCGCGGATGGGATTTTACAAGAGCTCCCGCCGATACTAGTGGGCCGTTGCGGAGCACAGATTTTTGGACCCCCAGCCGGAGCCAGCCCTTGACATCGAACCTTCTTATTTGAAGAAGTTGAAGTCTTGGACTAACGTAGAGGTGAGGGCTTATCTGGAAGCCCGGAAGGCTGCGAAGAGTCGTTCGTCCAAAGTCGATCCGAAGCTACCTGCAATCGGCAGGGATGACTACGTGAAGACGCTTCAAGGATTATGCCATATAAGCAGCGAACGGGTGGTTCTTCAGTAACTCCCTTTGCTGGTGGAGGAGCCTATCTCGGTCGTAGCCGACTGGAGTCCTGAGGTCGATAGATTGCATCCTTATCGGACTTTCATCCATAGGGAAGATAGGCGGGATGCCTTGTATGATAACACCCCTTGGCTGTTTACACTTCTCCGTTCCCATGGGCTCTCAGTGGGTGGCCCAAGTGAAGCTATTCTAGACCGGCCCCTTCATATCGCATTCAAGTATGCTGACGGATGGGAGCTGGACCATCTGAGCTTGTATTATCACCTGTCTTCTCGTGGCCATATAGACTTGGCGTTGCTGGCCGAGCAGAGTGAGAAGATAGGAGACTTGTGTTGGCTTATTTGCGAGGCAGCTTCAAGAGACAAAGTGCCATCGTTGTTTTATTGGCCCCTTTTCCTTTTCTATACGGGGCCAGCAGGTATGTTATATTTCTTTATTCCGGCCCTTCGGCCAACTTCTTTTCTTCATTGCAACATATATCATTCTCACCTTCCTATGTATGCAGTCCGACTCACTTTGGAGGAGACTCGGCACTTTAGGGAGCTAATAATAAAAGCTCAGAAGCCGACATATTTTGAGACTCCCGAGCCGGCCTCGACAAGGACACCATTGCCTCCTGGTGACTCACGGAAGTGAACCAGATCCCGATTAAGGGAGGCTGTTGGCAAGGCCAAAGTGGTAGTGACCCGAGTGACACGGGCACACCGGAAGAAGGCTGCAGAAAAGGAACCAGCAATCGTCCTTCCTCCGGTTATGTCTTTTGAAGAGTTTGAGGCTTCTCGCGCGCAGGGGCCTGAAGCTGAAGGTAAGGTCTTCATTCTTCTATAGTTCATTTGCTTTATTCTAGCCGCTTCGGCTAATCCTTCTTTGTAGTTGTCGGCACAGTTGCTGCGGTCGTTGGACTAGAGGCCGCAGTAGGTGCCGTTGTTGGGTTCGGTGCAGTATTCAGAGGGGGGGGTGAATGAATATGACTTTTAAAAAATCTTTCGCCTAGATAAAATTTCGCTCACTAAAAATGCTAGTTCGCAAACTAAACAAACTTGAAGGCTAAATGGCAGTTGTAGAACTAACCAAACACACAGTGAGATCACTGGAGTGCTAACAAGACAGATTTAGTCAATCTGAAAACTAATAAACTCTTCTGCTCAACCAGAAGCCAAACACATGGAGCGCCCCTATGCAATCACCTAGCGGAAGCACAAATAGACAAGTCAAACCACAGTGCACAAGGGGTTTTTAGGTGGTTCGGTCCAGCAGACCTACATCCACCCCACACTCAACCCGAGTGTGGCTTCCACTAGCTCACGCAACAGGTGCTGCCACACAGCTTGACCAGGGGAACAACCTCCCCTCTTCCTCCCAACCGGAGGGACACCCCAAGTGACTCCCATCCACTTGGAAACTAGAGACGCACAGTCTCTCTTCCTCCAAACCGGAGGGAACACACCAGTGACTCCCAGTCACCAGCAAACCAGAGGTCGAAGACCTCTCTTCCTCCAGACCAGGAGGGACACCTGGACTTGCAACCCACAAGCCCAGAACCGGAGATCAGATCTCCCTTCCTCCAAACCGGAGGGAACACACAAGTGACTTCCAGCCACTTGCAAACTAGAGGTCGCAGACCTCTCTTCCTCCAGACCAGGAGGGACCCGACCTCAATCCAGAGGATCGGAAGTACAAAGCTAACCAAATGAAAAGGGAAAAATAAGAAAGGAAAAATACACAGCGATCAGAAAGCTGTAAAGAAAGATAACACAGATGTGGCTCGCATGGAGCTGACTGGCCTGGATTTGATCCACGGTCCAGTAGACAGATCATCAGGTAAGCTTCTCTTCCTCTTCTCTTCTCTCTCACTTTCTTTTTCTCTTTACCCTCACGAGCTCTCTAACTCTCTCTTTCTCTTCTTCTCCTTCTGCTCTTCTTCTCTTTCTTTTCTTCTTCTTTCGCAGGCTCTCTCTGTCTCTTCTCTTCTCTTCTTCTTTTGCTTTCTACTGCAGCTCTTTTCTTCTTCTGCTCTTTCACTCTCTCGATCTCTGCTCCTCTATTTTCTTCGGCTTACACTTCTTCTATTTCTTCTTGTTCTCTTTTTCTTCCTCTTTTCTTTTTCTAGATCAAAGGGCTTTCTGCTCTCCAAGCTTCTTCTTCGATCAGTCTTCATCTGTTGGATGAAGGCTTCCTTTAATAAGCAGCAGCCAGCAGGAGGGCAGCACTGGGCGCGTGTGGCTTCCACATTTCCCGCCCGGAACTTGTGGCCACGTGTCAGTCTCTCAGCCAGCTTCAGCACACGTGTCACAATCCTGTCTGCCCTTCCAGTCTCGGATCACGTGCCGCCCAGTCACTGGCGAATATTCTTCCTCGGACCACCTTCTTCTTTTTGTTTTTCTTCTTCTCCTGCAAAGAGATTAAAACCATTAATACTCAGGGTTCTCTATATATATATATTCCTGAAATAGGTCGGTTGACACTCAAGCTAAAGCTGCACGAGGTGTGTAGGAACAACAAAAGGTGCACTATACTGAGAACGACACGAGGTACATAAGATGACTACAGCACGAGGTAAATAGAGAACGACACGAGGTACCACAGTA
Organism: Amorphophallus konjac; assembly: GCA_022559845.1. NCBI lineage: Eukaryota > Viridiplantae > Streptophyta > Magnoliopsida > Alismatales > Araceae > Amorphophallus > Amorphophallus konjac. The sequence goes on along the minus strand of CM040119.1, from coordinate 166,714,724 downwards.
ACAAAGCTAACACTACAAAGGGAACGACATGAAGTCAGATGAGAACAGCACGAGGTAAATAGAGAACGACACGAGGTACATAAGATGACTACAGCACGAGATAAAGAGAGAACGACACGAGGTACCACAGTAACAAAGGTAACACTACAAAGAGAATGACACGAAGTCAGATGAGAACAGCACGAGGTGAGAAGGAAATAACACGGAGTAAAATGGTAGTAAGACACGCGATCAGAGGAAACCTGGATGAAGATAGAAAGAAGCAACACAAAGACATAAAAACAACACGAAGACACAAACACAAAAATAACATGAGGACACAACAAGAGACGGTCAACGAGACGCTGACTCGGTACAGACTTTGAATTTGAAGACCAATGTGCAGACTTCAAGTTTAACTGTGGATGTACAGACTTCAGGTGTGAAGACCATTGTGCAGACTTTGGAGAACAGTTCAATGTATTGACTTAGCGTTGTATAGACATGAAGATGAATGATCAGACAATGTATAGGCTTCACAGTTCAACAGCCATTGTATGGACTATGAAACAGCAAATGAATAAGTATGTATACTGAGTAGAAGAGGCAGGCTGTATAGACTTGGAGTTAACATGCATGAAAATCAGTGTACAGACTTGAATGAGTATAGAGAGTATAGACTTGAAGGCCTGAAGGCGATGTGCATACTTGCTGAGTTGACGCTGCAGCCCAATGAGTTGACGCTGCAACGACTACACTTTACGTTCAACTGATGATGTGTAGACTTGAAGTTAGACAAACCAGACAATCAGTGTTCTGATGAGTCGACTCACTACGTAGGAGGGGGAATGTTGGGGAGCGTAGATTTTCCTAAGTTCTACCTTCATCTCCTCCCATGAGCCTACGGGCTCTTGCCTCTTAACCACCCTAAGATGCACTATGTGGCTCCACGCTTCCTTGGCTTGAGCCGAAAGTTGTCCCTTGGCAATGTTGACTCTCTCGGATCCATATACCCAATTCTTCTCAAAGTATTTTCCCATGGTAGCCTCCCACTTTAGATAGGCACTAGGGCTCAATCCATCAAAGCGAAGGTCCTCATCTAGAATGATGTCCAAGAATAGAGGGTTGGTCGGACCCTTGTTGAGGGCCGAGTTGTATGGAGTTGACCAAATAGGGATAGCCATGATGATGCACCCGAGGACTCTAAATACACATGCACGCCCTAGGATTATGGAAGGGACATGTAGGACAACTAGGGGATGAGACTAGACACGACTCAATGTGATGGAAAAAGGGGAAGAATGCAGACTCAAATGCACCTAAAACAAACCTAATGACTCACATGCAACTTAGACAAACCTAATGCCTCAATTGCACCCTAGATATCCTAAGGACTCAAATTACCTAGGACCCCAATTTGATAGAACAAATTAGTTCCCAAAGCTCTGATACCAAATTTGATGCGGGACGCTATGCGAACTAGGACTCTATGCAACGATATGACTAAACGGACTCCTATGACCAGCAACGACACAACAATCCGAGTAGCGTAACTCGACGCCTAAAGTTCCCAAGAGAGGAATTATGCTATATAACAAGGAACACAAGCTCGCAAGCGTCCCAAGAGAGGGAAGCGCGCCGATCTGCACAGTTGAAAAATAGGGGAGTCTAGGGTGGGCAACTCCACACTCGTGACTCGGACGAGTCACGGGACGGTCACACTCTCTCACCATGGCAGTGCTATAAAATGAATATACGAGCTAGGAACCTACTACACACATAAGCAGCGGCATCAAGAGAAAATACTAGAAGAGCAAGCTACTAAGCCAGGAAGTGGGCGCGTACCTCCACGCTCGGGGCGTGGGGAAGAAACCCGGCCAAGTCACACGATCCCCAGTACAATGCTAAATGAGTACAAATAAACACGGCCCACTCCTCGCAGGGAGGTAAAAGGCTACACAATGAGATCCAGGGGTCGAGCAACGTGGGGTGACGGGTGCCGGGTCAATGAAACTCGTCGTACGCGAACTACCACGAGCCGGTACGCACCAGGACCAGCAGCAAGGATGGCATGTCACAGAGGTCGAGGGAGGCACCAACGTCCCTGGTAGCACGTTGTAAGGTATGACGAATCCCTGGGAGGAAGCCAGAAGCCGACGGTGTGGTCATGGACCTCCGGCGTGACCACGAACAAGTGGGCAGATTGCTGGCCAGTCCGCGCGCGCGTAGGGGGGCAGCAAGAAGGCGGGGCTGGCACGCCCCCTTTGGCATGCCCGTTGGTCACGAAACTTGGCGTGGATGCTGGTGGTACTGTCCCGACATTCCCAATGGAATGAAAACTGCAACCGAGTGCCGTGGTGGTCGTGGTAATTTCCGTAGCAAACCCTACGTGTTCTGGCTTGTTCCTTGGCAGCAGGACCCTTGAGCAAAGGTTGGGCTGGAACCGGGCCCTCCGGATGGAAAATGGGGCGGGGTTTTCTCTGGTGGATAGGTTAGGGTCGTGGAAAGATTGGGTAGCAGTGTCAGGATGGGGTGCAGTGGTGATTTTGGGCGTGGGAGGTGCAGATAGGTGGGACTCAGTTCTGCAGTTTAGTGCTGTCAGAACTGAGAGCTGGAAGAGTGGGCAAGGAAAGCAGGAAAGAAGGGGGCTTTTGAAATTAATAAAAATTATTCAGGAAGGTTTGGAATGTATATAATCCACTCTAAAAATCTTGGATTATTCTGAGTTGCTTTGACTATCGTCCCTTTGGAGGTGATTTGGCACTGTCCCGCAGGGATGGCACAGGGGCAGTCTGCGCGACCAAACGTCCTCTAAAGGAAACTTCTGGCACCGATGGAGTTTGGACTCAGGATTTTGAGGAGAGATGGAGAACAGGTAGAGAAAGAACTTTTATGAAGAGGTAAACATGAAATAAGGATGAAAAATGGGCGTAATAAGGTGATCTTCAGGGTTCAGGTTTTTATGCAGGTCTGCACAGGGGCAGCCTGTGCGACCAGAAGGGCTACAAAGATAAGTTTTTGTGCCGAGCGAATTTTGTGGTGAGGTTTTCGGGAGAGGTTAGAGGACAGGGAGAGGAAGACAAGTTGTGAAAAAAGTTATGGGATTTTAAGACGGGAGAGGGGCGTGCCAACCTGATCTTTCGGGCTCAAATCTGCAGCCAGATGACCAGAGAGGTGCGCAGGGCAGCAGGGATCTATCTCCTCAACGCTTGCAACCCGGCCACGATCTCTGAACTCCAGGATTTGGAAGACGTTGGGGAGGTCACCTCCAGGTCGTTGTGGCAGCAAGAACCTGCAAGAAAGGTGGGCTAGGGCGTCGCACCCAAGAGGAAGAAGAAGAGGGGAGAGGAGAAGTAGAGGGTGTCACACCCTAGAGTGGAGAGGAGGAAGAAGGAAGAAAGGGCTCTTGGCAAAACTCAGATTTTTTACCATTCATTCATCAATCCTCCCAAGAGGGGAATACAAGGTAATATATAGAGTATGGGCTCCATCTTCCCTCCTTGCAGTTTGAATTTGAACCCATTTGAATTTGAAATCCATGGGCTCTCTTTTCCACCTTGGAGTTGGAACCCATCATGAGCTCCAATTTCTCTCCTTGGATTTTGAACCCATTTGAATTTCAAATCCATGGGCTCCCTTTCCCTCCTTGGATAAAATTCAAATTACATACCAAAGACACACCTAAGACGTACATAATACATAATATGACCAAATACGTACATAATGCCAAATACGTACACAATACAAGTACATATAAAAATACATACAAAAATATGTACAAAATATGAATACGTAAAAAAAATACGTACTAAGTGTCAAAGCTCCAATGGAGACTCCAGACTGTCCCCCAGCCACAAGGATGTCGGTGTCGACCGGGTCGTACTGCGTGTCCGGTATCGGCGGCTCTCCGAGTCGATCCGTATTCTTGCTCGGGTGTCCTCACCACTACATTTCTTTCTATTTTATTGCATTACATGCATACTAGATCTTCCTAAATCCCTGTTTAAAGAGGTTTTTCAACCCAAAACATAGGGAAGGCGGATGGTCGAAAGTCTCGGCCATCCCCCTTTCCGCCCCCTTCCCGGTACGATCACCACCATTTGCATGTTTTCCTTTTAGTTTGAGCATATACTACACTATCATAGTCTAATGGGTTTTCTTTTGCTGTTTGCTGGTTAACTTGCAGGTACTTTGTCATCGACTCGCAGAGCTCCCCATTCTTGGCCAGCCGAGAGCGAGGACAGAAGAACCCACCATCTCCCCACTTCAAAGGCATTGTGATCATCATTTTGTGAGGCTCAGGTAATAGTCTCTGGTGATCGCATCATTCCTATTTTTCTAATCTGTGCACTGTAGGCAGCAGCAGCACAAGTTCGGAGGAGGCAGTGCGTATACACTAACGACGCACGGCATCGCCACCTTCCGACGCCTACACGCGGCACCCGCATCGAAGACATGCTCCCAATCGCCTCCAGCACTCCTCAGCCTTATGGCCGGCCTTGTCACAATGCTTGCACACCTCATTAGAAGGTGTGGTAGTAATAGAGAAGGGCTTGTTATTCTTCTTAAATTTTTTCTCTTGGGAGGAATCTCCTCCATTGCTTGACCTCTTCTTGTTGAATATGGGTTTGAAAGTGTCGGAGCTTGCAGCGTGCTCCTTCTTGTCTTTCCCATGGATTCGATCGGACAATTTTGTGGCGTCTTCTAGCAACTAGGTTCACCTTATCATTTCCGAGTAGACTTGAATGTCCATCATCGCTAGTTGGGTAATATATTGCGTCGAAGCCCATTAAGGAATCTCCTAGCTTTCATCTTCTCGATACACACCTGATGTAGTGCATACCTTGACATACGGGAGAATTGGGCCTCATATTCAGCCACTGATAGAGTCCTTTGTTTGAGCGCGACAAACTCCGCCGCTTTCTTTTCCTGAATCCGGTATGAGAAATACTTGTTATTGAAGTATTCTACGAACTCGCCCTACATCACGTGATCATGAGGCAGTGTGGCTTTGACCGATTCCCACCAAAAGTGAGCATCCCGCTCCAGTTGGAAAGTCACTAATAACACCTTCTCTCCGTCCGTGCATTGCATCACACGGAATATGCTTTCAATTTCCTTGATCCAATTTTTGACATCGTCGGGGTTAGACGAGCCAATGAACTTTGGCGGGTTCATATTATGGAAACTTTGGTGGAGATCCCCCGCTCCACAATTTGCTCTGCCCTGCGCCACTTGTTGTAGTGCCTGAGTAAGAGCTTGGACAGTGCATTGCATATCATGCCATTGAGCACGTTCGGTAGCCATAGTCCAACAAGATTTAAGTAACTATATTAATATACGATAGCCAAAGGTCTTAATCCCCAAGTTAGCTTAACCCATGGCTATACCCAATCTCACCGGGTAAAAGGTACAAACCTATCCTTAGACTTGGTTTTCCTAGGAATTGAATATCTTAGGCTCTGATACCACAAAAATTGTCACGCCGCGAGTGCGGAAGGAACCCGGTATGCGTGATGAGTTTATATCATTCATGTCAATCAGAGCACGAGGTAATTTGACACATAAGATAGAGCACATGAAAATAGAGACAATAAACCAAATCCTTTATTCAATTAATAACTTCAACTAGTTCCATACATAATCCTTCAAAGTAAAGGAATACTTAATGACAAACTAGACTCAATAAAGAGGAAAATACAATGATAGAGTCAAGAAAGATAAAAGACACGACTAGATAGATGCTTCCAGGATCGGGTGGCTCTACACTCTTTGCTCGTTTTCGTTCCCATCCGAATGATCCTCATCATCGGAATTATCTCAAAAATTGGGGAAAAACTAGGGTGAACGAATGCTCAGTATGATTTATATCTCAAGTATAAGCTTGCTTAAAGTAGATTACATGTTATATGAATGCAAGTATAACTATGCATGTATGCAAGATAATGACGAGAGTAGAGTATCGAGAAATAACATAGATGAACTAGCAAGGTTCCAAGATAATCATGTGAAGTATATCAAGATTGTCAAGCATGTCAATATCAAGTCATGTCATGTGAATTGGCTATCATAATTTCAAGCAAGTAAATACCTATTCAGGGCCACGCAAGTCATGTCAAGTCAAGTCAAGAACGAGCTTCATGGAATGTCAACAATCAAGCAAGTCATGCACTTCGGTGCAATGCCACACTGTGATCAATATAGCTCCCATGGGCACAAGTACTTTCGGGTGCTCCTCCCAGGACCAGATCGGGTCCTATATGCACAATCATTGAGTCATGTATATATTTTAGACATCCACTATAGTTTATAGCCAATAGAGAATTCCAAGGAATAAGTCAGTGTAGGATGATAAGGTAGATTTCACAGAAAGAAAGAGTTCAAGGATAGAACTTGAACAAGGATGACATATCGATAAATCGCATGAGAAACGATGACATATCATAAAACTGGGTAATTGGTGTGATGTCCCGGGTCTTTCGGATCCTTCCTTGTGGGTCCCGGATCTGGTTTATCGGAGTGTCCGACCCTGTGGTGTCCGAAATTTCATTTTGGACATCTTTCGTGTTCGGATCGGCGCGATCCGGAGTCGTTTCGGAGGCCCGGAGTGTGTCCGCGGCTTTTCCGTGCGTGTTTTCCGATTTCCGCGTATGGGTTTCGGCGAATCCTTCGGAACCTTGTAGCGGGTGAACCGGGTCGTTCACCAGCCCGCGAGTGGTACCGTTGCGATCAGCGCGTCGAGGCGATCGAGGAGGTGTATTTTTCCATTTTTTGATATTTTAGGCATTTTTTGGATTTTCTATAAATACCCCCTATTTGCCCTTTTTCCTTTTTCTCTTTTTCTTCTTTTCTTCTTCTTCTTTCTTCCTCCCGTGAGCGCAACGATCATCTCCCCCCTTCTTGCCCGTTGGACCCCGCGGCGCCCCTTCCTCCTCTAGCGACGGGTGGCGGACGACGGCGACGGCGCGGTGACGACGGTGGTGGCGAGAGGATCGTGGCGGTGCCCCCTTTGGCGTGTGGGAGAGGAGTTCGTGGTTGAGCTAGATTTTGAGATCGGCGGCAATTCGGTGGATTTTGAACTTCCTTGAGGTAGGGGGGATGGATCCTTGCCCTCTTCATAGCATTCCCCGTGATTTCTAGGCCGTGGAGAGGCCGAGTGGGGTTAAATCCATGCCGGGAGGGTCGTTTCCATGCTTGGGGTTTGAGCGCCGGATCCGTCGATTCGTGGAGTTTTTGATCGATTTGGGGACTTTAGATGCATGCTAGGTCGTTGTGGGGTGATCCCCCGTTGTTTTCCCTTCACCAGGGGTGGTGAATGGGCGTGGTTTTGCGTTTTCTGGGCGTATTTTACGAACCGGGCACGGCCCGTTGTCGCGCTATAGTCCAGTGGCGCGTTCTTGATGAACGCGCCGTGTCGTCCGAGCGTGTCTGTCTGAGAAGACGAACAGTAAGGCGGTGGGGAACGTGCCTGGTTCTGGTAGCGTGATCTCCAGATCGCGCTACCCAAGACTAGCGCGTTCAGGTGTGAACGCGCTAGCTTTGGGCAGCGCGACATGGAAGATCACGCTAGCCATAGCTAGCGCGTTCTTCGGTGTCGCGCTAGGAGTACCTAGCGCGACCATCCCCCTCCCCCGAATCGTGTTCTTACGGGTAGCGTGACCTCCGGTTGGGTGAGTTATGGACGCGGTTGTGGCGTGTGGCCCTAGGGATGCTGTGGGCACCAAGTGAGAGCCACAGGGGCGCCCGGGGTTCCCCGGAGAGTCAGTTACCTCGGTAGGGGTGCCGCGTGACTTGAGGGACGGTTGGACCTCATGCGTGTCCCCGGCATCCATACCTATCGTTGGGTTATCGAGAACCTGTGTTAGTGTGTGGCCGACGGTTTCCGTGAGTTGGTCCTTACTTCCAGTGACCTGTCCACTAGTCGTAGCTCCCTGCGCACACGTGTGTGGACCCACCTGGGAGTGGTGGAGAGCGAGACCCAGTGTGACATGGTTTTAGGCTGGTTCCCATAGGGCCCCTTGCCTTTGCCACCAGAGTCCGGTGGGGGGGAAAACCAGCTAGAGGAACCGACCTAGAGCAGATGGTCTGTGTGTGAACACGTAGTTGGGGGCTTAGGACACGCGCTAACGAGTGTGACCCCAGCTAGTCCTTGTTGTGGTACTTGTTGCGTGTCTGAGTCTCACGCCCGGGGCGTAGTAGCTAGACACTTGTGACGCGGTGTAAGACGTCAGGGGACGCTTCTGGTCGTTCTTCTTGTGGATGGTGCTCCTGTTCACTAGCAGGCGTGGACTCGTGTTTTATTGACCGAGGTTCAGTAGTACGGTGCTGTTAGAGTAGACGGCTTTTTCCGTTTATTTACTTTAGCTTGTTGGCTTTACCGTGCTCTTGTTAGGTAGGGTTACCTTCTGCTTTCTCGTTTCTCGTGCGAGGTGGGGATACGCGGGATCCCTACTGGGCCAATGAAATGAGGCTCACCCCTGCTTTTCAGGTGAGGCAGGGTCTTCGAGAGGCGCGGCCGAGTTTCAGCGTGGTTCTTCTAGTCAGGGTTAGTCACCAGTCTGCCAGAGCCGGGGGATGCCCCGTGTAGTTGTACTTTATTTTCTGTTGACTGTACTTTCTTTTGGACATGAGACACTGTGGACCTTGTAGCAGTTTATTTATTTATATTATTCTGTGCATTTTATTTTGGATTATTGTGCTATCTCTGTGGTCGTTGCAGCTTCTCTTGTACCCCCACACCACTCCTTTCTACCCTTCCGAGTCTTCGGGCTCGTGGGTTGGCGGGCCGAGATTCAAGACGCGTCGGTTCCTTTCCGGTACTCGGATCCTCGGGTCGTCACAGCTGGTATCAGAGCGTAGGTTGTGGAGGTGCATCGGAACTTGGAACGAATTGTAGTGGTCCAGAAGGTCCATGAATGTCCTGTACAGTCGGCGACTGGCTTAGGGTCATGTGTTTTATTGATTTCCGGTTGCTTTTCTTGGTGCCAGGTGTGTTATGGCGCCATGGAGGAGGGCTCGTGCCCAGCAGGGAGAGTCCAGTGGTGGTCCGGAGGAGCAGAGCAGGGCTTCAGTTTCCGATGGTGTAGCTGGAGATGCGAGGGCTCCGGGGATGGACGATTTCTTCCGAGGCATGTTTGAGTATGTGTTTCAACGGCAGCAGGGAGGTCAGCAGCAGGGAGATCATCAGCAGCAGGGTGGCGATGCGGGTGAGGACCGGGCTCATGGTGGTCATGGTCGTGTACTGAAGGAGTTTTTGCTGTTCCAGCCTCCTTCTTTCAGTGGGCAGCCAGATCCTGAGGTGGCCAGAGAGTGGCTGGATGATGTTCGGTGGATTTTCAGTGCGATGGAGTGTCCTGAGGAGGAACAGGTGGCGTTGGCTACTCATCATCTTCAGGGATCGGCCCGTACTTGGTGGACGTCAGAGTGGGGTTCAGTGTTCCAGTCTCGTCCTCTTCGGCAAATTGCGTGGCAGGAGTTCGTCACGACTTTCGAGCGTGCCTTCTGTCCATCCTTTGTCAGGTCGCAGAGATTGCGTGAGTTCATGGAGCTGACTCAGGGTGACATGTCGGTGATGCAGTACCGTGCCAGGTTTATCGAGTTGGGCCGTTATGCTCCACATATCATGGCAGATGAGGAGGTGAAGACCGATCAGTTTGTTGGTAGTCTGAGGCTAGAGTTGAGGCATCATCTTCTTGCGTCGGGTTTGACCAGTTTGGACGCGGCATGTAAGGCAGCGGCAGCGCTGGAGAGAGATTTGCAGAAGGTTCGAGGGCAGGGCAGTACTAGTCAGGTGCATGCAGATTTTAGCCAGCCGGCAGGGATACAATAGCAAAGTACCGTCCAGCTCTCAACAGGCGGATCAGTGGTGACGCAGACTGCGGCTCCTGCGCCAGGTTCATCCTTCAAATCGAAGCTTAAGAAGTTACTTAAGGAAGCTGGATTTGGCAAGAGGCGTCAGGATCGTAAGGAATCGAAGCAGGAATCGATGGGCAGTGTTCAGCAGCCAGCGCTTTTCAGCGTCAGGGTTCGATGACTGGTTCGCGGGGGGGTGTCTGTCCTAGGTGCGGTGGTTCTCATCCGGATAGGCCGTGTTCAGCGCCCGTGATTTGCTTTAGGTGTGACCAGCCAGGGCACATGGCACGTGACTGTCCGCAGAGACCACGCCAACCGCACGAGTTCCAGCAGCAACAGCAGTTTTGGCCTCAACAGTCGTCAGCACAGCCGCAGCAGTACCATCAGCAGGGACAGTTTCCTCAGTTGTCACGGTCAGCTACTGTAGGGAGGTAGAGATCCCGAGGCAGAGTGACTCACATGACCAGAGCGGAGGCTGAGGCATCGCATTTGGTGGAAGGTACTCTTTCGATTTTGGGTAGTGCGGCTCGTGTTTTGTTTGATTCAGGTGCTTCTCATTCGTTCATTTCGAAAGATTTTGCTCAGAGCGTGGAGGACCCAGTGACCGAGGTGTCCTGTGACTTGGCGGTAGAGTTGCCTACCGGTGACTTCATGGTCACCCCGTACTGCTTTGAGAAGGTACCTGTGTGGGTGGAAGGGCGGAGTTTGCAGGCTAGACTCTATGCGTTACCGCTTCAGGACTTCGATGTGATTTTGGGCATGGATTGGCTCGAGGCTCATCATGCCTTGGTGGATTGCGGCTCGAAGAAGGTCTACTTCCGACAGCTTCGTGGACCCACCTTTTATTTTCAAGGTATTCGGTCTTCCTCTTCCCGCTTGCTTATTTCGGCTATCCGTGCGTGTCGTTTGATTGATGCAGGTTGTCAGGGCTTTCTCGCATCCGTGGTTTTGGTCGAGCGGCAGGGTCCTGAGGTAGAGGATGTTCCTGTCGTGTGCGAGTTCCCCAATGTCTTTCCCGAGGAGCTACCAGGGTTGCCCCCGCAGTGAGAGATTGATTTCATGATTGAGGTGGTGCCAGGTACGGCGCCTATGTCGAAGGCCCCTTATCGGATGGCGCCTGCCGAGTTGCGAGAGCTGAAGGCGCAGTTGCAGGAGTTGCTGGCCAAAGGGTATATTCATCCTAGTTATTCCCCGTGGGGTGCGCCGGTGTTGTTTGTGAAGAAGAAGGATGGTAGTTTGAGGTTGTGCATCGACTACCGTCAGTTGAACCAGGTGACTGTTAAGAACAAGTATCCGTTGCCGCGGATTGATGACTTGTTCGATCAGCTTCAGTCGGCCCAGGTGTTTTCGAGGATCGATTTGAGATCGGGTTATTACCAGCTGCGGATCCGAGAGTCGGACGTGGAGAAGACGGCGTTTCGGTCGAGGTATGGGCATTATGAGTTCTTGGTGATGCCATTCGGGCTCACCAATGCCCCCGCAGCATTCATGGATTTGATGCATAGGGTGTTTCGTCCGTACTTGGACCAATTTGTGGTCGTGTTTGTGGACGATATCCTTGTGTATTCACGGTCTGCTGAGGAGCATGTGCAGCATTTGAGAGCGGTATTGCAGACCCTGCGCGATCACCAGTTGTATGCCAAGTACAGCAAGTGCGAGTTCTGGCTCTGAGAGGTGCACTTTCTGGGGCATGTTATTTCTGGTGATGGTGTTTCCGTGGACCCGGCCAAGGTGGAGGCGGTGGTGCAGTGGCCGAGGCCGAGTTCTGTCACGAAGATTCAGAGTTTCTTGGGGCTTGCAGGTTATTATCGGAGGTTTATTCAGGATTTCTCTCGTATTGCGGCCCCGATGACCAAGCTTACGCGGAAAGAGGTGACGTTCGTCTGGACGGAGGAGTGTGAGCGGAGCTTCATGTAGCTGAAGAGATTGCTTACCACTGCTCCGGTTTTGGTGTTGCCATCTGGCTCAGGTGGTTTTGTGGTGTGTACGGATGCTTCCGGGGTAGGCCTCGGTGCTGTGTTGATGCAGCATGGGAGAGTTGTGACGTATGCGTCGCGACAGTTGAAGCCACATGAGGCGAACTACCCTACTCATGATCTTGAGTTGGCAGCGGTGATCTTCGCTCTAAAGATCTGGAGGCATTATTTGTACGGCGAGAGGTTTGAGCTTTTCACTGACCATCAGAGTTTGAGGTATGTGTTTACGCAGAAGGATCTTAACCTCAGGCAGAGGAGGTGGATGGAATACATGAAGGATTATGACGTTACTCTGTCTTATCAGCTGTTGACACCTTAAAAATGAACAAGGGTGGAAACATATCATACCCGCAGTGAAGGGCCAATGATGAAGCTCATCAACTGTTTACCCGGCTAAAGCCTTTGTCGGCCAAGCTGATGACCGGTGCCGATGTCACTCAGACAGCAGCACTAATAAAGCAGCAGTCACTCGACTGATGAGACCTTCCAGCTCATTTCAATGAGAGCTGTACTACTGCCTCATCCGGGAGTCCACAAATGACATGTCAGGACAAGTCAGATGTCGGCTTGTTGACAGATGTGATATGAGATAAAGATGAAGCCGGTACCGGCAGATGAAGATCCAAGGAACTCCTGCAAAGCCAGGATTACAGAAAGTCCATTTCTGAAGCTGTCACCCGGCAGAAGCCCTCCCCGGCCAAGCTGATGTCCGGTATTGTCGTCGCTCAGACGGCATTACTGATGAAGAACTGTGGTCCACTGACCGATGAAAACCTCCAGAAATACTCTGATGAAACCATGTTAGCTCACCAATTAATGGGCTTTAATAGCTATTAAGATAGGAAGAATGAAATACTAAAAGACCTAAATGGGCCCATCCGTGTGTGGTGTCGAGAAGCCAACAACCATGCCGAGAGGTGATGCGCCGAGAGCCACTTGCTGAAGCCCAAAAGGTGATGCCGAGAGCCACTTGCTGAAGCCCAAAGGGTGGCGCCGAGAAGTTGAAGGCAGGCGCGCCGGGAAGCCCGTTTGAGGCGCGCCGAGATGGTGTCTGCCGAGAAGGAAAAGGCTTGATGAAGCCTGCCGAGGAGGGGGGAAACGCTTATAAAAACCCCTCCCTTCGAACAAGGAAAAGGGGGATCGGCGGCCAAAAAAAAAGAGAAAGGGGAAGAGACCAACATAGAGAGAGAGAGCCTCCTCCTCCGCTGAGAAAAGAAAGAAGAAGAGAAAGAAGGAGAGGAAGTCCAGGTGGGCAGCCGGGGAGGGAGAGGAGTCAATGCTCCGCCCTCCCCCATGGTTTTGTTTTCTTCTTCATGTAATCTTGCCGAGTTTATCTTGATTTTCTTTTGGATGTAACCGGGATATCCCGATGTATATTCATTTCCCTCTCCCTCATTCCCTCCGTGTGATTGGTGTGAGTTCTGGGGTGATCCAACGAAATGACATGCTCTAGTGGCCCGTTTGGGCGCTGGGTGATTGAAGTATCTGCCGGCTATCTCTCTGTCTGCTGCTATGCTTTTCCTCCATATGTTTTCATCTTTAGCTCAACTGAAGCGCACCTAATTCTCTGATGGGTCTTCGGGTTCAATTTTCTTCAGTAGAATAAATGTAGCTCTAGATATATCGATGTCGTGCGCCATTCGTTGTCATTCGCATGGGATTTTCTGGACTTGCTCAGGGCCAGAGACAGACCATCTCTTGGCCCCTGAGGTGGTCTGCTATCAATATGTGCAGTGGCTTCGACAGCCTATATGAATTCCTCTTCCCGTGGAAATGCTTAAACCGCATCGATGTAATCATGTTAAAGGTTTATGACGTGATCCCGCCATGAATAGCTTCGTCCAGGTTGTCCCTGAGGCCAGAGACAGCCATCTCTTGGCTCTCAGGGCGATCAAAGATAATATTAAATGGTCCTCGGCGGTTGATGGTATGTGACGACTCAAAGCCCATCCGGCTACTCGATTCTCCGATCCTCTTCCATTCAACCCCTCCTTGATGAGATTGAACCCTTGCCTAATCAAACCCCAGCAGTCAGTAAGCCCACAATCTCCCAGATCCCTCCAATCTGACTGAAAATCCAAGAAAAACTCAAAACAGAGTACCGTAAACCTCTGTTCGTATCCCGGCGCCCTCACAGCTCTCGGCCCCGCAAATAGTGAAGCTGATGAACAGCCCTCGGCGCAAGCCTTCTTGCGCCGAGATCCCATCTCCCGGGCGCGCCGGGAGCCACCCGTTTCATTTCCCCTCATCGCGCCGGGGCCTACTCGTCTTCGTGCCGGGAACTCTTTGGCATCCTTGCCATTGGCGCCGAGAAGCCCTCCTCTTGGCCAATCTGTAAACCCATGCCGGATAACCCCTCACATAACCTTACGAGGCAACGGAGCTCTGCCACTGCATAAGCTTCGTTGACCTCTAAAGGGACATCAAAACGGTGCTGCAGGCACGTACACGGTCAGGGGTCCAATACCCCTCTATTTGGCTTTCACCCCGGCACTCCGTGGGCGATCGTCTATCATCCCCTTTGGCAAATGCTAATCGCAGGGGGAAGTGCTGCCAAAATTCTCCCAGGAGGATGGAAGACAAGATTGAGGCCGTCCCTGGGACTTTGCATGACAGTGGTGAAAGGAGTTCCCTGTGTCGGATGATTCCTCTGCCAATCCCTCCAGGCACCTGGCCTTCTTCAAAACCCAAATCAAAGTCATTAAAACCTGATGTTTGGTTTCCTTCCAGAGCCTGTCTGCCTTGATCTGCATCTCTGAAACCTAAAAAAACCCAAAAAAAAACAGAGTACCGTAAGCTCTGTTTCCTATCCCGGTGCCCTCACACCTCTCGGCCCAGCCCATAGTGAACCGGGTGAATAGCTCCCGGCGCCACTTCTTCAGGCGTCGGGAACCGCTCCGGCATCTTCACCCTCCGCGCCGAGACCCAACCTCAGCGCGCCGGGAGGTCCGGGCCGAGAGCCTCCATGGCCTTCTCAACCCTCTGCGCCGAGACCCCCCTTGCAGCCTCGTCGCGCCGGGAGGCCCAGGCCGAGAGCCTCCATTGCCTGCTCAAGCACTCCGCGCCGAGAAGCCCCATTGGCCTTCTCCCTTGCGCGCCGGGAAACCCCCCTTGGCCCCCCTGCGCGCCGAGGAGCCCACACCTATGGCCATTTGGCCCTTGCGCCGAGAAGCCTACGCCGGGAACCTCTCGACCTCCTTGCCTTCACGCCGGGAACCTATGCACGCTGGAACTGCACCGATAATCTAACCAAATTTTACTACTGAGTCTTCAATCCAAATTTTTGTTCCGGGGGCGCTGCCCCCTTGACCCCCGCGACCTGACCGGGCAGGTCGATCCCCGCGACCTGACCGCGCAGGTCGATCCGCGTGCGAGGGCGCAACGTTGAGCGTTCACTTACATTCCGTCGTCTCGCATCGGATTTATGAGTAACCCCTTTAGCTCGGGAGGGCTATGCCACTGCATGAGTTCCGTCGGCTTCCCTAAGGGAAAATCAAACATTGCCCCATGGCATTTATATGTGGGTAGGGAGGTTCAGCCTCTCTCTTTCTCTCGGCTTTCATCCCGACACTCCGTGGGTGATAGCCTATTTCCCCCTGGGCATAATCCAGATAAAGGGGAAATGCTGTCGAAATGTTGATCGATGCCGTGAACCTCCATCACGGTCATGGCTCAGCCTGTCCGTGATTGATATCCTCCATTTCCCCTTTTCCCCCGAGTCTAGTTGTTTCGAACCGCCGATTCAACGCTACAGTCTCTTTTTGTGGTTGATGTTATTCTCTTACCCGCCTTCCCGGCCCTGGTATGAAGTTTAAAGTTATGCACATGAATATCTGTTTGCCTTATGAGGCCTCCTGTTTTGGCGTTTAATCAAGGGTTGTCCTTCCTTGGAAGGACGTAATTAACGTCATAGCCTTTATGGTATGACGGACTTCTGGTCCAGACACGATCACTCACAATCGACTGACCAAGTCAGATCGAGCGCACAATGAAATCGTCACACATGTGACTGGCACGCCAATAAATCAATAAATAAATAAATAAACTAATAAATAATAAACAAAAATAAATAATTATAAAATTATGCATCCACAAGTCTGGCACGCCCGGTGGGACTGAGTCTCCCTTCATCTCTACGCCAAAATAGGAGGCCTCGAGAGGCCCCTCTTAAATTCTAACTGTGCGCTAATCCTATTACCAGGAATTAAAATGATGAGTGGACTCGCCTCCCTCCGCTGCGGCCGGCTGGTCGTTGATGCTCATGTTCGCGAAGGCTACTTCGCGGTACCCACGGTGTTCGGGTCTATGCCCCCTGCTGACGGATTGCCCAACTGCTTGGGCCTCGTCTTCACCGACCTACTGGAGGTTGCTGAAAAGGAACAAGGCACTGCTACAGGTGCCCCGATGAAGACTGCTGATGAGAAGGGAGGCTCACCAGAAAAGACGGCATCGATAGTCGTCGCCTGCCTTGCCCACCATATCCAAAGGAGGGACACGGTCCCTGCTGCTGCCCACAAGGGAAGAAGAACTAACCGGAGGAGCCGGTGTGTTGCTGCAAGCCGTCGTCTTTCAAATTCTGGAAAGACGATGACGATCGGAGATGTTAGGGTGAACCTCAAGGGTCGCCCCAAAGACGTCCGGTCGGACAGGGTTGTCCTAACCATCCAGACCAACAATAAGTTCCAAATTCTGGCCACTAAGATGGCCAACTGAGAAATTGATGAGAGGAAGCCGCTGGCTCCCAAGCCAGCAAGATATAAACAGATATGGAGGCCGAAGAAGATACAGAGCTGGATTCCAGTTCAAGAGCAAGGTGCCGCTGCTATCCACCCTGAAGCCAGAGTCAGGAGAGATAAAAAAAAAAGGGAGAAACTATTTCCATTCCCTCCAGAGCAGGGGGCAGAAGATGAGAAAGAAAAGAAGAAAACACCACTGCCATCCGCCCCAAAGCTGGGGCCAGGAGATGCCAGAAGAAAGAAGAATATGCCGCTATTATCCGCTCCAGGATTGGGAGTAGGAGATGGAAAAAAGAAAAGAAGATGTTGCTGTCATCCACCCCGGAACTGGGGGCAGAGCGGAAGAAGATGTTGCTGTCTTTCACTCTGGAACTGGGGCCAGAAGATGTCAGAAGAAAGAAGAAAATGCTATTGTCATTCACCCCAGGGCTGGGGGCAGAAGAAAGAAGAAAATGCTACTGTCATTCACCCCAGGGCTGGGGGCAGAAAGAGAAAAGATGCCATCGCCACTCACCATGAAGGGGGGGGGGACAATATATACTGCCAAAGAGAAAAAAAAAACAAAGAAGAATAGGAGATCCAGCCTATGCTGCTATTTCAAAGAGACCAAAGGCCTGCGTTAGACAGGCCGATATCTTCAAATATTCCAAGACGGAGCATTTGGCTGCCCAAAATTTCAAGGCTGGCTTATCAGCCAAAGATCAAAGAGAGGCTGCTGCCCCGATCAAATCTACAAAGGGATAGCCAAGAAGAAATGAACCAGGTGGTTCAAGGCTACTTCCACTGTCTAGGGGATTCCTCCCTAGGGCAGCAAAGATTGTCTCGTGCCTTGGGCACCCTACATGAAAAAGAAGAAGAAGCTTTGCAAGAAGCAATGTTCGGGGTCTCCTCTTCTGGCTCCGATGATTATGAAGAAAGGTCACAAGGCCATATACAAGAGAAACAGCCCCAAGAGGGAAGAAGCAAAAGAAAGGATTTCAGTCTTCGACCGCCTCTCATAATCCGAGTCAGGTCAGGAGGAAAGTCCACAGCCAGAAAGGAAAGATACAGGTTTTTACCTACAATATGGCCAGTGTCGCCAAGAAATATAACACATTGCCAGACCAGCCTGAAGAGCTGATTGAATTGGCACACCGGTTGGGTGCTGTCACAAGAAGAAGCCGAGCAGCAAAAGAAAAGATAATGGCTGCCGATGAAGCCCGAAGAGTCACGATAATGACAGTCAATGTAGTGACTGAAGAAAAAGAAGACAACCCTCTGGGTGTTTCCACTGAAGGAATGTCGGGAGAGATACAGATCCCGACAACCCTGGATCCCATGATCCAGATGACATTCAAAAGATATCAGCAGGAGATTGACTCCCTCAGAAAACAGCTGAATGAAAGAAATAAGCAAATGACAGTCTCCAAGCATGCTGAGCCAGCTGGACAGACTTCCAGCTCGATAGGGGTGGCCTCTCCGGTCCATCCTACTCAAACTGACAAAGGCAAGGAACCAAATCAACCTTCTCTACAACAAATGGCAGCTCAGCCCTCTGTGTCTCAAACGCAGCCTGCCATGCCTGCTCTGCATGCAACAAATATGATAACCCCCTTCAGCCGACAGCGGGCACACTTTTTCCTGGAGCCTATACATCCGGATGTGGCTGGCAAGCTGATGATAAAAAATTATTGAAATGAAGCTATCCGAAAGGACCAGGGATTCCAGTACCTATGATGTTTATAAGGTACCATATCCTGCGCCCTATGCTGCTAAGAAACTACAACCAGGCGTCAGCAAGCCGCCGAAATTTGAAAATGCAATGGCCGGACTCTCAAGAAGATGATGAAGAGATATGCTTCATACCAGTAAGGTCAGAGCAAGCCAAAGCTTTGGTCTCCCGTCATGATGATAAAACCAGGGAGAAGTATGGGCGCCTCCCACCACCAAAAGAAGAAGCATGCTACCCCACTCCTCCTCCATATGGAGGCATAAGGGCAAAGATGTCAAGCTCTGAAAACCAAGGCGCATCTAGCGTCTTTAATAGAACACTGCCAGTCCCTCCTGAGGTCAGGATAGGGGGCAACATTATTGGCCTTGCCATGATGACAGAATTATATGAAAAATTGCATGAAGTTGAATTGCTGCAGAGTAAGCTGAATGAAATGGGTTTTCATATACCCGGTCTGCACTCAAACCCACCAATTCTGGCGGTGACGGGTGGTCCCAAAATAGAACAGATGAGAGAAATGAAACCTGCCGAGGAAGAAATTACTAAGGCAGAACTGTATGAGACTAAACAAGGGTTGATGAACCTACTCTGGATTATATCCGCAGATGAAAGGACCTTTCTGCCAGATGTCAACACCCGCCAAACCAAGAGGGGGCTGTCCAGATATGCAAGCGCAACCTGAAGATAGAAATCTTAACAAGGTTGATTGGCATCGAAGTCAAGTCCTTCGATCTCCTGAATGAGATTATGGCTGATATTAAGGCCTTTTTGGCGAAATACTGCCCGACCGCTACCTCCCTAAGTCAAAAGAACAAGCCTGCCAGTGAACAACTGATGCATAAATATACTCACATTGCCAATTTTCAAAGCTTTCGAGAAACGAAGGAAGAAAGCAAAGAAGGCAGCTATCTCTTCGTCGGCAAAGACTGGCGAGCTAGGCCATTCCCTAAGAAGCAAAATGACTAAACCCTACTCCTTTCCTGAGGAAAAGACTCGGGTCCTGTTCGAGTGGGTTACCCACTACAACAAGGATACATTCCCGGCCCCAAAGAAGCCTGGTGATGCTACAAGAAAAGATGACACCCCACTCTGGGGCAGATGTATACCAAAAAAAAAGAAGGGGGGGGGGAAAGAAAAAATGATGATGGTGAAGGATGCCAATGATACCCCTTCCTAGGGGCAGATGTACACATAAAAGATTAAAAAAAAATGAATAATGAGGGACGCAGATGGTGCCTCGTTCTGGGGGCAGATGTATTAACACAAAAAAAAAAAAAGAGAAGAAAGGATGATGAAATGATG
Organism: Amorphophallus konjac; assembly: GCA_022559845.1. NCBI lineage: Eukaryota > Viridiplantae > Streptophyta > Magnoliopsida > Alismatales > Araceae > Amorphophallus > Amorphophallus konjac. Next base: position 166,695,168 of record CM040119.1, on the reverse strand, counting down.
CAAGATACAGATGATACCCCATTCCGAGGAGGGGGATGCATATCAAAAAAAAAAATAATAATAAAAAAGGAATGAAAAATGATGATGATTATGAGATGATGGAAGTTCCAACGCCTCATCCCCGGGGCAGATGCATGCCAAACAATGAGAAATATTGATGGTACCCCGTTCTTGGGACGAATGTATGCCAAAAGAATGATGTAAGACACACATATGGCTCCCCATTCTAGGGATAAATGTATGGAATATCAACGGCAGCGTGCATGGCCGTTGCTGGATGTGCTCACCCCTTTTAAAGGGGAAATAATCATCTATGGCAATGATGAATAAAATTGGAGCATTGACCTTTCAAGGGCCATCCTGTCGCAGACTCTTACACTGCATGTCGGCTACTGACGTTAGGGACTATCCAAATGATGGAATTCCAGATGGTAATGAACAATAAATGATGGATCAATGAAGAATGATGGAAGTTCGCCTAACCACTGGCGTTCAGGCCGATAGATGCCCGATGAGCCTCCAGAGTGCCAGAGATGTCTAACCTTCGACATTCGAGAGGATAGATGTTCCCAGACATCAATCGCCAGCATGCCAACCAAAAGAAGTCAAAACTCTAGCTGTCGGCACCCAAGCAGACAGGCGTCAGATGTTCAGCTGAGCGGAGCTCAAGCCAACAGATGTTCTGCTAACCAAGGCTCAGGCCAACAGATGTCAAGTACTCAGGCGACGATGTTCGTGCTGACAAATGATTCAACAAGTATTCAAAAGGGGGCAGATATCCCACCATCAGCATCTTAGCCGACATATGTCAAGCATTCAGCCATTGGCACCCTGGCCGATAGATGCCCGATGATCCTCTAGAGTGCCAGAGATGTCTAACCATCAGCGTTCGAGATGACAGATGCTCATAAATATGGATTGCCAGTATGGCCAGCTAAGAGAAATCAAAATTCTAGCTATCGGCGCTCAGGCAAACAGATATTCTACCGTTAGCACTCAAGCCGACCAATGTGCATAGATTGCCAAAGAAAGTCAACATAATCAGTGATATGCAAAGATGTAGATGTCCAGCTGATCAGAGCCACATTAAACGATGAGACTCACATTCCCAGCAAACGGCTTCAGGCCTGAGCTGCTATCCATAAATCAATTCAGACCTTTCGTCTGGATAGATTATGAAACCCTATTCCTTTGCGTTAATGTTAAACCCCACATTAACGATGAAACTCACATTTCCAGCAAACGGCTTTGGGCCCGAGCTGCCATTCATAAATCAATTCAGACCTTTCATCTGGATAGATCATGAAATCCTATTCCTTTGCGTTTATGCCAAACCCCAACATTAACGATGAAGCATACATTCCCAGCAAACACCCTTTCTTGGTTTAGCGGCACCCCGCCCTAACCAAGCTACCTCTTCCTTGGTCTAGTGGCACTCCGCCCTAGCCAAGCTACCTTTTCCTTGGTCTAGCGGCACCCCGCCCTAGCCGAGCTATCTCCTCCTTGGTCTAGCGGCGCTCCGCCCTAACCAAGCTACCCTTCTCCTTGGTCCAGTGGCGCTCCGCCCTAACCAAGCTACCCTTTTCCTTGGTCTAGCGGCACACCGCCCTAACCAAGCTACCTCTTCCTTGGTCTAGTGGCGCTCCGTCCTAGCCAAGCTATCCCTTATCTTGGCCTGAGGCACTCCACCCTCGTCGAGCTACGAGACTCTGCCCATCAAGCCTCGCCAGGCTAGGCCCATAAACCTTTGCCCTCTTGCTCAAGGCACCCCGCCTTGGCCGAGCTCTCAAATGTTAATCCCAAGCCCCACCGGCACTATAACAGCATAGTCAAATCCATCAATAGTCCCGCCGGACAACACAGTCGGCTATCCTGGCTCTTACAGCCTGCTATTCTGGCTCTTGCAGCTTGCTATTCTGGCTCTCGCAGCCGGCTATCCAGGCTCCTATAGCCTGCTACCTCTGGCTCCTGTAGCCTGCTATCCTGGCTCTTATAGCCTGCTACCTCTGGCTTATTTAACCTGCTACCCTGGCCCCCACGGCCTGCTATCATCACTTTCCTGGATCCTGTTACCTCGGCCTTTATGGCTTGCTACCCTGCTATACCGACTTTTACGGTCCATTAACCTGCTACCTTGGCTTGCGCAGCCTGCTATCTCACCATCTCCGAGTCCTTGCGACCTGCTATTCTATTATCTTTCATTATCCATGAAATTCTCGGCCTTGACATGCCGTCAAAAGCCCGCTGTCTCGCTACCCTTGTGGCTTAAGCCTACTTCAACAATGACCATCATGTCCCACCGGGATGATGGCTACAATTCAATGACTTGGGCTCCCCTTGAAGCATGCTTCCCTCCTACCGCTAGATGATAAAACTCTATTCTTCTTTACATTGGTGTCAACCCCACATCAATGATAAAATCCACATTTTCGACGAACGGCTTCAGGCCTATACCGCTATACACCAACATCGGTTCAGACCTTCCGTCTGGATCAGATGATGAAACCTTATTCTGCCTTGCATTGATGTTTGCCCTCACATCAATGATAAAATCCACCTTTTCGGCGAACGGTTTCAAGCCTAAGCCGCTATACACCAACATCGATCCAGGTCTTCCATCCGGATTAGATGATGAAATCATATCCTTCTTTGCATTGGTGTTTACCTCACACCAATGATAAAACCCGCTCACCTTTTCGGTGAATGGCTTTAGGCCCGAGCTGCTACATACCAACATCAGTCCAGACCTCCCGTCTAGGTCAGGTGCATGCATGGGTTGTCTTCGAGAGTCCGTCGAGGCAACATCAATTATGGATTGCTTCCAAGTCTGACATCCTACCAGGATCCGATATCCTATCTTCTGGCCTCTGACGTCCAGTCAAAGCCAGCTATCCTTGTTTGCGAGCGCAACGCCCTATCATATATTTCAAGTATCTCAGTTTTCGGCTCGGCCGTCTCGGCCAAAGCCGCTATTACAATTCTTCGGCTATCTCTGCTTTCGATTTAGCCGTTCTGGCCAAAGCCACCATCGCAACTTGTCAGTCATCTAGTCTTTCGGCTTCGCCATTTCGGCCGAAGCTGCTATCATGATTTTCAAACTACTCTATCTGTCGGCTTAGCCATTCCGGCCAAAGCTGCTATCATAATTTTTGACCATTCTATCTTTCGGCATAGCCATTCTAGCTAAGGCTGCTATTACAACTTCCAACTGCTTCATCCCTCGGCTTAGCCATTTTAGGCCAAAGCCTGCTGTCTCTAGCTCTCGGGGCCTGCTATCCCTTGCTTCTACAGCCTGCTATCTCTGACCCTCGTAGCCTGCTATTCCTGGCTCTTATAGCCTGCTGTCTCTGGCTCTTGTAGTCTGCTATTCCTGGCTTCTACAGCCTACTATTCTGGCTCTTGTAGCCTGCTATCTCTGGCTCTCGTAGCCTGTCATTCCTGGCTTCCACAGGCTGCTGTCCTGGCTTTTGTAGCCGGCTATCTCTGGTTCTCGTAGCCTGCTACTCTTGGCTCCTACAGTCTACTGTCTTGGCTTTTGTAGCCTGCTGTCTCTGGCTCTCGTAGTCTGCTATTCCTGGCTTCTACGGCTTTCTATCCTAGCTCTTATAGCTTGCTGTCTCTGGCCCTCGTAGTCTGCTATCATCTCATCCACACCCTTTCTTGGTTTAGCGGCACCCCGCCCTAGCCGAGCTACCCTATCTCTTGGTTTAGTGGCACTCCGCTCTAACCGAGCTACCCCATCTCTTGGTCTAGCGACACTCTGCCCTAGCCGAGCTACCCTCTTCTTTGGCTTAGCGGCACTCCGCCCTAGCCGAGCTACCTATTTCTTGGTTTAGCGGCACTCCGCCCTAACCGAGCTACCCTATCTCTTGGTTTAGCGGCACTCCGCCCTAACCGAGCTACCCTATTTCTTGGTCTAGCGGCACTCCGCCCTAGCCGAGCTACCCTCTTCCTTGGCTTAGCGGCACTCCGCCCTAGCCGAGCTACCTATTTCTTGGTCTAGCGGCACTCCGCCCTAACCGAGCTACCCTCTTCCTTGGCTTAGGGGCACTCCGCCCTAGCCGAGCTACCTATTTCTTGGTCTAGCGGCACTCCGCCCTAGCCGAGCTACCCTCTTCCTTGGCTTAGCGGCACTCCGCCCTAGCCGAGCTACCTATTTCTTGGTTTAGCGGCACTCCGCCCTAACCGAGCTACCCTATTTCTTGGTCTAGCGGCACTCCGCCCTAACCGAGCTACCCCATCTCTTGGTCTAGCGGCACTCTGCCCTAACCGAGCTACCCCATCTCTTGGTCTAGCGGCACTCCGCCCCAACCGAGCTACCCCTCCTCTTGGTCTAGCGGCACTCCGCCCTAGCCAAGCTGTCCTATTGCCTGGTTTAGCGGCACTCCGCCCTGGCCGAGCTACCCCATTTCTTGGTTTAGCGGCACTCCGCCCTAGCCGAGCTACCCATTCCTCGGTTAGCGGCACTCCGCCCTAATCAGGCCACTTCATCTTGGTCAATGGCACTCCGCCCTGATCGAGCTACCCTCTCCTTGGTCCAGTGGCATCTCGCCCTGCCCAAGCTGGTCTCTCTCTCAGCTCGCATATCAAATAAAAGAAAAGAAGAAAAGAAAAGAAAAATGGGGTTAAAAATAGTGATACCCTGACGGTCTTGTTCAGGTTTTCTGAGCAAGGGCAAAAATGGCTAAAACCCAGCTGTGGTGAAAACCCGAAAGGGCACTGCAGGCAAAATCGGGTACCCCGCCACGTGAAAACCCGGAAGGGCGCGTGGGCAAAAGCAAGAGGGGGCTGGCTCCGGTGAAAACCCGAAAGGGCGCTTGGGCCAGTAATATGGTGATCCTAAAGAAACCTCACCTCCCGTCATAAACTTCTCGTCGATCGGCCGGCACCCCATCCAATCAACGATCAAACCCACCCAGTTCAGACCCTACGTCTGTCCTGATAAAACCCTCATACCTTGCCAAAATCCCACCATGGTGAAACCTGCTTTGATCGATTGGCGCACTGCCCGGTCAATGATGAAACCTATCCGGCTTAGACCTTACGTCTATCCCGATGAAACCTATGAAATCCCTGCATTGGTATAAACCCAATACCGATGATGAAACCTGCTTTGATCGATTGGCACATTGCCCGATCAGCGATGAAACCTATCCAGCTTAGACCTTACGTCTATCCTGATGAAATCCATGATATCCTTGCATTGGTATAAACCCAATACCGATGATGAAACCCATCTTTGGTAGGCAGGGCACCCTGCCCGATCGGCGAAGAAGCCTATTCGGTCTAGACCTTACATCTGTTCCGACTAGAGCTGCGTGTCTCGCTATGTCCCACCGTGATGAAATCTGCTGCTGATTAATGGGCACACTTACCCGAGCAGCAATAAAACCTATCCGGCTTAGACCTTACGTCTATCCCGATGAAACCCATGAAACCTTTGCATTGGTATAAACCCAATACTGATGATGAAACCTGCTGTTGATCGATTGGCACCCTGCCCGATCAGCAACAAAACCAGCCCAGGGTAGACCTTACGTCTATTCTGATGAAGATTCATAAGATCCTTGCATTGGTATAAACTCAATACCAATGATGAAACTCACCTTTGGTCAATGGGCACCCTGCCCGATCAACAAAAAAACCCGTCCTATCAAATTTGCATATCCCTTTACGTCCCGCCGTGATGAAACCTACCTTTGATCGATTGGCGCACTGTCCGGTCAATGATAAAACCTATCCGGCTTAGACCTTACGTCTATCCCGATGAAACCTATGAAATCTTTGCATTGGTATAAATCCAATACCGATGATGAAACCTGCTTTGATCGATTGGCACCCTGCCCGATCAATGATAAAACCTATCCGGCTTAGACCTTACGTCTATCCCGATGAAACCTATGAAATCTTTGCATTGGTATAAATCCAATACCGATGATGAAACCTGCTTTGATCGATTGGCGCACGGCCCGATCAATGATGAAACCTATCCGACTTAGACCTTACGTCTATCCCGATGAAACCTATGAAATCTTTGCATTGGTATAAATCCAATACCGATGATGAAACCTGCTTTGATCGATTGGCACCCTGCCCGATCAATGATAAAACCTATCCGGCTTAGACCTTAGGTCTATCCCGATGAAACCTATGAAATCTTTGCATTGGTATAAACCCAATACCGATGATGAAACTTGCTGTTGATTGATTGGCACACTGCTCGATCAGCGATGAAACCTATCCAGTTTAGACCCTACGTCTATCCTGATGAAACCCATGAAATCCTTGCATTGGTATAAACCCAATACCGATGATGAAACTTGCTGTTGATCGATTGGCATACTGCCCGATCAGCGATGAAACCTATCCAGTTTAGACCTTATGTCTATCCTGATGAAACCTATAAAATCCTTGCGTTGGTATAGACCCAATACCAATGATAAAAGTAGCTACTAATGGGGTGGCCCGCCGCCTGAGCAATGCCGAAGCCCGTCCGGGGCAGATCTCCGTCTGCTCTGATGAAAATGCTACACCCATTCTCAAATCAACCCGGACCTTCCGTCCGGATAGATGATAAAACCTCATCCCCTTGCGTTAATGTTAAACCCCACATTAACGATGAAACCTACGTCTCCAGCGAATGGTTTCGTTCTTAAGCTGCTACACACATCCTTGAACCGATCCGGACCTTCTGTCTGGATGGATGATGAAATCCCATTCCCTTGCGTTGATGGTAATCCCCACATCAACGATATAGCCATGCTCCCGGCGAACGGCTTCACGCCTAAGCCACAAAACACACTCAAGTCGACCCAGGCCTTCCGCCTAGGTAGACGATGAAAACCTTATGTCCCTTGCATTGGTGTCAGCACCCACATCAATGATGATACATACACAAGTTGAGCACATGGCTTAACAATTTACGAAGCTAAAGTCCCAATAAAAAAAAGGAAAAGAAGAAATAAAATGGGGTTAAAAATAGAGATACCCCGCCAGTCTTGTTCAGATACTCTGAACAAGGGCAAAAATGGCCAAAACCCAGCTGCGGTGAAAACCCGAAAGGGCACTGCAGGCAAAATCGGGTACCCCGCCACGTGAAAACCCGAAAGGGCGCGTGGGCAAAAGCAAGAGGGGGCTGGCTCCGGTGAAATCCGAAAGGGCGCTTGGGTCAGTAATGTGGTAATTCGAAGTTCCATGCCAACCGGCACGCTGCCTTTACCTCCCCTTCACTGATGAAGCCTTCCGTCGGTCATCTGGCTCTATGCCCCACCGATGATAAAGCCTTCCCGGGGTGGACCTTACGTCTACCCTGATGAAACCTACATACCCTCTTTCAAACGTCCCACCGACAATGAAACACATCACCATTCTGCTAAAGCCTGCCCAGCTCAGACCTCACGTCTGTCCTGATGAAACCTACACATTTCTTGGCAAAGTTCCACCCGTCATAAAACCTGCTGGAATAGACCTTACGTCTGTCCTGACGAGACCTACACCTTTACATATGTTCAACTGTTGATCGACCGGCACCTCGCCCGATCAATGACGAAATCCTCTGTCCGGTTTAGACCTTACGTCTACCCCGATGAAACTTATGAAACTCTTCTTGCGTCGATATAAACCCAATATCGATGATGAAACCAACTGTTGATCGACCGGCACCTCGCCCGATCAATGATGAAACCCTGCCAGTTTAGACCTTTCATCTATTCTGATGAAACTTATGAAACTCTCCTTGCGTCGATATAAACCCAATATCGATGATGAAACCAACCATTGATCGATTGGCACCTCGCCCGATCAATGATGAAACCCTGCCAGTGTAGACCTTTCGTCTATTCTGATGAAATTTATAACACCTTCTTTGCATCGATATAAACCCAATATCGATGATGAAACCAACTATTGATCGATTGGCACCTCGCCCGATCAACGATGAAACCCTACCGGGATAGACCTTCCGTCTGTCCTGATGAAAACTACGCACCCTTTAATGTCCCACCTGCTATAACCTCTACCCAGTTTAGACCTTTCGTCTATTCTGATGAAACTTAAACTCCTCCTTGCGTCGATATAAACCCAATATCGATGATGAAACCAGCTGTTGATCGACCGGCACCTCGCCCGATCAATGATGAAACCCTGCCAGTTTAGACCTTTCGTCTATTCTGATGAAACTCATGAAACTCTTTTTGCATCGATATAAACCCAACATCGATGATGAAACCAATTGTTGATCGACCGGCACCTCGCCCGATCAATGATGAAACCCTACTAGGATAGACCTCTCATCTACACTCTCCTGCTAAACACGGGTCATCCGCATAAAGGCTGCTGAGACCACTACCCTTCCATAAGAAGGAAATAACAACACATGAAGAAGATGTTCAGCCACCCGGAGCTGCAAGCCGGCAGATATTCAGCCACCCGGAGCTTCAATTCGGTAGATGTTCAGCCACCCGGAGCTTCAATCCGGCAGATGTTCAGCCACCCGGAGCTTCAGTCCGGCAGATGTTCAGCCACCCGGAGCTTCAATCCGGCAGATGTTCAGCCACCCGGAGCTTCAATCCGGCAAATATTCAGCCACCCGGAGCTTCAATCCGGCAGATGTTCAGCTAGCTAGAGCTTCAATCCGGCAGATGTTCAGCTAGCCAGAGCTTCAATCCGGCAGATGTCCAGCCAGCCAGAGCTACAATCCGGCAGATGTTCAGCCAATCAGGGCTTAAAATTGACAGATGCAAGATGTACAGTCGATCGGGGCTCAAAACCGATAGGTGCAAGATATACAGCCGATCGGGGCTCAAAACCGATAGATGCAAGATGTACAGCCGATCGGGGCTCAAAACCGACAGATGCCAGATGGTCAGCCAATCAGGGTTTAAAGCTGATAGAAGTCAAAAGTGCTGTTGATCGGGGCCTAAAACCGACGGATGTCAGATGTGCCAGTTGATCACGGTCCAAGCCAATAGATGTTCAACTGATCGAGGCTCAAGCCAAGAAGATCATGCCAGGATGAAATCCCAATATGGGGATACTGCCAAGCTATAACTGAAAGAATGAGTCGATAGCATTGACCTAAAGATGCACCTGCAGACACCGTGCCGCACCTCCTGCGCTTACGCCATCTGCAGGTGGGGGGCATTTGTTGACACCTTAAAAATGAACAAGGGTGGAAACATATCATACCCGCAGTGAAGGGCCAATGATGAAGCTCATCAACTGTTTACCCGGCTAAAGCCTTTGTCGGCCAAGCTGATGACCGGTGCCGATGTCACTCAGACAGCAGCACTAATAAAGCAGCAGTCACTCGACTGATGAGACCTTCCAGCTCATTTCAATGAGAGCTGTACTACTGCCTCATCCGGGAGTCCACAAATGACATGTCAGGACAAGTCAGATGTCGGCTTGTTGACAGATGTGATATGAGATAAAGATGAAGCCGGTACCGGCAGATGAAGATCCAAGGAACTCCTGCAAAGCCAGGATTACAGAAAGTCCATTTCTGAAGCTGTCACCCGGCAGAAGCCCTCCCCGGCCAAGCTGATGTCCGGTATTGTCGTCGCTCAGACGGCATTACTGATGAAGAACTGCGGTCCACTGACCGATGAAAACCTCCAGAAATACTCTGATGAAACCATGTTAGCTCACCAATTAATGGGCTTTAATAGCTATTAAGATAGGAAGAATGAAATACTAAAAGACCTAAATGGGCCCATCCGTGTGTGGTGCCGAGAAGCCAACAACCATGCCGAGAGGTGATGCGCCGAGAGCCACTTGCTGAAGCCCAAAAGGTGATGCCGAGAGCCACTTGCTGAAGCCCAAAGGGTGGCGCCGAGAAGTTGAAGGCAGGCGCGCCGGGAAGCCCGTTTGAGGCGCGCCGAGATGGTGTCTGCCGAGAAGGAAAAGGCTTGATGAAGCCTGCCGAGGAGGGGGGAAACGCTTATAAAAACCCCTCCCTTCGAACAAGGAAAAGGGGGATCGGCGGCCAAAAAAAAAGAGAAAGGGGAAGAGACCAACATAGAGAGAGAGAGCCTCCTCCTCCGCTGAGAAAAGAAAGAAGAAGAGAAAGAAGGAGAGGAAGTCCAGGTGGGCAGCCGGGGAGGGAGAGGAGTCAATGCTCCGCCCTCCCCCATGGTTTTGTTTTCTTCTTCATGTAATCTTGCCGAGTTTATCTTGATTTTCTTTTGGATGTAACCGGGATATCCCGATGTATATTCATTTCCCTCTCCCTCATTCCCTCCGTGTGATTGGTGTGAGTTCTGGGGTGATCCAACGAAATGACATGCTCTAGTGGCCCGTTTGGGCGCTGGGTGATTGAAGTATCTGCCGGCTATCTCTCTGTCTGCTGCTATGCTTTTCCTCCATATGTTTTCATCTTTAGCTCAACTGAAGCGCACCTAATTCTCTGATGGGTCTTCGGGTTCAATTTTCTTCAGTAGAATAAATGTAGCTCTAGATATATCGATGTCGTGCGCCATTCGTTGTCATTCGCATGGGATTTTCTGGACTTGCTCAGGGCCAGAGACAGACCATCTCTTGGCCCCTGAGGTGGTCTGCTATCAATATGTGCAGTGGCTTCGACAGCCTATATGAATTCCTCTTCCCGTGGAAATGCTTAAACCGCATCGATGTAATCATGTTAAAGGTTTATGACGTGATCCCGCCATGAATAGCTTCGTCCAGGTTGTCCCTGAGGCCAGAGACAGCCATCTCTTGGCTCTCAGGGCGATCAAAGATAATATTAAATGGTCCTCGGCGGTTGATGGTATGTGACGACTCAAAGCCCATCCGGCTACTCGATTCTCCGATCCTCTTCCATTCAACCCCTCCTTGATGAGATTGAACCCTTGCCTAATCAAACCCCAGCAGTCAGTAAGCCCACAATCTCCCAGATCCCTCCAATCTGACTGAAAATCCAAGAAAAACTCAAAACAGAGTACCGTAAACCTCTGTTCGTATCCCGGCGCCCTCACAGCTCTCGGCCCCGCAAATAGTGAAGCTGATGAACAGCCCTCGGCGCAAGCCTTCTTGCGCCGAGATCCCATCTCCCGGGCGCGCCGGGAGCCACCCGTTTCATTTCCCCTCATCGCGCCGGGGCCTACTCGTCTTCGTGCCGGGAACTCTTTGGCATCCTTGCCATTGGCGCCGAGAAGCCCTCCTCTTGGCCAATCTGTAAACCCATGCCGGATAACCCCTCACATAACCTTACGAGGCAACGGAGCTCTGCCACTGCATAAGCTTCGTTGACCTCTAAAGGGACATCAAAACGGTGCTGCAGGCACGTACACGGTCAGGGGTCCAATACCCCTCTATTTGGCTTTCACCCCGGCACTCCGTGGGCGATCGTCTATCATCCCCTTTGGCAAATGCTAATCGCAGGGGGAAGTGCTGCCAAAATTCTCCCAGGAGGATGGAAGACAAGATTGAGGCCGTCCCTGGGACTTTGCATGACAGTGGTGAAAGGAGTTCCCTGTGTCGGATGATTCCTCTGCCAATCCCTCCAGGCACCTGGCCTTCTTCAAAACCCAAATCAAAGTCATTAAAACCTGATGTTTGGTTTCCTTCCAGAGCCTGTCTGCCTTGATCTGCATCTCTGAAACCTAAAAAAACCCAAAAAAAAACAGAGTACCGTAAGCTCTGTTTCTTGTCCCGGTGCCCTCACACCTCTCGGCCCAGCCCACAGTGAACCGGGTGAACAGCTCCCGGCGCCACTTCTTCAGGCGCCGGGAACCGCTCCGGCATCTTCACCCTCCGCGCCGAGACCCAACCTCAGCGCGCCGGGAGGTCCGGGCCGAGAGCCTCCATGGCCTTCTCAACCCTCTGCGCCGAGACCCCCCTTGCAGCCTCGTCGCGCCGGGAGGCCCAGGCCGAGAGCCTCCATTGCCTGCTCAAGCACTCCGCGCCGAGAAGCCCCATTGGCCTTCTCCCTTGCGCGCCGGGAAACCCCCCTTGGCCCCCCTGCGCGCCGAGGAGCCCACACCTATGGCCATTTGGCCCTTGCGCCGAGAAGCCTACGCCGGGAACCTCTCGACCTCCTTGCCTTCACGCCGGGAACCTATGCACGCTGGAACTGCACCGATAATCTAACCAAATTTTACTACTGAGTCTTCAATCCAAATTTTTGTTCCGGGGGCGCTGCCCCCTTGACCCCCGCGACCTGACCGGGCAGGTCGATCCCCGCGACCTGACCGCGCAGGTCGATCCGCGTGCGAGGGCGCAACGTTGAGCGTTCACTTACATTCCGTCGTCTCGCATCGGATTTATGAGTAACCCCTTTAGCTCGGGAGGGCTATGCCACTGCATGAGTTCCGTCGGCTTCCCTAAGGGAAAATCAAACATTGCCCCATGGCATTTATATATGGGTAGGGAGGTTCAGCCTCTCTCTTTCTCTCGGCTTTCATCCCGACACTCCGTGGGTGATAGCCTATTTCCCCCTGGGCATAATCCAGATAAAGGGGAAATGCTGTCGAAATGTTGATCGATGCCGTGAACCTCCATCACGGTCATGGCTCAGCCTGTCCGTGATTGATATCCTCCATTTCCCCTTTTCCCCCGAGTCTAGTTGTTTCGAACCGCCGATTCAACGCTACAGTCTCTTTTTGTGGTTGATGTTATTCTCTTACCCGCCTTCCCGGCCCTGGTATGAAGTTTAAAGTTATGCACATGAATATCTGTTTGCCTTATGAGGCCTCCTGTTTTGGCGTTTAATCAAGGGTTGTCCTTCCTTGGAAGGACGTAATTAACGTCATAGCCTTTATGGTATGACGGACTTCTGGTCCAGACACGATCACTCACAATCGACTGACCAAGTCAGATCGAGCGCACAATGAAATCGTCACACATGTGACTGGCACGCCAATAAATCAATAAATAAATAAATAAACTAATAAATAATAAACAAAAATAAATAATTATAAAATTATGCGTCCACATCAGCCTGGCAGGATGAACGTCGTGGCTGATGCTCTGAGCAGGAGGGTAACGGTCAGTCAGATGTTGTTGAGGAAGTGGAGGCTTTGGGAGCAGGTCCCGGCCATGACTTTTAGGCTCAAGGTCCCTCAGGACCAGTGTTCGACTCTCCTTGCAAGTCTGACTGTCACGCCCGCGGTGCGTCGACAGGTGACTGAGGCCCAGCGAGAGGACCCCGAGCTACCTCGTATTTTGTCGATGGCCGAGGTGGAGTTTGGCGAGGATGGAGCTGTGAGGTTCAGAGGTAGATTGTATGTGCCAGCCGAGGGGCAGGTGCGGCGTAATGTATTGCGTGAGGCTCATGGGAGTCGGTATGCCGTGCACCCCGGATCGACCAAGATGTACCAGAACTTGAAGAGGCAGTTTTGGTGGCCTGGCATGAAGAGAGATGTTGCGGAATTTGTGGCCAGGTGTTTGACCTGTCAGCAGGTGAAGGCTGAGCACCAGCGACCAGGAGGCACACTTCAGCCCTTGGACATTCCCGCGTGGAAGTGGGACCACGTGACCACTGATTTTGTGGTCGGATTGCCGAGGACGTCCAGCGGGGAGGATAGTATCTGGTTGCTAGTGGATAGACTGACGAAGATGGCGTGGTTGCTGCCAGTCAAGGTCAGTTGGAGCGTGCAGCGTTTGGCTCGTCTGTACGTGGAGCGGATCGTTCCGTTGCATGGAGTTCCTGTCTCCATAGTGTCCGATCGTGACCCCCGTTTTACTTCTGGATTCTGGAGGATCTTCCAGAAGGCTTAGGCACTGAATTGGCATTCAGCTCGGCCTATCATCCTTAGTCGGATGGTCAGTCTGAGCGGACCATTCAGACTTTAGAGGACATGTTGCGAGCGTGTTGCTTGGAATGACAGGGGAGTTGGACCCACCATTTGCCATTAGTGGAGTTTGCCTACAACAACAGCTATCATTCGAGCATCGGTATGGCTCCCTATGAGGCGTTGTATGGGCGACCTTGTCGGACTCGCTTGATGGGTTCGAGGTGGGTGAACGTGCCTTGACCGGACCAGATTTGGTGCAGCAGTGCGTTGAGGTGGTGCATCTCGTTCGGCAAAAGATGTTGGCGGCTCAGAGCCGGCAGAAGAGTTATGCCGATCGGAGGAGGCGACCTCTCAGCTTTGCTGTGGGAGATCGAGTTTTCTTGAGAGTGTCTCCCATGAAGGGTGTGATGCGCTTCGGTGGGCGTGGGAAGTTGAGTCCCCGCTACGTTGGTCCCTTTCCCATCGTTGAGCGTGTTGGGGAAGTTGCTTATCGGTTGCAGCTACCTCCTGAGCTTTCCGCCGTGCACGATGTGTTCCACGTGTCGATACTTCGGAAGTACATGCCCGATGATTCTCATGTTCTCGAGGATGCCGTTTGGTCTGAGGTGACCCCAGATCTGTCCCTCCCGAGTTTCCTATTCGCATTGAGGATCGGCGGGAGCAGCGCCTGCGGAACAAGGTTATTCCTTTGGTTAAGGTGGTCTGGCAGTGTCATTCTGGCGGCGAGGCGTCTTGGGAGCACGAGGATGAGATGCGGGAGCTGTATCCTTATTTGTTTGTGTGAGTCTTTCCCCCATTCTTGTGCCTTGTCCTTGAATTTCGAGGATAAAATTCCTTTAAGGGGGGAGGGCTGTGATGTCCCGGGTCTTTCGGATCCTTCCTTGTGGGTCCCGGATCTGGTTTATCAGAGTGTCTGACCCTATGGTGTCCGAAATTTCGTTTCGGACATCTTTCGTGTTCGGATCGGCACGATCCGGAGTCGTTTCGGAGGCCCGGAGTGTGTCCGCGGCTTTTCCGTGCGTGTTTTTCGATTTCCGCATACGGGTTTCGGCGAATCCTTCGGAACCCTATAGCGGGTGAACCGGGTCGTTCACCAGCCCGCGAGTGGTACCGTTGCGATCAGCGCGTCGAGGCGATCGAGGAGGTGTATTTTTCCATTTTTCGATATTTTAGGCATTTTCTGGATTTTCTATAAATACCCCATATTTTCCCTTTTTCCTTTTTCTCTTTTTCTTCTTTTCTACTTCTTCTTTCTTCCTCTCGTGAGCGCAACGGTCATCTCCCCCCTTCTTGCCCGTTGGACCCTGCGGCGCCCCTTCCTCCTCCGACGACGGGTGGCGGACGACGGCGACGGCGCGGTGGCGACGGCGGTGGCGAGAGGATCGTGGCGGTGCCCCCTTTGGCGCGTGGGAGAGGAGTTCGTGGTTGAGCTAGATTTTGAGATCGGCGGCGATTCGGTGGATTTCGAACTTCCTTGAGGTAGGGGGGACGGATCCTTGCCCTCTTCATAGCATTCCCTGTGATTTCTAGGCCGTGGAGAGGCCGAGTGGGGTTAAATCCATGCCGGGAGGGTCGTTTCCATGCTTGGGGTTTGAGCGCCGGATCCGTCGATTCGTGGAGTTTTTGATCGATTTGGGGGCTTTAGATGCATGCTAGGTCGTTGTGGGGTGATCCCCCGTTGTTTTCCCTTCACCAGGGGTGGTGAATGGGCGTGGTTTTGCATTTTCTGGGCGTATTTCGCGAACCGGGCTCGGCCCGTTGTCGCGATATAGTCCAGTGGCGCGTTCTTGATGAACGCGCCGTGTCGTCCGAGCGTGTCCGTCTGAGAAGATGAACAGTAAGGCGGTGGGGAACGCGCCTGGTTCTGGTAGCGCGATCTCCAGATCGCGCTACCCAAGACTAGCGCGTTCAGGTGTGAACGCGCTAGCTTTGGGCAGCGCGACATGGAAGATCGCGCTAGCCATAGCTAGCGCGTTCTTCGGTGTCGCGCTAGGAGTACCTAGCGCGACCATCCCCCTCCCCCGAACCGTGTTCTTACGGGTAGCGTGACCTCCGGTTGGGTGAGTTATGGACCCGGTTGTGGCGTGTGGCCCTAGGGATGCTGTGGGCACCCAGTGAGAGCCATAGTGGCGCCCGGGGTTCCCCGGAGAGTCAGTTACCTCGGTAGGGGTGCCGCGTGACTTGAGGGATGGTTGGACCTCATGCGTGTCCCCGGCATCTGTACCTACCGTTGGGTTATCAAGAACCTGTGTTAGTGTGTGGCCGATGGTTTCCGTGAGTTGGTCCTTACTTCCAGTGACCTGTCCACTAGTCGTAGCTCCCTGCGCACGCGTGTGTGGACCCACTTGGGAGTGGTGGAGAGCGAGACCCAGTGTGACGCGGTTTTAGGCTAGTTCCCGTAGGGCCCCTTGCCTTTGCCACCAAAGTCCGGTGGGGGGGGGAAACCAGCTAGAGGACCCGACCTAGAGCAGATGGTCTGTGTGTGCACACGTAGTTGGGGGCTTAGGACACGCGCTGACGAGCGTGACCCCAGCTAGTCCTTGTTGTGGTACTTGTTGCGTGTCTGAGTCTCACGCCCGGGGCGTAGTAGCCAGACACTTGTGACGCGGTGTAAGACGTCAGGGGACGCTTCCGGTCGTTCTTCTTGTGGACGATGCTCCTGTTCACTGGCAGGCGTGGACTCGTGTTTTATTGACCGAGGTTCAGTAGTATGGTGCTGTTAGAGTAGACGACTTTTTCCGTTTATTTACTTTAGCTTGTTGGCTTTACCGTGCTCTTGTTAGGTAGGGTTACCTTCTGCTTTCTCATTTCTCGTGCGAGGTGGGGATTCGCGGGATCCCTACTGGGCCAATGAAATGAGGCTCACCCCTGCTTTTCAGGTGAGGTGGGGTCTTCGAGAGGCGCGACCGAGTTTCAACGTGGTTCTTCTAGTCAGGGTTAGTCGCCAGTCTGCCAGAGCCGGGGGATGCCCCGTGTAGTTGTACTCCGGGGGATGCCCCGTGTAGTTGTACTTTCTTTTCTGTTGACTGTACTTTCTTTTGGACATGAGACATTGTGGACCTTGTAGCAGTTTATTTATTTATATTATTCTGTGCATTTTATTTTGAATTATTGTGCTATCTCTGTGGTCGTTGCAGCTTCTCTTGTACCCCCACACCACTCCTTTCTACCCTTCCGAGTCTTCGGGCTCGTGGGTTGGCGGGCCGAGATTCGAGAGGCACCGGTTCCTTTCCGGTACTCGGATCCTCGGGTCGTCACAATTCGCGTCCACTCAGTCGCCATCAATTACAGAAATAGCACCCACTGTAGTGGTCGCTCATTCTTGTGAGCAGTACAGGCACGAAGAATTTGCGACACTTCAAGTGGTCGCTCATTCATAATTAGCGTCCAGTGTAAGGTCGCTAAAACAGTAAACTGTGTCCACTGACTAGCCGCAAATTCCTTTTGGCGCCCAAGTCCTAGCCACAGTTTCCAGACATATAATAGACTTCTCAAAGATGCTAGAAAGAACGCTCTAAGAGGGCTAAAGCATCACGTTTCTTCAGAGTGATGTGATGCGTAAGGGTTCCAGATTTTTTTAGGGTACAACCTGCTCTGCTGCCTTAAGGGAATCCAAGGCTAGTGTAGACTTACGGAGGTCTTAATGTAGAAAGCACCAGTCCGAAGGAAGGAATATCCGGCGGAGGGTCCAATCATCACCAAGAGTTGAGTGCATAATCGATAGAAACAAAATAGAGACTCTATCTACTGATGTAAGATGAGAGTGTCAATAGACCTGCGACATGGGCCAAAAAATCGATAAAAACTGAGAGAGCAAGAATATGCATCCAATCAGAAATCGCTATATCCAAAAATAGCGGCTCTTTGAAAAGTCGCTCAATCTTATTTTTAACAGAATTTCCAAGAAAATAATAAGAATTAGCGACACTGTGTACGGGCGCTATTTCTAGAATTTTTCTAGAAATCAATAAAACTTATTATAATTAGCGACCTTGTAAAAGGGCACTCAATCTTTAAATAACGTCCATTATTATGTCGCAGATTTAGGATTTTCATATATTTTCTATTTTGCTAATTATTTTACAAATCAACGCCTCCATACAAGGGCACTCATTCATTAATTCCCGACTATGTGACAGTCGTCCATTCTTTTTCTGCTACGCATCGGCCAGTAATGTTTACAGACATATAATACTATTCATTTCCTTTAAGTTGCATATGAACAGTAGTACTTTGCTATTTACATGGAATTTTAAGAACTAAAGACATGGATAGCCAGAGAAAAATATAGGAAATCTAGAAACATGCTCATGCAATATTTTTAACATCAAGTTTGATAGATATTAAATTTTAAATGTCTGATATTTATTAATTACATTAAAATAAATAGCGACATGGGTAAGGTTGCTCATTAATGGGCGACTAGAAGACTGTCGCAGATTCAGAATTTGTGACCTTCTGCGTGGACGTTCATTAATAGGCGGCCTTAGATCGATCGCTATTTTGATGCAGACAGTAAACTCAAAAATAACCACGTAAACGGAATAGCAGAAGCTATGGAATCATGATATAACTATACTTATGCATGCCATTGACCTTTGCTATTGATCTTGTGCTTAGATACTTGAGAAAACTTACCTTTTTGAGCTTTAATCGAGAGAGATCGATGAACTGGAAGAATATAAGGACACAGTAACAACAACTACAACCGTAGGAGGAAGATAGATATGCAGTAGTGGAAACTACAATTGCAAGAAGAAGATGCACTTCTTCACGAGCAATTAGCCTTCTTATGCACGGCCAACAGAAGAAAACTCGTAGGAAGACGATGGGAGGAAGAGGAAGGTGAAGAAGCAGAGCTCTCCACGCTCTACGTTCAGCAACTGTAGGAGGAAGCAGTAGCAGACGGCAGCAACAGAGGAAGAACGGTGTTGACGCAGGGAAATAGATCAAGCGGCAACAGTAGCCGGACCTCGTTCGAGAGGGGGTTCTATTTATAAAATTTGGGACTAAGCTTCCTATTGGGAATTATGTTCCCACTTACAGAATCTTAATGGGTTTGAAATTTCTATGTTAATCTTCTTACTATCTAAATCTGTAGCCGCTTTCCAAAAGAACAAAACCCTAAAGTTCCCATGCAGAGTTCGAACATGGTGAGGTTTTTGGGCTTTTGAAAACAACCTCTCTACTATATTTATATGCACATATATCCTAAGCATCACCCTCTTACATGGGAGAGGTTATGGGCTAAAGGCCCAATTTGTATATATGTATATATATTTCTTAAACCCTTCTTTTAAAGCCCTTTGGCCCACCTGACTAGTGGTTAAGGCCCTATAGCTTTTAGTCTTCCATTTGGTCTTTATCAAAAGAGTTTTTTATTTTATATATGTGTTTATCTATATACATAGTTCGTAAGGCCCATTAAATGAGAATCCTTTGGTCATATGAGCTTTGGGTTGTTAACCAAGGTCATTTTATATAGGTTAAGGCCTTTGTGTGTGTATGGTCTTCATATTTTGTTTGATTTGTGCCTCTTTCTTAATCATTTTTAGTGATTTCATTAAGTTTAATTTATTTACGAATTTTTTCCCCATAATTTATTAGGGTTGCTACTGGTTTCCTGTTGTTTTTCCCCTCAAATGGGTTTAGTGGGGCGTGGTTTGGGCTCCCACGAGAGAGCCTTCGTCGCTGCTTCGCCAGAATCGGTCGACCGACAGAGAGGATCGGTCGACCGATGGCGTGTTAGTAGGGCGGTCTACGCAGGTTCGGTCGACCGACCAGATGGATCGGTCAACCGACTAGGGCTTTGGGGCCGACTGGTCTTGGACCAGTCGACCGACCCAATGGGCCAATGGGCCAATCGACCGATATAGCCCTGGGTCGACTAGCCGTTGGGCTAGGTCGACCTGTCATGTCCGTCGATCGAAAGGCTGCCTCTTCGCACGTTTTGGCCCTCGGTCGACCTGGTTGTGACCCTTTGGTCGACCTTTGGCCCCGTGGATGTCCCGAACACCCGAGAGGTATCGAGACCATATTTTTGGGTGTCCAGAGGTGTCATCTACCTCGATTAATGTGCCCACGTGGTTTTGAGCACCCGGGTGACCCCGTGTGTTCCGAGCTTCCTTGTTATGCTTGATCGAGTCACCGTGTGCCGGTATAAGTGCGGAGGGTTGTTCCTGCACGATGGTAGCTTCTTCGGGAAGAATTTTCTATGTGGGCCATGCGTATGGCCAATGATCGAGTGTTTTGTGGCCCGGCCTGGGGCTAGGAGGTTTCTTGGTCTCCCTTAGAAAGGGAATTAACTCGGCGGTTGTGGGTCGCCTGAAGGATTATTCTTAACCGTGGTTTTAGACCCTAGGAGTATGACATATTGATGGCATGATGCTGTGTTGTACGACGGTCTTGACCCGAGTCTTGTGACTCAAGGACCGTTGGGTTTGTAGGTCTAGCTAGCGATCCAGAGTCTGGTGGCTCCAAGCCACCTGGTACCTTGTGTTACTTGCGAAGGGTGCTTGCGTGACTTCGGTACTTCGGTGTTTCCTCTCTACGGAGAGTGTTCACATTTAGTGACCCCCCCCACTAGTCGTAACTTGCCTGGGCTCACGTGTGCCTACCTACCAGGGAGTAAGTGGAAAGCTACACCTTGGAGAGATAGTTTTAGGCTAGTTGCCGTAGGGCCTGTAATACCCCGAGTTATTAAATAATAAAAATTATGTGAAAATTAATAAGAAATTCCTTAAGAAATAGGATAAGTGAAAATTTTGACCATTTTATAAAAAATCTGGAAATTTTAGAATCTTGTAGAGGATAAAATGTTTAATAATAGTGTCTTCTATGACTGGCCCAAATAAAATTCGTGAACAAGCCGAATTAACTAATTAAGGCCTAAATCACACTTAAACCAAATTGGACCCTAAAATGCGAAATTGGAGCCCATTACCTAATCATTTAGGCTGAGATCAGATCCAAATGAAAGGTTAGGATGAGAGGATCGTTTTCCCTCTTAGTTTTCCCCGAAACCCTAACCCTAGAGAGCGAATTTTGGATTAGAAGGCGGCGGCTAACCCTATCCGCGCGGTTCGCGCACGTCCAACTTGATTGGACTCTATCTCCGCGAATAGAAGACTCTAGACCTTGTGTGACCTATCTAAATGATCCTTAGGAACCCTATTTTCGTTTGGGTGCTGTGGCGGCCGACGAGAACTCAGGTGGAGGGAGCCTTCCGGCGATCACCGGCAGGGTGTCCTTAGCGCATCGCCATCCCCTCTTCTTCCTTGTTCCTTCGTTTAAGGTAGGTTATAACGAGCCAAACCTTAAGTACCCTATATGGTTAGAACTAGCATCGAGTACTCTCTCTTTTGAATGCAAAAGCCCTAAAAGATGTTTAGTATCCTGTTAGAATATTGGCGTTTAGTGGAAGCATGTTACATCTAGGGTTATACATGTTCCATCTCGTTTTAAGTAGGGATTACAGGCGCAAATCTTAAATTGTTTATGTTATCTCGTAGAGTTTTTCGTGCCCTTTCTTTTAAGTCCGAAAGCCACAATTTCCATGTGTTGTATTTAAAGAATTTAATCCTTTATTGAAACCCTAGCCAACTCGCCAGAGGCGGGCAGGGCGCATAAGAACTATAACTTTTTTGACTTGCGCGGCCTCGCGATAGACCGCTCATAATGGATGGACGGCCAGTTGTTGACCGCCCATATGTTGTACCTTCGATCGTTGTGAGCGGCAGATACCTAACCGCCCTTCTCTTTAAGCGGCCTGTTCTAGACCGTGCATGATCCCCAGCGGCACATTACAGACCGCTCAACCCTAGCAGGCCTTCGGGCTGAAGGAGGGATAACGGCATGTCATGCGACCGCCGAGGTGATTAAGCGGCTCTGACAGAACCGCCCAACCCTTTAGAATTGGTTTGGCATGATTTCTCTTAATAGATTGATGGATAATTTGATAAGCTAGCAACCACATGATAATTGGAACATATTGAAGTAAATAAATCTCGAATTTTACTAGTTTCTTTTACTTGATCTTGTTTCATCATGGCCTTAGTTATTTCATTATGTAAATTCAAACATGACATCTTAAATGCTATTAGGATTGTTTGACAGTCGTTCTACTCCGGTAGGATTGACTGACCATCATACTGGTTTCTGTGGTTTTATTAGCTCAATTCCTTGTAATGTTTGGGACTCTCCACCGGATATTCCTTCCGTCGTACTAGGACCTTCATTACGGGACCTCCGTAAGCCCCCACGAGCCTAGGATTCCCACTAGGATGCCGGGAAGCTTGTACCATCAAGACCTGAACCTATGTACGCGATCGAATCGCTTGGATTATCGTATTGTGAGTCATGGCTTGACTTGGACCCCCTGAGAATTACGCGGCCCAAAAGGGACCGTTTATCTCATTGGGTGGCCCATAATGAACCGTGCATCCCTGGCCAAGTGGCATTTATATTGGTCATTTAACCTTGATCTATCTTCGACCAAATCATGTTTGGATCGACCCAATAAGCCCTAGGTTGACTAGTGGTGAGTGGGCTGGACCCTGGTTCAGTTCTACCCCACTTATGGCAGTCCGGAGCCCATTTGGGTAGATTTCTAGTTGATTAAATTGAACGGACCGATTAGAAACGCCCACTATATAGAGCGGATCTTATTGGACCGTCTGTCTATTGAGCGGCCTTGTAAGGACCGTTTATGTTGTTCTTTGGCTTTAGCTCTGTTAGCCGTGAGCGGCCCATTATTGACCGTCCAATCCTGTGAACGGCCCAGGATGGACCGTGTATCCTTGACTTCAGTAAGGTTGATTCTCAGCCCCTTTCTATTTTGAACGGTCCAGTGCAGACTGGGTAATGGCCGAGCGGCCCAGTTCTGACCGCTTATCATCCAGAAGTGATTTCCGTGATTATTCGTGTGTGAATCTTAGGACCTGATTGGTTCTTGATAACTTGAACTTTCTGGTCAAAGTATCTCTTCAACTTACCCTTGGAATCATCCGAGGTGAGCTATACCTT
This sequence comes from Amorphophallus konjac, assembly GCA_022559845.1. Lineage (NCBI taxonomy): Eukaryota > Viridiplantae > Streptophyta > Magnoliopsida > Alismatales > Araceae > Amorphophallus > Amorphophallus konjac. The sequence continues at coordinate 166,672,411 of CM040119.1, read as the reverse complement.
GACATCATTGGCCATTAACTTGATTAATGTATAGACATAACTTGGGATCTTGGATCCAACAAATAAATTTTAACGCATCGTAAGGGCCCGGTCTGGTCGTAGGAGGAGCGCCCGAAAAGTACTTGTGCCCCGGGGAGTTTGAATGACATGGTGAGGCATTGCACCGAGTGCATGACTAGCGTGATGTCTATGACAATAATCTAATACTTGAATTTCTCTTGACTTGGTTAGTTCTTGCTTGTTGGCCAATTTCCAGTTATATCATGTTCTTGCCTTTCTTTCATTATTTTGTTACATAGTCATTTCCTTTCGTTCTTTATTTACGCGCTCAAACATGCAATTAATTGGTTAATTACTTAAACTTGCCTGTTATTACCTACTGAGCGTTTGCTCACCTAGTTGTTTCCCCCCTTTCAGGTAGCTCAGGTGAGGACTCACAGACTGATGGAGACGGGCAAGAGTGACGACCGTGGAGCAAACCAGTTAGAAGCCTGTGAAGCTAGTTCTAGTTTTGGAGTCGATTTGTGTTTTAGAGTGTTTTGGAAGAGTTGTAAATTTGAATTTTCGTAAATGTAATAGTGTTAAGTGGATGTTGTCGAAGGATATGTTAAGTGAGATTATTGTGGTTTGGAACATGGATTAATTGTATGTTATTTAATGAATGGAGTGTTTATATTTAGGGTGATGCGTGATCTTTTAGCTTTAGCATATCATGTCTATAAATCAACATATTATTATTACTTGTTTCTACTGCCAGTCCCGATATTCCGTGTCGGGACGTGATAGTTAGGTGGTATCAGAGCCTAGGTTTCCTAATATTCCTAAGTTATCTAAGTTCTAGGATTCTAAGTGTTTGTCATAGAACCTATACCCTTGTTATGAGTCTAAGGACCAAACCCAGTGAGAATTTTGGTAGAGACTTGTGTTGAGTTAATAGTCAACTCTGAACTCTTTCTCCTAAATGAACTTAAGATAAATTATTTTCGTGCAGGACGTTCCGATGGCAGCTGAGCGTGCGCAGTGGCGGGACATGCAGCGAATTGTCCAAGGACTTACGCGAGCTTTGCAACAAGTGGCCCTAGGTGGAGCGGCAAATCATGGCGCTGGTGATCTACACAGGAGTTTTCGTGGGATGAATCCCCCACGTTTTGGAGGCTCGACTGATCCTGATGAAGCTGAGCACTGGCTTAAGGAGATGGAGAGAATTTTTGAAGTTATGCAATGCAACGACCACGAGCGTGTGCTTTTAACGACCTTCCAGCTAGAACGAGATGCTAGGACTTGGTGGGAGTCAGTAAAGGCAACCCTCGGTGATAGGAAAATTTCGTGGAAGGAATTCAAAGAATTTTTCAATAACAAGTACTTTTCCGACATAGTCCAAGAGAAGAAAGCGGTGGAATTTGCTACTTTGAAGCAGCGAAGTCTATCTATAGAGGAGTACGAAGCCCCGTTTTCTAGACTCTCTTGTTATGCTACTCATTTGATTTCCACAGAGAAGATGAAGGTGAAACATTTTTTAAATGGGCTGAAGTTGCATTATATTAACCAGTTGGCACCGTTGGAGATTCAGACCTATGCAGAGATGGTAAGGAAGGCCCAAGTTCTAGAATATACCCTGGAGATGACAGAGAAAATCCGTGGGAAGAATGTCAAGAAGGAGCAATCTACTGGTTCCATGAGTGCTAAACCCAGGAATAGCAAGAAGAGGCCCAATGGCGGGTTTGGTTCATGGAAGGGGGAAAGGGTGTCAGGCGTTTCTAGCCTTTATTTATGTGATCCCTGAGAAGAAGATTGAGATTAAGGACATTCCTGTTGTCCGAAATTTTCGGATGTTTTTCTTGAGAAATTGCCAGGACTTCCACCGGAGAGGGAAGCTGTATTTTCTAGTGATTTAATTCCTGGCGCGACCCCTGTTTCTAAGGCTCCTTATCGTATGTCTCCTGCGGAGCTGAAGGAATTGAAGCAGTAGTTAATGGAATTACTTGAGAAGGGGTTTATTCGTCCAAGTACATCCCCGTGGGGAGCCCCAGTATTATTCGTCCGGAAGAAGGATGGTTCGATGAGGTTGTTTATTGATTATCGGTAATTGAACCAACTGACTATCAAGAATAAATATCCATTACCGAGGATTGACGAGTTATTTGATCAGATAACAGGAGCTTAGTATTTCTCTAAGATTGATCTTTGATCAGGCTATCATCAGTTGCGGATTAAGGAGGAGGATATTTATAAGACAACTTTTCGAAGCAGGTATGGGCACTTTGAATTTGTTGTAATGCCTTTTGGACTAACGAATGCACCTGTAGCTTTCATGCAGCTGATGAACGATGTATTCCGGCCCTATCTTGATCAATGGGTCGTGGTGTTTATTGATGACATTCTGATTTATTCTAAGAATGAGGAAGAGCATGCCGAACATCTCGGGATGGCGTTGCAGATATTGAGGGATCATCAGTTATACGCCAAGTTTAGCAAGTGTCAATTTTGGCTGTAGGAGGTGTCCTTTCTAGGGCATATCATTACAAAAGAAGGTATTTCTGTTGATCCATCTAAGGTAGAGGCAGTAAAGAATTGAGATCAGCCTTCTAGTGTAACAGAAGTTAGAAGCTTCCTAGGCTTGGCAGGATATTATCGAAGGTTTATTAAGGATTTCTCCAAGATTGCGGTACCCTTAACAAGATTAACCCGCAAGGAGAATAAGTTTGAT